>JABXJD010000010.1:5888878-7102756 GCA_013375575.1 Percina caprodes
TCAGTGATCTAATGATAAGTAGTCTGCTGTGTATGTATGTACCTTACATAGCAATGACTGGCTTTACAGTCCATCGCTGAGTAGAGGAGCTGTGCCTGTGAAACGTCCACAGGCCTTTCCAAGTGTTCATTGTACTGGTTTAATAGTTTGGCTTTTAACATTTTTAGAAAATATTCTTCTTACAGTAGCAGCATAATCAATAAGATAACCAATAAAGGTAAATAGACAACTATACGCATAGAGTGTTCTTAAATAATGAGGGATGCACGCAGTCGACACACTTCTGTGGGTAGAGACAAAAGGACACAAGGGCCGAGTTTATTTCAGCCGTCAGGATGTCTCAGTAGGTGTCTGTCAGAGGTTTAACTCCATACAGACAGATGGATGATGGCTATCCACCAGAGAAGACACCATCCAAGGAATGCTAGACACGTGGTCAAAGACAAGCTGAACATGAACCTGGAAGCCATGTCTGAAAGATTTGCTTCGAGGAACAAGAAATCAACACAGAGGGAGGGAAGGATCTGAACTTGGAGAAGATGGTCAAGTTAAGTCTGTATTTTTAAACACACACTTTATATAAGTCCTTAAAGTGTAGTTGTAGTATAGTTGGCTTGTCATTAAAGTGTAGAAATGAAAATTATCTGCAAGGCCATCCAATTACGCTTTGCCATTAAGAAGCCTTTATCTTCTGAACTTCATTTTGCTTTTGACTCAGTATAATTTTGTTGCTTGTGCAAACTTTAAATAGCTTGAGCTTACTTGATTGTGGGCAAGCCATGATTCATTTTGGTGGCTTGGCAGATCAGATTTATACAGGATTGTAAGTCATCATCAATAATTAACGTCCTTTAAATAAAAAATAAAAACCTGTGTAAAGTACCATAAAGAGGCAAAGTCTCTCCCCTTCTGCTTGACCCCATGGGACCTCATTACAGAAAAAAAATATGTAAAGTAGTGAACGGGTGAGGTACAAATAATTGTTCCACATTTAGCCATGAATTACAACTATAATGTTCATCAATTTAAAAGATACTTAAAATCACAGTTTATCTTAGTTTTGTTAGAGTAATGCTCTCTAACTCAGCAAACTACATATTTCATCCCCCACAATATATGTCACCTTGCTTGCTGCTCGGCATGCTCCCTAGCTTAGCTATGTTCCACAGCACATGTAACATTATCTTACCTTATGTATTCCCTCCAGTGTCTTTTTATTAACTGGGAAGCGAAAGATGGATCAAGACTCATTGCTCAAACAAGCAGGCGTCGTAGCTTCAGCATGACATCACTTATGCAACTTTGGGGTGAGTATTCTTTCTAAGTACGTATCTTATTTGAATCTAGTTTTAGATAAGTTGATAAACATCATCAACATGTGTATTTAATGTTTAATTTCAATTGGGATCAGATAATTATTTGTCTCTCGCCATACATATTTCTTTCCAAAAAACAAGGTCCCATGGTGGTCCACTTGAAGGGGGACCACGTTTTGTTATTCTACCATCTATTAGATTAGCAGTCTGCCTACAAATCCATTGCATGTTGGGATATGCACCACCATTTGATTTCAGCCCCATAGACAGATTCAACAATATTCAGAGAGAAAAATTGGTAGAAGGAATTTTGCTCAAAATGTGCCTTCTGCTCTAATTTTGCCTGTTTGAGGAACTTTCAAACTTCACGATGAAGCGCTATGGTCAGTCCTAGTCTTTTCCATCTGCATTCAATTACAAATGTTCATTGGACTGGCCTCAGCCATAACACCTACACCTACAACTACACAAGCTCTATTATTATCAGGAACCAAAGTAAAACAATACCTCCTGGCCAGAGATGAAATAGTTGTTTTACATGTGGCACACACTGATACTCAGCCAGACAGGGTGGTGATGAAGTAGAGGCGGTTACACTACGTCTCCTCAAAAACAAAACTCCCCCAGCGCAGCTCCAGCTTCAAGCTGATGTGCTATAGGCAGCCGGGGTCACTGGTTCATCCGTCAGAGAGGCTCCTCGCTGATGGATGGCACTCAGAGCAACGCACGCCCAATCCACTGTAGCCCTAACTGCAGAGAAAAGGGCCTTCACAGGAAGAGAAATAAATAAATAAACAGCAACATCAAAGGGATGTTCAAAAGAAAAACAAAGCCTGCACACGTTCGTTTGCAAACACACACACACACACACACACACACACACACACACACACACACACACACACAGCTTGCATTGGCTCCCTCACACACATCCGGTGAGAGAGAAAAAGGAGGCGGAGGGAAAAAATACAAAGGACTGAAAGCATACACATAGTTTACTCTCCAATGACACTCGGCTTGAAGAAAATCTAGACAAAACAAGGCAGAGTGGCGAAAATTGGAGCGTTTGATGGTTCAATATTTGCACTGGATAGACTCAAAAACAAAGATCAGGCCAAAACTGTACACAGTTTTAGGTTTGTCATTAAAAATCTACAAACAAAACAATGATCTTCATCCTCATGTCACCAAAGTGTCTGATTTAGAAGTTAAACTGCTGCTGTATGTCACCTTCATCATGGCTCAGTAGCAATCTATTCATATCCATATCACCCCAAACACTTAATGTTACACTTTCTCCAAATTACCTGTAAAGGATACGTTTGTTCATATTCTGTATTTTTCTTACTGTCAACAAATCTAGGGAAAAAAACCTAAACCAACATGAGTTCATCCTGCTAACAAGAACTCTGCATAGACAAAGACTGATATAGCTTATTCCTCTTTACCCTAGAGCTCCATTTATTTTCCAAAAACCACACTATTAGAAATACACCATTCAGCCACACTGTTGCACTTCCTTTATCACAATAAACATGGGCACTGTAGTTTATACATACAGCATTCTTCTGCCAGATATACTTTGTAATGCACCAAAACATGGCTGAAAGTAACAGCTTGCTGGACTGTCTGTCCAATCTGAGTTTTCTGTTGCAAGACTAAAACAACCTTTGAACATACAGCTTCCACCAAAAAAAGTTCCTTCCTGAGGCTACTTTGCAGTGGCACCGTGGCTCTGTCCAGCGTTTAGAACCGCTCAAGACGATTGTGATTGGTTTGAAGAAATGCCAATAAAGGAAATCCTGGATTGGTATGTGGACCAGCCAGACCTTCCTCTGTAGTGGAGAAAGGTCGGGCAATGTGAGACCAAGGGTGAACTAACATGATGTTTTTTTTTGTTAGTGCTGTCAGTTAAACGCGTTATTAATGCCGTTAACGCAAACCCATTTTAACGGCATCAATTTTCTTATCGTGAGATTAACGTTCTTTTTGGCCTAGCAAACTTTTTCACATGCTGTTGACCAGCAAGTAACGTTAGAAAAACTACAACACCACACCGGATCTAGCTAGACAAACAAAACAACAGGCCTTGTTTGGGCTTGTGAGCTGGCCAAAGAGTAGTAACGTTACGTTTTGAGTGGATGGCCAGCGCGAGATGCCAAAATGGTTGCCTATATATAAGATTGTCAAAGGAAGGTTACCTTTTAAAAGTTGCCAAATGGTTCCATCGACAAGACCAAAGCGATCTGTGTGTTTTGTCGATGTGAACTGAGCTATTATTGCAACACGCCCAGCCTGAAATACCACTTGATGGCCAAACACACAGCCAATGCAAATTCTCCCCCCCCTCGTCAAAGTATTTTTTCACCCTTTAGTTGATGGATAGTGTTGCACTGTGTGAGAGATTATTTGCTCCAAGTGAGACTGTTATGTGTGAAATCAGGGCCTGAAATTAACACCCAACCACCCGCCAAATGCGGGTGAATTTAGCAATTGCCGGGTAACACTGTCAATCAACCTGCCACATTGGAAGGTAATCAATGACAATTGAGTGATTCATTAGGTTTTTTTGCAACTGTTTCTTTTACATTTCAAAGAAGTCTGCCATTTTGTTGGATTTTAGCAAAATATTTGGCAACATATTACTGGGGTAAAGAGGACAGCTGAACCACCAACCAAAAGCTGAACCACCAACAAAAAGATGAGCATGAGTCAAAGAAAAGTAAAGGAAGACATATTAATACAAAGTGGACAATTGGTGACAACGGCAGAGTTGGTGAGGGGCTGATTTATGACAGCAGGATAGAACAAATGTACTGCAGTGACGTGTGTCGTGTATGGCTCAGAGAAAACAAAGTCAAATCCTTTTGTAATCAAGACTAAAAATTACAACAAATTAGCAATTAAGGACCACGAGTCATCAAAAAGCTACATACACACGATAAGTTGTAAACTATCAAAGACTGCGCTTCCGGAGGAGACTGCTGCGGTCAAAGCACTGACGTCCATGAAGGCAGCAGTTGGAGGGGATGCGACTGCTGTTTCAGAACATCCATGTGATTCCTGTTTTTCAACTTCATTTTTAAATCCACCTGCCACAGTGGCTGGTCATCAAAAAAGTCAGAAGACAAACTTCAGGCCCTGTGTTAAATTGAACAGTGCAGAAGGCTATATGCCAATGTTGTTTTTTAATTTAAAAAAAACATTTGCACAAAGCAAGCTGATCCACTTTTCCATGTTGATAAGAGCATTCAAATGAGTTAACTATGACATTAATGCAATTAATTGCAATTAAATATTTTAATTGTTTGACAGCACTACTTTTTATGGAATTTGTTGAGAGTTGCTAAACATAATAGAACATCACTAGCCTTATTCTTAAAGCAGGAAAATAATATATTTGATGAGCTCCAGTTGGGATTCAACTACAAACCTTGTCCATGTTAGTACTATTCTCTATCCAACCACTCAAACAAATGTAAGAGCACATTTTGTGTATCACGTGACCAGTTAGGGCTTTTTATTTCATACATTTCTTTGAAAACTGGGATTGTAAAGAAGGACCAGCAGGCCAAAATAAAAACAAAAAGCTCCCTCCAAAAAGTTGAAGAACCTTGCATGAGGTAACTTCGTGCAATCTTTCAAAAACCAACTTTGAGCTCAAGAACTTTTACCTGTTTGAGACCCACAGGATGCTATCGAAGATGAGCCTAGGTGTAAATGTATTTGTAGAAAAATTGTTTGACTTTTTATTTTGCGGCTCACTAAAAAACAGTTGTGATGCCAGTGAAACACCTTTACCTTCACCTCTTTGAGCTGCACCCAAAAAGAAAAATACATCATTTACATTTCATGGCAGTCATCTTGGATTCACTATGTTCTTCTTTGTCTCATGTATTTGATCCCTGGGAACTGCAGCTAAATGTTATTGTTTCCATGATCGTGGATATTGGCAACCGGGAACCTCTGCCGACTAGGAGCGCTTTGGTCGGTTAGGGAGCCTTGTTAGCACGGCCTTGAGTTAGTCAGCATAGGCTCACCCCATCAAATATTGAGGAAGATGGAAGGGCAGGGCTTGGGCCTTGTGTGTGTGTGTGTGTGTGTGTGTGTGTGTGTGTGTGTGTGTGTGTGTGTGTGTGTGTGTGGTGGGGATTGCCTGACGGTGGAAGCTGTGGATGTTGTGTCAGCTCCCCCGAACCAAAACAAACTCCTTAGCCCCCCAGTGTACTCCTAAAATCAGAAAAGTGGATTGCAATATACCTTCCATTGAAAATATGTTATTCTCTCTCTTGTTTTCTCTCTTTCCCCTCCCGCTCTCCTTACTCTCTGTTTTACGCACACACACACACACACACACACACACACACACACACACACACACACACACACACACACACACATGCACACCAGCCGGGCTCGTCGAGATTTAATCTCATCCTTATTCCCGTACTCTTAATCTCCATTTCCCAATGCAAATCAGTTCTTCTCATCTTGCTGCCTATTCTGCTTCACTTTCTGCTCTTTTTCCTTTTTCTCTGTTTTCCAATCAGCTGACAGAGCAGCTGTGTGTGTGTGTGTGTGTGTGTGTGTGTGTGTGTGTGTGTCAGTCAGCAAGCTGAGTTACAGTACAGACAGTTTAGTACAGTTGAAAGAGCACATCAGACTTCTGCCCTGCTCTCTCTAAGGGCTGATAATATGAGCCCTTCTTACCTGTAAGGAGCTAGTGAGCCGCTGCTCCTCCCTTTAAATGAACTTCAGAGGGGGAGTCAGATTGACAGGAACACAGAGAGAGCTGCCCCGTTTGACTGGCGGTCCTGTCAAGGTGAACCCAAGGTGCTCTCTCAGGCCTTGTGCTGCTTTCCACAAGGTTGCCCCTACTGAGCTGATTGGGCTTTAATGGTACAGTAATGACCAAAACAAGCTCACACACACATATGCACACACACAGCCTTACTATTGTCTGAGCCAAGAGTGCGTTATCTTTAAAAGATTTAAGAAACGTTAAGGTCTAAGCCAGCTAATTTAGTAAGTTAACATCAGTTGAGCCTCCCTATTAATCTTTGTTTCAAAGTGTGTGAGGGAAATATAAGGCTGAGTGTAATAGCTGTTTGAGAAACCATTAAGAGTGCGTGGTCTCCTTTTCCTCCCCAGACAGATTCTGCATAATAATAAAGATGTGGGGAAGCTTCTCTTTAAGCCTCAGCACCTTAATAGCCTGTATGATGACACTTTATCTATAGTTTGTGCATATAATCACTAAACTAAAGGGGGTGACCCCAGGGCGTGGGTTCACCCGCTGACATTTGACATCTTTATAATTAACTGGGAAGGTCTAATCTCTGCCTTCAAATGACGTGTGGCCACATTCCATTTAATATGCTTATAAGCATTATGTATTATTCAAATATGCAGATGAGGCTCTGTTAGAAAACAGACTATTTGACACAGGTTTTTCTCTGCTGTCGTGGAGGGGTTTAGGGCCACTAACGGACCTGCAGGGATTGGAGAGCAACAGCCCTTCTGAAATTTTCATTCCCTGAGAAAGACGACAAAGTTTTCTTCTACATCTTCTTTGTCCGTATGCTGCTCTTTGAGCTCAAGCTACTCAAGAGAGACAGAACTCAAATGAGCAGTTTCAGCTTTATTTTAAGAGTAAAGGCGCTGAAAACCCTGTTAAAACCTAATTGTTTCTGCTGTATAAGCCACACCACACTTTTATCAAGCCCTCATCACTCTAACATTTTTGGGACAGGGACTGCTTGTGTGGATTTTTCTGAAGAGTTTTAATAGTTTTGGTCGGAGACGTTTGGAGGAGTCGGCCATCTTTAGACTGAGTGAACCAGCAGAGCTTTTTATGGATGCGAGCTATAACAGGGCTGGAAGAAAGAGCCTCTTATGTTCACTTTTGGCTTGAGTTACTTTTGAGAGACTGGTGGTCGCTGGGTCAGAGGCTTCAGTGAGCCGGTAACCACTACACGAAGCCCTCAGTCCTCACCGGAGCTTTTCAGCTGCAGCAGCGCCTCGCCACATTCTCAACCTTACATCCTCTCACTTTAGGGAGGAAATGAAGTCAGACTTATACTACTGTCTAAAATGCTATTCATTGTGTGCCCTTTCTTTTAATCCATATTCATGAATCACTTGTAAATTTGAAAACCAATATCACACTTCAATTACACTGTGGTGAGGTCATACTGTAAAATTATTGCCAAGAATTATTGTAATGAATACAAGATCATTACAAACAGGAATATTCATAACATCTTCTGTCAGAATCTTTTGAAAACACACATGTTAATTCATTCAAGAGCAGCTGCTTTATTAATATAATGTTCAATTCATTTTAAGGTGATCATTTTCATTTTAATTTAATTCAATTTAAGGTGATGATAGAATTATTAAGAGTAGTAAGGAAAAAACAGACCCCTTCTATCTTTTGCTTTTCTTATGGGGCAGGATATCTGAAAAAAGGTACACTTCTCAAAAGGTTGTATCATTTGTGACATTGTGAGTTTATAACTTGAATAACATTAGTTAAGCATTAGGGCCTTCATATGCTACTTTGAAAGGTAAATCAGACCTTTCCTTACTCCCTATACTGTGCTTATTGTTCTCATTCTCTTCACTGTTTGACAATTGAAAAGGTGAAAAAAACAGTAAGTTTGAAAAAAAGTATATTTAAGACAACAAAAAACAGTCTGCTGTATTTGCCCTCTCTTTCAGGTTTATCCCCAGTTTGCTGTTTGGCCGTTGCAGGGTTGATATTGAACGGCATCAAATCACCTTTTTTGTTCCTTAAAGGTTGTAAACACTTGTAAATGAGTGCTTGCATGTGTTGAAGGCATATTAGGTTTTCTCCCTTGTGTCCGTGGGGGTTTATTGAGTGTGCTGTTGTTGATCCTGGGCCATGAATCCTTCCTCTGCCCTCTCCTCTGCCTGGAGCCTGCCCCCCAGCCTCTCCACAACCTCCCACTGAGCTCCCTCTGTCTCTGGCTTCATCTCCAGCTCTGTCTATCCAGCTCACCATCGCAGCTCCCGCCTCCTGTCTCATGTCCTTTTTAACTAAACAGTGGGCTTTTATATATATATATATATATATAAAGCGATCTATTCAAGCCTTTGTTGTTCAACGTACTCCCATTTCTAATTCAATGCAGCTTATGTGTTTAATAGTAATGATATTAAATACTTTATTTGTTCCCTTGGGAAATCCATTTTTCCTTCTGTCATTTTTCTAGATTTAGGCAAACACTCAGGAAGAAAATGTGGAGTGATGCCAGAATGCTGGGTTGCTGGGTCAGTGAAGCACAGCGCCGGCAAGCTGTTAGGTTTGCTCAAGGGCACCTCGGCAATGCCCAGGAGGAAAACTGGCACTCTACCAGCAACCAGTCCACACTCCGTTGCTGGTCCGTCAGGGACCCAAGCAGTCCCTATGGACTGAGCTACTGCCACCACGTTCTTTATCTTACTTTGGTTCATTGTTTCCTTTACAGGGAAATTGTCTTATTTTCTTGTTTCCTTTTTCATTGCCTAATTGTTCTACTGTCAACTTTACCTGTTGATAGCACATCCAGAATGAGTCTCATTTAAGACTCTCACGGATGTTTTCCACCTTCTCTCTGCCCACGTGTACACATCACAAGATTTTAATCCAAGGAAGAACTAACCATAAAATGCTTAAAGCATGGTTTTGTTCTTCGTACATAACAGCTTTAATGTTTATTGGCTGAATGCAATAGTGCAGATTCAGTGTTTTTCACTTGTTTAAAAAAGTCACGCCTTAAAGCGCCCATATTATGTTAATTTTCAGTTTCACAATTGTATTTTGAGGTTGTAAGAGAATAGGTTTACATGGTTTCATTTTCAAAAAACACCATATTTTTGTTGTACTGCACATTGCTGCAGCTCCTCTTTTCACCCTGTGTGTTTAGGCCTCTGTTTTAGTTATAGAGTGATACATCTCACTTCTATACTATCTTTGTTGGGAGTCGCACATGCGCAGTAGCTAGGTAAGATCCCATCAGCTCTTTCTCCAACTTTGGTCAGTTCAAGGCAGGATTAGCTGGGAGACTTCTTCTAAACGAGGGCGCACTTGTGGAATACCTGCAGAACAGGACATGTAAGTAGTTTTTTTCATAGATTATGGGGAATTAGTGTGTGATGTAGCAGTGTTTTGCCATTGAGAATGAGCTAGCATGCTAGCGCTAGCATGTACTACAGTTAGCCACCTTGTCTCGGCTAGTGATGTAGAAAGCCGTGCAGATTTTGAACAGCTCACCTAGAGACTGAAGGCAGAGGATATTCATAAACCTGTATCTCACTCAAAATTGCATGGATGTTTTTTTCCAAGTTTGTATGCGTGTGGAAGCACCAGAGATACAAAATAACACCACAAATCCCAGAAAAAAGTGTTTTTTTTATAATATGGGCACTTTAAAGTAATAAATAGTGCACTCTAGAGTGGATGATATGTATTTGGCCACTTCTTCCTTTTTAAATTGATAATGATGATTAATGTGTCATTTGCGTAATACGCTTAACTTAGCATGACTGGCAGCAAGTGGAAACAGGTATCCTGACGAGTAAAAACAAAACCACCTACCAGCACCTCTCAAACTCAGTGATTAACATGACAAATCTTGTTTGTTCAATATTACAAAAGTAACTGAGCATGGCCAAGAAACAGTACATAGTATTATTTTGTAAAAGCGTAACCTTGTTTAAGCAGTATATCAACAATGTGCATTCTGTTATTAAACCAGTTTCTGACCTATTTTTCTCCCTACCTTGCCTTCCACCTATCACTCTCTGCCATCTGGGCTGTCTGACTGACTGACTGACTGACTGACAAGTGCACTGAGGTTTTTTTCTTAATATTTTTTTCTGTTTCATGGCAGGTGGCAACCAGTGTTACGGTGCATTACCGCCACCTAGACTGAGGTTGCTGATCTACTCAGGAGCTTTTAAGGAAACCCAGTGACAGAAAAAAAGGAAACCCTTTAAAAGTTCTGATGCACTGAAGAATGTAAATTGTTGAAGATGGGTTAAGTTAAGCGTCCCCTGATGACATAAAAGAGCGTATAGGCCGATGTGCTGTGGCTGAGCCTGGATAGTCCCGGCCCAATTTAACCATGGGTTTTTTCAAATGTTTACACTTTTTTTACATATTAAATTTACAGGATATAATGTGTTTATTAAGAAGCTTTGGAGGTGCTGTTTGGTGGCTTTTGTTACCGTTGGAGAGAGCCTGGCTGGCTGTTTCACCCCCTTTATAGTCTTTATTCTAAGCTAAGCTAAATGACTGCATCAAATTTGCTGGTTATTTTCTTATTTCTTCTGCCCATGAAATTTAAAGGTGGCATATAGCACATGGGATATTTTTTTCTCTCATGCCAAGTGGATGCATACTTAGCCATTAGCCATATCAATGTGATTGCAAAATGACAAATAATGTGCTGTCAAATATGCGTGGGACGCACACATGTTGGGCATCTGTCCGCCAACTATTCCACTTCGCAGACACAGAAAGATAAAAAAAAACTGCCCTGTTGGCAGCCATATTGGCTGAATGATTTATTACTTTTCTCACATCCACCTGTTGTTTTTCATAGGGCCTAATTAGAAGCCTACTGTGTGTGTCATGATGTAACGTCACTAACAGAAACACCAGGGCAGCTGTGTAACATTTGATTTGCCCAAAATAAACAAGGTAAGAAATATTTCCCGTCATCGGTTGTGTGAGGTGCAGCAGCAGATGGCTTCAGCTATTTTGGCGTCTTGAGACTGTATCACGCAATATTTTTGTGTTTTGAGGGAAAGTGATGTCAATCTCACAGTTTATCACCCTAAATTTAACAAACAAGATATTGCCCTCTTTCTCTCACTTACCAAGCCCCCTTTATCCCTTCAACACATCTCTCTTCTTCTCCCTCTCTCCTTCACTCCATTTCTAGGCTCTGCAGATTGTCACTGTTATTTACCAAATATAGTCTGACAAAGAAGAAGTGGGATTTTTTGCTGATTGAAGATCAAAGTAGCAAAGTCTCCACCTCAAAACCCGCCCCTTCTATTAGCCGCCCTTAAGAACAGAGGAAAACATCAATTTCTCACACATCAATGGCGGCTTCATAATCAATTGAAAAGACACTTGTATAGGGATGCAAATCTTATCTTTGTCTTATTAGAGCTTTTAGAAGATGCATGTCGGGATTTAATGTTATGAAATAAAAGGGGGTCGCTTTTTTTAATCTAAAGATGCAGAGGCGTTAGTAATGGTCGAAATCAAAGCCCAGAGACTGTGGTAATTACTGAAGGAGTTTGCCTATCCTTATTAATATTGATCAAATATTACTGTGATCTGATCTCTGGGCTTATGATGAATTTGGAAGGTGGTTAACGAGCACAAAGAAGAACATGGCACTCGTTTTCCCCTATACCACAACCACAAGCAAATGTCCGTTTTCTTCTTGTTGAAATTTTGACCACAAAAGTAAGAAAGAGACAGAAAAATGCCTCTGTATTTGAGGTGAAATTGTTCAAATACAATAAAAGATTTTAGCCTCACATATTTCTCTTATGGCCGCTTTTCTCCGTTTTACCTTTTGCCTTGAGTGCTGAAAAAAAACAGTTGTGTCAAAGGGAATTCAAGGTTGCATTTTCATTGACCTGATGATGATGTGCAGTGCTTTAAAATGGTCCTAAATAAGCTGATGTCCTTTAGGCAAGAGGATGCACAAAACATGCCGCTTCATCTACCAACAATGCCGTGGATGATCACAGAATGTTGAAAGATCCTCATTTTGAAGTGTAAATAAGCCAGGCTCAAAAGTGTTGCTGTTAAGGGAACAATTTCTGCACAATACATCCCAATTCTTAGAAAGCTTGTTTGTTGCGATACTTAAGTGCTGACAAAAGAGATCATTTCATGTAATGGAATATACATTGTGCATCCCAGAAAATTGTGAAAGGTGAAAAATTCATTAGTGTTTATTTCAATGAAATTCACATATCAAAATCCTCCAGCTATGAGCACATAAACAAAAGCGTGAGGGAGCTTTGGAGCCACCCATGTGGAAAGCATTGATCGCTGCTCACTTAAAGCCTTCAGGTGTCAAAACTTGAGGCCAATTGATTTTTCTGCATTAATTTCTCAATTAGGATCCTTGAAGAAGACCACGAGGGCTGCAGCCAAAAAAACTCTAGTTGAGGCTGAAGCATGAAGCTTTGGGGCCTTAATGGTGTGTGTGTGTGTGTGTGTGTGTGTGTGTGTGTGTGTGTGTGTGTGTGTGTGTGTGTGTGTGTGTGTGTGTGTGTGTGCGTGTGTGTGCATGTGCGTGTACAGTATGTGGTCACACTGTATTTGAGTTGACATAACTGTCTATATGATAATGAACGATTTTAGGATCAATTTTCAGGAAAAAGGAATACCTGAGAGGTAATCAATATTTGAACCAACTGTGCCCCTAAAGTACATACACTCACATCCCTCCATCAGAGTCAAATATTAAAACAAAAGGCGGACAGACCTTTCAGCGCAGCTTTGAGCGTACATTCAGTGTGCATCATATTGACGACAAAGAGAGAAATTACACCACTGAATGTGTAATTTGGTGTATTTTGTTGTCTTTGTTGCTTTTCACCCTCTGCTTCATTAATTTATCACCTAAAAAGAAAAACTGTTGAATTGTTTTGTCTAGGGCCATATCCATTAATTTGACATTAGGTTGACATTTTGTAAATACAGCCCTCCTTCTGCATCTCTCTGTGCCAAGCCCCTCCCACCAGACAAGCACAGGCGTATGCACAAGCTTCAATAGCAACCTGTACGAGTAGGCCTACTAGTCATTCATTTCAATCATCGCAATCATGATTGTGATCTCGATGCCATTATATAGAGGCAATTCTATGAGAATTACTATCCTGTCATTTTTGAGCCTGTAAATCCCTGTGAAATGACATAGGCCTACTGTAATTTGAGGTTCTAGCTAGCTACATAAACACGAGCAGCCGTGAGAATTTACAGTTAGCAGAAGGCTAAACTATCTCTGAAACGATATTGACACGTGTTGTATTGTGTTTATTTTCAGACTTGCTTCCAGACTATTTTTAATAAGTCCCTTATCCATTTTGGGTTGCTTTGCAGAGCAGGAAGTTGTTGCCAATGATGGAATAATCTCAATAAACAGATACAGTATCTGCAACAGGACAAGATTTGGTATAGGAAACGTTCTTGTTTCCGTTTATAGTCGTATTGTGTATATCAATAGTAGTATTGATTAATCATGTTTATGCGCGTTTTGGTTGCATGCAGGTAAACACTCTGCATGGTTAGCAAAAGAGGCAGAGTGCATTGGCCAAAATGTAATCTTGGAACCCATCGGCTATCGTCTGATGACAATTTAGCTTTTTATTAGTTTTTTTTAAATAATCTGCATTCACATACAGATATCTGTGAGTAGAAACATCCTCTCTCAACTCCAACTCCAATGCTTGTTGCTAATAACCACTGGCTACATCAGAAACAAAACCAAAATATTGGCTGTGCCCCAGAGGCTAATCATTGTGAGACTGATTGCCAATGGGTTCCGATATTGATGATGGTTATGCGTAGATATTTTCCGCCATTTAATCAGATTTCCACCGACGTACATGCACATGTAGAACGCTCATTAGGTCCACTCACTAAAATGACATATGATTGGCCAAAGGCTCTTGTGACGAGCCACAATTATATGTAGTTTTCTTTGGACCACTTGAAGTACAACATATGCTAAAAAGGTTATTGTAGAATTTTTGCCCAACGAGACAAAAAACTGCCTATCCCAGCTTTAAGTCCAAATTTGAGGTACGAGTGCAGTCCTTGTTGAAAATGTGCCTGTTTGAAACGAGCCGTTTGCTTGGCCTATGGTATTGCTGCTTACAAGTCATCAAAACCAAATTCTAGGTTAGCCCACTAACTCAACCACTTCATATACGTACAACTCCACTGTATAGCCTACTACTAACTTACTGATTTACCTGACAGAAAACATTGCAGATTCAGAATGTAATCACAAAATATCACTGTGTGTGTGTGTGTGTGTGTGTGTGTGTGTGTGTGTGTGTGTGTGTGTGTGTGTGTGTGTGTGTGTGTTTGCATGCAGGAGAGACCGTGTTGTCTTGTGTTGTATTATCGTTAATGTCTGGTGTTTGTTTGATATTGAGTGTTGGCAAATGGCTTTTTCTTTAGTTTCCTCTTAGCAAAAAAATAGACCTGAAAAAGAGTAGCGCCTTTTTTTCGCCAACCTCATTCCACACAACACTTGCAATGTTCCTTTCAGCTATCTGCTCGTGCTCCAGGAAAGTGACGAAAAGTTTGTTTGGTATATCCAGCGATCATGTAGTTAACATTGGAAGCAGAAAAACTGTCAAAACATCCTTAAATTTGTGAATTGTTGTTTGTTTATTCAAAGTCAAAGACAGCCCAAAGTTGTGCTACTTTGCACAGTTTTGTGGGTCTGTGTACGTCACATTTTAGCTGCCAAAGTGCTCACTCAGTGTGCAGTGTAAGAGGGGGTGTCACTCCCCGATGTAAGTCGAGAGCAGATTTGAGTCGCGCAGGTGTCACTTTGCAACTAGTGAAGCTGTGAGTTGCTTATGCGTCACTTTGCAACAAGTAGCATACAAAATGCTAACTAGAGACTAAAAATTGACCTACTTAACCAAGTTGGTTCACTGCTGGCTACAAGCTAGCAATCAAACACAACAAAGCCTGTCAGCTGAATGACCAGAGCCGGTCTGACTCAAATCTCATCGGATATGACACGTTATGCCGTAAACCGTTTAAATCTGAGCATGCGCGACTCAAATCTGCACTCGACTCACATTGTAGAGTGAAGAGGGAGTGGCCAGCAGCTAGAACGGCAAAAGCCGCTTCTTTTACAGATATATATTTAATTATATCTTTTGCATTGTTAATCCAAACAATGGCTCTGCACTTACTGGTGCCCCTAGCAAGACACCTGTCAAGTTTGAAATACATCGGACTAACGGTTCTAGAG
Source organism: Percina caprodes (assembly GCA_013375575.1). Lineage (NCBI taxonomy): Eukaryota > Metazoa > Chordata > Actinopteri > Perciformes > Percidae > Percina > Percina caprodes. The sequence continues at coordinate 5,904,234 of JABXJD010000010.1, forward strand.
ATATGCGCATTACACACGCACGCATGCACGCACGCACACACACACACACACACACACACACACACACACACACACACACACACACACACAGAGACAGACGTTCCTGCAATTTATAGATATATGTCTAATTTACTTTGGTTTCCCCATTATATGTTACTTCATACTTCTACATTTCAGATGCAAATATTACTCTACCCCCTTTACTAACCAACACTATATAAAGCAGTTCAAATTAGTGCCATCTTAATGAGCTACAACATTAAAATGCTGCTTTAATGCATGTTAATAATCCAATAAATCAATATAATAATAAAACACTCAGAAGAGCACTTCTTTTCATTATGAATACTTTCTACTTTTAATACTAAGGTGCATTTTGCTTTTTTTTTTACTTAAGATTAGGAAAACATGACTTTTATCTGAATTCTCTATTTATAACCAGTGTCTCGCTTAGATCATACAATAATGCTAATGGTTTAAAACCTTTTTTCCTAGGACAGACCAAGAATTCACCAACAACGTATATGTTTGAGTCATACACACATATAAATGTGCTCCTTTTACTGTGCGAAGCATACATAATGTTAGCATCTAAAGTGTGGTGTTTATAGATGAATAAGGTATGAGGATGTGCAATGCATATGTTGATGAATAAAGAAATGCTATAATTGATTACAGAATATTGCTGGACCAAACTATATCTAATATATAGCTTATATATTGCAATTTGTACTGATATACTGATATCTATTTATTCTTCATGTTAGTTGCACAAAGTAGCCCAGCATACATGCAAACAGACTAGTTAAAATAATTGCATTTGGTACATAGAAGTTGCTAATTTAGAATCCCCAGTCTCTACTGTCACTCTTAAATGTTAATTATCTAATAAAGTCGGAACAACCTCAATCTTTCTGACAAATAAAAAAACAAGTTTATATACATGTGGCAATAGTTTATATTCTGATGAATAGTCATACATCTGTTCTCTGTGTTAGGAGAAAGTGGCAGAAATATGTGATTACAGAGACATGAACTTTTGCATCAACTATTACCTGCTCACAACTTAACCTTAAATGATGTTTAGCTTTCTTTTGACTAGCATTGTACAAAGAACTTAGACCGATATCTCATTAACTGGCTCATCTTTCATTCTGTTAATGAAAACGTAGCCAAATAAACATGATGGTCTTCTGATTTGTACCGAGAGGCAACTCATTTACCGCAAGGTCAGTCTCATTGTGTTGCTTGTTAACTCAGCAAATGAGCAGCAGTGACAAGTTCACAAGAGAAAAAAAAGTTACTTTATGTTTGCTATAATTTTTTAATGACCTCTCAGTGGTTTTATTTTCTATAAAGATAATGAGATAATGTGTGCTGAGCCTTTGCAACCAAAACTTGTCCTTTGATGTGCCTTGAATATGGAAAATAGCCCTGAACCCAGTTAATGTGCACTGGAATGTAAGGAGCAGCAATATGTTGTCTTTTATATCTATATGATATGATTTCATTGGTTGTACAAATGAAATGAAATGCACATGCCAAGTTTGACAAAAAATAGCCATCAACTCTGCACTAACCTTTGCTCAAAACTCACACACACAGTCTAACAAAGACAACCTGCCTCCATCGTACACATAATGATCCTTCATTCAGACCCCCAATGGGTCAACTTGTCCTCACTGTGATTTTAATTATGGCCCCATTATCAGGAACATGAAGAAGACACTGTTCCTTCTTTTACTTCTCTCACAATAAGGCCTCCTGCTTCCTGTTTGAGAAAGTACCTTCTATGAGATGCTCCCAGTCTTCTAACCAACAATCAGAAAGGGCTTCTCCCCCATTAAAAGCATAGAGATGTGGAGGGTCCTGCATACAAGACCATAAGAGAAAGGGAGAGTGCCTATTTTCCCCTCAAACACAAAGCAGGAGTCAACAGGAAGCCACTTTCTCTGCTTTCTCTCTTGTCCTGTGCATCTGCTTTTGGCTTTTTGTTTTGGCAGCCGAGGGTTTGAAAACACAGAGATCAGAAATTGAATGTGTTGTCTGGCTTTTGCATTAGTGGCTCACCAGCTGACAAACGAAACATATCAAATTGATCAGGATCTTGTAATCAAGACTGGAAACACTGAGATAAGAGCTTATATCCGTCTCTTCACACGGGGCCACATTCTTAAGAAGAACACCCGTGGGGGTTTAGCCATCTATGATTCCTTTTCTGGTCTCATTATACAGCATACAGTCTGTCAGTGATTTTCTGTGTGATAAAATCAACAGTAATGCTCCGTCATGTGGGCATGCAGGATGATAACAGGACTTTGCATTGCATTACATGTGAGTCCAGTGGCAAACACACTGTCTTCTCTCCCAATCAAGACATAAATCAGCGTATAAAAATCCCTTTGCCTACCTGACTGTAAAGCCTGTGTGAAAATGTGACTCAAACCACTAACCCGCTGGCATGTATACCATTGACCTTTAAGTAACATTTACCAGCCAGCAGCGGCTTGGCTCTCCACTCCCTGCGAGATGCTGCCGTGACGGACAGGTGAACGGTGTTTGTGCTGGCTGCCTGCTCATACTGTAGGTTACCTTGTCTCTCTGGTGGATTCCATGTTTAGAGAGTTCAGGACCTGCTTCGGACCTTGATTAATGACTATCACGTCCATTTCTGAAAAACGCTTGGCTGTTTGTTTTGGAGGCGACGGGAGACAGCTCACGTAGCTGGCTTAATATGGTTCCCACGATGCTGTGGGGATGAGTTCTGGAGACACTCAGCTCCTGCTTGAGTCCAATACCTACAGCGATATGAAAAGCAGTGTGCATACATTAATCATGAGTGTACAGACTGTTTACAAGAAAGCTCCTCATCCTACTCCTGGGATTTTTCTTGGGGAAAAAATGAGGCTCTGCATCCTGAGATTTTGATTATTGATTCATAAACTTTTAACCTAATGAAATGCTTGTTTAGCTGTTTGGTATATTAGTTGAGACATCTCTTGAGGGTGCTATTGATTTTAGATGAGTGCAGAGTCACAGGCCAATGTGAGTCACTCTTCATTACACTATTATCCTCTTCCACCGCTGTCTTCATTGTGGTTTGTGTTGTGGATTGTAAACAGACAGAAAATTCATTACAAAGAAAAAATGTGTTTGCCATATTTTCAATACTGTGCTCTTGGAAAACTAATCCCTCAGAAAGCATGTGCATAGACTTCAATGATAACAATTTCTATATTATATATAACACTCAACCCTTAAAGCTTTGGTCAACATAACACTTTAAGTAATTCAAGGACTTAATTCTTACCTACAAAGCTTTCATTTGTATCCATCAAATGTATTGTGGTATTGTGTCAAATGATTAGAGCAAGGTCCAAGGGAGCAGAGAAGCTTCTATTCTACAAGTACAATAAGAATATATATATATATATATATATATATATATATATATATATATATATATATATATATATATATATATATATAGAGAGAGAGAGAGAGAGAGAGAGAGAGAGAGAGAGATTCAAATTCCAAGAAGGCTTCCTCATCATTAGCTGTGCTTTAATGTATAGAATACAAATCCTAAGCCAGTAACCATTTACGCACAAATGCAAGGACAATCTAGACATTTGTAGTCTGATTTGCTTTCACTCTAATGAAATAATAATAATATATGAATAATACACAGTATTAAAAAGTCTTTTTACAATTTGGTAAATCAGACATCTATTTCTCCTTCCTGTCCATTCCAAAAAACGATGAGGACCATTAGTATGTAATTACGGCTAACCATGCTAACCAGGTGATAGAATTTATATGAGATGTGCTGGCAATAAATGCCAAAATACTTAACAGCATTTTTCCAACAATAGAGTGAATTTGCACTTGACTAAATGCAACTAAAGTTAAATGTTAAGTTTCACTTATTATCAAGCGAACAAACTTTATTACTGGAATAAATCAAACCGCAGTTACCATAAAACAAGCATATTTCTGTGAGGCAAAGAAGAGAAAATGTCCAGCAGTAACATGTTAATCAGCAATGAAAGACCTTTAAGCTGGTTTTGGTTTGCAACATGGATGCATGATGGGTAATTAACTGTTTGCAAACACAGAGGATGTGCACTGTGTGCTGCTGCTACCTGCCCTGCTCGAGATGAAACAATGAGGGTGTTCACAGAAAAGAAGATGATTCCACAAAGTAGCTTGATGTTCTGTGTCAGTTCTTTTGAGTACTTGTGTAGAATTTATTTTACCAGGCATTTCTTTCTCTAGATGCGAAAAGCGGTTACATCAAAATTACAAAACATTCAGTGAAAGTTTTATACTTTATGTTTTTAGGACAAACAACAAATTGGTACTGAAACATTGATCTTTAAACTATTATATATATATATACATATATATATATGAGCTTTCCCATGTATACTGTATAAAAACTAAGTAGCACAGAGTTCACATATGTTAAATAGTAAGACAGCTTCTAATTATTTGCCCCCTCTTAAACCACAGGACAAACAAACTTAAACATATGGGCAGTGGGATTCAGAGGATTTAAGCGATTTATGGTATTAAACACTCTTCTCTCTTCTATTCATTCAAACAGTGCGTACTTGCTATGTTTCGACTATCTAAATGTTCAACATTAAAAGAAAACATGTCCCTAGAATCCTTTGAAAAAAATGATTAAAGCAAAAATGGTATTACTGTAAAACGCTTTTTTACCTTTAAGAGTGCAATCCTAAATACAGAAAAATAAAATTAAAATCAATTGCTACATCTTGTTTACACACTGTATATATTGTTATACGTATTTCAAGAAAGAAAATGGTATTATGGAGTATATTTGTCATCAATATAATGTTTGCCCTATATGGAAGTAGCATGAAATACTAAGGCAAAAAGCAAACATACAGTACGTATGGATATTATTGTTGAACACTAACAATATGTATTTTCAAAAGCTCACAGAAATATATATCTAGTTCTAATAGAGCTGTCAGCAAGGTAACACATTAAGATTGTAAAATATGAAAGTAGCATGTATTAGAACGTGTTTTGCATTTATTATTATAGTTTAAATCTGTATATGCCACAGAGACAGAATTATAATTAAATCTGCCATGTATTGCTGATGGTGAACAATTCAAACGTGCTGAGGTCAGAATCAGTGTGTGGATTTATCATCACTGCTTTTGAGGATTACAATAGAGCGCTGAAGTCTTGTGATCAGACACTGGTGATGCCTCTGACTTCCTCCTCTCTCTGAGACATTGAACTGCATAGATGAGACAATCCCCAGTTGTGCCAAACCACAGCTGCACATGAAGCAGAGGTGAGCATGCGAAAACCAAAACAAAAATAAGTAACCCCAACAGAAAGCCGTGTGTGCTCCTGCTCCATCATTCAGAGCAGCAGAGGCAACGCAGCCTATCATTATCTTATTAAAGGGTCCTGCAGATTAGAATCACCAGGGTGGCATCAGAGGCAGGTATCCCCACGGCAGGCATGATAACATGCTGCCAGGCCCCAGTAAACTCTCAGGTACCCGCTGAGGCAATCCGGGGAGAGGCCAGCTAGGAGCTCCTCTGCTTTGGTCTGGTCTGTGTGGGCTCAGGTTTGGAGGGCCCCGAGCTGCAGGGTGCCTCTTCTTCCACCGGCTGCCTAAACACAGACACACTGGATGAGAACCAGAGATGGCAATCCCTTTCCCTTCCTCCCTGCTCCCTAACACTGCTGGCTGGGCTGCAGCCAGCTGACATAAACACTGCATTCACCTCATCCAGATAAAGCACATCAGTGATCATTGAGCGGAATAGTCTGCTTTCATGGTGTTGCCTGGTCTAGGTGTGTTGGTAGGCACATTCACAACACTTTAGTGCTACACTGTGCACATAATTCCTCCTCACTGCTGTTTGACAACACTGCTGAGAGCAGATACAGAGGAATTACTGTCATAACATTTGTTTGTATGCGTCTAACAGCATGATGACATGAAACAATATTTTTTAATCAGCGATTCTATGTCTTGTTTTGAGGTTATAATGATTTTCTTTTTTTGGTTGGAAGGAGCCAGCCATGTTGCAACACAGTGTAAGTGTCACCTGGATGTATGTATCAGCTCTATTTCTTGCAGTTACATTTGAAATGCATTGTTGATTTTGTGATTGCTCCATCAAATATCGGCTATAATAGGAATTGCATTTCCTGAGCTGATGAGATAAGGTTAGTGAATCATGGTGCTGAGCTCATCACTGAAATAAACACACACACACACACACACACACACACACACACACACACGCACAATTCCCTTGTTATTCTGTAGCAGGCATCAGGTCCCCCCCATTGCTTTTAAATACATTATTTTATGCAATGGTAGTTTTATTTATTATGTTATTTTGTGTGTATCCCTAATTAACCTGTTTTTACTTTGAAGCAATTGTTCAGTATTTTACATTTTAGCATTTATTTTGTCTCTGTTGTTAATTTGTATGTGTGTGTGAGTGTATATATATATATATATATATATATATATATATATATATATATTATAATAGGAATATATTAAATTAAAAATGTCTTCATAGAATAACTGGTGTATATCAAATAAACAAAAGCAGGACACAAAAACAAAATATACTTTTGTAGACCTATAGCCTACTGTAAGGGATATCTCATATATCTTATGATATAATTATGTGGTCAATTATTTTTTTTAAATAAACTGCAATCAGCTACACTTCGGATTATCTTCTAAATATCTTTTTTTAGGCTGTATTTCTGTAAGAATAAGACGTAGAATTGGAGCATCCAAATCTCCATCAGTTATTTGTGTCCAGTGTGGCTGCTGAGGGAGAAGAGAAAAATAAAACAGCAGCCTGTGCTGCCTGTGAGGAATTCAGGTTAGTCCCAGAGGACATCACACCTGTCAAGAAAGCAGGATGCAATAACACCCTCCATCCCAAAAAATAGATCAGAGGAAACATTATCTAATATAATAAAAAATAGATCTAAGGCACTGACAAAGAAGATATAATAGGGAAACAAGCTTGGTGTAATCGCTTTTATTCTGCTTTGATAGGCCTCTATTTTATAAGCAAAAAAATAAAAAAATACGGATACGTAGAGCCTAAATGTGAAGGATATGCAAAATAAAAAACTTTAATTTAAACTGTAACTTAATTTGGCCCAATGACAGACTGGTCGGGAATGGTGGAGTCAAACTGGTTGCAAACAGCCTGAGGAAGTACCCTCTTTTCTTTCTTTTTTTTTCCACCGGGAGACCGCCCATATTTGCGTTTAATCCACATTTTCAAGCAACTCCTATCTTCCTCCTATTTTACCATCACTGTCCTGCTCCCAAACTGCCTTTTTCCTCCTCACATGCCTTTCACTGCAGTCGTCCGCCGGCTTCCTAGAGCCTCCCTCCCTCTTTCTCTCTCTCCTTTTTTTCCTCCTATTTATGAAAACGTCACTTCAAGTCCCTCCCTGTTTGAATCTCATTAGTTTCTTGTGTGTTTCTCCCTGTCAATAATCCTGAATCCAGACTCTCTCTATTTCCATCCCTCTCTATCTGTCAATCAGCGCCGCCTTTGAACTGAAAACCACTCCGACCAACTTCAACTCACTCAATCCGAGCGGCTCGGCTCCTTCTCCGGCTTCCTTTTTCTGCCAAGATTCCCTTCTTTTTTAGTTTTGTACCAACCGACAGGGCTTTGGAAAACGCCAATACAGACCCCAAACTTATACTCGGACTTTCTAGATCACCGAGATCAAGGGTTTAAAACTTCGTGTTTTGCCCCCCAAAACATTTTTGCACGGGAAAAATGCCGCAGCTCAACGGCGGTGGAGGGGACGATCTGGGTGCAAACGATGAAATGATTTCCTTCAAAGACGAAGGAGAACAGGAAGAGAAAATTTCGGACTCCTCGGCAGAAAGGGATTTAGCTGATGTCAAATCTTCTCTTGTAAACGAGTCGGAAACGAATCAAAACAGCTCCTCAGACTCAGAGGTAAGTTGCACATTAAAAACGGGGATCGGTCGTCCCCGGTCTGTTAAGTTAGGGGCCTACATTTGTTACGTTGTCATTCTGATAGACTTGAAAATAAAAGTTTACCATCGCCCTCATCGCCCGTAACTTTAACGCAATCCCTGTGTTTCATTGCATTTCAAGGCGGAAAGACGGCCTCCGCCTAGATCTGAAACTTTCAGAGACAAAACAAGAGAAAGTTTAGAAGAGGGTGAGTTTGTGCTTATTGTTCCACTCTTGGATTTTTTTTCTGCACCATGACATGATATGTGCCTGACGGAGGTCATCTCCTCCGCTTTATTCCTATATGCATATTGTGGGAAAAAAGTTTTCAAGGCCACTTTATATAAAAAAGTTTTCTTCTCCCCCACCTCCCCGCCATGTTAGCTGCGAAAAGGCAAGATGGAGGGCTGTTCAAGAGCCCACCGTACCCGGGCTATCCATTTATAATGATCCCCGATCTCACAAGCCCCTACCTTCCCAATGGATCGCTTTCTCCAACAGCACGCACAGTAAGTTCATTTATTTACAACTGTATGTGCACACACACACACACACACACACTCCTCAAGAACACACCCGGACTCCGGGTAGACACGGAGGCAGCCGGACACAGTGTTGTCACCCAGAAGTACAGCCGATAAAAATGTAGAGCCAAGTTTTGCAACTCATGTAGTGTGCAGTACAATGGCATGCATGTCCGCCTGAAGCTCCCAGCCTGTGTGTGTGTGTGTTTGTCGTGGGCAGCAGCTAGCATGCTAACAGTGATAAGCGCTAGGACTCATTGCAATGAAAATGGTTATATGGCAGGTCATGTGCACTTGACATTTCTGCTAGAAATTTAGTTTAACAACTTTTAAATTACATCTATGAGAAATGATAATAACATAATATTATATTATTATTATTATGTTATTATTACTGTGCAGGGTCTCCTGTATTCCAGGTTACAAGTGCATGTTTTTAACCACTGAAATGTAATTGTCTTGTGTTTGCACAGCCTCATCAAACATGCCCTTTTTTCTATCACACGCTGCATGAGCAGTCAGACCTTTACACTGCTTTCTGACATGCTGCAAGCCGTGTAAAGCAATGTAAAAGCACACAAATAAAATCAATATGCAAATGAGCTTTTCTAAGTGATTTGCATGTGTCAAAACCTATAAAGACATTATGTGAAGGGTGCATGCATTACAATTTGAGAGATTTTTTTTTTCTTTTTTCCAAAACATCAAAAATAATTATTTCTTATTGATATATTTTTAAGTGTTGTTAAAGTGTAATTTATTTAATGGAAATGATTGTGCAACACGATATATTGTGCTCTGCATGTGCACCACCATTGCTTCTAAAGATGAATCCACTGCCTTAAAAAAATGTGTGCCATGTAAACCCATATTTATAAATAAATTCATGTTGTTTAGACACAATCAACCATGCTATAATTATGCACACTTACTCATTTGCTCAGCACCTCGCTAGTCCCACTGGGCAAAGGCAAATCTTAAGCGGCATAATTTTCTCAACCATGGGTATTTTTTAGCCCCCCTATTTTAAACGGTTGCAATTACAAGTCTGTGCTTTAGGACCTGTTATCTCATTTTACAAGGTTAAGGCAAAGACCAGGCATTAGGAAATATGACCCCCCCCCCTGCACCACCACCACCACCTCAGCTTTTGCTAACGAAACTGATATTTGTCACCTCAATTTTTAGTTCGCTGGGCACACCTTGAAAATAAATGCACATCTGACACATAATGCCTTCTTTTGTGTTTGACACAATTTCTGCTTTTGAGTTCAACAAGATCGCCCAGAGTTTCACAGGAATTCAATTTTGCTGCTTACACAATCCTCTCTACGCACGTGTGTGTGCGTGTATGTGTTTTATAGTTTAAAAAAAGATTTCATCATTCCCGGCATATGCACATATGAGAACATTTTGTCATTGTTTTCCTTTTAGTCAGCACGCCAGCTTTGTTAACGCTACCGGCTGGTATGTGGAATTAGTCACTCATTATTCTCATCAGTACTGACATAAAACATATTCACAACAACAGCACAACTGATTTGAACTGAGGCCCTTCCTTGTTTCAGTGGCAGAGGTTTGTAGTTTTCTTTGTGCCTATCACTATACTGTGCCCAGTACTAGTCAGAGGAGCGCTCATTTCATTGTGCTTATGCAGCAGTTAAAAAGACAGTAAATCGGGTTGCATGGCTAGGGGATGCTGCGGCGAGACAGTGTTGACCTTTGCTCTCTAAATTCCAGCCCTGAAATACTATTTTCAGAAAAGGAAGGATCTTTTTTTATCATTTAAATATATGCTCCTTGGTTTGGTACCTGTTTTTAAGTTTCCTCTCTGTGCCACTTTCTTGTATGCAATGTAAAGTCAGTACAAAATCTTACAGCCACTGCTGATTATTGAGTAGATGCTTTTTTCTTTGCATATTAGGAGAAAACAATTTATTACAGCTGAATTCACAGATCTACCTGAACAGGGACTGTAGATGATGAACATGGTTTTCGGCTTGCGGTGATCTGCCTACTGTACAGCCTCGGCCCCCACTGTCTGCAGCGCCCTGTGTGTCCAGCCATTAGAGCTTTGAAGTCAGTGGCCGCTGTAATATAAATGTATTAGACTTAAAGCTGGCATAAATAATTCACCTGGACATTGATTAACTGTCTTGCTCCCTAACATGTCATGTGAGGCACTGAATATGACTGCTAGTATTATTGGAATGAGACTTTCTCTGTCTTGTCATGAATGGCTTTGATTCTCGCTGCTTTTCCCTTCATTTTTCTTCTTCTGCTCCTCTTGGTTTAGGCGATGCTATGATTGTTTTGAGCATGTGGATTTCAGGCCTTTTTAAATATGTGTTTTTGTATTTATTATAAAAGGCTTAATTAAAAAAAAAAAAAATCTGGTATTTCTCTCAGCAAAATTCGGATCAATTTTTAAAATATTTTTTTCCTGTTAGCTGGCACTTATCCTGATCTATCTGGACATTTTCCTTGTTTCTGCGATTTTTGTTTTTGCATGACTTAAGTGGGAGGAAAAATAAATTCCGCTTAAGCGGCGGTTACCGTAATTTGTCTGACCTTTGGGAGCCATAATCAGTGAGAATTTGTTTTTCCTAGCACCTAAGTCCAAGAAGGCTCACTATTTAGTATCATTTAGCAATTTGACATGACGTTGTGCCTGGGCTTTGAAAGCCTTCCTGTCCTCCTCTCCTCTCCCTGCCGTCTCCCTCCTCCCCAAGCCTCACACAAAGGCCTGCTGGATCACTGGGTGCAGGTCGAATTGGAGAAGTGGCCTGCCCAGTTTACCCTGTGTTTTTTTTTTTTGTATCTCCTTTTATTTTCCCCCTGTTCCCTTTGCTCTCTCTATCTCCCTTCCTCTCTCTGTCTACCTTTTGTTTCCTGCCGATGCTAACACAGGGCTTGTGAAAAAAGGCGGCAGGTTAACTGTGGTGCTGTGGGCTAACATCACACCTCAACAGGTCTGGAGACGCAGAGGCTCAGGGAGGGAGAGCGGGATCTGGGCGGCCAGCTCTCCTGCATCGGGGCTGCAGGGCCGTAAATCCACTGGCTTTATTTACTGCCTTTCGGACTTATGAATGTTAAGATATTTGACGCCACCCCTGGCCCCATAATTCTTCAAGCCTGGAGACTTTTGGCGGAGGTTTTGAGTTTCGACGTATAATTACGAGTAGTTTAAAAAAGAACAAGAAAGTGTGTGTGTGTGTGTGGGGGGTGAAAACGCCACACCAAGCATCCACCACTGTGTTTAAAGTGAAAAAAGACGCTCCCAGTACCCGTGGCGATTCTACTACTAAGACGTTGGAAAGGCTTTGTGTGGTTGCAACAATAGCTTTTCTCCCTTCTCCCTCTTTGTTTCAGTTGTGTTGTCGTGCCAGGATTGCTCATGTTGTCGCAGATTCACCTTCTTGAAAAATGAATCCACTTTTATACAGACTGACTTCTTCTTTATCATTTATTTATATTTTAGGAAGACATAATGGAAGCTTTTCTGGTCAGATTATTATAATGAACATGTAGAAGTGAATGCAAAACCACCTTCTTTGTGCTCACGTGCACACATTGCTGTGGCCTTATCTGTTATAATTGACACAGACAGACAGTATCTTTCCTAAACGTGATGGCAGCATAAGCATAACAATGGAATATCATATGGATTATGTGTGTTTGGCTGCTGTAAATGGATTTTTGGCTGTTACAAGAGGAAAGATAGTTTAATGCGGATTTAAGGGATAGGGCCCACACCTTATCAAATTGGCTTTACATGTTAATAGGGCCTAATTGATGTCCGCGGGGGGTTTCGTGGCACGACGCGGCCACATTTTGTGCTTCTAGCTGCAAAATGCACTATGAATTTAGTTGGAAGGTTGCGCTCCTTTTGTCTTGCAAATCACTTTTGTTTACAAAGTATGGCGGAAGCAGTCCCGCTCTCTCTCTCTCTCTCTCTCTCTCTCTCTCTCTCTCTCTCTCTGTCTCTCTCTCTGTCTCTCCCTCCCACTACTCCTTTTTGTGCTACATCTCTTCCTCTCTCTCTGCTGTTTCTCTCATCCTCTATTCGAGGAGAGGGGAAAGAAAAGGTCCTTATTTTTCTTCGACTCAATAAACAGTCATAAAAAGCACAATCTGTTTTGGATTTGAGGAGTTAAGTTAGAGAAAGCGGGGGCTGGAAAGCAAAGTTTGGCACCATTAAATTAAAATTGGGGCCTGCTAGACATTAGCGGTGCACAGCACATTCTCTGAGCTTAATTAGTCCGAACTGTAATTGTTCATGGTCTGCCAATAGGAGTAATGCTCAGGAAAAGTGGAGTTGCACTAAATCGGCCCAGGGTTTTTAAAACAATAAATCACTTGCATATTTGTGCCGTGATTCAGATGGAGGCTCGACCTCTCCCATCTCGACATGTGGTAAATTGTAAAGTCAATGAATTGCAGATGTAGGGGTGGTGGTGGAGGGACTCAAAAAGACAGGGAGAGGGAGTACAGTAAGGTTTTGTTAGTGCCTTGTGAATGAGTGGAAAAGATTTGTGCAGTAAATATTTACTGAGGATATATATATATATATATATGTATATGTATATATATATATATATATATATATATATATATATATATATATATATATAGCTAGCGGAGCTTAATTGTCTAATGCTGATGATGTTGGCAGGCTGTGCCGTGTGAGAGCTTACGCTCTCGTCGATCTGTCACTCTGCTTGAAACACCACAGAGGCAAAAAAAAAAAAAAATCAGTTGGTTTGTGAGTGTGTTTCTAATCAGATTTTTAACTAGTGCAAAGGGAGTAGTGGGTCCCTGGTGGTAGTGTGCACTGGGTTTGGGTGTAGCTAACGTTCAGCTGCAGTCAAGTCTGGTTTGGGGCTGAACCTTTTTTTAATTAAATCATTGACTTCATTGTTTTTAATGTAATAACAGCTAATCTGATGCCTTAAATGTAACAGATTATGCCTGTTACTCATTAAGTCATAGCACAGCCTGCGTATTTTTTTTCTTTTTCTTTTGGTAAAACAAATTATTCTCAGAATGGATAAATCCATTTTCACCGACCTGTATCCTTCCTTGTTTCTGTCAGTGAGCCACCACACTCTGCTTTTCTGTGCCTGAGTATAGAAAAAAGGCATTAGTTTAGCAGCTGTGCACTGGTGCCCCCCTCAGCCCCCAGTGTAACCCCCCTCCACTCCCAGCCGCACCCCCACTCGCTCCCTCTTTCTCCCATGCATTTCTATAGAGCTCAACACAAAGATAGTACTGTACATCTGGAATGCAACTTTTGTCATCTGTTAAATACAGGCTAGCTCTGCTCATGGCCCACAGGGTTTGGGGCTCCCTGAAACATGGAAATTAAATTATTGGGGGTGTGTGTGTGTTTACATGTGTGTGCATGTAGCCACCAGTTAAATTTGAATCCATATATAGAGCAAGTTGCTTTATTTTTTTAATTTGTTTTTCTAGACTACACATTTTGCGCCTCGTAGAATTGTTGGTGAGTTCACTTTTGATTTCAAATGCAGTGCAGAAATATGCACAGAACCAGATATTGATTTGGTACAGGATCATTTTCTCATTCACTCACTTCTCATTTTAAAGGGGAAAATCTGCATCTTTCAATACTTAAATATGAATATACACACCAAACTAACTGACAGTATTGCTCTTTTTGAAGCTCCATTTATCCCTGTTGACACTGTTGGTTGGTGGAATATGAAGCTTCCTCTCACTTTCCAGCCAATAGAGTAAACTTATGTGAAGCTGTTTCAAATAAAGACTTATTGAAAACAAAGATAAGATAGATTATAGATGATGAGATTTTACTGGTAGCCTTTCTGCGCGGCATTCAGCTGGACGATAAGGTTAAAATGACTATTGATCGCATCTTTTAGATATGAAGGTTATGGTTAGGATTAGCTAGTTTTAAGAGATGATTAGAATTGGTGTTTTCTCACAGAGTGTCGTAATTACAAAACCATTGAAAATATCATTTTCTAGAAAGGCACTTTGAGTGTTGAAAGATTTTTTTAACTTTAACTGCATTTAACCATTTGTGGTTGAAGAGAAGAAATCCACAGAATGTTATGTGAAGAATTGTTTAAGCTTAGGTATCATTCCAAAAATACTTAATACACACATCATATGTGCCTTTCTTTTTTTCTTCCTTCTCTTCATCTTTTCCTTGCCTTGCATGTACATATTTCTGTAAGTTCATTCATAATAGGACCAGAGTGCGCCAGTAGCCAAATGAGTTCCCCAGTAGCTGAGTGAGAGGGAAAGCACGGGGCAGGAGGGGGGCTAGAGGGGGGCTAGAAGGCACAGAGAAAAGCGGGAAATGTGTGTTTGGCTTCTGCGTGTGTGTGTGTGTGAGTGGTGGGGGACGGAGGGGCGACGGCGGGGTGGGTGGGGGTCGGACGCACAAAAGCCTTCTGAATAGACCGCATAATTGCTGTTAATGCCAGGGCAATGAGAGCAGCGACAGTTCCTGGTTAGATGTCCAAACAATAGTGCCCCTAGGCTTCACATTTATCTTCCTGTTAAAAAGAAAAAAAAACTGCAGGGACCAAGCGGAGAGGAACATAGATTGAAGCAGGCAAGTTTCAGTTTTCAGCCACGCTTGACAAACAGGCATGTGTTCATGTGTGTGGTGGTTACTGCCACTGAATCAGCCCCCGTCACCCCCTACCCACCCCCTCCTTCATGTTGGACTCCGTGCTTCCCACACTCATCGTCATCAACAAATTTGCCTTAAAAGCTCTGGATGAGAAGGCTGCTGTAACGCTGGAGGAATTGTGGTGGTGCTGGCCCTCTGTTTGGATTGTGGCGTGTGTTTGGGAAGGGTCAAAGTGCACCGGCACTGACATGCTTTCTGTTCAGAAAGCAACCCCTCTCACCCCTTTATTACAACAACTGATAGGGAGAGCTTGAGTCTCCACTGGAGGTTTTAATTCTTTGTGTGTGTGTGTGTGTGTGTGTGTGTCATCACAGCTTTTAATGATCATGTCGGGCTAGATAATGACTAGCTGTGCGAATGGCCAGTGTGCACTGAACACCTGTGGTACACCAGCCTTGGCCATGTGGAGGAATGCTCTGGAATGTGCCACAGAAGAAGAATCTCATTCATGCTAATGGATTTTTAAACAAAAATACGTTTGGTTATTTTATTCCCATTTCCTCTTGTACATGAATAATCAGACAGTAGTAGTAGAAAAAATACTGGCATCTAATTCCATCCTAACATAGAAAGGAAATGAGATCTTGTTACCTCATCTTATTTATCTTGTGGTAGTTTGAGCTCCTCCTATATTTTGCTATATTTTTTATTGCAACATTAAACATACATAATATCAAACTCTATGTGCAGTGTCAAAGTTAGTTCAGCTACATGCAGTTTAATATGCATATGGTGTTACTTTTTATTTTAACAGTCTTGTTTTTGTACACAGTTTGTATCTCCACTCTTAATGTGGTCAAGGGAATTTCTGGATGCAGATAATCTGTACAAAATGGCTCAGATGGGAAGGAGGCCCTTTGTGTGTGCTAAACACATAATGGAGGAGTTTAAGGTGATAAAACTCCAGTCAATGTATTTTGGATCTACTAATTAAACTTTTAATTATAGCAGGATAAGCTCCTAGGAGTGTGTGTGTGATTATGTGTGTGTTTGGGAAGCGGACTGAGTCTACTAATGAGGTGATCGTCTGCCTGCTTGTTGTAAAAGGTAGTGGATTCATAACTGCCTGCGAAAGGTGAGGGAGGTTTTAAGAGTGCACGCAAAAATGAATTCATCTGCTAATCTGCGGATTATGGTAGGATTTGGGGAGAAAAAAAATGTTGGCGAGATTACTTGAAAATGCACAAGGCTAATAAAATGTAACCCCTTTACACTGGCGTGCCGTTTGGAACAGATTCTTTTTTTCTCCTCGTTGATGAACCAATTCCAGTGGAAAACAGATTAAGAGTAAATTCCCATGTTAGCTCTTTAACCAGCTGTTAGAGACCTATTTACACACAATAATAATACGCCTCTTGTAAAGACACAGCTGTCAACTTGTGTACAGCACTAGATAACATTTCATGTGAACAGCATGTCACATCCACACATGGCCTACGCCTCGCACGACAGCATTGAATTACCAATCCATTGTGCAGGTAATGTGTTTATTTGCCTCCAAACTGCAGCATCAAGCAATATGATTGGTAATGCAAATTTAAATAAACTACAATACAATTCTATGCAGAATGTTAACAGACTGTATACTTCATATATTTAAAATGATTTGCATTTTAAATAATCAATTGTTTTTTCCACTTATTGCCCCCATATGGATCTTCATATTTTAACTATACTGGTATTATGCGTTGCACTTAAACTCAAAACATATGTAGGGACATTGTTTTAGCATTTTTTCATCTTTCAAAAAACTCCATCCACCCTTCTTATATTCATTCCAGTCTAGTGAGAGGCCGGTGTGCCAGCCGTGGGTCGGGGTCAATTCCGAAAGTGAACAAATTGACTCACAGCACTGAGTGAATAGTCAATTGGCTTCCTCCCCCCAGGGGTCAGAGTGAATGGAGTGTCTTGTTTGGACAACTATCCCGAGGTGAGATGAGTGGCCTTCACCGTTCAGACAGACAGACAGACAGACAGAGGAACCAAATGCAATGGCAGACAAAGAGAAAGACATAAGGGAATGTGGCACTGTTATGAAAAACAATGCAGTGTTCTAGTCCCCCTGACATTTGATTGAAATAATGACCAGCAATGCACCGTCATTGGCAGCTCTGATGGTGTCCACTGCTGAGGCACTGACACATGGAGGAAGTAATGATTGTAGTCTTCCTATAATAAAACCAAGCCTGAATGACAGCTGATTTAGTAGACCTCTGTTAAGTATTAAATGTAGATTAATGCTGCACATGTTCCCATACTCGAGTTTACATACTTTGGCACGGAAATGCTCCGAGGATGAATATTCTACATCCTGGTTTTCTCTAATGATAGCTCACAAGTCTTATTCCAACAGTTTCCCTGTGGCAGTCCCGTTTCAAAACTTGTGAGAGATTGAATTTCACATTTGGTTTGAAAACTACTTCAGTGGAGCCACCATTGTCAAAGTCAAAATTAACACCACTAAATCCCAAAGTTGTCCTCACTAGATAAACCAGTAAAAGATACTGGCCTGTAACGTTTTGGATGTCTTGGTTATGTATAATCAATATTTAATCATTGTGTTCTTCCAAACTTGTGTTCTTATATAATCCTATATCTTTTAGTAGTAATGAAATCGTAAAGGTCATTTGTATAATAAAAACGGATACCATAAACATTTTTTAGCGTTATACAGTATATAAGTTATTTTACTTCCCTGTAAGCCCTCTAAGTTAATTTTAGATTTTAATCATGAATCTGAAATCTCTTCAGTCATAGTGAAAGTCAAGATTCGAGACATGCATCGCTGGGCTGGGGTGCCCTTTGTGTCATATGATGCACGTCACAATGCCCTTTAGAACCAGGAGGCTCTTTATCTCCTCTTTACTGCCTCCTCAATCTTTATTGACCGCCACACTTTGCATATTTGAAATATCAATAAAGATAAATGTCCAGCTTCGTCATTATAGGTGGTGTCACATGGTTATGATTTCAGGATGGATCCTTTAGCGACGTGATGATTTTAGTTCTTTTAATAGCTTATCTTTCTTCCGTTGAAGGCCAGTGTGGACTCTGGCCATCAGCGTTTAAGTAGGCAGCACAGGCTTCTGGAGCATTTCTAGTAGATGAGTCCGGTTTTGCATGTCTCTAAAAGCCCTTTGTCTGTTGGGGATGACCCTTGCTGTTGTAAGGCCTGTATCTGTCTCTGCTCAGGCAGGCAGGCAGGCCTGCAGTGAGGATGCAGCAGCTGGCCGAGGCCCAGGCACAGGAATGCTGTGTGTGCTGTTTAAACAGAGGCTTGTCTCAGTGCAGGCCTGGAGGAGCTGAGGGAAGGAAGTTGCTGCATGTTTACATAGCTGAATTGTCCTTTGGGCCCCCCCAGTGTCTAATGCACTTCTGTTCAAACATTCACAAGTGTGGAGATGACCCCCACTGATGCTGGTGTTCACAGCTCTGCCTTCACCCTGCCCCTGCTCGCTGTTTACATGTGTGTTTGTGAACAATGAAAACTCATGGCCACTACTGTCTTCCCTACCGTGGGTGTTTGCTGCTTTAACCTGGAGGCTTGGATGATAGATAAAAAGTTTTACAAGGCTCAATTTATCACACTGAGACATAAGGGAAGGGCAATGAAAAGAGATGTACAGATAGATGAAGAGAGTGAATGCAAGGTCCTGTCCAACAAGGAGCCAGACATTGACATACAGCGGAGTCGTCAAGCTAATTGTTGTTTGAATTACCTGTTATGATCCAATGACAAATCTCTCACACTCTTGCCACCAGAGCGGAAAATGTATCCGGGGATTGGCATGATCCTCGCAAGTGTGTAAACCTGGCTTCAACAAGATGGATAAATGCAATTATTGGGCAGACCAGGAGAGGGGAAAATCCATTTAAAGCCTGTAAAAGCTAAGCAGGGGCCGTGGTTAATTCATTTGGCCAATTTATGGGTGATGTACGAGTGTCAGGGCACATTAGTCTGGTGGGGGAGAGGTGAATGTGTGTTGGCCCAGTGGGTAGGGTGGATGTGTTTTTTTTTTTTTTAAGGGGGGGACTACATGTGAAGATGGTCTTTAGTTGCAGAGCATTCTCCTTGAGACCTGGTTCCCTACTTCTCTCCTATCCTCCCCCTCCGCCGTCTCAGCGGACAAAACAAATGGAGCCTGGACATGGAAATGACAAAAAGATGCACTGAGTGCACTGAGTGAGAGGGAAGAGGGATTGCTTTGCAAATGAGGTGGAGAAACATGGCTGTGGTCCGCTGGGCGGCAGAGTGAGCACCACAATGCTTTACCATACCAAGGGCTCAATTCCCCCCCCCCCTCCTCCCCACATCCTGCGAGTTGAATGACTGCATTCTCTATATGCAGCAGTTGTGACCACACTGTGTGACCAGTAATAGTAATTAAAGCCCCAAAAGAGCAGACCTGTAACCTAACCAACAATTTATTTTCTATGCAATTAGAAGTGAGTGAAAGATAATGCATAGAAGAGCAAGCTAAATTAAAAAAAAATATTGCCCAACTTTTTATGTTAATGTGGATGTGTTACGATTTACTCTGACCCAGATTGACTTTCATACTCTCTGAGTTTTGTACTGAGTTCTAATTAGGCAATGTTTACTTTGGGTATTCAGAGCCCTGAGCACGGTGACCTGCTCACCTGACAAATGTTTCGTTTTGGCCCGAGCACTTGAAGTGCTTTTATGTTAACAAAATAAAAATATCAAAGGTGATAGGCAAGGCATTTTTGCCTGTGTTTCTTGTACAGGGTGGACCAATTTGCGTTTATCAACTCTTGCAACACATTGACATTAGATAGCTTCACTCTGCTTGGTCTGTTACTCAGCCATTGTCTCGCTGGAGCAAAACCACTCAACGGTTACACAAGCTGAGCGGTATGCAAAAACAGTGGTTAGAGCATGGCCAGGCGGCTGAGAGTCGCCGAGGGAAGCTTTGGTTTACAACTCCAAGCCACAGCCTGAATCAGGGCACGGTTTGCTATCAGACAGAGGAAACACGAGAGGCTAAGACCTCTCTCACCATGATCACACTTGAGTGCCTCTTGCTTCTGTAGATTTGGTTTGCTGGTTACATACGTGTTTGCAGTCTGTGTCGGAGGCAGTGTGTGTTAGCATTTGTCACCTGACTGCCAAGCAGCTGGCTTCAGGGAACCATAGCCAGTGTGAATGCTGGGGCTTGTCAAAGACATTTGCCAGCGCTGCCGTACAGCAGCTGGGAAATGACTGCAAGGCCCACAGTCAAGTGTGGGTCATTTGGAGACAGCATCAGCTAGAATTCCTTGCTGGTGAGGGATCAAATGTGAAGGCCTCACTCTAGTGCCATGGCTTAAGGCTGAAACATGCTGTATGCGCCTGTGCATGCACCTTCTGCACCCGCTCTGTATACCATACATACTTTGCTCCTCGCTTTGCACTTCTATAGGGAGAGATATTATTGCACTCCAAAATAAACTTTGACATGTGAAGATCCTTGTTTTGCTTAAAGCACTGTTGTTGAACAGATTCTGTTCTTATGGCTCAAGTATTTAAAGAATGTACAGGTAAGAACTACACGTTGTTCACACATTTGATGTCCAGCTAATCTGTTGAGCAGCTGCATTTTGAAAGAGCTAGAGTTGCACCGCACACTGATCGAATCGAAAAGGCGTGCAATAGGTAGTTAGCACATCCGCAATGTCTGGAATTTGTAGAGAAAGGCAACAGATATGCACACATGCTACGATTACATCTTTGCAGACGTAAGACCTGTCATGTGCTAGTGAGCTCCAACAACCACAAGAGGCATTTAATGGCCTTTAGTGTTCCAAAATTCCACTAACATTTGTTGCAGATTTCTGAATAAGTAAAGCAATAAAAAGCTTTCAAAGATTTTATTCTGTGTAATTATCAGATTCAGTCTTGCCTGGTTGAGTTTCATTTTAATTCAAAAGCTCTTTTTGAAAACCCTGCACAGTATTAGGGATGTAGACTGACTTGTAATAAAATGATCATGTAAAATGTTAATGTTTTAATGTCTGTGACTTCTCTCTGAACATTGTGGTATTACATTTATTAGCAGCGTAAGCTTCTCTCCCAAGCAGAGCAATGTCACAACTGGAAAGTGGAACAGGAACTCCCCCGTCCTCTCAGGATGGTGGGGTTGTAGATGTGCCTGGGAGCCATTACTCTAAGCCCTTGGAGCTTTCGAAGGGAAGTTCCATGGACCCTTTTCATTTACTACACTCGCCTTAGGGATCACTTTGAGTCCTGCAATCTGAAAATCTTGTGCTGTAAATATGCAGATCTAGTCATCATCTTCTCCTGATCCGCCTGCTCGCTTCTTCCCAGATGCTTGCCCACCCTCATGGGAGAACAACTGCTGGCTGCCGCCTATAGGCCAGTGCAACACATGGAAGTTTTATATATGCTCCCACAGATCATTTTACCAGTATCAGTCGACGTGCCTCTCAACACAACTGTTCCCAGTTAGTGGCGAGCTGCCAGTGTTATTACGGTCACCAGTAGGACAAATGTTTTTCACTACCACTGTGTGTAGTTTCATATGACGTGGCTTGGTTGTTCAGACCATTCAGACCATTGAACCAACCAGTCAATTGTCTTCCTCTAACACTTTGGTAAATTCAGCTGTACATTATGTGGACAAGTTTTGTTTAACATGGTAGACATTTGTTTACTCTTAGCATAATAAATAAAGTTGTGGTTTATATTACATTGATAGGTGCAACAGGTAATTACAGAGAAGAAATGTGCTCCCCAACAAGTCACCCCAACAAGCAGCCGTAGAATTTATAGTAATCATCTTTTTTATTGGTATGCCCAAGAACCACATTTTGGGGATTGAGTTAACATTAGTGGTATGCCTCGCACATTCATAAATGATCTCACTGAAAACATTTTATGCCTGACATTAATGAGGCCAGTCAGCACAGTTAATTTGCTGTTATTTAGCTCTGAGGTAGTGTCAAATCATAAACAGGCTCAGAGAGGCCTTACTAACAGTAAGTGATGAATAAATACTAAAACTCTGCCCTGAACTTAAAGATAACGTTGTTTCTTGGCTGGACAGCTCGACTGTTGGAGCTCCCTGGCCAGAGATTGAGATGCTGTGGTTGGAGACACTGGGAAAGTCAACCTCTAATTGTTCACAGAAGCCATTGGCAGGAGGAGCTTAGAAATGACAAGTGACGAATCACCGGGGTCCAATGCTAAGATGAGAGCGCTCACACTTGCCATTCTGGGCTTTTGGAGCCCACTGGGATGCTCCCCAATGACAAACTGGTTGTCCTAAAGAGAAGAAAAAAACTAGAAAACCCAGCTCTTTTTCTTGGCTCACTTATAAGAGACAGACACTTTCTTCCCGTTTTAAATTGGCCTTGTCATGTGGTTTCCTCAACTGGGCTGCCGGGATGCGCCTGTTTCCACATTGGCCAATGCTCCGTACCAGTTTTGGTTTCGAGAAAAATAAGGGTCTGTTTTTTCTGGCACTGATCACTATGGTATTAAACTTCCAATTTTTCCCCAAAGCTAACACAGCCATGCGTTTGTATTCTTCACGCCTTTTTGATCTCTGTCACAGTTGCTTGGCAAGAGGCACATTTGTCTCTCTGTCCTAACACTGCCACAACCCTGTAACCCTCCCCCCCAATTGTCGTGCAAATCTAGTTTTTGTGGTATTTTCCTGTGTGCCATGATTTAGCAAATAACATCAGTAATGATTCAATTGGGCATAAAGTAATTGAGAGGCGGCCTGCTTGCCATCTGTCTGGTGAGATTACTACTTTCTGTGTAATTAAACGTGTGACCTTGCGGCCGTAGAGGGAGGTGCCAGTGGGCAGCTACTGCCAAAGAGCCAGGCCATCTCATTTGAAGTTGGGGGAGGCTGGCTGGGAGGGGGGGGAGTTGTTGTGCAGTTTTAACAGTTTAGCCCAGCTGCTAAAGATAGCACAGGCTGATGTGAGTCAAGCTTAAGTGGCAGTCTCCTTTACATGGATGTGTGTGTGTGTGTGTGTGTGTGTGTGTGTGTGTGTGTGTGTGTGTGTGTGTATTCACACACACCAACGAGCCTGTGTCAAAACCCAAGTCACCAAGCCTCAGTCAATTTGGCGATGCAAGAGGCGCCCCGCTGAAGTCGGAGTGATCCCTGTGTGCATACAGTGTAACCAGGAGAGGGTAGAGATGTGTGTGTGTGTGTGTGTGTGTGTGTGTGTGTGTGTGTGTGTGTGTGCTGGAGGGGTTCACGACGGGCTGAACAGACGCTGCTGTTTTAACTCTGATTTTATGTGTGGTTTTGTGTAGACTCCTGAGGTTTGGTTTCCCTTGGACAGTGTCCAGAGATTACAAGGCCTGCTTCTCCTCAGCTCTCCTGCGAGGCCGACGTTAAGGGCCCTGCAAAGCTCTGTGATTGGATTTCATTCCTGATCTGGTTGTTTGGCGTTGTAAACAGGACATTAAATACAGGGTAGACAGTGCACCAATGAGTCTTGTGTCAGTGTATGTATGTGGGAGTGTTTGTGTGGTTTTCAGGCTTTGTCCTCTGCATCCTCCATTGTGGTGTCACACACCCTGTTAAGAAGAGGAACTAAAACTCGTGTAGTACGCCGATGATGTACAGTTCACACACAAGCACAGAATGCGCAACTGAAAAATACATCAGTATGTTTTTCTCAGTGTGGGCTGGATGGTGTCTTGCAATACTTCCACCCAGAGCTTGGAAAAAATAATCCCTCTTGTTCCCCCAAACAAAAATAACCATTTTAATCACTATGGTTGTGCTATGGTGCAGCCACAGCGTGGCTGGCAGGACCCGGCTGAGGTGGCACCGGCCACTGGGGATGGGGACAAACTCTTGGCCCGCCTCCTGTGAAATTACAGTGTGGTGTGGAGGGTGGGGGGGCTGAAGCCCAGAGACCTACTGTTTGCAGCGAGCTAGTTGCGCTCTGTTTCATCTTCGCCTTCTGGACATAATTGGAGATGTACTTTGTGTAAAAATAAATTTTCAGTTTATCTTTTTAAAATAACAACATTCTTATCATCAAGTGGACTCCATTTTCATTTCCATTGTTTCATACATTCATACATACATTATGATGCTTTTACCTCTTGAACTTCTTTAGCCACCACTTGTCTCCCTTTTCTCTTTTTCCACCTCCCTCTCTCCACCCAGCAATCCCTCTTCTCTCTCGCTCTCTCCCTCTCCTCTCTCAGTATGTGCTCTGATTACCTCTCCAAACTGGCAATAAGTTGATTGCTTTACAGAGATGATGTAAGCCTCTGCCCTAGGGTACATCAGGTTGGATTTCTCCTGCTTTATCTTGTAAAGCCTAAATTAACAGCTGGTTTGGTTGGAGTTCTCCTGGATCTGACTAAAGGATTAGGCTTGGTTCTCATGCGAGTCAATCCGGTTTGATTTATTGCAGGTCTATCAAAAAAGATCAATGGGAGTCCTTTTGAAAGTAAATCCTTAATCGCTCTTTGCACTTACGTGTCATCATTGTGATTTTTTTTCCCTCCCGTCTATCGCTTGCTCTCTCCTTTCTCCATTTCTCACTCCCTAATTCTTATTCTTTCCTTACACCATCGTCTTGTCTGTTTTTCTTTCTACACCCCACCAACCCATTACATGGTAGCGATCTGACTTTCTGTCGATGGTAGCATGGTGAATTGCCGGATAGATTTTTCTCTGTTCTCATTAGGTATCCATCAGGGCAAGGCAGCCCTAAGCACGGTTTTAGCATCCTCTGGTTGGGATCACAACCGAAATGAGACCCTGCCGCTGCTGCTCTTGTTTTTTCTTCACCCAAACTTCACCTAAATCATGCCTTGTCTTTTCTCCACATTAAGCCTGTCACTCACTTCTGGCTCTAGGTAACAAGCACGTTGATAAATTCATATGTTATTATAGCCTTGGACTTTCTAGTCAGTTTTAGCCTAAAAAAATGTTGACCATATTCATTCCCTCCAGGCATAGATGCATGCTAACACCTGAAAAACAGACGCTAAACCAATTCCAATAACATAATACTAACTTTTAGTAGTCTCAAATATTGCAATAGTGAACGCTTATTTTCTTGCACATTCAAGTGCGCATACTGCCCAGTCGACAAAATGATATAACACTCAAACAACACCCTGCTGCATATTTTCTTCCAGACATCCGTAATGTGACCCGGCAGCTGTTGAGAAATGGGGAAAGGGTGTGGGGGGGTTATATTATACTAAGGTTTATATTCTTCCATCTACTCCTGCTTTCACTCATTATGTTATCTTCAGCACCCCCTCCACACCTTTTTTCCCCTACTCGCTCCTCCATTTCTCAAGGCCATGACTTTAAGGAATCTGTAACTTGAAAAATACAACCAGTAGCACAGACCATAGGGCTAGATGGACGGGCAAACATCATTGATGATATGCCATGACTAGGCTACACGTTCTGTAGGTGGTTCCTCTTAAGTTTCTCCACACAGCATCCATTAAAATAAATAAATATGTATACATTTTTGGAATTCTATGAATCTATTTTGAATCTATAGAACTTGAATTGCGATACAAATGTGATTCGATTTGTTTGCAGCATCAATATTTCTCTCGAGGATTTCCTGAATACTCTTGAGTCAATTTCTCCTATATGTTGAGATATCACAGGGGTGTAGGGAGGTGAAAAGGGCTCCGGGCCGATCAATGTCAAATTCAGGTGTGTCCTCCTGGCATTCTCGTTGAGCTGGATGGCTGGCAGACTTTGGGTTGGAGATGTGGGAGGGGCTGTTGAGGAGTGGAGGTTGGGTATATGTGTGAGGGGTGGGGGAGATCGACGGGATACGTGGGAAGGAAGGGCTTGCTGTCAGCCAGCTGGACCTCTTAATCCTACAGCCTTGGGGAGTGTGTGTGTGTGTGTGTGTGTGTGTGTGTGTGTGTGTGTGTCGTAGAGATTTGTCAAGTTTAGCACACCTCTGCTCCCCTCTTTGGCCCAGCTGAGCCCACAGTGTATATGTGTGTGTGTGTGTGTGTGTATTGTGTGTTTGTGCTCTAGCGAGAGACAACCAGAATTTCATGTGCACTGTGTTTACTGTAGTCCTCGCTTTTAACGGCACACTGTATATTTATGTCGAGATGACACAGCCTCTCTACCCCTTGATGTTGGAGAGGCGCTGGGGGTTGGTTCGAGGTGGAAATGTGTGTGTGTGTGGGGGGTGTCCCGCGTTGCTTGTGTAGGGCTGTCCCGCGTTGCTTGTTGAAGGCTGGGGAGGAAGGGGTGATGAGGGGCAAGTTGTGAGGGCAACAAACACTGCCAGCACCCCCACACCTATCCCATCCACTGCCTTCATGTCCAGCCCTCTCTTGAGTATCAAATGTCTATTCTCGAAAACTCGTGTGTGTGCACTTTTTCCTATTTGACGTCATACTGCAACTAACTGGCTGATTGCGTCATCCACTTGTCATTCATTAGACACAAAACATACGATTTAGCCACATTCCATGCAAGCTTCCTCTCTTTTTTTCTGCACCCGAGCACCCTCTCTGTCTCGCTCTCTCTCTCTCTACACCACTCTCTCTCTTTTGGCGTAGACTTTTGCATATATCACAGGCTGGCAGGCTAAGAGCTTGGGACTTCCCCACGCCACACTCCAAGCCTTTGATCCTTTGCTTTGGAGGTAACATCAAAAGGAGAGGCATAGAAAGGCAGCTACTACTGTGAAGTTCAATGTTCAACTTGATGGCTTGGCTGAGGGCTTTTTTTCCCTCTCTCCCCGCCCCCCGCTCCCTCCCTCACCTCCCTCCCTCCCTCCTCCCGCGGCTCCCTCGATCCCTTCGCTGCATCCCTCAGCTGACAAAAACACACAGTTTGTAGCCAAGGTTTTTTTTGTGCCTCTGACCTCACCTCCATAGAACCTATCTGGCACAAAACAAGACCTCCTCCCCATAAAAAACTCAGATATACAGATGGTGTACACAAAGATTCAGTCATTTCTTTTTGATGGTGTGGTAAAAGGTGCAGTTCTAGCACCCAGCCCTTCCCTTACTCTATCTTTCCTCCACTCTGTGTGGATAGCATGCTGCATCCTACATTGCAGCTGGTTGCATCAATGCCAAGCCAGGCCCATTGTAGCAGCGGTGGTGGATAGGTTAGCAGGGAGAAAAGGGCATAATGCTCCCTGCACGCCCCCTCTGTGTATGGATCCATCCTTACTTTCTACGTCACTTCTTCTGAATATGTGAAAAAAAGAGTCTGAAAATGCTCAGAGGAGAAAAAAGAATTCTGCTTCTTTCAGCTGCTTTGCTTGTTGTGTTGACACGGGGCACAGAAAGCTTGCAATCATTCGGAAAACAAATGATTTTCATAAAGGCCTTAACTGAGTTTCTTATGCAAACTCTAAATTAAGGCAGTATGAGATGAAATCATGCATTCCAGGTCAAAGCCAGCTTTTTCTGTGGTGTAGTCAACTGTATTTAAATGACACAGACTTGATAAGGCGATCCAGAAAGCTGAGGTGCTCCACTAAATGCTTTTTTCGTTTTTTATGAGCTTCCCTCTCTGACTGTGCCAATTAGCAAAGGCGTGTGGCCTGCTTTTCTTCTCCTCTTTTTCCTGCTCCAACTCTCTTTCTAAATAGACGCTCTCTATCGTGCTCCCGCACACAGACACCGCCGTACACACACCAAGCACACGTTTGGTGTATCATTAGCTTAGTGTGCGGGGAGGCGTGCGAGCCTTGGCTCTCCCCTGCCTTATCTCCATGTCAATCACAGCGTGTGTGTGAACATCAGTTGTAATGATCTCCATCCAGCCTGTCGGTGCGTGTTAGCGCCTGGCTTCCCTCGCCCCCGGAGCAAGCCGTTCCCTAGCTAATAGATGCAAAATTAAGCTGATCAATAGATGGCCTCAGCTCATTATTGACATGTTATCGCGGCGTGGGATTTTTGTGCGGGGGTTTAATACAGTGCTAGCTCCAGATGCAAGGCAAGAGGAAAACAAAAAGTTAGCTGTTTTTACCCAAATGGCCCACTTTGTTTCAGCCGTGCAATAATATTACATTAAGCTAATTTATTCTTACTCAACCTTATGCACATAACATTCTATATGCTAAAACTGTTTTGGATTTATAATGCTTGTCCTATTGGAAGAGTAATCATCTGCTCAGTGGTAGGAAATGAGATGGAGACTTTGTAAACCGGTATATTAAAGATTCATCAATAATTGGCATGTGTGCTGCTGTTTGTGTTGCGGGGAAAGAGGGTGGGGGGCTCTTATGGATGGATCACCACGTGATTGAGCTAAGTGGTAATTAACCATGAGAGAGGTGTGTGTGTGTGTTTGCCTGTGTGTGCATGAAGATGCTGCTGTGTGTCAGAAAAGGTGGCGATGCTGAGGGTAAGATGGGGGCTGCGTCGCTGACAAAGTTGATTTGGAGGTGAGCTTTGAGGGCATATGGTCAGGTTATGGAGGGACGGGGCGGGGGGGGGAGCCACCCACTCTGGTCCGAGATACACAGCCGCCTCCCCTGACCCTCCTCGGGTGTTATTGTCCTAGAAGCATCTCACATTTTAATGAGCTCCAATAACCAAACCCTTATTACTTATTTATTCATTAAGTTACCGTGGCAAAGCAGCAGTACCCCACTGTGTGAGTGTGCATGCAATTGCATGTGTGGATTTTTTTCCCTTCTTTCTTGCACAGTGTCATAGTAAATGCCATGTTGCATAACAACAATGATAAGTTAGGTTAAAGCTAAATGAACCTAAAATAGATGGTTCAAATCTGACAAATTAGCATAGATGGTTGTGTTATGAATCCATAACCTGAAATCATATTTGGGATTTGAGCGAAAACCCTTTAAAATCCTGTGCTTTAGGTATGCTGAGGGAGTAGGCCTCATGAATATGGAGGCTGAACTGCTTCAAGGTTCATGTGCAAGTGTGAAAGAGACACAAAACAGACTGAATGTTTGTTGGTTTCGTATGATGCTTTTGTGAAGATTAATTGGCTGTTGGTATATGTGTGTGTGACGCCTTCAACATAATGCTTTCTGATTGATGAATATGCGTAGGTGGAATTGTGTGATAGCGTATAGTGTTTTCACAATATTGGGAGTCTTTGTGAAGCCTCAGAGTGTACACATTCTCTCCCTCTGAGGCATGTTTCATAGCTTCCTTATATCCAGTCTACCGTTTAACTAATTCATAGCGAACTCTCGCAGAACAAAACCAGACACCCAACATCAAGGGCAGCGTTCAGCTCTCCTCCAGCACAATACCACATACAGCATTCTCCAGCAGAACGTGGGCGCTGCAATCAGCTTACTTTTCTCCCTCAGCAGAGCTCAGTTGCTGTTCATCTTTTTAACTCTCCCCTCCACGCCCCAAACCCTGCTTCCTGCAAACAAAGGTAAGCATGTGGTGTGCGCATGAGTTGACCAACCTCTTCTCCTCCTACCCCTTGCCTGGCCTTGCGTAAGGGGCACAGACACACCTAGTCCTGCTGACGTGCCTGTTCACCTCCATGTAGCCTCTGACTAGGTCAGTGTTTACGAGACTCCAACCAGGAAGGTCCTGGACCTTATCTTTGGCCTGTCAATCCATCAACCTACTTCCACTGAGCTGTGGAACCTCTACTGCTATTAATAACAATGCTGATTTAATTCTACAAAATGTCAGAATGCGCACAAATAACAATTAACCACACTGAGCTAATAGTTCCTGCAGATGTTTACATGGATCTGAGTAATCTGACAAGTCGATGCATGGAGGGAGCTGTAATAGCCTACATTTTCAATATGGAAAAAGTCAATGGATTTTCTGTTTTTAACCGTTTCTCCGCTCATCCAAGATGCATTCTAGTTCTCAAATTGATAATTGACAAAATGTCCTCAGGATAAAACCAGTAAATGCAGTTTTATTTTGAATAAGTACACCTAGACATCCTTAGACACGCATGACTAAAAATCTTCATAGGATGACATGTAGAGGCACTTGTTTATGGTGTTGATGATTTGATAATCACCTTTAATACAAACATTAAGTTGTGGTTTTAGTAACAGAAAATATATTTTAGTATCACGTACAAAAACAACCTGTTATCTATGCTGCCCTTATTTACAGTGATTTTTTTAGCCTTTACTAACCAGACTAGGGAGTACTGACGAGTAATCCCACTCTGTTAAAGTGATTACTTAATAGGAGTAAGTGAGATATGTCGATTAAGCTGCACTTACGACCATTGCTCTTATCAGAGCTTCCAGCCTCATAATACATATATAACCCACTCAGTTTGTCACCCTAGTGGTCATGGAAGCTAATGAAAGCACACCAAGGCCCGAGCTATATTTGTGTCTGAGTAAAGGAAAAGAAAGAAAGAAGAGTCACTCAAATAGAAGAGTAGCTCTGTGAAGCAGCAGAACCACCTGAAAGCATTCTGCAGCAGAGCTTGATGCTAAAGGTGCCAGAGCGCCTGTTCATTAGCGGGGCTGACGGAAGACCAGCCAGCTCCTGCTGGCCTTCACCCTCCCTGCCACAATATTTATAGAGCCGCCAAGAGATACTCCTAATGACACAGGGAGAGGGACAGTGGGATTGGGGGGAGGACGTGCAAAAGTCAGAAAAGGAACGCTGTTTACTTTCTGAGGCTTGTTGAGAAGTTGGTGTGTTTTGGGCTGAGAATTTGAACTGAGAACTCTGTATGTGCATCCGGGTGTGTGTAATCTTTGCTATAATCTATCATCTTCTAATCAATTTAATTAAAGGTAGTGAACTACATTTGTGCTAAACTTTTGACAAGTGGACCACTTTGTCTCCTTGTGATTGTTGGAGACAGATTTGTCGGCTGCATGTTGTGCAATCCTTTGAAACTTTTCGGTCAATCAGCTGGTGTTTAAACAGCACATTTGCTCACACTTGCTAAGTAAACAGTGTCAGAGCGAAGCCATACTTATCTCATGAACCAGTGTTTAAGAGAGCGAAACTAACTTCCAGAACAGGCCAGATAAAAGTCAAGTGTTCATGGAAATAAGTCTAAAAAAAGGCCACCAAACAGAGTTAAAAACTAAGCAATTCACCCCTTTTTGTCAAAGACTGCAATACTTTCTGAGATATTATGAACAAAAGTACTTTCACATGCCTGTTTCTACAGCCGAATTTTAAGGGGTGAGTAATATATGAACTGGGTGGAGAGGAAGGAGAGAGAAGTTGGTCATTCTCCATGTGGAAAATAAGCTTTTATGAAAGTGTTGTGTTGAGTTTTTTTGCAAGACATAGAGAGAATGGGAGTTTAAGGTGGAGGTGGAGATTGTTGGCAAAGGGAGTAGGGGTAGAGAAGGTGAGGAGAGGAGGTTTTGGATCAGGTCAGTGGCCCAAGTGCTGTCAGGGCCAGTGGTACCCCAAAGCGATTCTGGCTTTGGAGTAAGTATGGACCCAGCGGACCCCTTCCTGCCCCAAACCCCAGGCCTTCCCACATTCCACATTTATTTTCCTGGTTGCAAAATGCCTCTGGCTATTAGAGCAGGTGGGGTGTGTTTTTTTGTCTTTATTATTTACTCATAAAATGTGCATTAGTAGAACTAAAGCAGCCATGATAGGCACCATTGTGTCTAACTTTCTCAGAGTTTTGTCAAGGTATTTTACACCCAGGGAGATTGGTTTGTGTTGCATTAAGGTTCTTCCTCCCCTCATTTACAGAAAATGACTATCCCTCAAATTAATAACAAATAAAGTGTTTGTATAAGCACGTGTATGCATCTTATCTGGCACCTGTGAGTGAGGACAAAGGCTGCGGACAATATCTGCAACAGATCAAGACAATATGCTCAGCTCTCGTTTTTAACGGGATAAAATTGTAGTCAAACTAGATAGACTAATCTTTTAAGCTCGGTGCAGTTTACTTGCAGAGCTATGAATGAGCTCCTCTTACTAGCCTTGATCATTTAACTTAATTTAAGCTCTTTAGAGTAGCAGTCCGATTGGTGTAATCTGCAAGCTGTCAATCCCATCTCTGAGTGCTCTCCCAGAGGAGCTGCCGGGCCTGTTGACCAGAATATGTTCAAATGTTCAACACAGCATTGTTGCTCCGGTGTGAATGAGAGAGTAAGCATGTACAGTAAGTAAGTGAGGGTGTTACTGTGAATGTATACGTGTTATCTGTAAATCTGCAAATGACGCCTGTGTAGAGTGAGGCGTCCACAGATGGGTTGGAGATCTGCTGGACTCTCTAGAGCAACACCCAGTATCCATATGCTAACTTTAAACCCAAGCTGCTATATGCCTGTCTGTCTCAGCTTCTCTGTCTCCCCTCCTTTCTCACATTGCTCACATGGCTGGGATGCTCGATTGAGCCCCAGTGGTCCTCATCATCTGTCCCTCGGTTCCCTGCTGGAAAGTGGACCAGTGTTTGGGAGCCACATTGGCACATAAGGATCTCTGTTTGTTTGATTGGTCTAAAGCCCTCTGCTCTTAATCCAAAACAAAACGAACAATCCCTGCGGTGGCTGCTGCTCTAGCCGTCAGGCTGCATGTGATAAACACATCAGATGGGGGCTTTATGAAAAAGGAGCTGGTTGTGGACCAGAAAGGGGCGGATCAATCCTGCTCTTTCCTTGCCTGTCATTCTCACTTAAAAATGTATGAGTAAGACTTATCCCCCCCTCCTTCTTTGTCAATAGCAAGTATTGACGTTTAGTTAATGTTTGATAGGATGTGGAAACGATGGGTTATATTTGGGACGATCAGAGTCTAGCACTGGTACAAGGTTTAGGCCAAATTGCTTCTGTGCCAGCTTGTTGAATTAGTAACAACAGGGGTGAGAGCCGGTGTGCAGACATGTGAGGATGATGTGTGAGCACTCAGGATGCCCCTCCAATTGTCTTGAGCCTACAGCCCCTCTGCCACGAGCTGTGACACCGGGCCCAGGGCCTCAGCTTGTTTTCAATGCGATGACAGTCGGTGTGGATCTGGGTTAACACTCTGTAGCTCATAACATGCCAGACCTTGGTACAGCAGCAGTAACTCACATATGGGTGAGTAGTCCAGCATGCAAATAGAAAGCACCTGCTCAGATATAGTATAGTAAAAAAAATATATCTGAAAAAAGTAGCAGATTAATTGATCAACGGAGCATTTTGTACAGCTATTTTTTTTAATTTATTTTTTCCAACACTGTAGAATAACAGCATCCTTAAACATGAATGCCTTTAATTAAACCGAAAAAGACACGTGTCTCAGCATAGTGTTTCCATGTCAGCTCCGTGTGAGGTTCTTGCTGTCATTTACGGTTGTGCTGTTTCTAGTCGTGAGTGGATTTCTACCAAAGCTTTGGAACCCAAAAATTGTATTGTGGATAGAGATGTTCGATACTGGTATCGCCTCCGATACTGCCTAAAACACTGGCATCGGTATCGGGAAGTACTGGAGTTTATACACCGATCCAATACCACATATCTATAACTGAATGCAAAACTGGATAAAAAATTAAGTTTTGTGGCATTCATTGTTTGTGTTTGTTCATGTTTCACAAAGAGTTTAACCTAATAAAATATATGACATACTGGTATCGGACCGGTACTCGGTATCAGCCGATACGCAAGTTCAGGTATTGGAATCGGTATTGGGAAGCAAAAAATGGTATCGGACCATCTCTAATTGTTAGTTCTGGCCTTCTTAATGTAACGATATATTAGGGTGTTGGACGGTTGGTGCGAGAGGACAAGCTATTTGAAGACATCAACAATTTATAACAGCTCTGATAGGCCCGTTTGTTTGTTTTTAAGATTATTTTTTGGGGCTTTTCCCTTTATTTGATAGTGACAGTGGATAGAGAAAGAGAGGGGGTCATAAGCAGCAAAGGGCCACAGGTCAGAGTCAAACCCGGGCCGCTGCAGAGGACTCATGCTCTTACTGGTTGAGCTAGAGGCTGCCGCGACAGGCCCCTTTTCTGACTGATTTTATAGACAAAACGGCTATTTGAAAATAGAACACATAGAAAATGATCATTAAGGAAAATAAGCATTATTTTGGAAGCAACTCCCCCTACACCAACTCCCACCCCCCTCCACCAACCCCTTTCTTGTGCTTGGGAAAGCAGAAGAGGACAGGGAAATCGGAACAGTGAGAGTGAGTTCATCCCTGTGTAAGGATTTAGAGGACTCCCTTGTCTTTCACTTCATCAGAGACAATTGAGTCATTCAGCTCCCATTGTGGGGCTGGCCAGGCGAGTAGGGGTGCAGGGTAGGGGAAGAGAAAGGGGGGAGGCTGAAAGGGAGAGGGGCAAAAGAAAAGCCGTCTGCTGCACAACCTGGAGCCGCAGCACTGCCACTGGGTGGCTCTTGCAGGGTGGGGGTCTATCAAGGGGGACGTGCTAGTTTTTGTGTGTGTGGGTGGGGGGCAGGAAGAGAGACAGAGGAGAGGAGAGAGTTATCCTGGAACTCCGGAGCAATTTGTCACATTGGAATGGCTCTTGAGTTACCCGGGGGGCCCCCTCATAGCGGGAGAGTTTTCAGGTTGCAGAGTGGGAAACAGGGAGGGGCTTGGAACAGCAGAGAAGGGTCAGAGGTCATGGCCTACTCAAGACCAGGCGGTGCGTCGGTTAGCAGGGCAGGCTGGCGGGTGGAGGAAGAGGAAGGAGGCCAAAAAGGGGGTGGTCGGAAAGCCCTGTGCTTGCCAGGGCTCCGTATTCCTTGGCATGCTTGTAAAACCTACAGGAGAGATTAGTGTGAGAACATTTGCAATAGCAGAGCTGAAGTGGAGCCACTTGTCAGGGCATGCGCTGCGGCACCCTCCCTCTCTCTGTAGTCTTTCAGTGTCTCTCTACCACACTCAGGGGTGTCACCTTCACGCTCCTTACCCACCTACTCAGATTGTCCTCTCGCTCAACTCCTTCTCTGGCTGTGGCTGTGTTTGGATATTTGCGAGCATGTGTGCACACCCAATGGCAGGACTTTCCCTGCACTGCCCCGTCTTCTTGCCCCCCCCTGGCACCAATGAACACTGTCTTGAATTACCTCATAGATGACAGCAGCCCCGTCACACTCTTCCTCGTCTTTTACTGTTACAACACCAACCCCTCTTCTCCTCCTCTCTCCCCTTCATGGCAATTAATACCCAGTGTGGGGGGTCTATAAAAAAGACCTCTACTCTGGAGTTTTTACAACCTTTCCTTTTTCCACTCTCAGAACATAGAAACAAGCATAAACAAACCCAGTTTTTAGCAATGAAAACCATCTTGGGGTTTTAAATGAGTTATAGTGTCGGAGAAAGACCTTGCATGGACTGTAACCGAGGACATGGAGTCAATAACTCCCTCCAGCGTCTACCACTGGCAGGCACCCCACAGTGAACTCTTCGCTAATTACCACTGATTTAGACACAGTCTCAGGAAGGGTCGCGACACACTCACTCTCTGACCAGCACTGACACACACACACACACACACACACACACACACACACACAGCCTCAGACATGCATATAAACTATCCGTCAACACAAAGAAATTGGATCTAATGTACCTGCATCACTATACAACTGTCAAACTAAATGAAGACTGAAGTTCTAATTTATAAAACAGCAATGCCTAAACTTTTTGTCACCAAGTGCCAAAATGGGATCTTGGGCTCTGGGTCAATTATGATAGTGAGATATTGCATGAACCTTTTTAAAGTCTTATGTCATCACATGATCTCAATCCCTCTATATAATTGAATAGAACTGTGATAGCATCTTTAAATGGAGCAACAAACTTTAAACATGTGGCTTTCAAAATAGGCTCGATATGCCTTTGTCTTAATAACCAAACAACATTGATTGTTCCTGTTCTTGCATTTGGTGTCTTGAGACAAAGGTGTTTTTATTTTTCAGTTGAGGGTATGACAATATATATTTGAATGTAAAGGAACTGCTGCTGCTGTTTCCCTTCTTCTCAATTTTAAGGCCCTTTGCCTCTTAAGACCTTCTCCAAGGCCTCAAAGTCAAAACAGCTGCTGTGACCACTTTCCCCCAAACTAGGTGGCCAAGACATTAGTAAGCAGTGTCTAGACCACATACTATAGCAGGGTCAACACTTGGCTGTCGATGGCCGACAAATCTACAGAGAATTTCTTGTATGGCAAATGTATATAATAATATATGAAGATACAAGGTAGACCATTTTAGGTAATACCGTCAATGCAGCACGTCACCTAATTAAAAGGGCTCCACCCATATTATAACAGACAGATGTTTCTCATGACCCTTGTTTCGGCTTATCTGTGTGTGTGTGTGTGTGTGTGTGTGTGTGTGTGTGTGTGTGTGTGTGTGTGTGTGTGTGTGCATGCGTGTGTGTGTGTGCGTGTGAGAAAGACAGAGAGACTTCTGATAGAGGCCAAGTAAATCATTTATGGGACCAGTCAGGAGGTTTAGCCCCAGAGGAGCGTGGTGAGACGCCACGCTTTAACCTCTTTATGGGTTCCAGTAAAAGTCTTAACAACAGTCACATTTATGACATTAGGTCATCTTAAAGCCAGGAGGTGTATGCAGAACTACCTTTAACGTCCGCCCTACCCAAACTCCAAGTTTGTGACTTAATGTTTTAAAAAAATTCTGCTCACCGAGAATCAGCCTGGCTACTAAAAGAAGAGTTTTGTTGTGTATACTTCTCAAAATGTGTAATTTGATTTTCACGTCTACTGTGTGCATTCCAGCTGGACTCTCACATACATGCTTAAGGCCATCCTCACCCCCATCCACCAGCCGCTTTAAGATCTTTATTTGCTTTTCCATTTTTTTGAGTTTCCACACCAATACACCCATGTAAGAAATGTTGTCTCCCTTTTTGTCTTATTTTTAATTTGTTCTTTTTGCTTTCTGCATTGTTAACATGTTTTGTTTGTTTCTTTCCATTCTGTTTCCTTTCTACCATTCAGTACCTACAGATGAAATGGCCCCTGCTAGATGTTCAACAAGGAGGTCTTCAAAGTAGACAAGCACTTAAAGATGCCAGGTCCCCGTCACCGGCACACATCGTTGTAAGTAACACTCCGCCTGGTACTTTTCTTCTTTCACCAGCTCTTCTTTCCTTATTCATGACAGAAAGACAAACAACCCCTGCTTCTCTTCTCTTATCCATCCTGAAAACTTCTTCAGTGTCAAAGCCCTCCCCTTCCCCCTATGAATGGATGTTTTGTATGAAAAAAATACATTTACCCCTTATCACAGTCACTAACACACCCAGTCAGTTTTATGTAAACTTGTAAACTTATGTAAATTTTGACAATGAAAGTTCTGTGGATTCCAGAAAGTATAGCTTTCATCTATTAGTAAATGATCAGGAGGCGAATGGCCCTGGGGACTGCTACTGTGGCAGGTGCAGCAGTTGTTCTTTGGACAGCCATGCCGCCTTTAATCCCAGAGAAAATTATTACTCCGAGCCCAGCCTTGTACTAAGATGGAAGATTATGAAAAACAGGTCCAATGTTGACAACTTTTTCATGAGAATAAGCTAATGCTGGACTGCTAACATATTGTCTTTAAGGAAAGTGTGGGCGTTCCTTCAACACTTATTACCCTATCCATGGAGTTGGAGGAGTAGTCTGGCAGGAGAGTTGGCTGGACAGCCATAGGGGCATACACACTACATACACATAACAGAGCACCCACCCCAGGCATGTCAATATATAAGAGGCAAGCAGCTCTACAATGAACAGTTGAACGTGAACTTAGTAGATAGCTAAAGGCATAAAGTTTTCAGAAGGTCAGCGGAAAGGTTGAACATTGGGAGGTGTGCGTATGTGGTCACAGGGTTAGTGAGCCAGGAAAATCAATGAGAGTGGGGATTGAGCAGAATTAGTGAGGTGATCATCTTGAATGCCCTGGGCCATTATTGGCACAGTTGTTACTTTTTGTTTTGGAGTCGTACATCTTCTACATATTGTTATGAAAATTTGAAAAGCGCATAACGATTTAAGATGGAGAAGCCTTCCAAATTTGTGTGCTCATGAATAGAATATCTCCTGTGGTAACCATTCAGCGCTGGAGCTAATAATACATGGCAGCCCTTTTTTGTTTATGCACTCTGTGCACCAACACAGTTAGTAGTTGTAATGGCTCTGGAGCTCACAGGAGGAAGCAATGATTTTTTATCACACAAATTGCACTGTCAAGACAGAGTGTCCCTCTGAGTCATATTTGACATTTGATCAGTTCAGTTACTTTTATGGTCCGTGATAAATACCACCTTGAGCAGTTATTCAAAAGTTGGCAAGCTAAGGCCTCCTTGGTATTTTGCCCATTTAAGTTAAGCACGTCTTAAAATAGCTGGAGATGACAAGGCTGTTTATTTGAAACAGAAACCTTGTCAAAAGTTGTGTTTAAGACAAAGAGCTAGCAATGACAGCGTTATTCTGAACACAAGCTCAGCTAATGCCCTCCTTATCTGTCAATGCGATGCTAGTGTTATTTTTATACCAAAGAGTTCAGGGGCCTCTTCATACTCTGTTATTTTAGGAGACGCTGAGAAAAAAGTCCCAACTCCTATGAAGTCATTAAACTGGTCGTAGGCAGCAAAAGCTGCAGGTAAATACTTGAGGTTTATACTGTTATGAGTCATATGGCTGTAAATACTTACCACCTCACATCCACCTAAACTCCTGCTGTAAGATTCCCTTTTAAAGGAATTTTGAGAACAAGTAAAATGTAATGGTTGCAGCTCAACTTTTCAGAATGCATTAGTGATGCCATTTCTGTTGTAATATTTTTTTTCTAAATTTAGATTGCTTAGTGACTAATTGGGCGCTCCATTGATCTAAAATTATAAAGTGACACCTTTGGCTTTTTTTTGTTGGCAAAATTAATTCAAGCATCTATCTTCCACAATGCTGCTCAGAAGGTGGTAATACAAACAGTCAGACATGCAACACTAACAGGCTTGGAACAAAGAGGCATCACCACAACAGAAACTGGCTGTGGGGCGAAAAACAAACTTCAAACAACGTAGATGGACAACCAGTCAGATGGAAAACATAAGCTTGCATATTGCTGGAGTATAAATCCATTCACAACAACACAATGTAGTGACTGTAACTATTGAGTTACACGAAAATACAATACAAAAATGCAAAATAAGTGACTGATTAGCGAGATGTAACGAACATATCAGCACACATATTCCTTACTTAATAACAGATTCAAGTTGGTCCTGATTGAGATTCGAGGTTTCTGCCCTTAGATGGCAATATAGCCACAACTCGATTCAAAAGCTCTTTTGCACACCTATTTTCTGGTGCATTGGAAAAGGCAAAGGTTACCAGCAATATTTGTTAAAAAGTTCCACACACTGTCCATTACGCCGAAGGTCTGTGTGACTGGAACATTGTGAAATAAAGTATTTGCAAGGCGTAATGGACAGTGTGCTGGACTTCTTTAACAAATATAGCCACGACTTAAATTAAGTTAAGATTAAACAATAATTGATTAGTTGTCAGCTATTAAATTAATAGCCAACTATTTTGATCATTTTTCATCCAGAAAAATAAAAAAATCTCTGATTCCAACTTCTTAAATGTGAATATTTTCTATTCTATTCACTCCTCTGTAATAGTAAACTGTATATCTTTGAGTTGTGGACAAAACAAGACATTTGAGGACGTCACTGATCAACATTTCTCACAATTGTCTGACAAGATATAGACTAAACAACCAACCAAGAAAATAATCAACAGATTAATTGACGATGAAAATAATTTAGTTAGTTGCAGCCCTATACTGTATGAGAGACTGCAGGGTCAATAACAGTTGGATTTGATGATAAATAACTCCCTCATCTGAAATTTTAATGAACCTTCTGGTTTCTTTTTTTCTTTGGGCTTTATTTTGAAGCAGAAAAACAGAAGCAAAAGCAGTACGGACCAGTAAGAGCACTATTAAACTTATGCCATGATTTGTACTGACATTGATCAATATGAGAGAATACATTGTAATATTTGTGGTCATATTGCCCAGCCCTAGTGTGATCTATTTGATAGAGTATACAGGCTGGTAAGATCAGAGGCATTGCAGCATCACTGCTTAGGCACATGTCTCACTGTTAGCACCACTGATATATTGAATGTGAAATGCAGCTTGTATAGTTACCGCTCCTGCCATCTCGCTCAGCATCTACCTCTGACTGAGAAAGAAGTGTGATTGAATGTTTCCTTGGTTTGCATCATACCATCTGTACATATAGAAAAGACAGATAACTGTGGACAGCATTGTGCTTGCCAGTGATAATCCCACACGGACTCCTGCTGGTGTCACTCAATCAGTCAAGCGTTTCTTTTTTGTTTTTTACCAGAACATGTAGCCCTGCATGTTCCAGTATGTGATCTCCTTTTCAAAAAATCGGTAAACAGTAGTTTTCTTTTTCTTTACTAATGCAAAAAAACACTCAGGCACCTTGGTTTCTCCCTGGCTTTAGCGCTATCAGGCTGCATAAGCAGTGATAACAAGCCATCGATTGACCTGCAAGATAACCGCAATCTGAAGCCTAAGTGACCCTGAGACCGTTGAAACAACAATAGAAAGACAGTGAGAGATAGAGGGTAAGATAACGATGGCTGTAGATAAAACCTGTTGGAAAGTTGTGGCTAAGGACAAGGATGGAAGAGAGATCGACAGGGACGGAGAAGCAGACAGACGGTCTCATTTCTGGCTGGAAGGCTCAGTCGAGGTGGATCACCTGAGAAAAGAGGAAGTGACCTCACGCAGGCTGTTCTTTCTGAGGGCACTTTGTATGCCCCTGTTTACCATGCTCTCAAAGGGGGTCACGCAGGACCCTTTGAAGTGCTTGACCACCCCGCAGGCAGCCTCAAAACCCGCCGCTGCTGAACTTTTAGCCCATTGGCTGAAAGTTATTCAATATTTATCCACCTATTGATGTGTATTTTTTGAGAGAGAGACTCCCAAGAAACATTTGTATGCTCCTGAGGGAAAGATTATGAACAGTCCTTGCTTTGTCAACGTGCCTTTTATTGTGATGTTTTAATTTGACATTGCATTGTGGACTTAAAGAGACTTTGTGGATATTTAGCAGGAAGTAGCTTAAAGCTGGTGGCCAAATCTAGAAAGTTGTGTGTGTGTGTGTGTGTGTGTGTGTGTGTGTGTGTGTGTGTGTGTGTGTGTGTTTGTTTTCTTTTACCACTTTTACACTTAGACAGTGATTATTGCCTTAGCCCAGTAACACATTACGTACCATACCAGATTGTTTTGTAAGTCCATTACTTAAAGTGTGCATGTGTTGATAGCATCAACAAAAGTGCAGTAAAGGACTCAGCAGGTGTCCAAGCTGAAGTTGATAATGTCTTTGGTAATGACTTTATTTGGCTGAAAGATATTAAACCAACTAATCTTAGTCACACTATCAAAAATTTCCTAGAATATAGCGATATAACGAAACAGCACCTCTACAATTATTTATATATATATATATATATATATATATAACTCATATGACCTGACACACACACACACACACACACACACACACACATATATATATATATATATATATATATATATATATGTGTGTGTGTGTGTGTGTGTGTGTGTGTGTGTGTATATATATATATATATATATATATATATATATATATATATATATATATATATATATATATATATATATATATATATAGAGAGAGAGCATTTCAAACATTCTTCTTATTGAATCACTTTTCTGAACTTTCACAATTCTGTGAATTGGGGCAGAAACAAGCAAATGTTAAGGGCATACACACACAAACTACTTTCCTGACATTCACGTGCATAAACACATACACACACGCACACACAGTCTTAGAGTCTAGAGCCTAGCCCTGGTCAAACAATGTCTCTATTGTTTTGTGGGCTTTCACTGGCAGCAGGGGACGGCTGGAGTGTTAACCATTTCCCAACTGCGCCTCCCTGTGTGTTATTGTGTGTGTGTGTGTATATGTGTATGTGTGTCAGAGGTAGTGAAGCATGGGCACAGGGATGAAGAAAGGGGGGGCACTAGCTCCAAGTGTATGGTAATTAGTCTGGAGGAAGTGATGGAATCTGGCCATTTTTATGGCCTGCAAGACCTCCCACCTGAGCCTTTACAACTACTGAACATGCTTATTCCATTCCCATTCAGTCTTGTTTCTCTAAGGAATGTGTACTGGAAAGAGGTTGTGTGAAAAGAGCTGGGTTGTTTTTGATATTATTAAACAAACTAACACCGAGCATTTACAAAAGACATGCCACAATGACTCTTTGGATACCAACAATGGGCCAAAGGACTATATGGGCATTCGACTGCTACTCTAGGTTTGTGTTAGAAAAGATAGAGCCAGGATCACATTCACCTTCCTTGACCGCGTCTCTGTCCATTTTTAGAGGAATGGGGATAATGGGGGCTTCCTGTGGTCTGAATGGGCCATGCACCTGGGCTAGGCAGACAATTGCCCAGTACTCTGGGATGCCTGGCCTTCTCAGCTGTTAATGAGCGACCCTGTGGTCAGCAGGCGCCACCCACACACATAGACACTGCGTCTATAGGCTTAACCTAGAAAGCTTTTTCTATCCTGACTTATACCAACCTTAAACTGCACTTTCCCTCTACATTTTAAGCCTTTTTCCAAATAACCTCTCCCCCGCTTTTGTCTTCTTTCTCTGTGCATCCATCCACCCTTATCCTTTGCTGCAACAGAAAGCTCATATCTCACACATGTAGTTGTTGTTGTGGTCACTTTTGACTGTAGGATTAATAATTTGACACATTCCCATAAATAATTTTTTCAGTTGATTAACTCAGTTGATAGAACTGGGTAATATATATATATATATATATATATATATATATATATATATATATATATATATATATATATATATATATATATATATATATATATATATATCTTAGTTCTTATGGGCACACATCCAGATCTCAGATAGAGACCATTGTGCCTGTCAGCTGTCTATCACTGTCTTCTACAAACAAGACAGTGGTTCAAGGGGTCACACTTACATCATTGGCTCGGGCCAAAATTGCGAGGCCGTCGAGACGTAGCGTCAGGCCCGGGAGCTGTGACAATGAAAATGAGAGCACCTCAGTCATTGTATCTATCCAGCAGTCTGGACGGCCGCTTGTTCCCACAGACAATCCACTCAGTGTTGGCTTAGTCAGCAACAAAACCACAACATTGACTGAAGAGTCTTCTCCTTACTTTATGGACTTAACAGTACACCTAAACATTTTAAAGTAAAGGTACCTGATAAAATGCCATGCGGGGCTTTTGGATTAAATAATGATGCTAGTGGTAAGGGCCAACTGACCAGGATCCAAAATTAAAAAAATTATTTATGTATTGAATGTGCGAAGAACATTGTTAAGGAGCCTCTCCATTACATTTTACTGTAGGAAATGTGAACAGCAGCTTTTTGTATTGTCTCTGTGTGTTTCTGTGTGGGTGTGAATAGCTCTAGGACCATTGTCGTCTATTTTCCCTGCTCTGGTATTTGACCGTTGAATAACCCCTGTGAACTTAAACAACCCCAGGGAATGTGTGACTCTATGTTGGACATGCACATTTAAAAGTATAATAATAATATATTTGTGTGTGGTGGGTGTGTGTGCTGGTGTGTTGGTGTGATTTTGTGTGTGTGTGTGTGTGTGTGTGTGTGTTTGTGTGTCACCAATAACCACAGTGTTCACTGTCTAGCTGTTATGAAAAGTTATCTAGCTGGCCCCGGGGTCAAGCACAAGTACAAATAAAATTGAGTGATCTAGCTGCACAGTAGCTTTTAGTTATTGGAGCCCCTCAGTAAACTAAAGGTCCTGTTGCTTTTCTCTGCATGTTCTGAGACTTCCACTTCGTTTCTTCCTTCAATAACTC
Source organism: Percina caprodes (assembly GCA_013375575.1). Lineage (NCBI taxonomy): Eukaryota > Metazoa > Chordata > Actinopteri > Perciformes > Percidae > Percina > Percina caprodes. The sequence continues at coordinate 5,948,329 of JABXJD010000010.1, forward strand.
CCTTTCTCTATTTTCTTTCTCTTCCTTCCCTGTCCTTTTCCTCTGTCGTCTCCTGACATATCTCTGAGACATGTGAGATCAGATTTTTTGCTCTTAGGAGCAGTATGTACAAGTCTGCCAGGTAAATCTCTGAATGTCTTCTCTTCTTAAGAAAGTTATATTGGAACAGCTAGTAAAACTAGGCAGTTCACAAATTCAGATTTAGTGAACACAGTGATAAAAATAGTGGACATGACTGCTCTGAGGAACCAAAGTCAGCACACTTGCGGAGTGTCATTTACTATAGAAGTGCACTTTTAACAGCTTTAACATAAAAAAAAAATATGACCCTGGCACTCAGTTGAGATTACTTACTCCTCTGTATCAGATCATGGTCGAGAAAAACTGTGCCAAAACTGTGGATGCTGAGCTACAATGTTCTACCAAAGTGAAATATTGTTTTAACAACCAGCCAGACACTTGAAACAGCCATGTAACCAGTGCAAAGCCAGTGTTCTCCTATTCTTTCCATGTACGATTAGTAATAATGGGGCAGAACATGCACCCAGGAGAAAGCTGAGCCAGCAGAGACGAGGCAGTAGTTTAAATAACTAAAAAGCCGGGGGATGCATTATTTCCAGGGAGAAAACGTTTCTTTTGCATAAAACTTGGCCAGCTAGGATTGTGTGTGTGTGTGTGCGTGTGTGTTTGTGTGTGTGTGTGTGTGTGTGTGTGTGTGTGTGTGTGTGTGTGTGTGTGTGTGTGTGAGCGAAAGAGAGGCAGCGAACAAGAGATGGAGAGCTGATATAATTGTGTGACTTGGGAACATCCATCTTTGCCTTTCAGGGGCCCTTCTGCTGGGAATTCCCCGGACAGTCAGATCTGAGCCTTCACCAATTTCATTTGGTGAGAGACCTTTGAATTCCAAAAATATCTTGTTGGATTTTTTTGGCTGATTCCACACGCAAATTAACAACTGATAATTGATGATTTTAAAACAAAAATAATGAATGAATAACCCAAATTCTGGTGATGATGATAATAATAATCATGCTGTGTTGTGCTTTGTGCTATAATTCAGTACTGCTGCTTTGTTGCTGGTGTGCTTTTTAATGTCTGAAATGTCAATCCAGGTGATGGGATATTTGTGGGGGAGGGATATTTTGGATGGTATATGCCTCACACATTTAAAGTGCTTACTTAAAGAGATATTTTGAAGATTTAAAACCAGCTCTGTGTCATCTTTTTGTGGGAAGTGTGTTTGAATACAGTGCTTAGCTTCTTTCTGTCGCGCCAGCAAGAAGAGCAGCTGAGGACTGCTGAGAGCCGCCGGATGACGCAATAAGAGTCACAGAGGTTCGTCGAGATCGGCGCTACGGAGAGAAGCCAAACCCCATTCATCTAAACACACTGTCCACAAAAAAGATAACACAGAGATGGTTTTAAATCGGCAAAGTATCCCTTTCAACATCAAGCAGAGACGACTTTCAAGCTTTACGGGGTAGTACGGGGTAGTCAAGGTTTTTTTCTTGTTCAGCTTTGTTTGGCTTTTAACTCATTTTTGTGTGTTAAGGATTCTGTTTGCCTTATTTATTTGTCTCATTACTAACTGGTCTCAGCTTCTGGATTGTCCTTTTTTAGGTTCAATGTGGACGTATTTGATATTGAATTAGCCTACAATCCATAAGCAGAAAAAGGCAGTCTTTCTGCTGTTTGTATTTCTTTGAGAAGCTGTTTTGTGGATGTAAACACTGTTCACAGCCACAGGTTGAAGATGTAACGTAACAGTGCATGTCCTCTAATTTCAAAATAGCTCTGATTCTGAAAAAAAAAAAAAAAAAAGAATCCCTGGAATGCAAGCTGTAACTGGAGGAAAAAAAAAGTGGAACGTAAATGTAAAGTTAGTCTTTTTTTATTTTTAAAGATAATTGTTGGGGCATTTTAAGCCTTTATTTATATAGGACAGCTAAAGACATGAAAGGGGAGAAAGGGGGAATGACATGCAACAAAACGGAGTCAAACCTGCGGCCACTGCGTCAAGGAGTTAACCTCTATATATGGGCGCCTGCTCTACCAGGTGATCTGCCCAGGAGCCTGTAAAGTTAGTCTGGATTTGACTGCAGAGCTGACATGCTGAGGACATCAATAAGCCTTGTTTTGGTTTGCTTCAGTTAGGCTGTGTGAAACTGGATAGACGCTGACATTAAGAAGCCCAAAGGATAACTAATTAATCCTCACTGAGGCGACCATGGCTCTGTGGATTGCCTAGTTGAACTGTTTGACTAATCAATTGCTTGTTGATTTTGCTAACTCCGCAGGGCCTTTGTTGCCAGTAAATAACACAATTCTGAAAAAAGAAAGAAAGAAGGTAAATCATGTTTCATTGTGCAAATATCCATTAATATGATTGTGCAGTCTACTAGAATCTAAAAAAACAAAACAAAAAAACATTCACCTCACCATGTCAACTTGCTGCCTGCCTCCCCTTTCCTTTCTTATACAAGCTCCTTTGCTAGAACTTGTTTGACAAGGTCTGGCAGGATCACTGTTGGGTGTGCCTGTCTTTCTGTGTGTGTTTGTGTCTTACAAACACACCTTTGTCTACACCAGTGCATATGTAGTATCACTGCATCTAAGGTGTGACTTGAGTTTTAGATGACAGGACGTCAGCTATGTTATAACTTTCACATGCATACAACAGCATGAACTGATTTAACCCACACACCTGAAGGCTTTTAGAGAGATGTGGTATCCATGGGTTGGTCATAGTTAATGCGCACAAAGAACTAGGATCAAGGTTCAAAAATATTATTGATAAATAATCTAATTTATGATGAGCTACTCCTAACAGACCCGAGAGTCGCGTGGACTCAGCTTTGACAAATTTTCCCAGATTCCCTGGCTGCTATCTGCGGTCAGCCTCATGAGCGACGACAGACTCGGCAGCTCTCTACGCTACTGTATTAACACTGGAGGCCGTTTCACAGGGAAACTTGTTTTGACAGAACTCCAGGTGTCTCATTGTTAGGGCTGGCATGGTTCAACAGATTTACCAATTAGCACTGGGCTGAGGGCATAGGAAGAGTGGGAGTGGAGAAAGGGGAGGGAAGAAATGAAACAGGGGGAGAAGGAGGGAGAATGGATGAGGCAGATTTGGCCACAGTGATGGAATGGAGTTTTGAGTGAGAGGTGCTGGTAGGGGAAGGTGTGGAGGGAGGGGATGGGGGTTGTGACCATACGGAGGCAGGCTGGAGTAAGATGATCCGTGACCTCGTTTCCACCCCCCCCTCCCCGGCAGCAGTATGGAAGGGGCTGAGGTTTCAGCTGAGCCACAATGAGGAGGGGAACTTTGTTGAAGAAGGAGAAGGGGGCAGGCGGGCAGCTGAGGAAAACAGTGTTAATGCATTGCAACTTTTTATTCTCCACACACAGCTTATCTCACCTGAAAGTCTTGTGCTGTTTTTCTCAATTTAGGTACAAACTGAACTAACCAGATTTTAGGTAATGATTCTGACACTTGGTTCTGTTGTTATGCACTGCTAACACACACCCATCTGCAGGAGCGCTGGTTTGTTTTTGCTGTAAGTCCCCCTTGGCTTGCTGTTCTCACTCTGGTATGAGGCAGAATTGTGTGGGATTAAACACAATGTTATTACTCTCACTAACCCTCTTTGTTATTCCTCAGAAATGTCTGTTCCTTTTTCCAGGAAGTCTGGAAGTGAACTTTTGAGAACAGGGTGAAGTGAATATCCCATGGGTGTCCTGCAGAATTTAGAGGAGTTTTATATTTTTTTGCTCTTAAGTGTTATGACACTGACACATGCGCATTGGAGCATGCATGCACTGTTGGGACATAAGTACCATGATAATGTCGCCCTGAAAAATGTATGACTAGTGAGGGTGTGATTTCAATATTATGTTTCATTCAAACTGACAGCCTTTCTGAAGTTAAGAAAAGTTTCACTTTTTAGAGGAGCACGCTTTTTAGTGTGTGTATATATATTTGAGCCGACGAATCACAACAAAGGAAAGTCAGGCTTTCTCTACATAGGAGATGTCAGTTTACTACAACAACCAGACTAAATCTGTGGTAACAGAGGAGTTGGGGGGTGTAGCTGTTTGTCTGCTGTACATGGGATGTCTTGTTTGAGACACTGTTCAACATCAGGGACAAAAGTAATGCTCATGTCAGCTAGTCTTTAGAGAAACTAGTGACATAGGTTCACAATTCTGTCAGTGTTTAATACTGGACTTTTGGCTTTTAAGTTTCTAATAGTGAAAGTCACATCTTTTAGTAGTTTCCTGGAGAACTCTTTAGGAATAAACAGCGTGGATGTGATGTACCTAAATGGTCCAAATGCTTCTAATTTAATATAATTGAGCAGGAATAAATTTAGTAGCACTGGGAATGCTTTTTAAATAAATATTTAGGCTTTGACACTTGTAGCCTAAATACGTATACCCTTCCAGTGCTGATACTTAAATCTTGTTGGATAGTGCTAAAATAAAGTAAGACATTAGTATTTAAGAATTCAACCATTCCTTAGAATCACATGTACTTCAAAAGCAATCAATCATAATCAGAAAAGCTATGAAACTACAAAAGGTGTTTCAGAGACACACCAAACAAGCTATTGCTGCGTCTTTTTGTAATAAGCTCCAGATCACTACAGGTCTCATGAATCCCTCTGGTTTTATAATGACTTAGCGTTGAGCAATCCCACAATTGCTGTAGCGACTGTCTGTTGTATTCATATGTACGCGCAGCTTGTGATTGAGAGTGATAGAGACAGCTTTTTGGACAGGGAGAGAAGATGGGGACTCGAGTGGGGAAAGATAGGGGTGAATATGAAACCCCTCCAAATTCCCCAAAGAACAATTTACAGTTATGGATGAATACACTGTCACAGTCAAATTTGAACTCTGTGGATCTATGTGTTGAATACAGTGGAATGCTGAGTGATTCCAGAGAGCACTTAAGCCGCCTTGAATTCACTTTTCTGTTCCCACCCACGTTATAACAGGAGAGGGACCTTTCTTTGGAGTTCACAAGGGTAAACACCGGGTATCTGCTTTCTGAGTCATTTAGCATCATACTCTTTCACCTTCCTCATATATTCTAAACAGTGTTTTCAGGTTTGTCGGGCCAGCCTGAGTGAGACTAACCCCCAATTTATTTGATTTTGTTCCTCTTGGCAGTTCCACTGAAGACCTATCTGAACTTTTCTTGGATTTGTTTGGCTCCGGTTTTGATGTGCGTGTTGTTATTTTTTTCTTCTCTGTCTTCCAAGTGTGTGTTGTTGACGGTATCTGAGTGCCAGGCCCTGCTTTTGTCTCGGCCCAGGGAAGGAATTTGATGTGAGACTTATTTTCCTACCCAGTCAGCTTCTTTGAGCATTTTCCCCCCGTTCCTTTTTTTTTGTTTTGTTTTTTCTAATAGTCCTGGAAGTTTGGGACACTTCTATGAGGCAGTTGAGGCTGTGATTTGCCTGCTCTCGCATACCTGTGCAGGTGTGCACATGCTTTTGTATTTATTTATCCAGCTTTTCCAAAAAGATGTACTCTAATTGAGTGGCCTGGTAAAATGTCACTGAAATCAGTCGTGTGATAGCAGGAGTAAAGTGCGATGGGGTCAAAAGGAGACCTAGATTCAATGAGATTAGGGAGGATCATCATACTAGACGTTTTGGATGAAGGGAGAGATGGCTCAATCCTGATGGTATATGAGGTATTTCTCATGGGAGAGAATTCCAAACTAATGTGTCAGGCCACTTTTTCTCATCAGCGAGATTTGCTATAGCAATGGCCAGACGTCGCCTGTAAAAGATGCAGAGAATTGCATGCTGGGAAAAGAATAAACAAGCCTGTCACCAAAGTTGGGAAGAATCCTTAGTGCAGCGCCACTGTCAAAAAGCAGCTTCCATTTCATACATTATTAACATTACCTAAACGCATTATTTGTGTATTTATTCATTCATTTGTCTTGTTAACATCCTCCTGGAGTAAGATAAACAGCACGGCCAGACTGGCTATGTGACAGTTGTGTGTGAGATTTGAATAAAAAGCTCAGCAGCGTGATTGGAGCGAGACAGGAGCGGATTCTATGGACGCCAGACTTCCTCTCCAGGCTCATTAAGGGACAGTAAGGCGATGATGTCGAATCCGTGCGCACTTTACCGGCCTGCCTTTTTCTTTGAACAGCATCGCCCTCTTATCTGCAACATGCTCTGTTCCTCCATAACAAGACGCTCCCACTACTGTGCACACACATGCTCTGTCTGTCTGTCTTTCTCGCACACACACACATTCTGCCTACATACACACTCTCCATACTTTAGTATTAGTTTGTGTAGACAGAAAACTCTTAAGTATGTGGCTTGTCCACAGAATTTTGGCAGCTTTTGTTGTATTTTCTCCTACGCTATCGAAAAAGCTTGGTACTTTTTTTTTTGTTCTTTTTTTTGCACAGACATCACAAATGGATATTTTAATTGGAACTTTTGGCACTGTCTCCATCTTGTGTTGGAATGGCAGACAAGTGAGTGGCTGGCGAGGCAGGGGCCGGGCTGATTGGTGTGTAGCGAGGCGTGCCTAAATCAACTGGCAGCATGAATAGCTCGCTTGATTCTCACTGGCATTCACTGGAATCCATTGCAGTTTTTTTTCAACAGGATTCTTTCTTTGGATAAAGTCTGGAATAACCAACAACGGAGAGAGAATACCTCGTGCTTCCTTGAACCGTGACTTCCTCTTTGTTTTGTTGGTGCAGTTTACTTGCCTTTATGCCAACCCACTTTTTGGTGCTTTTGTAATGTCACAATGAAATGGCTAACCCATGTCGTTGCTGTATTCCAACCATGGATTCATTCACTTTGCAACCTCATCTGAAGGTTTTGAAATGTTAATGTCTTTATGATGATGTAAATAATCATAATGAATTATCATTGCACCCTTTATGTTTTTTTATTTTACAGTCTACTAACTCAAAGCAAGTGGTAAACCTGTAGGGATTATTAAAGAATAACAAAAAAATGATGGAATCAGCCTTGAAGATTATTTAAAATATCTGCTTTTTGAAGTGACATTCAGTCTTTAGACCGTGGGCCTGAGTTGGTCATGACTCTGTTATGTGCCAATGTCTTAAGCTGTTGCAAGGACTTTAAGAAATCATGATGTCATACTAGGATATCTGTGTAGCTTTGAGTTTAAATATGAGGACAACAACAAATTAACTAAATGGAGCTGATAAAATGTACTTGGTAGAAACCTGCGGTAAATGCTCAATATGGTTTATTTTTATTATTTCTTTCTGTGGATAATAAGCAGTGCTCTTGATTATGCAATCATATAAATGAAGAAACAACAACTGCACATATTCATTTGGTGATAACTCAGAGAAATCTATCAGTTTTCTGACAATTCCAAATTTCATTAGAAGGGATTTTTAGGAAATATCCACTTCCTGAATTTTTTGAAAATTTGAAAATGGAATAAATCACCATCCCCAGTGACATTTTGGACTTGACTCCTGCTCCAGCGAAAGCTCACTCTGGCTCCACTGCAGCAACAAATGCAAACCACATGCTTGTGCTACGCATCTGCATAAGTACACACCTGTTTAAACTGTGGGCAATCTTTTACCTCAAACAGTAAATTGAGGCACACTCACGCCAGAGGCAGAGCAGCTGTGGAGCCGGGTCAGGTTGGAGTCATTGTAATTCTTCTTGACATAATGTAGTCTGTGTGTGCATGCGTGTGTATGTTGGGTTGTGTGTCTTTATACTCACAAATACATATTCAAATAAGTGTTTTTGTGTGGCAGTGGGTCTTTGTCTCCAAGCTGGTAGGCAGTGCTGTGTAATCACCTGGCTGTTTGCCACCAAGCCCCACTGGAGCAGAGACAGAAGTGGAGCTGTGTCTTACACAACTTAACGCAACAGCCCACCTCAACCACTGGCCTAGTGTTTGTTCAGTTTGGGGTCTGGAAACAACATGGGATCTCTTGAGGCACAGGCGAGGTCAGGGGAGATTTCTAAAGTTCGATCAAAATGTATATATTTAGATACATTCTTTAGAAAAAATATGTTTGAAGTGTATCCTCACTGCCATATAATACATTTATATACTACATTTGGTGCTACCCTACCTATGTTGTTAGAATAAAACCCTCAGCAGAATTATATCCCACTTATACAACAACTTAATCACTGTCGTCATGATGAAATTAGGGAAAATTACCATTACATGTTCCCATTGCTCAAGGTGGCATCTTCAAATTTCCCTTTTTGTCCCAAACCCAATGGTATAAGAAATGAAATAATATAAAACAAAAAACAGATCATTTTTACATTGTAGTTGTAGAAAAAGAAAAGTTTGGCATTTTTGCTTCATTAATTACAATTAATGACTATCTACAATTGTTGAGCAGTTTTATATTGACTTTTTGATTTATAGAGGAATTACTAATAAAACTATGCACAGGTCCACAGGCCAGAAAATGTTGTGAAATGCTGCACCACTGCCACAGGGTAAGTGGCAGGTCTTAACTGACAGACACAGACTGAAACAGGGCCAGCCCATCAGAAACAAGGATAAGCCACATGACAGATTTATAGCATTGGCATAAAGAACATCTCTCTGGTATGTGTCTTGTCTTTGCTTCACCAGCCATTGGGGAACTGATATCTGCACTAATACTGAGGTGCACCCGCTACCTGTGAGGATCAGGTCCAAGGTGCTCAGGCAAGCACATGGCACACGAACTGCACAAGCACATACTGCAGCGTCAGTCTGCCTCTCCCGCCATTTTAATTGTTATATCTTCTCAGCCTTGATATGAGCAAAAAGGGAAGCCTCGGCAGAACCTGGCACATCAAAGGCTACCTCCCCTAGTCTAACAAGTTGCCTGTCTCTATGGAGCAGCATAGACTTCGGAGAGCCAGAAAAGGGGATTGGAGAGGCGGTGTGGATTCCCGACTGGAATGAGTTTGATGGGCTAATTGTAGCCCCCAGTGGACATAGGCACACATCACAGAGGGCCGGCAGAGCTGGAGCTGTGGATGAGGAGCTGCAGTTGCTGGAAAACACTCCTGCTAGCTTTCCCCTCCATCTCTGGATTTCTGCACATGGCTCTCTGGTGCATTTGATTTCAGGATCCTTTCTTGAGCATATGGATGTCAGAAATATTCCTAAAACATATCACTCTTTATAACGGTTACCTTATTTATTGTGCTACACATTACAGTTTTCTTTTCTTTGGCTATGTAAACCTGGCAACTCCCTTGAGCAGTCCTGCCCATCTTGTGTTTTTTCTAAAATGGAGCTGTAGTCACTTTCATAATCTCCATTGCAATTGACACTTTGTCGAGGCGATTGCACACATTTATGGTGCAAGCACACCAGGAATCCTTGACCTGAGTGCATGTTGGTTATTGCATGTAATAAGCCTTCTGACCGCACAGAATCTAAAGCTCAACCATAACACAATGCATAACAAAGTAATGTAATACACAGACAAACACCCACAATCCTTGTGCCTTACTACCAACATTACCAACTGGCTCGACTGTACTGGTGATCAAGGCTCTCCGCAGCTTTGAACAGTTCTCTTTTTCCCCATCTGTATCAAAAAGAAATCAATAGCCAAGACTTTTGAGCGCATGTATCAGCTTTTCCTCCCATTGCACTCCCCTCCCTAACGCTAGTTTGGCAGTTGTACATTATGCCACAAGAGTAAAACACAGTTAAAAGGAGAAAGGCACAAGGAGATGACACCAGCAAGGAAGCGGCTCTTGTTTGGTAGGGCCCTGGCTAGGAAAAAATCAATGGGAGGGAGCACTTCCACACACGGAAATGGCGCAATGGGAGGGAGCGGAGGGAATAAAGATTTTTGTTTTTAACGGAAAAATGATGCATTTGTTTTATCTAGGGAGAGAAAAAGCAAAGACAAGGAGAGAGAAAAAAAAAACACTCTTCTAAACATCTTTTGAAAAAAAGCAAGTTCTTTGGTGAGGTTGAGTTGTGTGGTTAAGGTTTGTTTTATCCAACTGTGCGGAAGCGTGTGTAGCTGTCTTTCAGGTCTCTTTTTAGTTGAGGCAAAGAAAGACTACTCATGGCATGTTCAAGGGCACTCAGTGGACACGGAAGCCCTGCAGGAGGTGGAATTATGAATACAACATGAGTAAACAGACACCTACATATACTATTAAAATAGTAAGCCTAGTACTTTGCAAGAGAGCCTCCTGAGTAGTAATTTGAGCCGGTCTGGAGCAGTTCAACCTTACTCTTCTGAGGGTCATTGATAAAGACTTGAGAAAAATCAGCTCTAATTTGCCTGTTAGTAGAATGATTTGCGCATTGACAGTAATATATTCCTGTGTGCATTCCTCCAATACAACCATTTTAGTATTCAGTTTAGTGATAAAGGTTTTTTTTACACAGCAGCTGTGAACAAAGAATACAATAGCGCACAAACTCGAAACACAATTCCAAGCCTGAGCCTTGAATGGCATTCAGACTTCACTGTGACTGAGCAAAGCCATTCAGTGGGAGTACGCGGCAGTTAGAGAGATGGTATCAAGTTGCCTGCAGATGGAGGTCAGTGTGACTGGCACAGTTGGCACCTTGGCACAGCAGCAGTGTGCTGCAGCACTCAGCTCCGCAAAGGATGCGTCGACTGAAGGGGGACTGGGGAGCGAAGCGTTTTTCTCACTTCTTGTTTTTTTATTGTCTGCGCTTCCTGTTTTGAAAGCCATTAAGGAGCAAATTTCCTCAGAGCGAGAGGGGAGATGAAAAGGCCCGGTCTTTTGAAACATGTCCAAGCACAAATGTGAAAAAGAGGAGGAATGATAGCTATCTGTAAACATCTCTGTTGAGGGGTCGACGGAAAAGGAATTGTGAGGGAATGATACATTCATTTGCGTTTTCTTTTTTTCTTTTTTGATTTGCTGATGAAAGAGATGCTGCAGTTTTTGTTCCAAGCCAGCTGTATTGCTCTATTCACAACCACATTAATATATCAGGGCAGGCTCACATAACTACGCAGCCACCACCCCCTTTCCCCTTTCCGAAAATGCTTTGTGACATCTGCATCCACACATGTCTGCATTCACTGTAGCCAGTGAGTATTTATAGACGTTGATTTTGCCATCCATTGATCCCTTAAGGTTCTCTGATCACAAAACTGTTCTTTTAAGTAGCTTTTATGTGGCATCATAAAGATAATCTGTATGTATTTGAACTGAGAGCACTCAAGGTTACCTGCAGAACCTGACCTGCTTATGAAGACTTGATCAGGCCCTTGGCAAATCTATTTAACACCAGTTAGTCATTTCTCTTGTCACAGCAGTCATTTCTGTTTAGTATCTGTTTGGTTGGCGTACACTGTATTTACACCAGTTTCCTCTCAGTTGTGCTTGCCTAGTTTCTTAAGAGTAGCAGTAGCTTGGTGTGGCAGACTCTCCTCCCTCTCCTCCCTCTCCTCCCTCTCCTCCCTCCTCTTCCCCTCACTGCCCCCGAGCCTGGCCAGTCTGTGCCTCTTAATAAAACTGACAGGCTCTAATTGGGCTTAATTGCACCCTTCGGGCGTCGTCAAAAGGAGTGTTGCTAAACAAACTGCAGGGTCTGCAAGCAGGCCAGACAGTCTACGGCAGCACATTGGCCGCTGAGCTCATGCCTGCATGTATGTGTGCAAATTTGCCAAAGCTGTTGCATAAATGTGCAGTACGTGTGAGTGCATAATAGCACATTAGGAATATGCATGAGTAAGCATCAAATGTAATTGCGTGGGTGTATGTGCACTGAGGTTGGAGAGAGATGTAGCAAACCATTCATTCCTCACAGTGAGCCAACTGAACAAGAGCTCACAAGTCTGAGAATCTTATGCATTCAAGCAGGCAGCGTCAGCTGACTGTGAACCTCCATGCGCTCTCTGCCGCTAAATCAACACCAAGAGTAAAACAGAGTACGTCTGTGTCTTTGAAGACGTGTCTACAACTGTAGGTGTCAGAAAAGCCTTTTAAATCCTCGCTATTATGAAAAACCCCTACCAAACAAATCCCCCGTTTGCTTCAGTGGTATAACCAAAAGATGAAGTAGTGCTCTACATCCCAGTAGCACCACCTCCTGGTTAACGGACAATGGGCGACCATGATGCTGGCTCCCATTTGAACATGATCTAATTCAGAGAGGTGGGGCAGGCACTCTCCACATGGGCCTTTGCTGGGTCACTGAGCACAATCGATGGAGAGCTCCAGATGCGATTGAGTCATTGAAATGGCAAAGCCGTGTGTGTGTGTGTGTGTGTGTGTGTGTGAGACAGAGAGTATAAGGCTGTGGTGACCCCTAAAGCTGTGACCCGCAAGGAAAAAGGAGATAATCACATTGAGCACAGTGCTGTGCTAAAATTCTTCTGTCCATTTTTTTCCCCTTCTACCCTCTGAGCTATTTACTCATTACATCCTTTCACAGCCTGTTAGTCTTTTTGAAAAGTTTTTGGACTTCCAGTTTGTTTTGAAGGCATACAGCTTGATATGGAAAATTCCACAAACAGGATGAGTTCTGTTGTGTGCGGCGTGCATGCAAGTTATGCCAAGAGCGACACAGGAACGAGGCATCCACAGTGTTATGATGCAGTGGCTGAGATAGAGGCCCCATAAAGACTGGAAGGGCCTCATTTCAGTGGCCTGCTGCTGCTTCAGTGCCTGCCTAGCTGACTCTGTCACCCCTTCTTTTAGGAAAAGAGGCAGAGCACATAATTAAGATATACAGGCCATGGTGGACTGAATATATAGACTGAAAATATAGAGGAGCAGACTAGTCAGCCTCAATCACAGCCTGTCGTTTAGTGTTTGGCTGCAGACAGTGGCCAGACCTGTACAAGTGTGTGGATCAGGTTGTGTCTGTCTCTTTGTGTGTGTACGTGTGTTTGTCTGTCAGCAGTCTGAGCAGCATGCTATAAAAGGCTGGTGAGTCGAGCCATAGCCTCTCTGTGTGTCGGGGTCACAGGGAGCCAAACTGTTGTGAACACGTACACATACTGTGTGTGTGTGTGTGTGTGTGTGTGTGTGTGTGTGTGTGTGTGTGTGTGTGTGTGTGTGTGTGATGCAAACCCCACTCCCTGACCCAAAGTTCCTTCCCCATTTTGTCTCTCCGTATTCATCCCTGTAGTAATATATAATCCTGCTGTCTGGGGCAATAGTGTGTATCTTAGAGGACACATCCTCCTGCTACTTGACTTTACGCCCAGCGCACACACACACTTTGCAACTCATGCCTCAGTTGTTTCAGTGCTTTGTCACTCTCTAATGATAACTATCCATCAATGGTAGGGGCGTTGCTCTTGGAAATGAAGATGGATTGAATTAGTGTTGAGTGTGCTGGCCACAGTATTGTGGAAGCAACCCGTAATTACACTGTCAGGACCATTGAACCCCCCGTCAACGAGACACTGAACTTAACACATTTGCACCAGTGTTGATTACAAGGTCTCTTAGTCGGGCAGATTCACATCATGTAGTTCCTAATAGCAAGTGAAAGGCCCAGTCATTTGCGGAGGATTAGTGCATTGTGGTGTCATACGCAGCGATTCCCCTGCAGTAACTCTACAGCAGTGATTTGACCAACTGGTGCAAATTTACCCATATTGTTAGAAAAATGAAAACAACAGCAAAAGCTTAATGCTGTCTCAAATAAATACACACAATTATGTTTGGAATTAGCCTGCAATAATGTAGTGTAAGCATTTCAAGAAAAACAGACAGTTTGGAGCTTGTGATAAAAAGAGACCCAAATTATCACTGCTGTATTAGATCTTGGGTGGTGGTGTGTGTCCTGGATGTGTTACCTTTATGCATGCAGACAAAATGTTCAAGGGACTACCTTTCTGAACCACAGTGCTCAGCAGTTGCTTTGCAGAGAAGCTAATGCACAGTTTACGGGGGATGTTCTCCCCATGAGACAATGTTTTGAATCTGTATGTGGTCTTTGGTTTTGCACTCTGACATTGCACCTCGGTTGAAAAAGAAATATAAATAAAAAGTAAGTAACATAAGTTTGTCACAAAGTGAATTGTTTATGCTTTCGATTAATTAATTAATAAAAAACAAATTGTAATGCAACCACAGTGCCTTGCAAAATTACAGTGTTGAGCTTCATGGACTTAAATATTTTACAAACAAACCTTAGAAAAGTGTTTGTCTGGTAATTATCTTTCAGGTATGTGGGGAAAACACTGCTGCAGTTATGAGCAACAAGACATTTTTGCTAATTCTGAATGGGAGCTGACATTACACTATTGGTCTTTTGAAGAAACACAGATAGTGTTTGCAGTGTGGGATGGTGAAGGCGAGTAAAACAAGCAAAAACAACCAAACTCCCCCCTCCAACACCCGTTCCCTGTATCTCTCCCTCTCTGTGGGAAATGAAAATTGGGGTGAAGTGTTTGTTATTAAATACGTCCGGGGAAACTCCAGGAAATGGACTCAATTTTGTATAGAGGCGCATGACTCGGAGGATCTTAGCGAACCAATTAACCTCACCTCAGCTCATTAAAAACTCTCCTTTCATGGCCAGAAGCAGCGACTCATCTGCTAACACGGGACATGAAAGCACAAATTTGTCCATCCAAAACTCTTAAAAGTAATTGGAAAGGTAGATACGAAGGCCAGTAATCTAGTGACACAGCCTAACTCGAGTGAAGTGAAAATAGAGGTGATTATTGAGGATGGATCCATCACACAAATGATCTTGTATAACTGAATATTTAATCAATTTTGGACAGGAGAACAGTAGTTCTTAAAGTTCCTCTGTGGGATTAAAACAATTTCACTTAAGGTCACCACATGGTTGAGGGGCAGTGCAACAGCAGCTGGAAAGATAAAAACATCTCCCTCACACAATAGAGGTTAGATAATAGAGGAAGTTTTATGGTAATTATTATTTTTGTAAGATACATCTCTTCAGAAGCACTTAGACTAAAACCTAAATATTGCCATTTTTACCATAAAATGTGTGTTTTGATTTTTGTTGTTTGGTTGCATTTGTGAGCTAAGCTCAACACGTTCCATTGTTGCCTGGGGTTTTCTCTTTAAATCTCATTGAAAGTCCATTTGTGTCAGAACATTAATATTAGTCATATCTTAGGGATTACGGTACAGTAATTACGTGTGCACCGTGCCCTGACTTTTTTTTCTACACATAAAACATTATTTCCAGGCTTTTGTTGAAACTATCTAATGGGTTAATGGCATTGAGAAGAAACCATTCAGCTGTTTCCATGCCAGCATGTGTGTGTGTCTGCGTGTGCATTCACAAGTGCATGTGCGTGTCTTGGCTCGCACTGTGCACACTCATCAAGCCACATGCAAACAACCAATCTTTGTCATCTGCATCGAAATAATTACAGTCAGATAAACACACCATTTGACCATTTTCACAGTGATCTAATCTGAATCCGGGCTGTGAAAGCACACAGGGGGAGATGATCAAATCCCAGCTTAATGGAACTGATCAGTACTGTGTGTTCAACGTTCAACCGACAGCCGTGTTACAAAGGCATCTCCTCGTCTTTCTCTGCATTTATCTTGCCCTTCAGTCATTCAGAAATCAGGGTAAAACTTGCATCTCGTATTAATTTAGATTTTGACTGTGTGACCCATTTTTTTTGGGGCTGTATACCATGTAGATTACATATGAGACAAAAGCAGCAGGCCATTTGTCTTGAGCGCAGGATGGCGATGAACTGGGAGTGTATTGGTTACAGCCCTGTTGCCCCATGCGTTTCCATCTCCCTTTAGCTAGAAGGCAAACAGCATCCGAAATCTGATTAGCCTCCATTAAAAAGAGTGATATTTTCATCCCGCCGATTCTCGGCACTGCATCAGAGCATTTGGTCGCTTTAATGCCGGGAAAAGCCTGCTCTTTTGACAGATAGTAGATATTCTTAACATCACTTGTTTGGACATTTCTGTCTTTTGTGACATGGAATAAAAGACGGGCAAGAAAATAAAAAGCAACTAAATAATGTCAAAAGATCAGAAATCAATGGGCCGGAGGAACGTGATCCGCACGGCTCTGTGTGCGACCGACCCTCTTCCTCATCCCCCTCGCATTACGAGTGTCTTTCCACAGCCACTAAAGTTGCTTTTGTTCACCCCCTCGGCGATGTAACTCAAGCATGAGGAAGCCGTCTGACAATGTTTGGATATTGGCAAAAAATAGCCTTTTACTTAAAGGTTACTGACCAAGGTTTATTGAGTTACATGTTCATCAGTGATGGGAGGCAGAGGAGTTGAGCCATGAGAGAGCTTCATTAATGTGTAGGTTTGTATTTCACATTTTGATGTAACAGTGATGTGGAGTAGCAGGAAATGATCAATGTGGATGTAATGGTAGTTTAGATGGAAGTTGTTTTTTATCTAACAGCGCAACATCTGATATATCTGATATATATATCTGTGAAATACATATAAACTATTTTAAAATAAGTTGCAAAAAAGTCTCAGCATTGTAAATTGCACTTAATTAGAAATGCATTTTAATCTATTTATTTATTTATTTAAAGGATGCAGTCTTAAATTTCTTGATATAAAGAGACTGCAGGATTTGTTAGTAATAACTAGTATTCATAGACATTTTTAAATTAGTCTTTAAATTCTTTAATGTCCTAAATATACATAATGTAATTATATATATATATATATATATATATATATATATATATATATTTTATTAACACAGGTGTTAATAATTTAATTAGCACAAAAATATTGCTGCAAGTCAAATCGTAATAATACATCTTAAACAATTCAATGTGTCTGTCAATTACTGATACATGCTTATGTGAATATGGATTTTAAAGATCATTAAATACCAAAAAAACAACAAATAAAAAAGACAATGTTTTTCCTGTAAAGCATTTTATTTCTTTAATCTGATAATAGCTCCCCTTGTTGGGTAAGAATAGATGCTGCATTTATCATCATCATCATAGTATTTTTGTTAAAACTGTGGGTCACTGGTAGTCCACTTTATTGGATCCTTTTCTTCCTAAAGAAATGTTGGATTCCTTTTAAAATGATTTTTCCGGGTTACTCTAGAGGTTACAGTATAGGGTTTCAACTTCTGTGGGAGTTGTGATCTGTTCTAATGAGAAAAAGAAAATGCAGCACCACAATGCTTTGTGTCACCCACTGAGGCTGAGAGATAGACACAGGATTAAAAAAAAAAAAGAAAGGAAAAAAAAAAAAAACAATTTCTGGACATTTCTCGGAGATAAATTTAATTTCTTTGCTATTTGGAGGTCTTCTTTGAAAACGCAATTGTAATGAACACATTCAAAACTGGAGAATAGATTTACCCTCGGCTTCAAATAAGTCGGCGTTATCGGACTCTGTCATTCACTCCTTCCCATTTTCGAGCTGCTAATTGATGTTTTTGATGTCGGCGAGAAAATTGAAGAAAATGTCATGTGTGAACCGGCGCGGAAGTTAATAAGATTGACTTCGTTGACTGAATTCACAATGAGCGAAGGAGAGGCGTGTAATGGGGACTGCTGCGAATTCGCCCGTCCATCTGCCGAGGGATGAAATCGACACCTAACACGAATGGGCCCGTAGAGGTCGATATGGAGTGATGGAGCATTTGGGATGCCCCCTCCATCTAAAAAAAAATATATATATATACACACACTGTATATCTAAATTTTTAGTCGTTTGTTTTTTTTTTCCCACTGATTGGAGTGCATAAGCAGCTGTTTTTCCAGAGGGCTCCTGCCCGGACCCGAGCCCAGCTTTTCGTTGGAGTCGTCTCCCAGGGCTGCCTCCTTCCTCGCTCCAAACAATACTCGTTCTTAATGCTGTTTTGAGTCTGAAAAGCTCCAGAGCTTTACAAAGGTTAGATTAAGATGTGGCTAAAAGATGCACCAATATCAGTTAGGGTCATTGCATATGCTTGGCCAATGTGTAACAGAGCCTGAACTTAAATCCCCTTAAATAAAAGGATCGAAGCACCACCGGGGTCGCTCCATCTTGAGCCATTTATCAGGAGCTGGCTGAAAGCCAATCGTAGCCGCTTTATTTCTCATGTTCTTTCTCATCAAGTACATTTCAACAAATAATCATATCATTAGTCAAAATTTGCCAATTTTTAATAAACATATAATTCATATAAAAGTATTTATTTGATAAGACACATTAGCGTAAAGTGTGGGTTCTGCGTTTTTAATTGGGGTACGGATTAGTTGAGTTTGGTTCAGTGCTTCTGATTATTTTTCCTGGCCTAAAGGGGACTGAGCTAAACCCCTAATACGGCCAGTACCCCTAAGCGCTTTTCTTTTTGAAGACACCAAAGAAAAGAAAAAAAGTGGCCTCTGCTAGCGTTCGGCCCTCCGAGGATCGTGGTTAAGGGACATTATTCTCAGAATAGGCAATTAATTCCGCTGGCAACGATCGGTTAGAGCTTCTTCCCCCACCGCCCCTCTAAATGCCCTCCTCTCCACCCTCCACTCGCCATTTGAAATGCTAACACAATAAAATATTTTTCTATTGGTCCGTGTCCCTCGGCTAAGTCACCCGCCGCGGGCAAAGAATTTCATCGACTGATGAGACCACAGGCATGCCCGATAAAAAGGTTAACTGTACGTGACATGCACTCCAAGTAGCCCGTGTTACCTTGAACTCTCAAGTTCTGTAACTTTTATTTGACTTTTTTATTGTTTGCGAGCCTGGGCTTGTTTGGCCGCCGAGTTGCCGTGTAACTGAAAAATGGGGATAACGTGAAAGTTTCTTTTTTTTATATAAAGCAATTTTCTTGTTTTGATTGTGCTTTTCCTGCGCTGGCATTTTGCAGACGAGCTTCTATTGTCCGTTGATTATTTGACGGCGATTTTTTTTCATTAAAAGAAAAATGGACTACAATCAAATGCACTGCCTTTCAGATGATAACACAGGACAGTTTTATCTATGTAATATACTGTTTTAGAACGATTGAGAAATTAATTTGTTGAACCGTGAAAATATTCCCCATGAACAAAATGAAATTGATTAAAAAGAATAAACAATTTTTATTTGTACTGAATTATTATCCTGAAACAACCAAAACTGTTTGCTTTCATTAACATATTCCCTCTAAACACAGAGTATATATATTTTGTATCCATTGTGTTCTATTTTAAAATAGCTTGGCTTTGCTGTGTGAGAATAAAGAACAATCCAGTATGGCACATTTCTTCCACCTTCAGGGATAGGGAAGGTAGAGGGTGGGAGGAGGATTCCAGGCTGTTTTTAAATTGTTAGTAAAAGATATATGGGCACAGCACAGGTATGGATGCTGCAGTAACCCCATTCCCATCTTTCACAAACACACTTGTACACACATACAGTACACACACACACACACACACACACACACACACACACACACACACACACACACACACACACACACAATGCTGTGTGAGGACTGAGGCAGGTGGCTCCCCATGGCTGCAGCTTCATGACAACATGCCATTAGAAATAGCAGGCCTGTTGATCAATCCTGCCGACATGACAGCTTCGCCGCGAGGCCTGGCTCTTTGAGTGCCGACGCCGCGGCAGCTCCCTCTCCCGTTTCTCCCCACTAATTGGTGAAGGTTTCTCTTATATATGCTCGTGGCACAGGGCTTTTTTTCTCTTCCACCTCCTCCTTTTCTTCTTTTTCTCCCTCTTTTTGCTTTTTTAGCTTCCCTTTCCCCATCCATACCCCCACCGCTGCCACCCATTTTTTTTATATCTTTCTCTCTCTCCATATATATATATATATATATATATATATATATATATATATATATATATATATATATATATATATATAGAGAGAGAGAGATAGATATATAGATATATAATATTTTTTTCGTTTTAACATTGTCACTTTGGAAGTGATAACTTTGGATGAGATATTGCAAGTGGGTTGAGTAAAGTAATGTGTGTGCCGCGGGCACTGTTCGTTCTGTATTTTTTGCGGGACTATTGGAGCTGGGATTTGACATTGACTCTAGGCAATGTGCATCAGCACCAGATACACAATGGGGATCATCCAGAAAAAAATATTAAAACTTTGTCAGGTGAAATGAAGGAGAAACTAGACCTTTGATACAATGGCATTTTTAATTGCATGGTTTATTTTGATAATTTAGGCACGGCTGCTAATAAAACTACGTCTATAATTAAGTGACAATGTCATTTGCGTTGAAACTCATTTATTTATGTTGCTTTTTTACAAACGGCTGTGTTGCAGAATCCGTATTCGTATTTATTTGATTTATCACGTAATCCCTTTCTTTCTCATCAAACAGAATTAAGTTGCAAAATTTCAAAGCAATTGTCAGGAAATGGTTGTGTATTGCTTGCTGACTTGTCACGGCACACAGGGCTGCGTTCTAATTCCACCAGCGTTTCGCCAGTGCATCACGCTTGAACGCCACCCACTCTGAATCTCTCCCAACTAAATAAATGAGGGGGGAGATAAGCACACATTAAATGTTTAACTGTCTCACATTTGTCATCTGTTTTACCCCTCTTAATTAAACAGACACAGCTTAGCACCAGCACTCCAAGTGCACACACAGATACACGCACAGACACACACACCCTGCCTGTGAGCATTGGAGCCTGAGCGCAAACACTGTCCCGCCGATGATTAATTTAGCCGTTAATTTTTTTTTTTTTACTCAGTCCTGCTAAGTTAGCAGCTCAGTGGAGGGCAAACCTGAGATTTAGTTTCTCAGTCTTGCAGGCTGTCTTGTTGCAAATGGAGGAAGAAAAGATAGGTTTTTGTTTATTTTCTGTTTATTTATTTTTGTTTTTTCCCATAGTGGTTTAAGCTGGTAGAGTGGAAGCATTCTGTGGACCGGTTGTGTCTGCTTCAGTATATAATAGTGATACACTGCATGTTGATAACATTAACTACTACCTCCACCCAGTGGCACAAAATGAAAAAAAGGCAGCTGTGATTGGCAGCACATAGTATTTAATGTAGTGGGAAGACTTGCCTTAAGCAAAGAGGGGGATGTATTCACCACACAATAGTAGTGCTATCTCCCTCTCTGCATTGTCTCTCTCATCGCCGACCTTATTACATGCCGTATTTGGCATGAAGAATCCCCTTCTTATCGACATTGAATTTTAATGCGTATACACTTAGATGGCCACCATATTCTAGTAGTTGTTTTGACATCATATTGCATTTTCTGTGTGAGTGTTGGTTTATTATTTCTTGGTGAATCAGAAAGGAGATCTGTCTCCACCACTGTACACTTCTGTGCTCTCAACTTGCTGAATGTTGTGTAAAATGTGGTTTGGTTGAACATTGTGTGGCACCGGTGCTTTGCCGGTTCTTGGGGCATCAGCAGACGTGGAAAGGGAAAGAAAAAGCAGTAGCCTGGGCCCAGGGTGAGTGGGAGAAGTGAGGAGAGTAGGAGAGAATTGGGGGGTTCCTCTGAAGCCCCCCCTCCAGATCCGAGGAGCGGAGCGGGGATCAAAGTGGCTTGTTTTATGTGGTTGGTATGAGACTTTGAAGTCTCGGAGTCACCTACAGCACTCACTTCATCAAGTTCACTAGTGTCTTAATAGCAGATCAATAAGTTTCAAAGTCAGAGAGTTAATTTGATACTAGTGCTGATGTGATCACGCTGGGCCACAGAGCTGCCTGCTCTGCTCGCTCTCGTCTCTCTCTTCCCTTCTCTCCTCCTCACCTAGATTGGACCTGTTTTAGGCTCTCAACTTGAATTAAGCCGTGGTGGGATTCTGTGTTCGGTGCCTGTTTTCACAGACAGCCTCGTGTGAACACTTAATCAGTGTCTGTGCTCGTGTCACAACAATTAAAAGAGGATTTGTTTAATTAGAATTTAATATACAGCATTCCCCCCAGCCATTTGAATTTTAAGATCTACATTTTAGATCCATATTTTTTTTACATTAGTATTATAAAGTCGTTATTTATTAATACTGTCTGTAATGCAGTTATTTCATTTTTCTGATATTATGGGCAACCATAATATCAATTTAATTTGTCTTTGCTCAAAATAATTATTATATTTATTAACCGATTCAAATTAATGTAATAAAAACTTGAATTTATTTCCAGTTTTGGTTTCTCTAATTTCATTACATTTATCATTCTTTGCTGCTGAATTGGATCAATCCTAATGTAGACATCTCACTTTGAGATCCTGTTAATAGAAGTTGTAAATTGTAATAGCAAATTATGTGTATAACACTACACATTTAGCGAACATTTTAACATGAACTAAATTAATTTAAAAATCGGAAATAGATCGAAATCTAATATTTTATATGTGAATGGTGCGCTGGATAACAATTACGGAAATGCCGACGGCTTTTGGAGATTGGAAGAATTAGGAAAACGGAGCGCTTTCTCATGCACGCTTTTCATTTTAGAAAAAGGCAGCACCATCTGTATTTGGTTCCGTGACACCAGTGAGTCGGTGAGGCTGGATCAGCACCTGCAGAACAAAAGGCCAATTTAGTATGTTCATCTAAGGGTTGCTAATGGTATTAGGGAGCCGGCAGGGTGGTCGGCAGGGGCCCGGCGCTCCAAGGTGAGCTCGCAGCTTGACCCCTACACTCACACCAATTCACTGGGCTGCTGGCATTAGTGCTCCACATCTGCTATTTACTTGTGTGACCCCCCTCAGTGCTTTCCCCTTTATTTTTTAGTGGTATGCTTCAGAAAGGCGCAAAGAGAGAATAAGTTTTATTTTGACCCAAATAAGATTTTGAATGCGGCCGCTCCTCTCACGGAAATCATTGAACGGAAAAAACGAATCCGGTAATTGTGGGAAAAAAGGACGGATGCTGCTTTCAAAGCTTGCTTCAAGAACTTACAATATGTGAGAAAAGAGAAAAAAGGTTTGCTTTTCAAAATCGTTGAAAAGACACAATGATGCTTTAGGTACAGAGGTGTGAAGAAGATGGGATGTGATCTGCTTAATGTTTCAAGACAGGTACCGGTAGGACTGCTTTTGCTTTAAATATTTCAGATATGAGAGAGCTTTTATATTTATTAAAGCGTTCCAGAAATAATTTCCATGAGAAAAATTGGAATGACATACATCATTATGTAGAAGCTATTTAAAATTGTGCGTTGTGACATATGTGATGAAGGTTTGGAAAATTGTGCAGAGAGCCGTATTTAACTGAGCCGCGGTTCCCGGCGTGAAGCGGTTTCTGTGGGAAGCCGGTGGCGGAGCAGGGAAAAAGCTCCGGGATGCTGGAGCTGAAATGCTGCAGCGGGTGGTGCTGATGGAGGCTGCCTGTGTGGTCCACAGCAGTCGGTGCTCCGCCGGGCTCTGCCGAGAGTGCTGGAGGTCCAGGATTTTAATGAATGTTTCATGTTAAATTTAGCGCCAGCGTTGTTCACAGTGCAGCGCTTGTAGATCTTTATTTCTATTAATGTTCCAACAAAGGTGAAAACGGGAATCCAGATCTTCCTGTGAAAATCAAATCAAGGAGAATAAATCCGTTGAATTTTACTAAAAGAAAAGAAGGATGTTCTTTGAATTAAAACTTTTTCTGCCGTCATCAAAATTATTTGTAATTTATTATTTTAATGCTTTAAAAAAAAAAAAGGTTAAAATTATGACTCAAAATACTTAATATTCCTCTCCTCTTTTTTTTCTTGAGGTTCCCGCTGTTCATGCACCACGAAATCTTGCTTCATTAAAAGTGTATTAATCTTGTCTCGTCTCATGGGAGGTACCTTAAGATGATGTTGTGTCTTTTTCTTTAAATTGTTGGAGGAAAAAAAAAATCTTCCAGATTTGGTCCCTGTCAGTCAGAAATAATTGTGTGCTTAATCTTGTCCCTGATGGATGACTTGGAGTTCAGCAATGGGCCAGCTCCAATGACAAATACAATATTAATATTCATTAACTGCTTTGACAATGCTAATTTTGATGCAGTAGTAAAGGGCCTTCCAAAGTTAGCGGCCAAAGCATCAGAGCTGAGCAAGGTGGCAAGATAATTTGTGCTGCTTTACTGAGCTGAAGGCTTTTAAAGTCTTAAGCAGGGGGAAAAAAGGCTAGGTACCACAAACAAAATAAAAGAGAAAGGGAAAAAGTTCAGACGCATTGGAAACCAGGACTGTGGAAGTAATACGATCAAGAGACGGCTACACAAATTTGACACCTCCAATGCTGCATCTTTGAGCAAATATTTTTTTATTTAAACAAAAACTTACAACAAAAAAGGAGCACAACATGGTAAGTCAGCACATTCTCGATTTTTGTTGTTTAATCTTTTTGATCTTTTCAATTATCGCTATTTGAAGATCAATAGTCATTTTTTTCTGCTGTGGTTAAAAGGCTCACAGCGGTGGTATAGTGGATGGTCGGATCACGGCTTTAAGAGTGGGCTTCCTCTCTTCAAGCCAACAGTTGGCCGGGTTGAATTTTCTATTGCCAGCTCTCCTGAAAACCTTACGACGCTTGTATTCATTTATTGGTATTTTTGGTATTGTTTTAACTGCTGTTGTTGGCTTGTTGTGTGGCAGGTTTGACTTTGGAGTTGGGGCTTCTTTTCCCTTCTCACTTGTATTGAGAGAGTTCAGGCAGGAGAGTTGGAGGTGCCATAGCTGCACTACAATGACAGGCTCTTTTGGTGATAAATGTCTGTTTTTTTTTGTCTTTTCTGTGGCTGTTTTTTTCCGGGGCTTCCTAAATCAAAAATTGGGGCTACCGAAGGGCAGGACTGAGGGGCAACGTGGCTGCGACACCACACACCCTTTGCCCCGGATCGGAATGCTTTATCTCGCATTTTTTTCTGACACTTTTTCTGCACAGCGTTCGTGTTTTTGATTTTGTATTTAATTTAGTGTGACTTGCGGTGAATGGAGCGTGGCTAGTTTTGGGGATTAATGACATGACGAGAGACACCCCGCTGCTTGAGTTTAGCCAAGTTAGGGCAACTCCTATAGACGGCACTCCACTACCTTTATGTCTGCCAAGCTGCTGAATAAAAGCCTCTCTCTTTCTTTCCCTCTTTTTGTTGTTCTTTCAACTTATCAAAGAAAGAGAGATGGACACAAAAGAGCTTGTTAGGGGGGATATGAAGATGGGCGAGGGAGAAAGAGGGACTCCCGGTCAGATGCAGAGAAGAGCAGCGCAGCCTGAGCGTGCGTTTGTATGCATGAGGGGGCTGAGAGTGAACAGCCAGCTCTGGCCATCGCGGTCCTCTCCGCTCTGGGACCTGAAGGGCTGCCATTCTAAGTTGCTCCAGCATACCTTGGCTCTCGCCCGGTCCTCCAGCCGCTCTCTTATCGGCTTAACCCATCGGGTGTTAGCGAGGGGCTGCCGTAGATGAGGTGCTGCCCCCCAGTGGATTAGTGGCTGACATGGCGGTGGGAGTCTGCTTGGAGTCTGTGCACTACCACGAGTGTCAGCATGCTTGTTTTAACCAGGAACCGAGCAGCATCCCAAATACAGCTCTTTTAAATGGTAAGACTTTTCAACATTTTAATTACAGCAGTGCTTTATTTTCTGGTGCTTGTTTGGCTTTAAATATTATGTTTTGATTGGATTTATTCATGGCAATTTTTCTAGGCTCCATTTGGCAATTTATAACACTTATGTTGCTAAGTGACAGATTGACAATTTGGATAATGAAAGGCAGTGTTTGATTGCTTTGTCTTGACAGCCTGACAGGGGAGTATTATTCTAAGACATCAAACTAAATATTATTATTGTTTGTTCTATGGTAAAACACAATTACATTAAATCTAATTCATCAATACCATTATTTATATTCAAGCAACTTCAAATATTAAATGTTGTATTGACATTTCGATTTTAGGAATTTTGAGGCTATCTGCTAATACTGTGCTTCTGCTGGCATATATAAATCAGAGTTAATATTTATTTATAAGTATCTGTGATTTTTAATCAAGATTTTTGTAAATAACATAGTTATACTGTAATGATTATAGTTTATGCAAAAAGTGGAGAACCAGGATGTGTTAAAATTATTTTCTCTTCATCCTGCATTGTTCAAATGTACCTGTGAAAATAATGAATTTGTAAAGGTCATAGGCCATTCCGTTTCCTTTTTTTGTAAAAGTTTTTGTTCTTCCTTTTTTTTTTTTTCTTGTATTGCACACTTTTCCGTCTCGTGCGAACATCTCAGACAGTGGAGTAGAATGGAGTATTTTTTTTCTCCCCCCTGTGCTCTCTTGTGTTGTGGCGTTGATGCTATTGTGGCTAGGTGATTGGGAGCTGTCCATCACTTGCTGGTGAACTGGCAGTTTACTTAAGAAAGTGCACGTGGGACAAAAGGAGATGGCAGGAGTGTGGCAAGCCGGTTGAATAGAGGGAGGGCAGGCAATTAGCCACCGCCTTGTCGGGGTTCTTTTACTTGTCAAGCGGGAGCCCCGGCGCTATTGTCCAAGCTGTGTAAAGGACATTCCCAGGGCTTTGTTTTGGCTTTAAGGGCCTCAGGACTGCCTGCTGCAGGCCAGGGGAAGAGCAGGGTCCCAACAGTGACAGAAAGGCTGAACGAGTGCAGGAGAAAAAGAAAGGAACCGCGTATTAAAAGAAAAGTCTCTGTAGGTTTGTAGTTGTTTCTGTTGCCAACTTTTTTAAATGCCTTAATACAGCTGAACAACATTCATCTTTTTGTTTTATTGGTTTTGCTTTTAAAGATATTTTTACGTTTCTAAATTCCCATACATAGCTATTTTTCCTTCATTATTTTCTTCTTCAATAACCTTCAACAGTTTATATTAAAAATATAATAATTGTTACTGTGCTTAGATGGTAATAATGTTTTTCTATAAATATTTAATTTGTCATGGTCATTAGTCAGATTCAGGTTGTTAGATGTTATAAAAGGTAATAAACGGGTGACAAGTCTTGTCAAGTTAATTATAGAATGTAAAAATAAACAATTAGAAACGGTGTCCAAATTTTCACTTGTAATCATTTTAAATTACTGTGAAAAAATCTAATTTCTTTGTCTGTGGAGATTTAACATTTTAAAGACATTTCTTTTTCTATTCCTTTATTAAGCAGCTAGATAATATTTCTCTAATATTAAATGTCTAATGTGGGAGAAAATCTTTTCCTTCAGCCATCATAGGAAAAACAATTCAAATATTTTTTATCAACAGACATTCTTTTAAAGCAATGTGGATAAATTTTAGGTACATATTTTAGTTTTCCAAAATATCAAATCAAAAGTCATGTTTGATGGTACTCTCCTTCAATGAGCCTTGTCTCTGTGTGTGCTCTGATCGCCAACAGATCTCTTTGAGATTTCTTTGCGCTTGTTGAAAGACAGTCTTGACCATTAAAAGCTTATCATTTGACTTTATTATTGGGAGTAATGGTGGATTTGAAGGTGAAATAGTTGCAGAGACAAGAGAATGGGAAGAAGAGGGCAGTGAGGAGGGGCTCAAGGCCTTGTTCACATGAACCTTGAATGGAAACAGAGTTTAGGGGGGAGTTAAGAGAAGAATTGTTCTCTCCACTCTAAGGTATTATTCAGAAAAAGAGTGGGGGGGGGAAGGGTTGCGACGAAAGGTGCCACGTCTGTGTCAGAGTGAAGACTCTCCCTCCCTCTCCTCAGTTTACCCCCCCGGAAAGTGGGTATGAAGAGGGGACTGTCAGCATCACACAGATAAAGTGACTGTTGGCCACACTTTGCTGAGCCTGCCCTCCCTTTGTGGATGTTGTTGTGTCTTGTTCCTTTTTTTCCCTTCTATCTCACTCCCTCTCCTGCTCTCTCCTCTTTGTCTCCATCTCTCGCCTTGCTTGCTTTACCTTGTAGCCAAAGCTTTTCAAGCTGCCAGTTCGTCTCTGGGCATCCTGGAGGCACAGCATAGCCCACACACACACACACACACACACACACACACACACACACACACACACACACACACACACATACTCTTAAGAAACACATACACAGGCCCAATGTACAGCAGGGATTTGGGTAATAACTTATTTTTTTCTGTTTGTGAGTGTATTTGTTCTGGCGTATTGCTAGTGGGAAGACTGCTGCAGTGCTGAAAAGCTGCTCAAAGTAATTTTTCCTTCTCTATGTCCACATTCTGACTCTCACTTTTTTACTTCTTGTCATCAAAACTTTCACTGAGAAGAAGAGGAGACTGCTGGCCGCTAAGAGCAAGAGCTTCTGTGTGGGATTTTGGGAATTCTTTTTTTAATGATGGAACTGGGTGGGTGGGGAGGACTGTGGTGACTTTGTGTTTATACGGGAAAGTAGGCCTCAGAACCTGAACCTGCTCTAGACACCTCAAGAGATTCACACACACTCTATGTCAAAACCTGAGGGAACAATGGTCAGCCGGCCACGGCACCAAGTGCAAACAGAGGGGGGGC
This sequence comes from Percina caprodes, assembly GCA_013375575.1. Classification (NCBI taxonomy): domain Eukaryota; kingdom Metazoa; phylum Chordata; class Actinopteri; order Perciformes; family Percidae; genus Percina; species Percina caprodes. The sequence continues at coordinate 5,976,695 of JABXJD010000010.1, forward strand.
GATAAACACACATGCACACACACCACACATGCCCAGCAACACACTCGCACACATTGGAGGAAGAAGCCAAGGCAGAAACAGACAAAGAGGGAGAAGTGGAGGAGAGAAGCAGCCAAGAGAAGCAAGAGGGCTTCTCCCCGGCGTAGTGAGGAAAGGAGGAGCTGGGGGGGCCAGGTGGAAGGAGGAGGAGACAGGGGCGGGGGTGGGACCGAGGGGGTCATGTACCCGCGGGATGGAGCTTCAGCCGGGCCGGAGGAGACGGGAGCCAAGGCAGGAGTCCTGGGCCCCGGGCTCTCTCTCCTCCAGCAGGTGGGCTGCTGGCACCTCAATCTGAGCAGCTGGGTAAGTAATGCAGTACTGCTCCCCTGCTTCTTCACGGTCTCGGCTTTTTCTTACCACTGAAGGCTTTTAGCATTATTCTGACAGGTTGTTGTTGTTGTTGTAGTGCAGGTTGGTAGTAGGGTGGCAAGGGGAAGGGAGGGGGTATTTGGGCAGAGAGAGTTGTTTAAAATGTCACAAAAACTACTTTTGTGTGTAGCGTTTTGTGTGTTCATTATCTTAAATATGCATGCTAATTGCTCAAAACATGGCTTGATGCTCCACAGGTTTTTGTAAATGTCACACACTTAAAAACAAATCCCAAATTATATTGCTACTCTTAAATTGAGGCCTACATAATAAATGTAAAAGTTGATTTAAAAAGGACATTTTCAGAAACACTGTTCTCTCGTGAAGAATATTATTTACTTGACAAAACATTATTTGATCAAGCTCATGACTTAACCATGAAATGTAAAATAAGATTTCAATAACCTCAAAGATTAACATATTCCTTTGTTAAGGGTGCCATCCAATTCAAATTCTTAATTGCCTGGCTTTCAACTGAAATTCTGAGGGGCTGATTGCATTTCAAAAGGCAGAATTCAGTCTGGCTCTTAACACTGTCATACAATATCAACTCATAGAGAAGCCCCTTTAACTCAGGTATGAGAGCTCAAGAGGCTGTTTACATTGAAAAGGGAAAGCTTTAACACACATGTGTCTAAGAGGCGATTTGTCTTCACAGAATACAACAGTTCTATCAAATACCACTCATATTTAAGCTATTTGTGCGCAGTTTTATTTGTCTGTGACATATCAGAACATGTCCTTTCTGCGATTCTATTTGATGTACCGACTATCAAAGATGGGAAGCAAAAATAAATGGTGACGAATGACTTGAGTGCTAGCGTAGAGAGCAGGAGGAAGGGGAGCAAAGGCTCTGGCCCACATAATATTTTTGTTCAGCGCTCTGATCAAGCAGTCGGCATGTCACTGCAGCAAAGTGAATAGATTAACTTTTAAATATAGTGTGGTCTCGGGAGCCCCTTACCCTCTGAGACGCATCTTCTCTGCAAGAAAAAACTGATCAACATATCCATAAATATTATTTCTGAAATGTAGCAGGGTTTTTAATCATTGTGAAGAGTTTTTTCCCTCTCCAGTGATTAACCTAGAAATATTATTTCTGAAATGTAGCAGGGTTTTTAATCAGAGTGGTGTGCTGGAGGAACGTGGCTCTGATAAGCTTTTAATTTGTCAGAGCATTTCATATTCCATTGTGTGTGTGTGTGTGTGTGTGTGTGTGTGTGTGTGTGTGTGTGTGTGTGTGTGTGTGTGTGTGTGTGTGTGTGTGTGGTTTGCTAGGAGATGAAGATCTGTAGCCTGGAGGGGATACTCCTCTATACTTCCCCAAGGAAAACAGCAATCATGTGTGTAAATAGATTTTAACAGGAGGACATTGGTGGCAGCACAGTTTGTGCTTTTTGTTTAAATATTGTTGATGTTGTGTGTTTTTTTTCTGTGGTGTAACTTTATGTACCTTGGGTATGGGCCACTTACACGCTCTGGGAGATGCTCAGGGCACTCTGGCAGCTTTTTCTGCTTGCTTTGGAATTTGGAGGCCTGAGAGGACCCCAATCCATCACGGCACTGTCATCCCCAAATCTCTCTCCTCTCTTCCTGGCCTCCCTTCCCTTCCCTGCCCCGGCCTCACTACAGCTCATTAGCGCCCGGCAAGCTGTTGTGACAACTCATCATATCATGACATAAAGCAGAAAGACAGAGGCTCTAGCCCTCCGCCCGGCCACCCCACCCCCTGGGCCTTCAAGGTCATCACCTTTACATTTAGGGCTCAAATTGGCCCTGCGAGGTGCCACCAGGCGGAAATGCAAGGCCAACAGCTTTTTCCTGTCTGGTCTCCACCTCTCTGTCTCCCTCCCTTTGTCTCCCTCCGTCCTGCTGTCACTTTCTCACCCCCTTTGCCTTCTCCTGTAAGCCACTCCCCCACAGGTCTGACTTAAAGCAGCTCATTCATTTGTCCTCTTCCATAAGGCTCTTCACACATTGACGCAACAGCATTCGTCACCAGCTATTATAGGAAATATTTTACACTTGAGATAGTATTCTGGCCATACCAGCACTGCAGCTTTTGAGATAAGTTTTACTTGGTTTGAAGTTTTGAAACCAAAAAATAGTGGCATTTGTTGGCTAGTCGATTAGCAGATATTGTAAAGAAGCACCATCTTGAATAGAGGGTGATCACACTGACACAAAAAAAAAAATATAGTCAGATATAAATATATATATAAGCATTTCAAATATAAGCATTTTTCCTTTGAGCTTGAGAGCCTTGCAGTTGGAAATAGAAGAATAGAATAAATAAAGCCAAAGCAGTATCAATAACATAACCAGAGGCGGCAACTTCTGCTTCTGTTTGTGTCTGCTGCACTTAAGTGTGTTGCCTGCACTTCACAGCACTGGCCTTCCTCAGCAGCAGGCGCTGTATGTGTCCTGTACGAGAAAAGAGTCAATGTGCTCATTGATGTTTGAGTAAGAGTGTGCTCTTAAATTTTTCTGCAGGGTCTTTTGAATGCCAAATCTCTTTTGTAAGGCTTGAAAACCTGGTCTTTATGACTACAGAGCGGTGTGCTTGTTTGTCTTCTGCTATATTTGTTTATTGTAATGACGGAGGTGGTGGGAAGGATGCAAGTCAGCAGGGGTGTAAGGGATGGAAGTGTTCTTTCGTTTCTACTGGCTTTTGTTGAGCAGGGAGAGTAAAAGCCTCCCACGTTGCCTGAGTTTGTTGCTCTTTGGGCTCTGTGCGGCTAAAGCACCCAGCAGCCTGCCAGACGAGTCCTGGGCTTGTACTGTCCCATAGTGGTCACAGGGCAGGTGCTGGGCCTCCTTTCCTTGGGGACCACCGTGTGCTGTCTTGACATCAGTGAGAGACAAAGTGGATGCTGCTTTGTGTGCGATGATCACATGGGATATATAGTAAGCAGGTGAGCTGATTGAAGACATCAGGCTACAGGAAGTGACCATGAATAAGTTGGATGATCACTATGGGTATGATTTTGACTGTTGTCACTGGCAGCTTTTGTTTTTTGTAAAAATATACCATTTAAAAGTTGTTCATTGGAAAGCCACCAACATACCAAAACTATAAGTATATGTAGCCATGTTCTTTTCTTATCTTCATGGCTCAGCCAATGTCTGTAGTGGACTGAGTCTGTGGAGGCAGCAGTCAATCCAGGCAGTTACTGTTTGCCTTGCTCTGGGCTTTTCAGGATTAAAAAAAAAAGAGCACACTCTTTGACCACAAGTGACTATGATGTAAATAGGCTGGCTTCTAGCTCTCTTAGTCTCTCTCAATCCCATACACACCCTCTCTAACACCCTCTGTCTAAATGTGGACTCAGTGGATGGGCATTTTGAACGGTCTTCTCAATGGCTGGGGCTCCTGGACAAAAGAACTCATTTAAATGGCCACTAAAGCTTTTCAGCACCATGAGATGAAGAATTGACAACATTCTTTCACATCATTACCCGAGGAAAGAGCAGGGAGTCGTGAAGGAGGAGGTTAGGAGGTGAGAGATAGAGGGGGGACAAGGGGAAAAAGAAGAAGCAAGAGAGAAGGAGACAGAGGCCATCTTCTAGCATTCAGCGTCAGACTCAACAGCTGCATATGACAGCTGTCATAAACCCCATCCTGATTGTTTTTCTACCAGTTTATTCTTTTTCATCCCACTATTTTAGATGTGCAGATCAGATCAGCTACGCAACGAGGAGTGCCTTGGTTTGTGTTTCTTTTTAACGAATCCCATTTTGCCTACCGCCCCTTCCACACACCCCCTCCCCCTCTCCCCCCCGACCCACAAACACATACACACACCCCCAACCCCTCTCTGCTTTTCCCCTCCATAGCCTTTTCAGCTCAGGGCTGTGAATGAGTCCCAGGAGTCTCTCTGCCTCCCTGGAGTTCTGCTGGGGTTCATTAATCTTTCATTGGGACCATGGCAATAGGGAATGCCCCCCCCCTTCCCATTCTCCACTCTCCCACCACTGCCACTACAGAATAGAGGTCTAGATGGCCAGGCTTGTACAGATGGACAGCTTTAACTACCAAGTGATAATTTAGTATGGGACTCTGAATGGACTGTTGGTGTATTAAGCTCTCACACGGGCCCGATATTAACTTCAGCCTCAAACAGCCCAGGCAGATGATTAGTTTGCAGCATTAAGTTCTGCTTACATTTGTCTCGCCCTGGGCCCACAGCTTTGCATTTGTATTGTCAATGAGCATCGGACAACTGAGCATCATTTGTATGTATGCCCCCCTACCAACATCTAGTCCCATTAATGTTTTTCAAAGTCTGAGTTTTTTCCTTCTTTCTGGCATGGGTTAAATTTGCTAATGAGGGTGTGTGGCCTATGAGGGAGCAGATTGAACACACAAACGCACACACACACACACACACAAGCAGCTTGGTGTCTAACTCCTCTCCCCCTGAACATATCATCCATGTTATGATAAGCCTGATTAGTGCTGCTTCTTTGACTGCTAAGGGCAGGATAAGGATGTGTGGGTAAAGAGGCGAGAGCAGGCTCTTCCACCAGCCTAATCTACAGCAGAGCTCTAATCTGGTTATCTTATGGTTGGGGGACTGTGGACTGTGTGTGTGTTAGTTTCTGTCTCAGCCTGGCCTGATGAGAGGGGCTGAGCTCCAGTTAACACAGAGGCCCACGGCAGCACACCCCTAAAGCTCCACTGTAATCATTGGGTAATTGAAAAAAAGGGGGCCTGCACCACTTAGAAGCACAAAGAGAAGATTACATAGCTAAAACTAATTTGGCAAAAATGCAGAAATGGATTTTTCAGCCCCACCTCCTCTCTCCAATCCCTTTTATTACAATACCCTCCTACCCTCCGTGAACTGGGCCCTAGGGGAATAGATGAGGGAAGGGGAGCGAGAAAGAGGGGAGACCAGGAGAAGGCTTGAGCGCAAGAAGGAGAGGCGAGCAGAGCACCGAGTGGAGCTGCTAATGACTGTGGATTTACACACGCTGCCTTGATTTCGTGGTTTCCAGATGATCGATTACTTGACTGCAACCGTGGTTAAAAGTGCCTCATCACACATTAGACCCAAATGTGAACTGGCAAACCCCCCAAGCCTCTGATTGTGTTACTGAATTCCAGGGTGACACCGCAGAAGTGTTTTTAATTACAAACCACACTATTTTCACTGTGGCTTGGCGGTTTGGCGCCTCGAGAGTACCATGAATTTGATAGCTCGAGAGCCTTCAGACCAAGTTGTAATTCTGTGGCAGACGCCTGCAATCTCTATCCCCTAACCCAGATATTAACACCCTGGCCTTTTTTTCTTTCCCTCTTTCACTCTCTCTCTTTATCACTATCCATCTGTCTCTCTCTTCTTTCTCTCAGTCTAATAAGGTTCCAGTGGTACAGCACCCTCACCATGTGCACCCACTCACGCCTCTGATCACCTACAGCAATGAGCACTTCACACCGGGGAACCCCCCACCTCACCTACAGTCAGATGTGGATCCCAAAACAGGTACAGTATTTTTACACTGCATGCATGTACGATTGACTGCCGTGTGGAGATTTTTTATTCAAGGTAGAATTTCAGTTAGTAACATGCAACTTAAATTCTGCTAAAAACAAAACCTTAAGAAAAGAGTAGTGTGTTTTAAAAGTACCAAGGAGGAAACTTTTGAACACCCTGATACATTTCAAGAAGTCTGCAGAAGCATCTCTCCTCAGATAACGCACTTCATCTCTTAGAAAGTGTTTGCACCGATAGGTGTGTAAATGTTTTATTATGCCCTGCCTCCATGGATAACATATTCAGGACTTTGTTTGTATAGATGGCGTCTGTCTGTCTGTAGAGATATTCTTGTCAAAACAATTCAAGATTAAACAATAATTCAAACCTCATATTTACAATACATGTATTCTCTAGAGTAAACTGTCCCTTTCAACATTGATACCCCCCCATATATAATGAGAGGAAGTATTATGAAATGGAAATGCTAAATTTGTCCATTAATTGCTTATTTATTGACCACAGAAACATATCCAGTTTACTAGACTGTAATAGTTACAGTGGGACAAACCTCATAGTCATGTCAAGTACTTCTTGTTGACAACTGCTGCTCTCATCTTACTGATTGATTTAGCTATCACACTCATTGACTCATTGGTTTGGCTTAAATGGAAAGTGGCCTTACATTCAAGAACAAGAACCCGAACAGTAGCTCATAAACCTCCTCGTAAAACATGGAATTCAGAAAACAACCTTGACTTCTCATGACCGCAACTCTGTTTGCCAAGACAAAACAAGACAGCCACTGTAGTTGGGAGGTCCTCACTTCTAAATACCAGAGACCAAAGTCTTCAAGACTATCTTCTCAGAATCATATTTTTACCTTAGTACACAAAAATCCTTAAAATGGAAGACGCGACCTTAGCACTTGGATTTATACAGTTTTTTGATGATACACTCTGTTGGTATGTCTTTACGGCCTGTTAATCCTGCAGATTTATAGTGTCCATGTTAAACAGTCAGATTCTGCCCACACATTTCTCCGACAACCATTCAGCAGGCATTTTGAAGCAATTTTATTCATTTCCGTGGGCATCTTGACCCAGCACTTCATTCAGCCTATCCTTTCAGGTTAATGCATTTTCAGTGGAAGGAATAATTTCATGCTTTTCACTGGTCTCTAGTGGATGCAGTCAATGTTTTAGGTAGTTATGTTCCCTTATTATGATGGTTGTTACAAAGGGGAAATAATGTGCCAGCTGCTGTTTAATGTAGTGCTTAATAGAGCTGCTTAATTGGGCTCAGTGTTTAATTAATTAATGAGCTGTTTTAGGTCTTCAGTGCTGGGTGGTGATGGGATAATGTTCGCAAGGCTTTCCGTTTTTTTTATAGTATTTGCCTATACTCCAAGCGGTACTCCAAGGAAAAAGTTCTCCGTTAGAGACAAACTGCTGCTCTGCACATTGTCCATCAGTAACAGAATTCCCCTCAAGAGTCACTTCCTGGATAACCTGGATCAGCTGCAGTGTTTGGGTTTAACCACAAACACCGGCCAAGTTCTGATCTATGAGGATCGATCTGACTCTCCTTCGGCCGTGTTGGCACTGTTCAAAATATCTGCAACAGCATCTGAGCAGGCGAGCCAGCTGTGTGGAAGAAAACCACATCAGCCAAAATGTAAGTCCCCAAGATCCTGGTCTACAGAGCGCACAAACCTCCCTGCTGTCTATTGTTCCTTGTTTCAATTTTGCCGTGAGAGAGAAAGTTATTTTTACAACCGGCTGTGTACGAGACCTTTTCGAGGCGTTCATTCAGGGCAGCTTGTCGATGCAGTTTCTTCACCTGTCAGCTGCCACAGAAAGCAAAGGCAACACCGCGGATGCTGCGATTGTTCGACGATTCCCTCAACGAGAGCTGTCCGCAAATTGAACATCTGTGTCATGGTTTGTCTGTGGGGGACAACAAACTAAATTCTGTACTGGCTTTATGTTTAAATCTGAGGATCAGTTGGGCTAATGGAGACAACGAGCCAATACATGCCATCATCATTAACTGTGTCAAGACATACAGCTATTGAAATAGTCAACCATTTATCTGAGTCAAAAGTATTGACTTCAACTTAAAAGGAAAAGGAATTTGTACTTTAACTGATGCTGACTTTCAGCTCATAATCTGGAACTGCTGCATATTTATAATATGGGTTCATTCATGCATAATATCAGGTAGAATCCATATCCACCCAGCCAGTATGTCAGTGTAGATCAGCCTGACTCAACCTGGAGCCCTGTATGAGCAACTCTCTGATCACACAGAAGGCTTTAATTATATTGTTGTGTTTTGTTAACTTCTAAACCTCAGTCATTTTATATAATTAATCTTCTGAATCAGTAGACAAATGTGACAAGAATCATGTTGGTGTTCACTCCTCACCTCTCCCCTCTCTGCCTCTTCCAACACATTGTGCCTCCGCCGCCGCAGCCTCAAAGGCCTTTGATCAGGAAGTGTGATTTAGCACTGTGTACATGCGAGCAACAAGCCCTCTTCCTCCTCCTCATCCTCCCATCTACACTTCTGTGATGTCTGCCCTGTTCAGATGTGAAACTCTCAACAAAGAATGAATTCAGCACTGACAAAGATTTGGTTCTCTCTCTGTCATCATCTTGTCTGTCCACCTCCTCCCTGCTCCTGTCATCCTCTTTCTTCCTCAGGAATCCCAAGGCCTCCACATCCTCCAGATATATCTCCCTATTACCCGCTGTCACCTGGCGCTGTCGGCCAGATCCCTCATCCGTTAGGATGGCTAGTACCACAGTAAGCAAAATCTTTTTTTTAATCACTCTTTCTACTGTATTCTCTTATGATTTGTTTGAAAAGGTTTGCAACACCCACATATTAATAAACTGTATTTCAAGCCAAATCCCAGCAAGCAATAGTAGCATCTATAACCTTACATGTGTGAACACTGTACAGCAGTATGTTGTTCTTTATTTACACAAAGTCAATTATGGAGCTGTCTCTGTCTCGTCTCGGTTACCAGAGTAGCGGTTTTTAAGGCCTCAAAACTCAAACCGGATCCCTTAACCTTCTAACACCCTCACTCCTGGACCACAACAATCCATTGCAGCTTCTTCAGGCCCTCACCAACCTCAGCTTGCTACTTTGTGACAAATACTATTTTACATGTCCCTGTATGGTCCAATTAGAGTAATGAACTGTGATTGCCTGTATTTTACCCACAATTCCACATGGGGGCTCTCCCCTGGTAACTCTTGTCAACACTTGTTAATATGACAAAAGGCTACAAATTAAGCTCTGTTAATTTAATGTTTTCTCACCGCGATCTAAATACCGAGAGAGGCCCCGAGCGCAGCCATGGCGCCCTTTGATTTGCTGCACTTTATTTTGGTATAAATTTACATTCATTATTGTTTGTCTTTGGATGTGTAGACCTCAATTAGTGTGATGGCTCCATTAAAGAGACCCGCGCTTCGTCTTTAATTATCACAACAAAACACCTAGTTCCAGCTTGGGGAGGAACAGGGTCCCACTCTGTCGACACCGAGCGAAGGGTTATGAAATTTAATTAGCCATTGCTATCAAGATTTGTGGCATTCAAATTGTTCAGAGTTTTCCTCCCTTTGATCTGCACTCTGCAATCCCCTAGATTTTTGTCCTGATCAAATGAGAATAAAGAGGCCCACGGTGGGAAGAGGAGAGAGACAAAGGGCTTTAACTTCTCCTCTTCCATCAACCCTGTTCCTTTACCTTTTCGCCTTTCTTCTTTTTTTCCCCCTTCCCAGGCAAGGTCAACCTGTTTATCCAATCACAACAGGGGGTTTTAGACACCCCTACCCAACTGCGCTCACTGTCAACGCATCCATGTCAAGGTGAGTTAAGACCTAGGAACTAAACACACACTTCTCAGTTACTCATACATTCAGTTGTGTGTCTGTGTTGGCTGTGAGGGCAATGCACAAGCAACACAAACACACACTCACATGCAGAGATGGTGAGCAGCAACTTCTCCCTTAAGGAGAGCTCACACTCCCCATCACTGTTTTCAAAAGGCCAATTCTCTAGAGTGTGATTCCAGCTAGCATGCTCAAATATTAATTATATTTATCATTTTCTAATGAGGCCCCTGAAGAACATTTACCCCCACTGCATGTCAGGCAGATCTGAATTGAGCTGGGGCATGTCCATGCTGTGAGAAATGAGCAGCCAGACCGATAAACAAACACAGCAACACTTTGAAGGGAACTAGATGATATAAGCTGGGGCCTGACACTTGGCTAGTGCTTTGGTCCAGCCCATTAGGGTCCAGCTCAAGTGCTGCTGTGGACATTAGTGCACCCATGGGGGGTTTGTGTATTTGTTGCCATCTTGTATACATGTGCACGTTTGTCAGTTGGTGTTAAATTACTGTTCCCTTGAGGGACGCATGTCCTCTATATTGTGTGGAAAGCAACAATTATAAATGACTAAATGCCCAAAAAAGCAACAACACAAAAAAACTGCCTACTACTCCAACTCCTCCTCCTCCTCTCTGCACACCCTTGCAGCAGGGGACTATGGACGGGGCTGGTTTAGAGTCTAGGGATGAGGCCAAGCTTCATTTTAATTACAACCTGATTGGAAAAGCAGTTCCTGAGGGCGGTGTGTTTAGACCTCACGCCCTGTTACATTGTTGGATCATGTAGATGCAGAGAGGGAGCGGTCACTAGGGAGAATGACATTTTGTTTAAAAGTATAGCCCTGAAAATAAGGGAAAGTTGATTTTGTAAACTCTCCCAGCTGTTTTTTGCTGTTAAACTTTCCTTTAAGTGATTCAAATATCCATACCGTATTGCATCAAATGTTACATTTAAACTCATTCTAGAGAAAGGTGTCTGGATTAGAGACAGATTTGCCCCTCTCAGCCCCTGCCAAGCAAGTCTCAGGTGCAAAGGGTCAGACAGTGGGTTTGTCCAGACATCGGCATCTGGCAGCAGTACCCAGCCAACCTGGGCTTTAAGTGACTGCTAATTTGGTCCCTTAATGACAGCCTCTACATTGTGATCATCTTATTTCCAGTGCAGTTAATTGAATATACTGGCTGGGGTGTGGGGGGACTGGCCATGGGGAAGAGCTAATGCTCTATGATGAGGCCCCTAATTGAATTAGTATAACTGAATAGATGGAGGGTTCTGGGAGCTCTCTGGAGAATGGCAGGGTTTAACACATCTCCAAAAAAAAAATCTAAATTCTGGCTTTGACAAGGAAGAGAAAAAAAACCTAGTTGTTGACTAAATCTAAAAAAATTATATTTGTTGACTAAATCTAGTAAAAATCTGTCTAATTGTATCAGAAAAATGGAAGAATCCTTTCATACCTTGCCTTCAGCCAGTTGGTTTTGTTCAAAGAATGGACCAGACTGTTATGATAGTTTAAACAATTTGTAGGGAGCAGGCTGACTGGAAGAAATGTGAGAGAAAAGACATCCTGGCCTTGTACTCTTGTCGGGGGCCAGTTCTTTGCAGGAGCGCGCTGCTTCAGTGTCAGTCCCCTGTGCCGTAGCCCGAACTGAATTAGGATTCAGGGAAGGAATCTGGTACCTTGTAGTCCTGCGGTGAGCACCTTACACCTAGGTCCTGTTAAAAAATGCATTCTTTTATGACGGAAGGAAAAGGAGGTAAGGAGAGTAGAGACAGTCAGCGGAGCAAATGAAAGACATTATTTTGATAATAGGGCTGGAGCCGGTGCAGGGCCCCGGTATTGTGTGTGTGCGTGTGAATGTATGTGTGACAGGTAGGAGGATGTGAAGGCCCCTTTGCCCCTCATGCTTAAGCCTGCCCTTTGATATGTTCCCCCATCAACCCACTCCCTCTCTTTTCCTTGGGAAACGGGAGAAGCTCACCGGCCGGATCATTATACATTAAACAGGCACGGGGGCTACTGCTTCGCATTGGCAATTAAATGGCACTGGCTGACACTGGGCTTGCTGCGCCAGTGACCCCCCCCCTCTTCCCACCGCCAGCCATTCTTACCTTTTAGATTGAGATGTAGGAGCCCCAGGGTTGGGGTGGATGGGTTGGGGGTCTCTGCTGCGTCTCTGTGTTGGTTAAATTGGTCCAAGGCGCTGCTTGCTGCTGATGAGCCCGGATGATGATGATGATGATGATGCCCCCATGCTTCAAAGGGATGGCCGTCATGTTTAAACCATAACCTGGGCCATGCAGTGGCAGCAGGAGGAGGGTAGGAAGGAAGATAGGAATTGTGAAGGTGGTGAGGGGACAGGGAGGAGAAGAAGAAGAAGAAGAAGAAGAAGAAGAAGAAGAAGAAGAAGAAGAAGAAGAAGAAGAAGAAGAAGAAGAAGAAGAAGAAGAAAAAAATAGATCTTGGAACGCAGGAAATTTTAACAAGTGCACAGAGAGAGAAGGAGGGAGGGAGGGAGAGAGGAAACAGAGTGAGCGAGGAAAATGCAGCAGCCCTAATGATGGGCGATATGCAGCCACTGCTGCCGAGCTCCCCATCAACGGATGACATGGCACAAACACCAATGTGTCAGTGATGAAGGGAGAAGAGGGGAAAGGAGAAAAAGAGGAAAAGAGTTTGAGGGGGAGAGCACTGGCACTCCCCTGAGATGGCCTCCAACAGAAAGTAGTTGTTCCTGGCGAGTTTATCCTCATCATTATATTCTGGCTCCGAGCCATGCAGCCAGACACAGCCGGATAATGAGCTGCTTTAAAAAAAGAAGAATTATTTCTCCTTTTTTTCTTCTCCTTCATCCTCTTCTCTTCCCTTAAATTTGTGTGTGGTCACATGGAGCTGAGGTGCATCGCTGTAAACACACACATGCAGATAAGACGTGCACATGTTCAAATAATTTAACACAAATAATTTGTGTCATACATACATTGGCATATACAAAACAACAGTGTCTTATGACTGAAAACCTTTCCATAAATAAGGGTTTCTGGCCTCAATATGCTGAGCGGTTAGAGACGATGAAACGATGATAGGAGTGTAGAGAGATGAAGATAAAAATGTCAGTGCTGCTGACAGTGCTGAACTGGCAGAAAAGAATGGGCAGAAGAAAATAGAGAGCCAGTACCTGAAGTGATACTAAACTTTGACAGAACATTTTAATCTAGTTTGCAATATTCCTTGATAAGACAAAATGGTTTAAGCTCCAAACCCAAGCCCCTCCAACACCTGGCATGGTGCAATTGCTAAAAATGCAGTTTTCTCAAAAATACCAATAAATGAATTCCTGCAATTAGCATTTCTTTCCCATTCACAGATGAAATTTGAAGCTTGGTTGGAAACCTTTTCCTCTGCTACCATAGGTGACAATAGTTATGGCAGGTGTGAACCTAATGTGAGTCACCTGAGAAGTGCATGATCAGACTCAGCACAGAAAAAGCTATGGATGGCAGTGCTATATCAGTGTGCACTGGCTCTCTGTATCTATAAATAGAAAAGTTTAAGGTGCATAGAACCATCAAGCTAAAGTGTCCCATTTAATCTTTTATATGGATTGTTGCCTGTATTGTTTAGGACACTCTTGATAGAAATTATGAATCTCAATCAGGTTGCGATTAAATAAAGATGAAGAAATGCACTTGGCCCAAGTGTTCAGTGTATACGTTTTTTTGGGTCTTCAATTTGCACTTTATTATTTCCACACAATTTAGCGTTCATGCTTTGAATCCTATTTTACTGATGGGTTGATGATGGTTTGTTGTAATTTGCTGTTTTACTTTTTGTATGAAGTGAATAGCTGTCCAGGCTGAATTCTGTGCTTAAAAAATATATTGTGTGACATTTGATCTAACATTCATTTTGAGGAGTAAAAGCTGTCCTAACTAGTTGTGAATAAAAACACAGGAATCAGCCTCAGACATTTTCATGTGGATGTTTGTATGTGCATTTATGTCTTTTCTTGTGGCTAAAGGCCAATTCCATTTTCATGAAAGAACCTGAAAAAAAACACTTTCTACGTTGACATGTCATTGAAAGATGAAAATGGAATTTAGCCCCTTTAGTCTTGTGTATACATGTGCTCCATCTTCTCATTTCACCCATGTCCATTCTGACGATTTACACAGTCTTCTGTCCTCTAGGTTCCCCCCACACATGGTGCCCCCTCACCACAGTTTGCACACCACGGGCATCCCACACCCAGCCATCGTCACACCCAACGTCAAGCAGGAATCCTCCCACAGTGACATCTCTCTCAACAGCTCGTGAGTAAACATTCACTGCCCTTAACACACATTTTGGTCTTACATGAATGTGATGAACCAGTCACAGGTTGACTCTGCTTACCTTTCTGACTTCTGGTTCTCCACAGAAAACAGTCAGACGCTAAAAAGGAAGAGGAGAAAAAGAAGCAGGTCCACATAAAGAAGCCTCTGAATGCCTTCATGCTCTACATGAAGGAGATGCGGGCCAAGGTGGTGGCTGAGTGCACACTGAAAGAAAGTGCTGCCATTAACCAGATCCTGGGGCGGAGGGTAAGTCTTAACATATCACTAGACATACCTTTTATATTTCCTGTTTGTGGTAAAAAAATAAAAAAAAACTTTTCTTGTTTCTTATTTCACAGTGGCATGCCCTATCGCGGGAGGAGCAGGCCAAGTACTATGAGCTGGCTAGGAAAGAGCGACAGCTCCACATGCAGCTGTACCCAGGCTGGTCAGCACGAGACAACTATGTAAGTTTTTAAGTTTACAAGTCGTAACAGGCTGTTCTTTTCCCCTTTCACTAGGTGACATGACCAGGAAGAGTTCTTTCTTTTGCTGTTTTCTAGCCTGAGGGATCACTTTCTTCTTGTAATTTTCTTTTGATATGTAAGTCTGGACACATTGACTTGACCTAAGCCCACTTTGTTATGACATGAAAGAACATTTGTAACAACGTCTGATCATGATGTTGTTTATATGAATCCTCGGTGGAATGTTTTTTACCCCAGACACTTTGTTCTGACACATAAGTGCGCAGATTTTCATCAATTTTGTCCAGTTTTGGGATCAATCTGACCAGAATCTTCCACTAGCGGCCTTTGAGAAATCAGAAGCTCCATAACAGAACCTCGTCTAGACAAAAGATAACAGAAAAAGAAGAAAAGAGCAGAAAACCAGAGAGAGGAGGGATAATTCTTATCTGGCCTGCAGTGGCTGTTACAAACCGGGGGAAAAAAGGCAGAGAAAGAATGAATGAATAAATAAGTAAACACAAAGAAAAGTCCTACTCTCTGTTTCATGTTTTGGGCATTCTGCAATATAATAACTAAGGTTCCTGTCTGTGTCTATTTTTTTCTTTCTATTTTTTTGGCGGCTAACCAACAGGGGAAAAGGAAGAAGAGAAAAAGGGAAAAGCAGCAAGCAGAGAGCAATGGTAAGTGAGCGGCAATTATCTCCCATATTAGAAGAGCCCCATCATGTGTCAGACAGATGTGACATCTTACAAGATAAAAGTCAAGCTATTTTTTTTTTTTGTGTTATGTTTTTTTATTTGTTATTGTGCCTGGCTTTTTTTCTTTCATTTTTGTATTGTACTCAATGCAATATTTAAATTGTAGAGTTGCTTGTAATACCCCCCTTTTCCCAAATTTCCCCTAGCCTTCCCCAGCTAATAACAATTGAATATGCATGACACCCTCACAGTCTTTCTCACCTCCCCTCTTGACACCCCCCATCTCCCCCTTTGCCCCTTAGCGTTCTGGTATTGCTATATGTTTGTTTTGAGAATGTGAAGTTAAAGCATTGTGAGAGCCATTATCTTTGCTAGTGTTGTGTGCGTGGCCCTGTTTTATAATGCCTGTGCCCTGCAGATAGACCGCACTACAGTACTGTGTGAATGTGTATATGCATATGTATGTGAGTGTGTGCTTGTATGTGTGTGTGTGTGTGTGTGCTTGTTGGGCTGCCCCTTGCTTGCTTTCATGCATGCTATTATATCACCTTAAGAAAAATTACTTACATCTTAAAATTAAGGAGGTTTGCTAATTCTATGATTCATCCATTTTTATTCTAATGATTCATATTCTTCTGAGCATTTGTGAGGAGCTTTGGCGACTTGTTATTATGTACGTTGCGCTCATTTGGTGACGGATTTCTTCTTGAAGGCCTCTCTATCTGTTCTTTTTTTTCAGAACACAGAGAATATTTTCCAAACCCTTGCCTTTCACTCCCTCCGATTACAGGTGCTAATGTCATTTTGAGTATTAAATTACTAACTTGTTTTTTTTTTTTATTCTTCTATTATTCTTTTTTAATTAATGTATATTTATTTATCAATGAATGTGCATTATTAGTTCAATATTATCTAAAATATGCTCTTTTTTGCTTTGTTTGCTGCTTTCTTTTCTTAAAATGTTGTTACTGTTTATTTGACTTCAAGTTAGATTATATTTAATTTAGTTTACCTCAATTTACACATGTTGCTATTTAGTCCTAAGCATTTTCCGTATATTGGTATAATCCCTATGCAGTATGCTCGAGAAACTGATTATATAAATTTAGGCTATCATTGTGGAGTATGACCTGAAGGATGTGATATCAGGGTAAACCTCCTTAATCTATATGCTTCAGTAGCTGTGCTTTCCAAAAGGCCAGCATGAGTTTGGCTTACTCCCCCTTTAAATCTGTCTCTACTCAGCCAAGACCTGGTCTTAAACACTCCACCACAATATTCTTCTGTCACTCTGATCTACTTCTGATAATCACACGGTTACTGGATAGAGCTAGCATGTGACTGGCAGCTTCTTTTTTTTAACAGTCAGCCAATGTTGATGGAGAACAGTCATCTGTTTAATGCCAGGTCTAAGGAGTAGATTCCCACCTCAGGTTCCAGCCTTTTCAATCCTTCCCCTGGCTAGGGCTAACTCAGCACTCTGCTACTGCTGCCTAGTTCTTCTTTTTGAAACCATAGTGCACTGATAACATCTAGTAGTTAATTAATCCAACTTGCATTTGCACCATTTATACCCTCTTGACCAAATAAGCATCTTATCTTCAGCTTTAACTTCAGTCAAAATTTCGATTACTAAAGGGGATTGTTTCCATATTGTGTCATAATTTGCATGCATTTTGATTTGACTAATGTCTAAAACACACTAATTGTGTTCAGTCCTGTCTTTAAAGGCCCACTTTAGAATGGCTTTACCGGTGTGTTTCTTTTTTTGTGGGGGGCGAGGATTTCTTGCACAATGAGCCACTGCTAAGCTTCATAGATTCACTATTACCTGTTTTTTCTCCTTATTTCTCTCCTCCTTTTGATTTCTGTTCCTTATTGTTTTTGGTTTGGGTTATTTTCCTCCTCTCTGCTGGCTTCCCCTTCCTGTTGTGGCATCAGACCTGAGCGCTCCTAAGAAGTGTCGAGCGCGCTTTGGGCTCGATCAACAGAATAACTGGTGTGGCCCGTGCAGGTGTGTATGGTGTGTGCTTGCACCGGCCAGGGCCAGGTGAAGGCTGGGTAACTGTACACTGGGACTTTCTCTGCCGCTCTCTGCTGTTGCCTCTTCTTCCTCTTTTCTTCCCACTGTCTGTTCTGCCATTGTGACCTCTCAGCTTCCTCCAGCCACGCCCTGCCGGTCTATCTCTAGGTTCCCACTATTTGATTTTTTACCTCCTGTTTGGGAAGAAGGGTATTATCAGCATATGCCTGAGTGTTTGTGTGAATGTTGTCTGTGCATATGTATCATTGAAGAAACATTTACAGGGTTACAGGGGGTTTTATTGCAGGATGTACAGTACAATAAGCCTCACTGAGATTGGTCAGAAATCCTAAACTGGCAGGTCGGGGCTTGGAGGATCTGGAGCCTGATGGCTTGTTCAATATGGAGGACATCCCAGTGTTGCCAGCCTAAACCTAAGCCCTGGCTACATGTTTTTGTCTGTGCAATGACGTGTCCATTTTGTTTTTTCTTTCTTTTTCGTTTTTGTTTTTTTTGTCTCTGTCTGTATGTCTGTGTCTACCTCTTTGGCTAACAGATGCAAATACCCCAAAGAAGTGTCGTGCCTTGTTCGGGCTTGACCAGCTGAGTTTATGGTGCAAACCATGCAGGTATAACTGCTGTAGTACCAATGGGAGGAAGACATCCACAATGAGCAGCTTCTTTCCTTGATTATTTGCTCAGTAATTCCTCTCAAACATGTTTCCATCAGCGTGATAACAGATGGCAAACTCCTCTGCTCCTTTTCCTTACTGAGGAGCTTCCTGCTATAAATTCCCTCACAGCAATTTTTCCTCATTGAACTCGGTTCAAGCCCAGTGGCAGAAAATGGATTTCTAAATAAGATGACTCAATATTTCATCTTAATTAAATATCTTGCTGCAAGATCATAGTTTCCTAATTTCATTTGGAATAACATTCCTTACAAGCTGATTTGTTATGGTTGAAATCCATTTTCTCTCCATTCATTGTCCATGTATGTTCTAATTGGCGTCCTTTGAATAACAATGTTATGCTTACAAATTTAGCCCTGCTTTCTCTGAGGGCCTGCTCAGTGACACTCTTTTCTGTGCCCTCTTCCTCCTCCCTCTCCACCTCTTCTTCCTCCAAACTCCTCTTCAATAACCCTTACTTAGTCCCTACCTGTTGTCTTTCTGTTCTGACACAAGCAGTCTTTGAATTGGGAATATTTTCATGGTAGGTATTTGTTTCTGCTAAGTAATACCCTTCTCTTTGTCTGGCTTGCATCACACCCTTGCCCCACCACTTTCTTGTGTCAACTCTTCAACACCAACCATCGCAACACATTGTCTGTTTTTGCTGCTACACATTTCATTTGTATTGTTTTAAGCTTTTAAATGGGTTGGCTCCAAATCAAACATTTAGTCCAATTTTTGTATATTGCTGCACTTTACTGCAGCTTTAAGAGGCCATTCTAAGCGTTTTTAAACCTATTTCAAGAACATTTATCCCCTATACTTTTGGTCTTTGAAAATAAGTAGGACATCACACTCACCCCACCTCTACACAGTCCACCATTGTTGGTGTTTCCACTTAAATACTAATAAAAATACTGCATTATTCCTTAAACAATAATAGCAGATCAAGAGACTGGAAAGCGCGATAATTCAATATTTGTTTTAGGAGTCGAGAGGTTAAAAGTTCTCTCTGGGCTCCATTTCCTAAAAGATGCATCTGGTGTAATTTCCCCAGAGACAGAAAAAATCAATAACATACACAGGCACATACTATGAATCAATATGTCTGTTAAAAAATGGATATTAACTCATTTGTTGCCGTTTGACAGACAGTTATCGAGAGCAAGTCTATGTAGCGGCAAATGATACCTTTTTACATCTGGTCGATACTCCGCAACACCCAGCGCTACAGTATCAGTGTAGAATGCTCTAAAAGCCTTAATCCCACTCTTAGACCTAGACTTTTTATACTGTCCGGTGTTGTGTCCCTATACTGTTGAGTTTATTTAAAATGCATGCTTGTCTTTCACCCTAGCATGTAATCAAGGTTTCGGAGGCCTTTTCATGTGATTTGTTGATGTCCCCCTTTCTTTTCATTCTCAGTAATCTGCTCTATATGTGTTTATGTAGACACTTTACTCCTTCAGAATTACAAGAAAAAGGTTTGATTTGACAACCTTAATTAAACAGTAGTAGTAATATGTTCCAAAATCCTCAATCTTTCCTTTTTAATAAGTCTTTTTTTCCCTACTCCCTGTCCCTGTGAGTCTTAAATACTAAAACTCCATTGCCTTCAGTCATCTTTGTGATAGAATGGAGAGCTGAGAGAGGGGTCACTGCCAGGGTTAGGGTAAAGATGAGGTGGGCAGAGATTCCCCATTAACCAAATCTGCACACAACCTTCGCAGCAGAGTCACTGCAGACAAATGCAATAATCTCATGCCCCCCACCTTCTCGTTCATTTGGTTCCACTAAGTGCAACAGGCCTGGCTTCAGGAATCAGCAGACAGGGGGAGGGTCCCAACCCCAGGCAGGAATGCAAACATGATGCCTTGACCCCTCACGCACACGCACTTGTGTCTGTGGGGCAGATGCGGAGTACTGTGGACCTTGTTGACTTATTCGCCTCGTATCCAAACTTTGTCCCCTCAGGAGAAGAGAGAGAAGGGCCAGATAGAGTTAGATGAGTGAGACGGGTCCAGTAACCTTGTGTTGCTGGAGAGAACAGGCTGATCTCCAGCTGTAGCTTTGCCTGTAAGAAAGGCAGAGTTTACATCCAGAGAGCAACCATTACTACATCTAATAATCTTTCATCATTATCATCATCATCTCTGTGTGTGCTTTTCATTTCCCTGCTGCTTCCTGTCCAGCTGCTTCACCTGTGATCTTTCCTTCGTGTCTGTCCTGTCTGATGGTTTAGTATTTGAAAATTGACTGTGATTTCTACCTTTCATCTTAGCACAAGCTACTTAAATGCACCTGCAAAACGTTATGTTGTGTTATATAAAACCAGTTTTGGTTGGTTTTCAGGCAAAAAAGGCAAAGGTGCATTTAGGTCAACCACTGTGCTAAGAGGTGATGCAGTTTAAAAATGTGGTGCTTAAAGATGCTCTCTTTCTCTTACCTTGTCTCTCAGGAGAAAAAAAAAGTGCATTCGCTACATCCAAGGTGAAGGCAGCTGTGCCAGTCCTCCCTCTACGGACGGAAGCTTACTAGACTCCCCCATCCTCCCCCTCCTCAGTGGTTCCCTCCCCCTCCTCAAAAGAGTCCAAACCTCAGACTGAACAAATGCAACCTCTCTCACTGACTATGAAACCGGCCCACCAGCCACTCCACCACCCGCACCTCCTGGTTGGGCCTCCACCACCATCTTTGGTTCAGCTGGAAAACTCTGCTGCAGCTAGGAAAACGCCCGGCGCCTCCTCCCACAACGGAGCCCTGGAGCGCGGTGACGTCTCGTCCTCGCGGCAGCTGGGCTCCTCTGTGGCATCCTCAATGGTCCGGCCCTCGGCATTGCTGTGTCATTCCCACTCGCTCCTCTCCTCCACGGCCCCCCAGCCTCTGTCGCTAGTGACCAAGTCTATAGAATAGTCTACCTTATTCTTCTCCTCTTTTCTAGCTCTGCACATACACACACACACCTTTCTAGGTCCTCTCTCTGCTATATTTCACTTGCTGTCAGTTCATTTCTCTTTATGTTTCTGTGCCATAAGGCTTTGAAATTTTAGTTTTTGTTTTATTAAAGTTCATTGGTCAATATTTGACCCATCATTATCAAAAAATCTAATTATTATAAAGAAATGATACAATGAGCTGTAGTATAGCTTTGTGAATCTGCCAAAATTTTTATGAATTTTGTTTTGTCTTTTTTGTAGTGTTTAACAGTGCAAACAGAAAAATTATCTAGTTCAACTTCAAAATGTTTAAAAGACAGATATAAAAAGGTAAGCTAGATTATTCAGTGAGCCCTTTTCTTGAAAGAGTTGGTTCTCCTTCTTTATTTGTATTAAATACGAGCTTGCGAACCAATCATTTGACATCTGTTCAAACTCTAGGAGGGCATGAGGCTGGTGGTGACACCTCTCTGAGGAACAACTTTAATTGTGATGTTACTTGTTCTTGTTTAAATGTACAGAATAATGGGTAGGGGGGATTACTGTGTTAAATATGCATTCTTCCACTGCGTTGTCTTTTTTCTTTGTTGTTTACCCTTGGGGTGGAGTCAGGCAAATTGGGTGGGCTTGAGGGGAGGTCGGGGTGGG
This sequence comes from Percina caprodes, assembly GCA_013375575.1. NCBI lineage: Eukaryota > Metazoa > Chordata > Actinopteri > Perciformes > Percidae > Percina > Percina caprodes. Next base: position 5,998,263 of record JABXJD010000010.1, read on the forward strand.
AGGGTTGAGGGTTATTAAAAATGTCACAACGCTAGGACCAGTAGTATTTATTGCTTTAGAGATTGCTTGTTGTATCTTGTACGTGTCTCTTTTTGAATTTTTTTTCTTAATACATTGTACAAATTCTTTTTCTTAAGGTAAGCGACTTATAAATGAATGATCCATTTTTACAAGGAGGTTTTAAAAGGCAAATCTGTTGTTATTGATTTCTTTCCTTGCTGAAAACCTGGATTCCACTCAGTGTACTGTGTAGAACAGAAGTATGCACAACTTCATTTCAAGAAATGTGTCTATAAGCCATTTTACAAAAAGAAGAAAAGAAAACTTGAAACAAGACAGTGGGTGCCGTGTCTTCAGTAGTTGGAAAAGTGTCTAAAGCCCTTCTTTTTTATTGCACAGTCACATCTCTCAGACTGTAGATTTGTGTACAGATTTTCCGTGCCAAATTTTGTGATAATTTTCTCTGCCCCTCTAACCAACCATGCTGTAGGGATCCTTTTTTTGTTTGTTTTTGTCGTTTTTATTTTAATTTCGATACCATTCTTTGCTGTGACGTTACATAGATTGCTATGTATGTAGTATAAATGTTGCTATAACAAATGTGTTTGGTAGCAAATTGTCAAATATTAAAATTTAAACTTAATAAAAAGGCGGACATCATACTGTATAAACCCACAAGGGCCAAATTATGTATATTAGGAGGTTCATAAAAAAACTATTAAATACAAAAAAATACACAAACTGCCACTTTTAAGTACACTACTACATATAGGTAGATAGAAAAAATAGGCATGTTGATGTTGCAAGAGGCTGTAAAAAAAGCTACAAGAGAATCATCCACTCGGTGCCATTGTAGTTGACATGACGCGACTGTAATCTGTCGATTTCTTCTCTGGTTTATTAAGATGCTAATGATAAATAGTTTGAATGTTTCCTTAACGGCTGTGATGTTCCTGTTCTATTTTATGCTCTTATCTTTTTGTTTGTTTGTTTTTCCTGTTATTTTAAATGGTTCAAAAACCATGTTTTTTTGTAATGAATAAATGTTTATGCTGTACAGTCTCTGTAGCATGCAGTTCTGTATTAATAAAAGCAACTTAGTATGTGCACATCTGCGTCTTCCTTTTATTCATAAATTCACTGGCAGGTGCAGCGACCTAAGAAAGTGTTTAAACAGCATGAGCTGTGAGCAAGTAGCTCATATTCAGCAAGAGTCACCAAAGCATATGACAGTAATTTAAATACCTTGTTGAAATAAAATGACTAAAGTAATAGTCTAATAGAAAACAATGACGTAAATACAACTGGAAATGCTGTATCAGGATTCATTAAACTGCATTGGCCAAATTAATAATTATATTCAAACCCAGCAACCTTATATTACTTGTGTTACTTGTATAAGCAGTAAACGCCAACAGAAAGCTAAGGAATGATCAATGAGAAGGTCACCATAGTCCCAACTCTAATAGAGGAGAGGAAGAGGAAGTTTCAATACATTTCAGCTCAAGAAACAGTTTCTACAAATTCCACTGTTAGTCTCGCATTGCCAGAGCTCCACAGCGCTAAGGTCTGGCTACATACAATAAATTAAGTTAACTGTTCCCACAATACAGCAACATGAGCTATTTAAATAAGCTGGATGCATGGTAAAACCTCATTGCTCTTACAAGTATATTGCCGTGTGTACGTCCCTGGCAATCCAACCGATTGGTCACAAAACGTCCCAGTTAGAGAGTAAATGCTGTAAACATTTCCGGTAACACTTTGAAGGTATCTACATAAGAGTGACATGACACATGAACCCTTACCCTAACCATAATTTGTCATGACAAAACGAATGACACTTACTAAAAGAAGGGTTGTCATATGTTTATGACTTGTTTATAATGTTTATGACACATTCATGATAGTGTAATGTCACTTTATGTAGATGCCTTCATGTAAAGTGTAATCACATATTCTTTGTAAATCTTTAAAATCATTCCCCAATAGAACCAAACAGGCCTACCTTGTTGAACGACAGCTTGAATGTTGTTGTTTTCCGTAAATAAGGGATTTTGAGAACGGCAACACACAGAGAGTAACATGTCAGGCTCTATCCTGGAAATGTCCTTCTGTTGATTCAGACTACTGTAAGAAACTTAACAGTTAAGAGATGATCAAGTTTTGACGCACTGACTTTTTATGGCATACTATATCATTACCTTTTTATGACATACTATATTATGACTTTTTAAGACATTTTTGTAATACTATAACTTTTTATGAGTAATGGGATACTATACTCTGACTTCTTTATGATTTATGGTATATTATACTATGGCTTTATGTCATTCTTTGACATACTGTACTATACTATGACTTTTTTATTATATTTCTTTTTTGAAATAATATACTGTGCCATGACTATTTTTTAACACAATATACTATGACTTTCTTTGACATAGCTTTTTCAAAACTTTTATCAACAAACTTTTTTCAACCTTCTATATCGTGAGTTTTTTTGACATACTACGCTATGACTTTTTTCTGACTTTTGTGACTTCTTTTGACTATTTTTGACATTCTATACATGATTGTGACTTTTCTCAACATAATATACTAAGACATTTTTATGGCTTTTTTTTCAGCATACTATACTATGACTTTTTTATGACTTTTCTGACACACTATACTATGACTTTTCTATGACTTTTTTCAACATAATATAATGTGACTTTTTTTGGCATATTATACTATGACATTTTTATGACTTTTATCAACATATTATACCATGAATGTTTATGACATACTATAACATAACAATATTATGACTTTTTTGACATACCATACTATGATTTTTTCGACATCCATACTATGATTGTTTTTGAGATATAATGACTTTTTAAACCTTTTTTCACCATACTATACTATGACTTTTTTTCGACATGCAAAAGTATGACTTTTTGGGGGATTTTCTCTGACATACTATACTATGACATTTTTCAAAAAGTTTTTTTTCAGGCATTTTATTTGGTCAGAAACAGAACCAAATTTGGCAGGGTGTCTATGGCTGGAATCGAACCATGGCTGCTGTGATTAGTATTGAGCCTTAATGGTACACACTAACCACACTTGAGATACTGGTGTGCCTTGGATCCAAGACTTTTTTGACATACTATACTATGACATATTTATGACTTTTTTTGACATACAATACTATGACTTTTTTCAACATACTATACTATGATATATGACTTATTTTGACATAATATAGGATGACTTTTTTATGACACACTACACTATGCCTTTTTTAACATACTATACTATGACATTTCTATGCCTTTTTTTACATACTATACTATGACATTTCTATGCCTTTTTTAACATACTATACTATGACATTTCTATGCCTTTTTTTAACATACTATACTATGACATTTCTATGCCTTTTTTACATACATGCTATACTATGACATTTCTATACCATGACTTTTTTTTACATATACTTTATAACATACTATGACATTTATATGATATTTTAGTGACTTTTTTGTAATACCATACTTTATTTTGACAGACTATATTATGAAATTTGTATGACTTTTTTAACATTCTATACTATGACTTTTTTGTCATACTTTACTATGACTTTTTTTGACATACTGTACTATTACTTTTTTCGACATACTACACTACACGACATTCTTCAAAAAGGTTTTCTTCAGGCATTTTATTTGGACAGTAATTTTCAGCAGTGTCCAGGGCTGGAATCAAACAAGCTGTGATTAGAATTGAGCCTTTACACAACCTACCCATTGAGCTAGCCATGCATCTAAGACTATATCATACGATACTATTTTTTGACTTTATATTGTGACAGACTATACATGAGATGACATTATACTATGACTTTTTAACATTCTATACTATGACTTTTTGTCATACTATACTATGACTTCTTTTGATACATACTATGACTACACTATACTATGACTTTTTGACATACTACTACTACGACATATCTTCAAAACTATACAATGTATTTCTTCAGGACATTATACTATTTGGACAGTAACAGGAAAATTTTCAGCAGTGTCCAGGGCTGGAATCAAACCCTGGAAGCTGTGATTAGAATTGAGCCTTAACGGTACACAACCTACCCATTGAGCTAGCCATGCATCTAAGACTTATATCAACATACGTCATACTATGACCTTTTCAGACAGTAAAAGTGCCTAGGGTTGGGATCAAACACTGGGACATGTAATTATTATTATTATTATTATTATTATTATTATTATTATTATTATTATTATTATTATTATTATTATTATTATTATTATTATTATACCCTAACCATTGAGCTACTGGGGTGGTCAGTTTTTCAAACATACTACACAATTACTTTTTCATGACTTTGTTTGACATACTATACTATTGACTTATTTCAACTTACTATATTATGACCTATTTATGACTTTTTTTGACATACTATACTATGACATATTTATTTATTTATTATTTTAAAGATTATTTTTTGGGGCTTTTCCCTTTATTAAAGGGGCAGTGGATAGACATGAAAGGGGGAGAGAGATGGGGGATGACTACAGGACTCAGCCAACATGGGGCAAACTCTTACTGGGTGAGCTAGAGGTCACCCCCCATGACATATTCATGTTATATTTATATTTATATTTATTATATTCAACATACTATACTGTGAGTTCTTTCGATATACTAAATTATGACATCCTATACTATGACATTTTTATGAGTTTTCCGACATACTAATATACTATGACTTTTTCGACATATTATACTATAACTTTTTTCAACATACCATATTATTACTTTTCTTCAACATAGTATACTATGACTTATTTTGACATACTATACTATGGGTTTTTTTGACATACTACATTGACATTCTTCAAAAACGTTTTCTTCAGGCATTTTATTTGGACAGTAACAGGAACATTTTCAGCAGTGTATAGAGCTGAAATGGAACCCTGGAAAATGTGATTAGAATTGAGCCAGTACACAACCTACCTACTACTACTACTGCGATGCCATGCATCTAAGACTTTCATTGACATATTGTACTTTATATTATAACGTTTTTATAACTTTTTTTGACAATACTATGACATATTTATGACTTTTTTCAACATACTATACTATATTTTTTCACGTTCTATACTATGACTTTTTCATTATTTTTTTCAACATACTATACTACAACTTTTTTCAACATACTGTACTACGACTTTTTTCAACATACCATATTATGACTTTTTTTCGACATATTATACTATGATATTTTTATAACTTTTTTTGACATAATATACCTTGACTTTTTTCGAGATAATATACTGTGAGTTCTTTCAATATACTGAACTATGACACATTTATGACTTTTTTCAACATACTATACTTTGACTTTTTTGACATACTATACTATGACATTTTTATGACATTTTTCAACATACTATACACTGACTTTTTTATACCTTTTTATGGCACACTATACTATGCCTTTTTTTCAACATACTATACATTTTCCAACAGGTTTTCTTGAGGCATTTTATTCAGACAGTAAAAGAAAGAAAGTTAGTAGGGTTGGGATTGAACCCTGGGACCTGTTATTAGAAATGAGACTTAATGGTATATACCCCAGTACCTGGGCTATACTATAGTCTTTACTTACTTTTTTATGACTTTTTATGACTTTTGCTTTACACAATAGACTATAACTTTTATGACTTTTTTATGATTTACAAAATTTGGCTTTATTTCTATTCTTCAGCTCAGACTGTTGGGTGACTGCTTGGAGAATCAGAGGTTGTGAGTTTGATTCCCATCCAACCATTTTCGGTTATGACTTTTTATGACTTTTTTGACATACTATACTTTGCCTTTTTTATGAATATTTTTCAAGAGGAATTTTTATGAAATACTATACATATTCTGACTAGAATATGAGTATATACTATGCTATGACTTTGACTTTTTTCCACATACTATACTATGACTTTTTTTTAATATTTTCTGAGATACTATACCATGACAATTTTCAATGTACAAATACTATGACTTTTTAAAAATATACTTTGATTTATTAGGACTTTTTCGATTTGCAATACTACAACTTTTTTGGCATACTATACTATAACATTTTTGTGACTTTTCTCAACATTCTCTGCTATGACTTTTAATGGCTCAAGATTAACTAGTAATGCTTCTTTAGAGCCAGATGCAAGCCAGTTATATATTAATGAAATCTTTGAAACCTCTCATTGCAATTGTTTCTTCTAAGGATGAGAGTGCAGTAAATCCTGAGTGATAGAAGAAATAAAGTTCCTCACTTATCAGATATTTAAAAAAAAGTTTGACATTAGAGATGACATGCCAAGACAGATGTTACTAGAGAGCACGCTGAGGAACTTCAGGGAGGACACGGTCTTTATATGGCAATGGCTACATTTTTAATGGATGTCTGCCAATAGGCCTAAAACATAACATATATGATTATTATGACAGAAACTGGGACTCCAAGTTAATAAGATTCTGACCCATTAGCAAGATATGAATTCAGTTGTGATTCTGTGAGAATTCACAGATCCAGTTTCTATTTTTAATCTTCCCCTTAACATTTAAATGAATCTACATGTATGTGTGTGGGCTCAGATATGGCTTTTAGAAAGAAAATAAAGGATTAAAATATGAGTTACTAAACAGACATTAATGAAGAAGTTCCCCAGCACATTGGCCAGGAGGCATTCTGGATGCCTCCTCTCTCAGATATGGTCGAGGACGATGGGACTGTCTTCCTGCTTGTCTTCCGGATCTCTGTTTTCTTCTTTTTCAATCATGTCGCCCTCCATGCTCCTATGTGCTAACGTTAGCGCCATCCATGCTACTATGTGCTAACGTTAGCGCCATCCATGCTCCTATGTGCTAACGTTAGCGCCATCAAGCCGCAATGATTTGCTGTGAATTAATGCAGAATGCTTAATCTGTTGAGTTGCGTCAAATGCAATGTAGGCCTACAGTAGATATATTCCCATCTATTTAGAGTGAATATGGTATTGATGACGTAAACAATAATAACGATAACTCCAGTGAAATGATGTGAAAGTTGAGGACTAGATTAGGACTGGATTAAGTCTCCAACCAGGTGTGTCTGATAAAACAGACGGAGACAACTTCTCTCTAGCTAAGTTTTCATCCACTTGTCAACTGAATTACAGCATCAGAAGTTGGTGAACAGGTGAAGACCACACCAAAATCACTAGCTAACTTACTTTAAATGTGCAAGAACTGTAGACCAATAAGAGGCTTAAGTGAACTGACAACATAAGTTATACGATTTACAGTTCTCAAAGACGCACACACACAGTCTCAGCTGATTATCCTCCGGACAGCAACGGTGTGAGGCGCGTGTCCGCGCTATTCTCCGACATGACGACCTCTTGTACAAAACTAAAGTAACGACTAGAAAGTAAGGAGTAGAAAGTACCGATATTTATGTTAAAATAAAATAAAAGTAAAAAGTCGCCACAAAAATAAATAGTAAAGTAAAAATATCTAAAAAAAAAAATCTACTTGAGTACAGTAACGAAGTATTTGTACTTCGTTACTTCCCCTCTCTGCATGTCATACATTAGAGAGATTTCTTTAAAGTCATTAAAATCCCTTTAAAGAGGTCCCCTACTTTACCTATTCCTTTCTTTGCCCACATCTGAATCCTGCATCCTCTTGCCTGGTTTAAAAAACCATTGGCCCACACTTGGCTGAATTGTGACAGACAGTCCAATATGTTCATGTATTCTTTTACCTCATACCATACATTAACCACATTAAGAACTATAAGATGCGCAGTATGTGTCCTTAAGTACTTTAGCTTGGCTGAATACAGGTACAAATACAATGGCATCTTAAAGAAGCCTGACTTTGTCCATCCAAGATGGAGCATCTCCAGAAGAAAAACTGATTATAGTTCTCAGTTGTGTTCGGGCATCAACATGTTTGAACACTTGTGATTTAATTATCTGCTCAGTTTGGATTTCATCTAAGATGAAACAATAACTGCTAGTAAAAAATACACATTTGCACAAGCCAAACATACAGACAGAGAGGAGGATTAAGGTCAGTATTTGGCTACTCTTTTTTTAGACAAATACTATTGGACAGGCACAGGCAAATCAACTGTGTTGTGGTATATGCATAGACACACATTTCAACAAGGCTTGGGATTGGTTTATTTATTTACACTTGTTTGTAATTTAACGGCATGCATCACTGAAGTAAATTTAAGTGCCAAGTAACAAAAAGAAGACAAAAAAGATTACATTCCACATGCATTTGTAGAAAAGGTGGAAGGAACAGAACAGCATATATGTAGACTATAGGACCATGCTGGAAACTGGAGGGAAATGCAAGAACTATATTGTACAAAAAAGTTCTGTTTTGTTGCTCCGATCTCTAACACTTACAAAAGCCAAATCCCCTTTTTTTTACATTTGTCCATACCTGTGTGTGTCATGCAAATGGTCCTCTAGCACTACATTAATAATAAAGTAATACTTGTCATATCCCCGTAAAGAACCTCTCTATTCCCTTGCTGAGGCCAGAGTTCAAATGACTTTAGAGCAACACCTCTGGAGATAGTCGAGATTAAGCGACTTGCTGATGAACACTTAAACAAGGCAGCTGACCTTGTAGCTTGTGTGTTACTGTGTTTTGTGATTGTCCGTTTGTATTCTGACATCAAAGCATTAGCACTTCAAAACCGCTTTTAATACAGGTTGTTGAATGTTATATCATAGTGATGATATTATTTATGCGTTGATTTATGGGGTCAATTTCTTGCTCTTTCATCTGTGAAATATTATTATTGCAGTATTTCAGTTCCTCCAGTGGCATTCTATCAGTTATGTCAGGAATCCTGTGTAAAGATTTTCCATATTAGAAGCAACAAAGGCACTACATTGAAATTCTCAATGGACCAACAACAGCTTTGCAAAAAAAAAGTCTCTGTGTATACATGCTGGCAAGTGAGTGCAACATTTTATGGATTTACTCCGTAGACTGAGGAGAGCAGCATTGATTTCTTATTTATTGCAAGTTTGCCTAAATCTACAAAGTATCCAAGCAAGCAACAAACAAGTACTAATCTGTATTTCAGTTCAGCTGAAATACAGTGTGCATGCTGTACTTGAACAGGGACATAATGTATAGACCGTCCTCTAGTGAATGCCAAGTAAAAAGAACTGAAACCAGTGGGATGGGTTCAGTTGTGATCAAGCAAAAGCGGGACTCTTCTTTGTTCCCTTTGAGTGTATACAATATGCACACTTAATGCATTTGTGTGGGCTATACCCTTGAACTCTAAACCATCAGACTGGCGACGCACAACACGGGAGCGTCTGTGACGGTTCTATTACATTTCAAGGAGGAAAAGTGTTGTATACCTGAGTAAAGAAATTACGTTTTTTGATGTCAGTGTGGCATGGAGGAACAATGTTGAAGGCCATCACTGCAGGCAAGCATACAAAACAGAAAACATTGCAGAACATTAAATATTTCTCTAGGTTACAACAAACAACGCACAAAAAGTTAGTGTTTTGAATGTTATTAAAAAAAAAACAGATATATATCCATGACCCTGATCACGGTAGGAATGGAAAGGTTGAGAAAAAAAATGGCTCCAGCGTATAACATTAACATCTACAATTACCTTTGCTGAAGATAAAAATGCTACATACAGCTAGTAGCTGTAAAAAGAGGATAGATGTTCATTGTTTGGTTCCTGGGTGTAGGTGAGTTTTTGAAGGTGTTTTTTAGTTTGGCTGTTTTTTGTTAAAGGAGTTCTTGTAAGACTCTTGGAGCAAAATAAATTAAAAGTCTGAATTGCACGTATAGTTCAAAAGAACATATTGAAACCAACTCCAATGCACTGAAGCCATGCTGTGACCTTCATCAGGGAGGAGCAAACCTTCATTCATTCCTCATGCACTTTGATACATTGCCCCATGAAGAAGACCACTGCTTGAAAATACACTTGAGTAATTTTTAGGGAATTGGAATTGCGAACCAGTATGCTGTTGGCACTGTTCTTGACCGTATCTCATTATCTTAACATTTAAGCTATGTGTCCATTATAAACTGGAGTCAATTGATTTTTTGCAGGATTGTAGAAGTAAACACAAAAGTAAAGGATTCTGAGGTCACATCCATTATTGTATAAGTTTGCAGTCTTCAGGAGAAGAAGGTGAGAAAGAAAAGGACAACAAAGAGTTGGTTTAAAATGATTCTCAAACAGTGGGGTCAAAAAAGTTAATTCAGAAAAAAAACCTTTTGGAAATATTTTAGAAAGTGCTTGTAGTAAAAAGAGTATAGTCAACATTATCAGAATCACAGCAAATATCTGACAGACACAAAGTGCAGGATCTGGCCAAATCTACATTAACTTAAAAGAGGACTGTTGGAAAAAGAGGACTGTTAAAAATGAAATTAATTAATAAAACATTTGAGAGATTGGCAGGAGAAAAGACTTAAGAATGAAGTTAGCAAATTCAATCTACTTTTGATATTGGATGTAGCCTTTTTCTACAATTTGTTTTTGTATGGGAAATTAAAGGGACAATATATTACATTTATAAATATTTGTTGCTACAAGTTTGCCATATGTTGTAAACAAACATGAAAAACACTCTAGTTTTCCACTCTAACCTTCAACAACAAAATGATGCAAAAGATATTTTCTATTTCCTACAATATAAAAGAATATCTTTTATCTAAGAAATAAATAAGCACATGGGAAATCTTGGTACAATTTGGTGCACATTGCTTTCCCTACAGGAATATCCTGTGGTGTGCCAGTTACAAGGCCATATTTATATAAAAAAGAAAGAAGTGGATCCATTAAGGCCATATTGTGTGTGTTGTACTACAATAGATTCTTAAAAGAGGGACAATGAAAGCAGCGATCAAGTACACAGAGGAAAGGAGCGAGCAACAGGGAGTGCAGGATGTTCCTTCAGAGAAAATATCAACAATTCAGACCACAACGTGGAGAGCCTTTTTCCTTTTTCAGCTTCAGTCCCTCTCATAAACCTGCAGCCCTACTTAAAAATTAAATGCCACAATATCTGATGTATGAAACCAAAGGCCACGCAGTGGCAACAGTTGGGCAACAACACAAAGAATAAACCGATTTGAACATCTATTGTGTTCTTCATATTATGCTTCCACGAGCAAACAGGACAATCAATTGCTTTAAGTGCACCCTCACATGTGACTGACTACAACAATGTTTTGATGAGTACAGCTTATCAAATGTGAGAATTTACTGCTTGTCTCAGCCATGCAGAGAAAAATGGGCTTACAAATGTATTTGGAAGTCACTCTATCAATACTCTACAAAATAATACTGTAAAGTTTACTTACTGTATAGCCTGATCACTGGTAAACGCATTTATTGTCAAGATAACAGCTTGATCTGAATCTCAGATAACTAGTGCTTTATGTGGGGACTCAGTTTCAGTGATTATGGAGCAGAAATAACTTGAGAGCAAGTATGAGGCCAAGACTAAGAGAGAGAGCTGCAGAGGAGGGGTGCAGCATATATACAGGTGTTATGTGTATGTGCTACTGTCTGAATGGAGGCTTGTGTGTCACCTTCCCAGCACAAGTGCCCTAGTCCCTAATGATGGCGGTGTGCAGCGAGCTAACTACCCTCACAGTGGAGCGAGCCCCCAGGCTAGTGCCACATCTCTCCATCAAGGCCTGCCTTCATCCTGCTTTACACTGGGCCCTTTCCAAAGACACACACACACACACACACACACACACACACACACACACACACACACACACACACACACACACACACACACACACACACACACACAGAGAGAGAGACAATGACAAATAATTCATATTATGGCCTGCCTGAAAGTTTGCCACCCTACCTCATTAAGCAGCCTATTGTAACTGGCTGACATTCTCTCAGCATAATAACATTCCTTGGTCGGGTTGTTTTTGAAGTGACATCTCACTAGAGGGAAACAGAAAGAAATAAAGAAATAATAAACACCTTGCTATGTTGTATTTTACCATCGGAACTCTCAAGGTGATGCAACTTTAGCTGCCAGATATCAATAATGGATCCCTGTTGTTTCTTGATAGGAATGACATATATTAATGAAGACACAATGGCTCAATCCTAACCTACATATTTAGTTTGATATCCCACTTAGGGCAGGAGGATTTTTCCTCTTAGCCACACAGTCCAGCGCACTGCTTCTGACACACCAATTAACATTAGTCTGTTTGATTTAATCTGCAAAATGTACACTGGGCAAAGAGATTTTGATAATTCAGGAAATGGGGTGGATGGCTTGATCAGGGTGTGGAGAGTGGGTAAGTAAATATGCTCTTTTGATATGCTCCATGTTTGTGCACACGGCAGCAAGTGGCAGAATGGCAACAGTGTGGGAGGTTTCTTTTTCTTTTCTGAGTGGCAATCAGATAGTTCAGAGGCATTGAGCTCCTGGCGAGCCTATAAGGCATGTGGCTAGGTGCTCTCTGTCCTGGGGGCGAGACGGGGAGAGCTCTGACTTAGCTCTGACTTTTCAGGGGCATCAACGAGGTATGGGAGAGGAAGAGGAAACTTTCTCAGCAAAGTGAAAGGGGGGAAGCAGGTGGGGTTGGGGGATCATCCAAGAAAGGCAGACTTGAAGTTAAAGCACTGACATGCACTTTAATCTTCGCTTTAGTCTCGACGAGTATTGCAAACATGGATTTTGCATAAACACACAGCACTTCAGAGGCAGACGTAAAGATAAAGATGAAGTTATTCGAATAACAAAAGGAAAAATGAGAGGAAGATGGAAGGCGAACCCCCAAACATGAGGAAAGATGGAAGACAACCCCTGCTAAGTTGGATTCTGCAACTGTCTTCCATCTCCCTCAGCAGATAGCAAGAATGATAGCAGTGTATGTTCTAGTCTCTTATAATGAAGTCCAGATGCATCCAGTCAGCTCTGCTCCTCATCATCACAGGCTGTGACCTTGGGAAAACTACCTCAGATGTGGGCCTTCTCTCATATTTACAGAATATTGCAGACACAGCAACCATGTTCGCTGCTTAGGGATTAGGAGTAGAACATTCCACAGTAACAAATATCTTTTTCAAATGCCAAACGGTCTCTGAACCTCTGTTAATATTGAAGTAATGGAGTGGCTTGCGTCATCCTCTCGATCCTCTTTTTTAAACTACAGCTACTACAGTCTTCTTCCTGCAAAATAGGCAATGCTATTGAGTTGAACCTGACCTATGTGGTGTAATAACACAGAGGACACTGTCAATGTGGAAGATCTCAATCAATCAATCAATCAATCAATCAATCAATCAATCAATCAATCAATCAATCAATCAATCAATCAATCAATCAATCAATCAATCCAATCAATCAATCAATCAACCAATCAACCAATCAATCAATCAATCACATCTGGTACCTTCTCCTCGACCTAAACAGGTTTGGATCATTAATAACTCTTCTAGCCTTTTTCTTTCAGCAACTGGTGTAAATATTCTTTAGGCAGGGTAGAGCAACACCTATTGTATGTTCAGCCAAACAAATCACTCTTTGCAGGGCCTTGCAGTCTTGTTTGGTGTTGTTTCTGAACTAGGCAATGTGATTTCCCATCAGGACGCTCTTGATGATGCTCACTTTTTGAGGGGATACCCAGAGTGTCCTTAGGTGTGTGAGATGAATCAGTCTCCGCCTTGCATTTCTCACCACTGAGTCAGTATGCAACGCCCAGGTCAGACCCTCTGTGATGTGGACCCAAAAGTACATGAAGTTGTACACCCTCCATACGAGGACCTATTGAATGAAGGGGCATCGTTCCTTCCCTGCTTCTTCCCAAATTCCACTATCATCTCTTTAGTCTTGCTGACATTCATGAGTAGGTTGCTGTCATGACACCAGCAGGTCAGGTCCTTGACTTCCTTCAGGTAGGCCTTTTTATTGTTGTCAATGATCAGGCCCACCACAGGTGTGTTGTCAAGCAAATTTGAAGATGGTGTTGGATTTGAAAGTGGCTACACAGATGTGTGTGTACAGGAAGTACAGCAGAGGGCTTGGAACTGGGATCATGGGGTGCTGTGGTGCTCGAGGTGAGGGTGGAAAAAGTGTGTCCACCCACATTTACCACCTGGGGAGTCAAGGATCCACATGCATGTAATCTGTCATAGTTCTTAGACCTTGCCAGATGCTTGCCCTCCTGGAATTGCAGTTCCATTTTCTTCCCGTAGTTCTTTTTTGCCCCTTTTACTGTTCTTACATTGTAGGCTGCTTCTTTATTATTGTATATGTTTCTAGACTGCAGCCTTAAGTTGTAGGCTGGTTCACTCTGTCTACTCGGCTGCATGAACCTACTGCCATTTGTAAGAGGACTGACACTGAGAGGCCAAGGGGACATGAAGAAAAGATTTAAAAGACAAACTTCTCATTAAAATAGTTTTCACCTGTATGTACTGTAACCAAGTAGATCCATTGAGACAGAACATCTTTGGCTAAGAAAGCCACATCATGATTTAACAATGTGCAGTAAATTGAATTAAAATCTGATATCATAAGCACAAAATCCAAAAGTACTGTAGTTTGTCCTCCAAATTACAAATAATAAATAAGCAGGAAAAATGGCCTTACAGAGAACCACTTGTCATTAAATTTAAGGAGAAAAGAGACTACAGTAGATTGAACAGTGGGTGCCAACTTAACATTGACAGAAGAAGAGTGAAGTAGCCTACCAATCTGGTGGGTGAAGACCTGGATGTAAAACATCACTATAATCAATTTAAAGTATGCAGCAGTCTTTCTCTTTTCAGTTGCCGAAGAAAAACTTGGGTAGTCCTTAAAATAAAACCTCAAATCGTGCTCCAATTTCCCTACAAGGGGCTGAATATAAGCCCCAGAGAAGAGGCAGTCATCAATTAGTGTTCCTAGGCCCTTGTAAAATTCAACAGTCTGAATCACTTTGCCTGAGTATATGCTTAACAAGTTGGTTTCATCCCAAGATTGACAATGGGAGCCAAATGTGTTTTTGTACTGCATATTACTTCTTATTAGCTCTTTTAGTGATGGGAGATTAGAAAGCACAAGACACACTGATGTGGCTGAGAATAGCAGGTAAAAACATTTCACTGATTTTCAACTCCTCAGTCAAGTGCAATGTATCATAACTTCAGTGGCGCGCACTGACTGTATGAAACAAAAGTGGTGCAAAAGTGGGACGGCAAGTCTCATAGAGTAGACACAATTACAGTGTTGAGGATACGCTGTGAGAATCGGATGTAAGACAAGAGAGCCATTTAAAAGGAGATTAGTGCTGACACCTCCCTGTGTCTCAGCATGCAGTGATCACACTGCGCTAGCTACTGTGTGTGGGAGGCCTTTTGTCACTTGTAGTATTCAAAGTGGGAGAGGGAAAACAAGCGATGGAATGACACCCAGCCGCCTCCGATAGATCAAAACCAAACTAATAAGCCAGGATGCTCAAATTAACAATGAGGCCTCTTGTTTAACTTAGCTACTTGACTTCCTCAGCTGAGGCACATCAACTACACAGGCACATTTAAATCCATATAAGGATGAGACTTTGGAAATAATGACTGCACTCAGCGTTATGGAAAAAGAGTTTGGGTGGAAAGAAGATAACAAAAGCTTTTTGCTGTCAACATATCTTCATGTTAAAATCTATAATGATTGTACATGGCTCACAATCCCAACGAAAACTGTAATAGACAACAATTGATAACAAAAGCAGTAGTTAAGCTGAGGTGAAGGTATTTTAAGAGGGCAGTCATCCACTTAGTGGACCTTGGAGTAAATCACATGAGGCACTCCCTTTGCAACAATAATCCATCTCCATTGTTCTCCTGAAGAGGCTAGTTGAAAATTAATTTGGGCTGGTCAACAGTTAATAACATGCTCCCCAGAGACACGCAGTTTAACCCCCATACAGCTCAGCACACACAGACACACACAGACACACACACACACACACACAAATCCACATTCTACTCAGTTGCCTCTCAATAGCGAGAGGAAAGCATTATTGACCAATTTCTGAGCTTAATGTGTCTACATTTTAGCCTCCAGGCAATCCACTGTCACCTCCTCCACCTGCTTTTATCATGCTGTTGTGTTATCATGTTGTCTTTTACTCATGGTGCACCATTAGACAATAGTTTTTTAGTGCCAATCATAGTAAAGATCAACCTTATATGATTTTAAACTTTTTTTATCTCAAGAGATTAACCGGCTTAAATAGTGTCTCTAGTTAATCGTAGTTACAATTGGGCATGATTGAAGACTATAATTTGTAAAACCATTTTTAGAAATGTTGTTTCTTTTCTTCTTTTTAGTATGCTTTACTTACTATTTATTCAAACAATGGCTAGGAGATATGTTTAAAATCAATATTATTAAATGAATAAGAATGTGTTTCAAATACTCAAATGACACATGCAAAATCACAAATAATATAATTACATTAATGAAGTGAATTGTGTGCCACAGTATTGCATTACATCAGACCAATATTATATGCAAACAATACTTAGTTTGGTTGGTTCTAATTTGCATTTTTTTAATGGTAACAAAATATGATCAAACCATCATGATACAATTTCACAACTTTATAAAGATTATATTAAATGATTGCCCAGGCTACTGATAGATTAATCTGTGTCCTGCTTATTTAAAAAACAATATTTAAATTGGACAAAAGCTAAAGTGTAAAAACAAACATTTTGACTTCTCACGGGGAAGTACAGCCTTTAATTTCTTTACTATGTAACAGCTAAATGGTGTGGCTGATTTGTTGTAGTTTTGTTGAGGATTCATGAGATGAGAAAGGGAGATAAGAAACCAGTGCACTGACCCGAAGCCCACACCTTATACTACTGTGTGTTCATTTTAGATCACACAAAATACCTGACAATGCTGCTGTCAGCTTTATATTTGGCCACTGCAGACAGCATTCAACATTACAGAGTTTTCCAGATATGTTCTAAAGTAGTCAGCTATTTTCAATGCTCACTGCTCAAGTTCAGTGTTTGCAAACACAGGCATGAGGCAATTCTGCAAAAGAAAACATAATAGCTTACACTGTCCAGTGTGTGTATTTATTCCTCCATAAAGTAGACATTGTGATTTATCCCTAAGGGTCACCCTATCAAAAAAGCATCTCTGTCTAGTGACAGACTGAGGCAACAACCGGCAAACGTGTTGCAATTCCCTTGAACAAATGTGGGACACTTAAATCATTTTCTTTAACTGTTATCTTTTTCCAAAGCTGAAAACGTTTCCTGGTGAAATAACTCCTGGCGGTCTTGTTAAATATAAGTGCAGATTATAGTTGTGATGACATAATTAGAGTAAGGAAAATGAGAGGAAAAAAGACTTTTCTGTTGTGGAGAAGCTTTTTGGATATCAAGACATGGATGTACAATTTCCTTTACATAGCTTTCACTCTCAGTTGGGCTCTGACATGCAGCATTAGTTAGCTAGTAATACTGTATAAGAAATCAAAAGAATGATTGACAGCGTATTTCTACACAATAATCCTTTTATTATCTTACCTTGTGGAAACATTTAAAACTGAATTGAAATAGACATTACTAAATCTCTATTTAAAGTGTGAGAACTTGTTTTTTCTCCTATCTTCACATTGTAGAATAAAATAAAGGCTTTTCTCTAACGCACTTGGCGCCAACTACTCATAACCAATCCAGCGCCCTGGATCTATTGATAACAAAACTGTGCTTCTCCAACCCTCACCTCCTCTGAGAGGAAAACTACAAGCTCCTGAATGTTTCACTCTGTTGAGATGTGTATATAGGAGCAAACATGAGCCATTTTGTCAGAGCAAGTGGTGAGGGTTTGGCGGTGAGTGAAGACACTAGAGGAGAAGCGCCTGTATTAAAGTTGAGAAAGAGTGAGAGAGAAAAGAGAGAATGGGGCTCAACCCCCCCACATCAAAGCTTTTCCCTCCAGCGGTGTCTTGTGATATTTATTTATTGAGATGATTTTGCCAGAAACCCAGTGGCCTGGCTGTGCCCCCCCACTCTTTGATATGTTGCTTGGTTCTTAGCTGGCTGTCCTCAGAGAAAGAGGGGTCGGGGGGTCAGCCAAAGAGACCCCCAGAGGGAAAACATGGCTCACAGAGTACACCTAGAAACACCACAAACCATACCATGTACACATACACACACAAACAGCACACCAGATGATGCACAGGGTAAGAAGGGGGAGGGGATGGTGGTGGGTGGGGGAACAGGCATTGATTATTATTAAAGGGCCAATGATTTGTTTCCTCTGCAATTTGGAGGGAACGCGGCTCACATCTAAATGAATGTCAGATTAACACATTATAGTCATTACAGTGCACTCTAGATTGTCATGCTCAGTCCATGCACCACAACAAGCAAATGGGTAAAAAAAGTGTGATGACACTCAAGAGATTTTCATTTTTTTTGTCATGCGTACGTCAAGTGAACAAAGAAACAGCCTCAAGGTTCATTTATCTCATTAAAAAAGGGTGACACCTTGTAATGAGACATCCACAAACACGTACCATGCTTTGCACACACAACCATGGCACTCTTAGATTCCTTGTATATCAGTTACATTACAGTGGTTTGGCCAGGCCTCTTGTAACCAGTTAAAGCTTACTCTATGGTCAAAAATGGTCACGCGCTGCTCAGAGAGCTAAGATTAGCAGCAGCAAAGAAGGACGATCGCAATCCAGTAAGCACAGGTGGAAGCCATTTGTTAGCACCATGTCGTTCGCAGTGTAAAAACAACCTGGGGAGGCATGTTTATAGGCCAAATAATTTCCATGGCACAGTATACCACTAGATGGGAGAAAGCTGTGAACTTTTAAAAACATCAGCTGGACTTGCCATGCCATCTAGACCTTAGAGTTTCTTCTTAGATTTATATTCCACAGTTCTTCTGCTCATGTGGGGTTTAATTTGTAGCATCTCATGATGTAAATATTATTTTGCCTTTGAGTGTAGGCTTACTAGCTCAAACAAGTTTAAAAGGTATGTTTATGGAGGAAAAGAAAATGAATGCAAAGTTAAGGTTATGGTCAACAATACAGTACAAATCTGACAACAGTGGAATCCATGCATACTGATGTTTTTTTATCATTTATTTTGGCAGTCACTAACTCTGAAAAAGTGAGGAGGGCCCCTGTCAATGGGCCCCCGAGTCAAAGCTGCCTACAGAGAATTCCCCAAGTAGGGGAGTAGGGGAGCTACTCTTCACTGCACCGCAGGTTGTAATTTCAGCCACAGGGGAGGACATTCTCATCTTTTTTGCGTGACAGATCTCCAACATAATGCATTGTCAAATAATTCTTAATATGGCGAGCGTGACACAATGGCTACATTCTCAATATTTAGATTTGCTCTGGCTCATAAACTCAGCCGCCACCGAGTGCCATTGGCCCATCAATCAAGACATCTTCACACGTCCTCCTCCTCTAACTCTTCTTCACCTGTCAGCCCATTTGAATATGAGGTGGCGCTTGGATGGCTTCCACAAAATAAGCCTCTGGGAGAATAAGGCCTGGCAAAGCTGTTTTACACGTGTAGGAATTTTGATTGAGGAATATGCATAGCTCTCCTGTGCCAATGGATGTGACAACCTCTCTCATCCCAGTCAGAGGTCTTCTCCAGATTTATTTACACAAGATTTATCTCATCATATTGTGGAAAAAGTCAGAGCTTTCATAAATCAATTTAAATACTTGCCTCTAATGTTGACACTCATTGTTTAAACAGGCTTTTACAAAATCCTTGGCAAACATGGTGGCTAGAAAAAAAAGGCTTGACAATGTTTGCTCTAGTTTGATTATGACAATAAACACTGACAGAAAATATCAAGGACTAAAAATCACTGCCCATCTTTCTTAGTCTCCCCTTCAATAAGTCTCCATTCAAACACCCCCTGTAATTGAACATGTGTAAACAATAATCCATCTAAAAGCAGAAGGGCCATTTAACACAGAGTGATTGTTTATGTATGGGGGTAAACAAATAGAGTGCTACTGGATCTGTCATGGCTTGGACCCTTCTATATAAAGATGGATGGGGGAGTGGAAAGGAGGGAAGGGGCCAAGGGACTGGGACAAGCAGTAAAGAGCCACGTCAACTGCTCACCCTCCTCATGCATTAAATTCAAAGGAGGCTGGTGTACAAAACTCCCACTGATCAATTGTAAGCAAAAGAAAGTGGAGGAAGGGAGGGGGCAGGGCTCTGGTTTGGCATACGTGATCAGCACATTGGGCCAAATGATGTCATCCATCAGGATGGACACTGCAATTTGCCATCTATTTCCTCATCAATCAAACTTGAGCGTTCTTACAAGGGGGTGGGATGAATGTGTGTGTTTGTGTGTGTGTGTGTGTGTGTGTGTGTCTGGCTTCTAGAGACAGAGAGACATTGACAATTTACAGACCATACCTGAAGGGCATTAAGTGGCATCAACAGAGTGCAGAAATCTGCTCCACTGCTCTTTTATCTATAAATAAGATTTACGTTGTTTTTATTCAAGTTAAACATTATAAATACAATAAATAGATTTTTTTTCTGCAACTTTACCAGTTTTTGTCAAAATGAAATTATTATACAATCTTCAAATGCACAATTCCAATGTAATTTCTGCAGTCATTATATCATTTTAACCTTGATAAAGAACATCGAAGACTTTTAGGTTTTATCTTTTTTTTCTTCAAAACAACCTATAGGGTGCCTGCTCTTTCTTCTGCTGCCCTGCTGCCGTGCTATCAGTAACTTCAGAGCATTCAGCTGTTGAGCTGTTATGAACTCAATGCGCCTTTGGTGCTTAAATACACTGTATCTCATATAAGATCCTCCAACTGACCACTAGATGTTATCCCTGCTAAATTCACCAAAGAGCTCCTTAATACATTTAGGCCTAACTACTATCAACAGCTACTTAGCCTCTGGCAAGTATTTAAACTGCTCTCAAAAAGCCCATTCAGAATCCTGTTACCCTCAGAAAGTACTGGAAGCGTCAATCTTAATCTTATAAAAATGTTGTGGAATTTGTTACCATGAAACCAATAACTTTAGTATACACATTTGGGGAAGAAAGCACTCTTTATATTCATATGTGTCAAGCAATTACTTTATTAACTAGATTAACAGTGCTGGGTGGTTTGCCCTAAAACAGATATGTGGTATAAAGCTAACCTGTGTGTTTTATTTTAGAATAAATATTTAATATGATAAAAGCAGGGTTGCTTTTTATGTGTGAATAACGCCTCAGTCTGAAACCCTTTTGGTCATTCCAAAGTCTAGATTGAAGGTCAAGTGTTAAAAGTCCAAGGACCATTAAGCTAAGGAACAATGTGCTTGAAGAGATTCAGGGCCTGTTTTCCCAAAAGCAACTCAGAATTATGATCACTTTTGCTCACTGGCTTATAATTAAAAACACGCTGATGACGGCACAAAGACTCAGCTGGGAATCCCAGCAGACAACAGAAATATCTGCAGCAAGCATGCATTGTTTATATCCTATATTTACCTAAACATTTCCTTAAATATCTGAATTAAAATGACTTACATTTGATTTAGCCTGTATTACCCTGTTCCTGTTTTATTTTTTCTTCTTCTGAATATTATTTGTACCATGCTGATTTTTATTAATGCCATTATTACTACCACTACTGATGATCCATTTATCTGCAATCTCACAACCATTATCTGACCCAGCAGTTCAGAAAAAACCACCACTCTCTCCCTTATCACTTTCCTCTTCTTACATTGTTGAGATAATGGTCTCCTCCCCTCTGGGGGGAAAGAGAGACCGGTCTTCTCTGGGACTGGAGAAGATCAAGTTCACCTCATTATTAACCTACACACCCCCTCTGACCCCTGCAGCACCCACCCACCAGGCAGCAACATGTGCATCTCATTGTGGGAGGACTCATCGGCCCCCTTTTTACCCCCCCCGCTTGCCTCAACTGACTCGTGTGGAGAACTAGAGCTGATTTATGGGCCTAACGGATTGGTCCCAAGTGACTCAGATGCTTTGCCAAATGTGATGCATGACTAAGGGCTGGGTTAAGTGCTTCTTGCATGTTTGCTGAACAGGCAGAGTTAGTTATTTAAGCTGTATTTATTTAGGAAACCTCATTGAGATCAAGATCTCTTTTGCAAGAAAGACCTGAGAACAAATCACATATACAGAAGATCACAACAAAATAATTCAGCTAAGGATGTTAAATATATCTGCAGCTGCAAGGCCTGTTAAATGAAGACACAGGTATCTTGATGACCATCCAACCTTTTCCTATAACTGACAGTGTGCGATAGCTATCTTGTATATTGAATCGAATGGCACTGTGGTATACAGCGTCCAGTCGTTTAAAGGTAATTGCAGCAGCATGAGCAAACAGCTTATTTCCATAATCCAATGCAGACAGTATGGTGGATGGAATAATTTCTCCGTTTTCAAAGGAGAAACAAGCTCTTTGTCCATATTTGAATTATTTTTTTTTTAAATTTTTGGGCAAGATGTTCAACCTGACTTTTGTTGAACAATCTGCTGTCTAACTAAATTCCTCAGTATTTACATTGCTGTACTGTATCAAGTTGATCTCAATTTAGAGCATAAATAAGATGAGGGACATTCACTCTTGTGAAATACATGCATTGTGTTCTTTAGGAGTTTAGAACAAGCATTAAATTAAACAAACAAAGCAGACTATAATCTGGAGAGGGCCCGGTTTGCTGTGGGGCCGCTGGCATACACAGTGATACATCAATATACAAATGGGCATTACAAGGCTGAGAAAATAAAGATTATTTACTGTATGTACAAAGGAAACAGCAGTGAACACATTATCAATTCTTGAGTGACATCTTTGTCAGCCATTTGAGTTTGAGTTGATCACCCCCCAATCACAGATATTCAGAGAAACAATTACAATTTCTGAGGCAATGATAAGGAGTTGAGTAGATATACAATGAAACAGTTCTTTTTGGACTTACTACCTTTCCTTTACTATCACATCTAAGTGAGTTATATCCAGTAACGGATAAATCCTCATTAAGAACTTTGGTACTGATCCCGGTCTTCTCTGTTTTAAGTCTGACTGGGCATTTCATGATTTTAGACGTGAAAAAGTCAACATTCTTTTTTTATGTAACTAGTGTAGTGGCAGCTGTGATGCATCACTCTTTACTTTTATGGAATACACAAATAATTGATGTACT
The DNA here is from genome assembly GCA_013375575.1 of Percina caprodes. NCBI lineage: Eukaryota > Metazoa > Chordata > Actinopteri > Perciformes > Percidae > Percina > Percina caprodes. The sequence continues at coordinate 6,021,580 of JABXJD010000010.1, forward strand.
ATATCATAAATGCTGCATCCAAAATAGTGCTCTTAGCAATAACCTGCCATTTTCAGTTGCACAACAAAGCCTTGTGGAGGTTGGAGTGATCAAAGCTTAGGCTATTTATAATCCGTGAACACATAAACCCAAATACAACCATGCATGTTTCCAATTAAATGCATTTCCTCATTGACACATTTATTCGCAATTAGGTAGGCATGAGACAGATGGTGAATTCTGGGAAGGCCCAAAGTGTTATGCTTTTGTGTGTTGCATGATGGACTGTTTGAAATTGTGTTACTTATCTGGGCTTAACCAATCAAGTAAGTGCACATCAGTTATTATAGTGTGTAAACTCATTTAATCCAGAATTTCCTGGGATTGTAAACAAACATGGAACAAACTTCTCCTCCCTATCAAACCTAGCATGCCTATTCATAATGGTGAGTGGTAGTAATGCACTGTAAAGTATTTTGCTTTCTGTTGTTAGATGATAATGGCCTTTCATTTAAGTCAATTCCATCATCTAACGTGCTACATTTGGACACAATTAGCATCCAAGTTCATCAGGTTTACAGGCGCTTCTTTTAGAATGTTGCATTTTTTAATTTTTGAACAAATAGCAGACAATACATTGTTTTTTTTCTGGACTTTACCAGTGGCGTTTCTTAAACTCAGATACGCTTAGTGTTGTAGTGCAACACAGACACAAAACAGATGGACCAAGGGCCAACAGTTTTCATAGAAGAATAAATATGCAAAAAGACAAAAAAGTAGAGGCACTGTACAAAACACACATGAGCACACACACAACAGATTCTCTCTTTCTCTCATACTCTCTTTTTCACTCTCTTTGTCATCCAGTCTCTGTGCTAGTGAGAGTGCTGGCATCCACTAGAGCTGGGAGATGTTCTAAGACCTCTTCTTACTTTGTGCCAGCTTTGCTATACCCTAGTGGGTGTGCGTTTAAGTTTCCCCATCTGCTTCTGTTCACATTATCTAGCTCCAGGGCAGGCACCTTGTCTAAAATACACACACGCGCACACACACACACACACACACACACACACACACACACACACACACACACACACACACACACACACACACTCAGAGTTTTATCTTTGTGCTGATGACGCAGTTTTACAGTTGTGTGAAGCCCACACACACAGCATAGCAGGGGTGTTTTTTATCTTTACCTTCCTTTTCTTTTTCAACAGAACTGGCGAAATCAAGAGGAAGTGCTGGCCTCTGGAGAGTGGAGGCCGCTAACTTCCTCTGAGCGTTGTGATCACTGGCTGCTCATCCCTGGAGGTTAAATCAGCTGCGGAGCTCAGAGGACTTAGGGAGCAAACATCACTAGCACTTCTGCTGTGAGCGAGGGGCCAAATTTGCATCAGTTCTCCTGCGTTTTAAACACCTCCTCTATCAAATCATTTTCTTTAGTATTGGGTTATGACTTTCGAGGTATGGGCAAGCAAAATTAAAAGCTACAGAAGCTACAAATTCTTAAAGAAAACTGATTATGATTTAAGAGAATAAAGACTGTGAGTAATATATGAGGATGAAAGTGATTTGCCAGGTCACGCTATCAAATCAGAACCTAACACTGCGGCTATGTGACTAAGGCAAGGGTTACATTGAGAACGGAAACTCCAAAGAGGACGCCATTGTCTTTTTTCTCCCAGAGCCATGTGATGTGGTTATGCTTTCTCTTTCTCTGCTATGGTGCCATGAAAAGCTGATTGAGCTGTCTGCTCAAGGGGTCAGAGGTCAAACTCATCCTGTCAGAAGCAGACTGGTGGTGAGCCACAGGGAGGGGTTAGAGGGCTGTGACCTGTTGATTGTCCAAAGTATGATGGACTGGGAGGTGGGCAAGGGGACTGTGCAGTGTGTGGCTCCCATGAACTATGAAGAAAATCAGTGGCGACAAGAGGTGACTTGGGGTGGCTGGGCAATTCTGTCACCACCTGACAATTTTTTTTTCTAACAGTGTGGAGGAAAAGAGATGGTTGAAAAGGAGAGAAAGAGAGAGAGAGAGAGATATAGGAAAAATATGTCCAACAGGGGGCTGTTCTTCTATGAATATTTTAGTTCAAAGACTTATTCAGACATCACTCAGAGTTCTTTGAAAACTCATCAGTGGAAGTTAAAAATAAAAGCACCATGAGGTACCTGGCACAATCACATTCAATCATGCAATCTATTTCTACCTCTGCTAACAAAATCTCAAGGGCAAGGTCCAACAGGCCGATGAGCACAGCGGTTTCAGTAATGACACTTTCTTTACTGTATATCTGTTTGAAAACCAAGAGACCCTGACAGCCATGCAGCGCAATCAAACAAACGATTAGTTTCCATTTAAAAAGAAGGGCCTTCACATGCTTACTTTTCATGTCTCATTCAGTTCCTTGGAAAACCTCATCTGGGCCATCATGTTTCATGGCCAATGTTGTGTACATGCCTGTCTGAATGCCTCCGCTCTCCCTTATGGCTTTATGTTTGCTTATCTGTTTGCTTTTACTTATTCATATCTGCGTTTTGGGCGCTCCTTTCTTGCCTCTTGATATTTGTCAATATGGGCTTGACCTCAACAGGCCAAGTCTGTCCTCTGAAGTGGGAGCTGGCAATAGCCTTCAAAACAGACCTTTAAATTAAACGAGGAGGAACACAGATTGTTATATATAATTCATCTGGACCCCCCGCCGAGGATCCTCTGTGCAGTCGTGTTACTGTCTAGATTAGAATTTCCTTTTGTTGCTGCCTGTTTGTGTAATACACAATGTGGATCCTGCCAGGGCCCAGTAAATTACCTCTTTAAACATTCATTTGCCTTAACCAAGAGGAAGGGGAAAGAGAGCGGAGGGGAGAAAGGAAAAAAAACCTCTTGATTTCACATACAATGAATAAGTTAATAAAAAGACTTTTTCCTCTCTCCTGTGCACGCATTTTCTTTCCCTTACACATTTGAAATCATCCTTACCAAATCAAAAAGTAAGAGAGAGAGAAGACGGGAGGTAGGAAGAAAGAAAGAGAGAGAACTAGAGTGAGACAGAGAATGTCTGCGTATGCAGAAGTACAACAACAACAAGAAAGAGGAGAGGAGTGAAGCCGATTGGAGAGGAAAGAGGAAGCAAGAGAGACAGACGGAGAGAAAGAGCCCGATGAGCTCTTGGAATGATGTGCCTCATAGTCCCCGCTTGCGTATCCCAAAATACCTGGTGCTGGAAATGTGAAAGCCAGGCGCACAACGGACGCCATTCCCCAGAGAGGCTCCGCTGGTATCATTAGCGAGGGAAACGGCAGGCTCAAGTGGCGTACAAACTTCAGCAAAACGTCAAGCGAGGGAAATGTGCATGCATTGCGCCTCTTTTTTTTACCTCCCCTCTTTCCCCCTTTTTCTCACTCTCCCTCTCTCTTTTTTCTTTCTTTGTGTTGTGTTTCAGATTGAACCAAATTAATATTTCTCAAAATAAAAGCCAGGACAACTTTAAACTAGCGAGGGAGGAAAGGGGAGGAAGAAAAGAGAGACGGGGTAGAGAGAGAGGGAGAATTTGGTTCAGTTTGCACACTTTTCTGTGAAGTTGAGTCTCTGTCTTCCTGCTCACTTCATTTTGAGGTCTGTGGTTTTGTCTTATCTCCGTCTTGGAGTCAGCTCCATCTAACTGATGAGGCCGTTACAACTGCTTATGAATGCCAAATGAGGGAACACAGCAAGTATCCGTGCTTGTTGAGGTACATTTACATATAGTTTGTATCATAAGCAAAAATCCTCCCCGACCTGGACAAAGTATTGTCACATTGCCGGACTATTTTGTCATTTTGATAACAAATGTAAAACAAAAACCCTTCCTGTTTGCTTAGTTGTAGACCTCCACATTCAAAGGCACAAACTTAGCAGATACCCATTTAATGGTGAGAAATAAAAGTGTTTTTCTGTCATGTGAAATGTTTACACATACCAACACATCCAGAACATTTGAGTCACTTACAATTGTTTTTAAATGAGATCCTGGTGGCTCATTTCTGGGATGGCATGGCTACAGTGCACAACTTTAATCAAAAGGGACAACGAGCGCCCTTTGGCAATTGGCTGATGAGTGGAGCCAAATATGTCTTTTCTAAGTGGTGCATACTGTTGCAGACGTAATTGCAAGTTAGATCTAAATAAACAAACAGCTGCTGCCTGACCGCCACTTCAGGAGCTGTTTGGTGGCTCCTGCTGGAGATGTCTGCCCGCTTTGCTGCAGTGTTCAAGCACAATCCCAGAAGAGGGCATACAAACGGGGTCTATATAGAGTGCACTACACACACAAGCACAACAACTAACCCTGTTATCATACAAGACCTCACATGCACTGCATACTTCCTAATGACAACTCTAGTAAGAGCATAAACATACATTGTGCATACATTCAGACGCAAAACGTATAATTTCAGCTGTGATGGCCTTTAGACGTGAAAGAGATGACAAAGAAGAAGGCACAAATACAAAGAAATTGTTGAGCAAACTAACAATTAGCCCTTTATTTTAATTGTAACATTTCAGTGGACGACTGAGGCCAACCAAAAGTACCGAGTGGTGCTAAACTTGGAGTGTGTAGGGCCATTTTTCACCACTTCTATTTTACAGAAGAGGGACAGAGTAGGAAATATAGAAGTCAGGAGAGGTGGGAGGAGAACTGTACTCTATGATACATACAGAATCCAACGGAGCACGCCTCTGCTATCTCAACAGAACATATCCGTGGTACGCCGTTACAAAACCAGACAAGATATGAAGCATGTGCATCCCTCTGAGGAAAATTACAGGTGGTGGACAATTAAATCTGTGTGCTGTGTACTTCAATGCTTCTGTGGAACAGCAGTTGACATGGGGTTAGATGGTCATTAACAGCTGCCCCTGTTGAAATTGGCTTAAACAGCTGGAATCCAGGATAAATTAAAGTCAACATTCTACTTGTTAATGTCATTTGATCTGAAATTTGAGATGAAAAGTGCACATGTATAATATTCTGCAAAAACTAAGAGCCTTGTTATTTTGCTGTTACATTACAACACTGACTAATTTATCAGAAAATGTACTATTACTCTGACATTCATCTTTGGATGTTTTTATGATGGGGTGTTATGGAGTTAAAATAAAATTACTTGGGTTAAGTAAAATTGTTTTGGGATTTTTTGTCATATTTTGCCATATATTGACAAAACAGTACAGAAATCAAATCCACTGTCTAACCATGTAGCTAGGCTAACTGCAGCGAGAAGGTAAACTAACAATTAACCAATCACAGCTGTTAGAGGAGAGGAGACACAAGCAAAGAAAGCTTCTGCTGCTCATTTAATCCAGATGCCTTCTGGTAAAAGTTGCTGGAAACTGTCTTTAGGGAAATGCCGACACTGCAGATATGAATTCTTGATGCTGTTGTCATCAAAAATGTGCTGTTAAAAATGTGAAATATCATCAGTGTATGGATAAAGACAAATTCAGATAGGCTTCTCAGAGGTTAAAGAACATGCTTTATTATGCCTCAATGGTAGAAAAATAACTTACGTAATAAAATAAAATATGTAACAAACTGTAACCTTTTTCAAATAAATAAATAGGAAATAATGTTCTAAATATAACTTTTTCTGTGTCAGCTTCAAAATCCAGCTTCAACTAAATATCTCTTAAAACCTTTTCAATGTAATAAGATTAGGTTTTTTGGTGTCCATGTGAGCTTTGAGATCTCCAGCACCTTTATTAGACACTGAAACATATGTGCTAGCTTTGTACACCGTGCACTCCGCCTCCCAATTGCCCCAACCGGGAAGGTACATTGAAAGTTTTTTCTGTGGTTAAACTGTGAAGCTGCACTTACGCTTTGCATTTTCTGTGCAATGCTGCTTAGCTGTCTGATCTGCTCCGCTGCCTGATCTGCTCCCTGTGTGTGCTCCGCTGTCTGATCTGCTCCCTGTATGTACGCGTTGCAGAGCCGCCCGCAAGGCAGCCTCTCAGGAATTATGTCACACAACAAAGTACTAAAGTATTGTGTGCAAAGTGCCAGTCAATTTAAGTACATGCCTAATGGTGAAAACTGGACATTTTCATGAATTTTCCAACAGAAAAATAAGTGAGAATCTGAAGAGAGCAACATGTAAGATATGTGTTTATTTGTGTCAAACTACTGTTTTGGAGGTTCATTTCTCCCCTGACATTTGGCACTATTTGGCCCTAAGGTCAAACTGTATTTAGCTGATCAGTATCCTGAATTTTTTCAAAGATTGCCCAAGAAAAAAGACAACATACAAGTGAGGGAGGAATGGTATGTTTTAGGAAAGCAGCTATACAATAGTTACCATATTACTTTAGACAAATGAGTAGGCCTAAATCAGTAAGCAATTAAGTTTCCAATCAATGATAAGAAACATGTTGTATTCTTTGTAACAAGTCAGAAAAATAGCAACGCAAATGGTGTGAATCCAGTAGGTCCAGAGGTCAGTCTTCTTTTACAAACTGCGATACATTGAAAAAAAACTACAGAAAAATTTGCCAGTGATAGTGGTTCTAGAGCAGCTAATGTGCTGATAACACATTACATTTGAAGGTTTCAGAGCTTTGAAACACTGAAGGGATGAGGTGTGGGAATCCAATCCATTAGATAAAGCCAACAGTAATAGGTATCCCATATCAAAGGGATATAGTTTAAACTGCAGGGGCTTTGGATGCGCTCATTGCTATTTATTGTTTAAAGTGGAGCTTTATGCATAGGAGGTGATATCAACACACTAACAAAACCCTTTCAACACCATTGGGCTTTGCGTGACATCAAATGTGTCTATTAACCAACCTCTCGACAAGCCAAGGTGATTCATCTCCACTGTGTGTGTGTGTGTGTGTGTGTGTGTGTGTGTGTGTGTGTGTGTGTGTGTGTGTGTGTGTGTGTGTGTGTGTGTGTGTGTGTGTGCGTGTGGATGTTTTCATTCCAGATAGTGATTTGAATGGAACCTAACAACAAACCAAACTGAACATTAACTATTTTTACTACTCCTCAGAAGTGATTTTCAAAGTGGCATTTTTCTTTTAAACTGTTCCCAAAATTCAACTTTTCTTTTCGAGCTGTGCTGGGTTTAAACAATAACAAAAATAATAAAAAAAAATAAAAAAAATGTAAACACAAAATCCTAAAAGACAAAACCTAATTTCTTCCCTTCAGAAAGATGGACTTGGTGCTGGCTTACTACAATAAACTGTTAAAACTGAATTTCCTTGTGTGTGGCTTTGAGCGTGCTAAAAAAAAAGTTAACCGTCATGCGCTGACAGCTCACCAGATTCCTGAAGCCTGGCGGCTAAACCCAGTGCTATTCTGAAAAACAACGAGAGGCCCCAGAATCAAAGTCCCCCTTCAGCTCAATCACTCTGGCTGCTTCTCCCAAACACTAATAATCACTTTCCTCCTTCCCTTTATTCTCCCTTGTGTGAAACATCGCATTGCCTTTGATTGGGTTGTTTAAATTATTAGCACACCACCTCGGCAGAGACGGCTGGCAGTGGTGCCGGGGAGAAGGGGAGCGCGAGCCTCCTGCTGAGAGCGCCTAGATGCACAGTGTAGAGATGAGGCTCGGACCCCCTGTCACATCACAAGAAGATGGCGTCCAATAAACACTCACAATGGCCACATCTCTCCCGCACAGTTTGTCTCGCTTACCTACAAGCTTTCACTTAGTATTTGTTCCCTAGAGGGTTGTTTTATGAAGGGGAGTTGGGGAGGGGAGGTTGTTCTGATTTGGAAGATGTCACCTAAATGCGGTTTTGTTTGTTGTGTGGCTACTGGTGTGATGCAAATCTGGGTGCAGGTATGGTGTTACATCTCCTAACTAAGAAAAGTATACGATTTCATGTCCGTCCACAAAATAGACAGAATAGGCTGGGGGGAAAAAAGAAGTCTGCAGCTGCATTGTGTCCACCCTCCCTGTAAATGATCTGACACGAGACAAAAGTACAACATGAAAACATTTTTCAAGGAGCTGATACTACCCAGAATCCTGTCAAACACTTACAAACACATTGAGTGACAATACCTTTATACAATGAGCCTTTGGAACAAAAATGCAGTCTTGGTCCTTGGATACTTGACAAAGGACGTCTCTAAAGGGTGAATTGTAGTGACCGTTGGTATTCAGTGGCAGACAATTGGAACAAGCAAAATAGTGTGCTAATGCCAAAGCTGGAATTTTTTTCTTCACTTTGAGGCCACAACTTTGGTTGTTGCCCAGAGTATTAAATGAATAGCATGGAGAGAGAGACTTTGATGTGACAATCATTCCCAAGTTAATTTGTCTTCAGTCACAAGTGCTCAGGGCATCCAGTGTGCAATCAGTAGATAGACAAAGAAACACTACAGATTTTTTTTTTTCCTGAATAATGTTCTAGCTTTGATTTGCTGGTTGATCGGTGCCCACCTGAAGGCTAGACTGTAAGTTACAATCCATAAAGGCAATGAATCAGTCAGAGCCTGTTATGAAATATCTGCACATTCACCAATTGGTTACTTTACTTTGCCTTTAGTCCCGGATACACAGTCACATGCACACAGATAAAATGTTCAGATAAATGACGCTAAATAAAGTTGAATCTACAAAGTCAGAGAGGGAACACTACATTTTGTTGAGTATCAGCTGCCAGAGAGAATGTAATATCTTACCACCCTCTCTGCTTTTATTGGGTATGTAAACAACTTGAATTTGTTGTGAGTGTACACATAATTTAAACACTTTATTTTATTATATTTAACCCTTTATGTTAAAATGAAATAATCAAATATGTCCTAATTAAGGCTACACCTGAATAAATTTCATTTCAAAACTATAACAAATATAAAAAAATAAATTAAAAAAATAACCGAAATACACACAATAAACATAATTATTACATACTGTGTACTAAATTGCCCGTGCAATTCCCTTTTGTTAATTAACATGTAAAAACAAATCAGCCATGACCTATGCATCTAAACAATTACCAAAATCCAAATATCAATGCTACATAATAGCACTTAACATTTCCAAATGAAAACAGCTTGTTCTTCTAAAAGCTATTTCATACAATTTGTATTAACTTCATATATTCACAGAAGTACGTATGTGATCATGCTTCTCACCTAAATGCATTGATCATATTGGTATACAGTATAATCTATGTACCTGAATGTGATAAATGTGTTATAAATGTTTTTACGTATGCATTTCATTGTCTCAGTCCCCAACTGTTTTATAAGACTGCATTTTCTTTTTTATTACAATTATTCTTCACGAAAGGCCATTATAACATTAATAAAGGGCATGCATATTAATGCATCTGTACAATTGCGGCTCTGTGATCATGAAGCATATCTGTATTCTTGACTGTAAGTTTAACAATCATTTCCAGGGCTATTGGGGTAGTTTTTTGTAGTTGATTTGCGCACAGGCAAAAAACCTTCCGTCGCCGTCTTGAGCCGTTTAATTGAGCGCCCTGTTCCTTGTGCTCTTCTGCCACCCGGTGGCCGCTGGGGAGAACAATGGCGCATCTCCAAAGAGGCCTTGCCTTGAGAGGTTGATCAGTCCTTATTCTGCATCAAAATATCATGATTACATCTTAGGAGATTCTTTGCCATCAGCCTGGAAGGCAAAAAATAAATCTCTCTCAACTCTCTCTTCTTCACATCCCTCTGCCTTCCCTTCTCTTTATGTTTGTGTCAGTGGCATGACAGCTGATACCTCTTTAATGACTTAGACAATTAACTTTCTTGCGAGTGCAAAATAAGAAATAAGGGGTTTGCAGGGGTGGGGGTGGAACTTTTAAAGACAGAAAAGGAAGCTATGTCTGTTTACCCACGTCATCATTAAAGTGACGGCTAACACTAGTCCAGCGGGCTCATCTACATAATTGAATAGAGTTAAGAGTTGCACCAAAGCCTGTGCTTTCTGGCTGTGTGTGGACTCTGGAGACTCGGTTTCTTCCTCTTGGTACAAACGTCATCATTAGACCTCCTTAGCCCAGCGCATAACAAAGAGTTAGCTCATTACTGACAAAAATATCTTTGCTAATGTCCCCCTCGCCATCCCCAATTCTCTTCAAATCTCTCTTGGCACAAATAACTTCAATTTCATGATGGTATCATGGGGGGAACGTGCACAGAGGAACTGAAGGAAAAAATAAAACAGCTTTGGTGACATGGCCACACTGTGTACAGAGATAGGCATGCCAAAATACAGAGAAAATAAAAAGAAATGAAAGAGCTTTCTTCCTGAAAATATTCCTGCCAACATCCGTCACAGGCAATGCTTGGTGTGTGAAGGTGTCTGTGTGCTATACAGTTATGTATCATCCGTGTGGATGACTGTGTACTTGCTTCTGAATGTTAAGAAATACATATTCATGTTGTGCGAGAACGTGTACATCTGTGTACAAATCCACCGAATGTGTGTGTTTATATGACGCCGTTTGAATCTCTGCGACAGTACGCATTCACACATATGAGTACTTATGTTTTTATGTACGTCTAAAGCCTCCTCTCCTCATTTCCTGCACATTTTGTGTGTGCGCGTGAAAGAGCACAGTTTTTTTGTGTCTAAAAGCATGTGCAAGGCCTCACTTGCATTGAGCCAAAGCTTCCTCATTTACCCCATATTTGTAGGTGTGTGTAGGGTTTGTATATATTGATGTGCATGTGTGTGTGTGTGTGTGAGCGCTCCACCATGCCATTAAGATGAGCAATGACAGCTGTAGCCTCTTCACCCTGCAGCCCTCCCTTCTGCCTCTAGAAATGTGCCTCCTGCTTGTCATAGAGGAGCCTGGCCTCTCACCACTATAAAATATCAAACTGCTGAATAGAGGTGAAAAGAGTGCAGAAATATTTTACTCAAGTACAATCACTGCAACTTCAGTAAGTGCCCCTTTCTAACAGTGTCGCAAAGCTGACTTCAGTGAGAGCTGAATAGCATGATAGAAAAGTGCTTTTATAATAAATCACGGGGAGGTAAAGGATCAGAAAAAAGGTAAATATCCTCTCAAGCTCAATAACAAGAGATGAAATAAGTTAATTTATACCTCAGGTCTTGAGTGTATCTCATAGACATGAATAAGAGGGGAAGTGAGGTATGTTAGGCTGATGCTCCAAAATATGCACCCCAAAGGAAAGCTCAAGCCACTAGTGGTTGAGGAGCGAGGACAACTTTTTTTCTGGCAAACAATCTTGAACATTTTGAGCAAAGGAAAAACAAGAAAAGGACTGTAATCTGGGGAGAGAATGTAAAAAAGACACAACTGACAGACAAGACAGATCGTATTGGTCTGTTTAACTTGAGGTAAAACAGATCAAGTCTCCCTTCGCTCCGTTACAACACCAGTAGCCTAAAGAAAGAAAAAAATTGACCTAAATCAATTAAAAGACATCAGGACATCCGAAAAAGCCATCGATGGAAATACAAAAAGTACAAATTCCATCGAGCAGTGAAAAGTTGGAAAATGACAATTACAGCAAGGACGATTGGAACAACATCGTAAATTTAAGGGCAGTAAATTTCAAGCCTCAAAAAGTTTTTTCCATATTCAATCACAAAAACAACCCTACAAAGTCTGCCTTGAAAAGTAGTATAACAGAGGTCTGCAGGAGTGATGATATACTGAAGGCTCCCGACTCAAACTGCTGAATTTATATATCATTACTGATCTCTCACAATAATTTTGGCGGCTGAGGTGTTCATGGTTAAGGATGAAATTTACTTTCTGTTAAATTAACATAATTATAATTGCATGTCAGTTTCCAATATGTCACCAGTGATGTCTATTCACATTGAGAGATGTGAAAAATACTAAGAATCAATATTAAATCTTGCCGACACGCAATATTTATTGATCATAGGGTCGATGTCCGGAATCAGTCAATCAACACACCAGGTATTAAAATGAAGACCATTTTTAATATTGTAAAGTAGCTTTGGAGCAGGGGACAGGGACCAGAACAGGATTTAGGACACCCAAACTCAATCCTTTCTGTCTGTAAAACCAACCTGACCCAACAGCATCACCCAGCCCAAAGCCCTGCAGCTCCAGCCAAGGCCCCTCTTCCCTCAGCCGTCTCAAAGAGACAGTTGAAATCCAGCTCTCTTCTAAAAGTCCATCTAAAACGAGAAGCAGACCGCTTATGCTCTGGTCTCTTCTATTCACACTAGTCCCCTGTTGGAGAAAGCCTCAGTGCTTCTGCTTGGCTGATTGGCCGGCTCAGTGCAAGGACCAGATATGATCTTTCTATTTGCCCAGCGGCGGGGCTGCCTCTCTATCAGCGCTACCTCTGGAGGGGGTTTATCTGGCCTGCTGATAACAATGGTTTCCCTCGCCTTCCTCCCCTCCCTGACGGTTTGTTACACTAGTAAATGGGAGGCAAGGTTGAAGCTGAGCGGCCTCTGCAGTCAGTTGGTGGACACAAGTCCTTGTAAACAAGATTGGCTCCATTTGCTTTCATGACGTGGTGTGTGTGTGTGTGATTGTGTGTTTGTTGTGTGAGAGAGACAGGGAGAACAAAAGAGTTGGATGGAGAAACTGGTAAAAAAAAAAGCAAAAACTGTTTGATCATGATCAACACTTTTTATATCTCAAACACCAAACAATTAGTCAGGATATACAAGTTTACGAACAGACTTATTATGCATTTAACATTATTTTCTATACTACTGTGCTGTGTAGTCTGTTGTTACTGCACCGCTGCCAGTACATCTGTCACTGGAGACTCGCCAGCTTGACAAATCTGTGCCGAACAATATGCACAGGAATCCATGGAAGCAGCACTAAATAGCGTCTGTGTCAGATGAAACCTTGGCCAGTGCAGGAGGTAGTACTTAGCATAGTGCACCCGAGTATAAGTTGTGGATCACTCTCCGAGCTTGGCTGGGACAAAACCTTCAACATGCTTTTTCATTCATGCGGTAGTGGGAAAAGCTTTGCGTTTTCTGCATGGCTGAAACATCTGTAAGCTGTTGCAGAGACAAAGCCCAGAGGAAAACATTTACCTAACAGAATACTAATTCTTTCAGACCCTAGTATCAGCACTTCGTAAATAAGCTCGCACATATGGTATTGTTTTCTTTGGGTGGGTCTGGGAGAACCATTCTGGCTGTGGTAATCTGCCACATCCAACCATTAGGTTTTGTTGAATGTTGTTATGGCTTTTGTGTTTCTCAATTTCCTTCTCCATTTCTACATCCATGTGTACAGCATGTCTGTTTTCCGTCGATCTAAGACATGTATAGTTGTTGACCTTTGATTCATTGCAAATAGTAAAGCTGTAACAAAATGTTAAGAAACAAAGTGAAAACATGGCCTGTATGAATCAATGAAATGCTTCTATCCTGCTGCCCTGAAGTCTTTTCTGACACTCTGAATCCGCAAGTCCAGAATAAATATGTTTGGCTCTTATAAAAAAGCTTTTAGTATAAAAACCAGTGCAACATTTTTCAAACATGTGTGTGGCTGTAGTCATTTTTACAGACTATAAGAACGCCATCCAGCTAATGGTCTACCATCTCCATCGCCCTCGTAGCACAGTTAAAACTCTGCTTTTATGTCCCTGCAATGAATATGTGCATTCCTCTTCGGGATGACTGTCCTAGATTTAAAGGCTTGTCAGACACTACTAGCCCTTTATTATTTCATAAACTTGTGTTTTTTTTTTTTTTAAATCTTATGCATTTTTCACTGGGGAATTCCTGCTGCAGAAATGGTGTTACAATGGATTATACGAAAAATGTCCACAATTGGGAGTTGAAATGGAAGGCTCCTTCATCTTTGCCTTGCAGCATCTTTTGTTGTGATGTCTCTGTGTTGCAGCACTCAAGTGCAAACGTATTAAAATACACAAGAATTATAGATTTGCAGGTTTAATTGCAGGTACTATAATGTGAGTAATCTCTTAATTAAAGGCACAAGCATGAAGTTGATGGTTTACCTACCTTTCTGTAAATGTCATTATAATTGGCATTAGCTGTACATCTGTAGGCACCTGCTGCTAATCAATGCTCCTTGGTAGCCAACGAGGTCACGGTTTGTCTGAGATAGGAAATGGAGATATTCAACGCTCACAAGTCACTCTGTGATTGTATCAGCCGCTAAAATACATAATTCAGTGCTTTTAAACTGGACCTGTCTGGTGAAGCGGGTGGTGCTTGTGTTGTTTCTTTAGTACATCTGTCTCCTCGTCACTCCTGGAGGCTGACATCTCTCTCAGTGCCGTGGCACGATGGAGGAAAGAGCACTTCCATGGCGCAGGTAAACCCGCCAACAGATAGAAGGCCTCCTCATGAATAAATGATTGTGACACGCAGCAATAATTTGCATCCGTGTAAAAGTGACGCATCAGCGCTTTTGTCTGCCGAGGAAGTCTAGAGGTGTGTTTTTATTTTATTATTTAAGAGAAAATGGCTTTCATTAACAGTGGCAAACCAAAAGGTGTTGACAGCGATGCACCGACTTGTCAAGCCGATCACAGCCTGTTTTTCAAGCCGATCACAGCCTCTGCCTTTTTTTTCTCTAATTAGGCATATGCGGCAAGCATCATAACAAACGCTGAAACAGGTTTGTCCTTGCCTAATCCGGGGAACTAATTTTTAAGGTTATTATGCAAATCAATACTGTTTACAAACATGAAAGCCGGCGTCCTATTTTTGATCTGCCACATCGGTTTTCGATAGCTTAAAGCCCGGCTAGGCAGGTGTCATGTCAATAACAACCAGCAATCGATCGGTGCCAGTCTGAGGGGGATTGGGACTGCAGGGCCTTGCTGTGTAGAGGGGATTTTCATCAGGCTCAGGAGCAGCCACAGTCACACAGCATACTCTTAAATCTTTTGTGCATGGACAAAGCCACAGATCCCACTATGGCTAATGTCATGCAAAAAGATTTACACAGATGTTTGTGACTTTTTCTTCTCATTTCAATGTGGTGATTGAGATCCAAACAGTAAGATTTATTTATTTTGATTTTAAAGACCGAACATCTGTGACTCTGTACTCAGTACAATCTGCACACCTCCATGTTGCTCATATTATTTAGATTAACAAAATCTAGTTTTAAAGATTTAGAGATGGACTGGTGCACAAAATAAAAACATATAAAAATACACATGCTTAAGTTATATGTTCAGTTTTCCAAACTGTGCTGTTGGAAGTCACAGATTAATTATATCATATAAAACAGAATTACTGAAGCACTCCATCTTGAAAACATGACAATGGCTTTTTTCCAGGAAGTGTGTAACTTGTTTAGCAAATTATGCTAAATTTCATATGATAATACTTTAAAGTTTTGCGCATACTTCTTATCCTAAAACCATGTACAGGTCGCCACTTTTCCTGTATGTGTGTTCTGGTACTTTGTTTTTAAGTTGCAAGGGAAAATGTTATATTTTGACTACAGCTGCACATTGATTCATCTACAGTAATGTTTGAGAAAACCACAGTACAAAGCCAGGATCAGGTCTCTCATGACATCCTCTATTGTGGCATCTACCGGGTCCACCAAGATCAGTTAAGGTTTGCTACATTTTCTCTGCTGCTGCCTTTTTGAATAGCCAAGCAAGCAAATATGTATTATGAAATGTTAAAAGAAAGGGTCAGAAATAATAGTCTCATTTAGGCTACACACATACTGAATCTAAATTGATTTCAAAGTAGATATGGCAGTCTGCTGTTTGTTTAAACAAGTAAATGAAGTTACTGGCATGATCTAAATTTACCACGAATGAAGAGAAGCAGGCAGATTGTGATTTGTTTTACACTGGTATGTCCCAACAAACATAGAAAGAAACATCTAAAACTGACAGCTGGAAATTATGCAAAATAGAATACCACACTTATAAAATGACTGTCCATATGGTAATTGTTGGACCAGCAGAGAGAACTTTGTTGTCACTGGCAGTTTGCCATCTCGGTTTGCTCCTTTAAAAAATTTAAATTTATCTTGGCCAACTCATGCATATTACACCAGCTGAATACAACATGATGGGGCTTGAGTTGGCAGCACTCAGTTATTTATTTTGTTTATTACCATTTGCAAATACATTTAGTGTAGCTCATTTATTATGGAATGCACATTTGACTTTGACTCATTGTCAGTGGCCTGTGTACAGTAAGCATCTTTGATGACTGACATGCCACAGTAAAAAACATATTTTTCCCCACATTGTTCACCTACCATGCAGTTAATTGTGGGACATGGATATATCAACAACAAACATCCACGATCAACACACAGCTAGCTGTGTTGGCCGAAACAGCCTTTGCATTCAGGGACTTTAAAGCCCCAAATGGTAAAGAAAACAGTGTGGTATACACTTCCTGTTTGCGGCCCTTACGTTGGCCTCCAGGTGCTGAACATATTCTGTGACTACTTTCTGATGAAGTTTTCATTTTGGTCTTTTGGTCCAAAAGATTTAACAAAAGAGATGCCAAGTAATCAGTAATTGGGCTTATGCGATTTGGAGAAAAGGGCTGCAGGTTGGAATCGAATCCACGGCCGCTGCGTTGTGGACTAAGCCTCTGTATAGGAGCGCACACTCCAAAAAATGTTTTGTTTTAGATAAAACAGAAAGTTTCCTTTTGGGGACATAATTTGCGATTGCAATATGTTTAAAATTGCAATAATAAAACATTGTGACAAAAGTACCGTCCATCATAATATTGTATTGTGAGGCCTTGGGTGAATGTCACCGCTAGATGAAAATCTCTCCAGCGTGATCTTACACACATCTCTACGCCGTGGTCGCTTACAAGTACCTCCAAAGGAAGGCATCTAAGAGACAGCCTGATCAACTGCATTCTTTCAATGCAAAGGAGCAGCGGCTCTACTTCTAGCACCTTCCAAATGTGTGAGCTCCTTACCCTGTTTGTAAGGGTGTGGTAACAAGATGTTGGGACTTATGGGTCATGAATGTTAGCTGGTTCTGCTACAGTTTTGCTTCTCAACCACAGTAATTGATTTTCAGTTGATCAAACTGCGACTAGAGACCATTTTAAGGATTTTTGCCTTTTCTGCACAACTCCACATTCAAATTCAATCTCAGACTTTGTCTTGTGATTTCAGCAGAGCTTTTTATTCATCAATCAAATCTGTGCTTTTCTGCTAAGAAATGTAAATTGTAAGCTTCCGAACTGAGAAAAGAGCAGTTTCCTTTTTTACTACGACTTGGTAAAGTTCACATCTTTGGTTTTTCTCCAGTGATTTCAGTCCAGCCGCTCATCTATCGAGTAATTTATTCATATATTTATTTGAAGCATCGCTCAATAGCATCTGACCCTGGTGCCCCATGATCCGATTCTCCCTTCCGAGACAGAGCGCAAGCGGTCCCTCAAGAGTGAGGCGATGCAGGTCAGAGGCAGAGTTTACTTGGGGAGGGGAAGGAGGCAATTTTCACAACGCGGTAGTGTTAAGCGGGTAATCATAATGTGATAGTGCTCTAGCTGTTGGGGTCATGTGCTCATGAATGTTAAGGAGGACTGTTTTAAAGGCCTTCAAAATTACCCCTGATATCAAACAATGACCTTTTAGAGAAACTGCAACATGCTACGGCGATTAGAATTACAATGTCTATGGCTTTTGCCAAATTTCATATCCGCTCAAATGTCCTTTACACAGGTGCAGAAAATATATATATGCTAGAATAAGATATGCCAAATTAAATCTACTACTTGATTGGTGATAAATATATGCCTCTAAAACACCATCAGACCTACATATTCACTTTCAACACGGGTGTTTACCAGAAATCACTAAATCATCCATCACTTGACATGAAAAATCAATACTGTAGCGAGGTTACCAATTAAGATCCATGTCTCTTTGAGTCTGCTCCACAGATCAAAATCGTATGCACCTAGGTTGCACTTTAAATTAAAATACAAAAGGTTCATAGATCTATTTATAATGTTCAGCATCAGCCAGTTTTCTTTTTTCCCTTCACAATAACCCAACCTTCAATTGCTATGAAACTGGGGCTTGGAAGTTAGAATACACAAGACTTTGTCACCAATGAAAACTTTCAGTTAACTCGACGAAGCACACATCCAAGGAGTTCAGCTGTTATCAGAGAGCAGGATAATTGTTGAAACAGGTGTAACTGTCGAAGTGTCAGCATGTGTCTCTCTCTGTGTTCTGGTCCCCGAACCAACCTCCGCCTATGACTCCATCTCACGAGTCTTTCAGACAACCTTGGTGTGATTTCTTGACAAAAGCACACACGCTCTCAAGGTGCACCCGAGCGTGATATAAAAAGGGACAAAGACAGAGCCTGAGAGAAGATAGGAGAAGAAATGGATTTTGTCTCTAATTATGCAAGAAACAGAGACTTTGTGAAGATAAAGTTGGGTGACACAAGGGCATATTGAGGGACACATTCACTTTAGGAAGATTTTTCAAAGTGGGAGGCACAAATGGATGTTTGTGCTATGAGCTATGGCTGCTAATTGGTACAAACTTAATGAATGCAGGGTGCTGTGCGGAGACAGATGCTTTGTGCAATGTGGCAGATTTCAGTGGCTGCGCATCTCTCTCCATTGCTGGGACATCAAGAAGAGGAGAACATTTGGCAGGTCACAAAATTAGGCAAGGAAAAGGGGAAGCCCAAGAAGAAGAAGAAAAAAAATGTAAACAGTTGTTTATTTATTTTTTCGTTAATTTATGGGTGACTGTGTGTGTATGTGTCCATTTGTGTGTTGAGTGTGAGAGTTAGCAGTTCTCAAGCGCTTGTCTATTTGTTTGAGCTATCGCTTTTGTGTTGGCTTTCTTGCCTCGCCAGCTCTGTGGCTCTCAATTAGCGTGCAAGCCTCAGGGACCTAATTAACCAGTTCAATTAATAAATAATTTTCTTAAAAATCCCATACAAGCCATTCTGACATTTGTCAGCCACTCAGGAGCTGCTGTGTGTGTGCCTGTGTGTGAGAAAAAGAGAGAGAAAAGCGGAGAGAATGATTAGCTTGTTTGCGAGCTCTGCTTATCCCCCAGGTGGCAGATGCAGGGGACAGAGCTGTGTGTGTATTTGCGTGTGTGTGTGTGTGTGTGTGTGTATGTGGCTGGATGGAGAGGTTTTTACTCGCAGCACGGGACCCCACAGCAGAGGAGGGCCCCCATGACCTTTTATCGAGTGTCCAATCAATAATGTGCGAGCGTCCATCTCTTTGAGTTGCAGCCCGAGCCAGGGCTTCTGAAGGCCTGTGGCCAGCAACAAAGCTGGATGGGAACAGGCTACACAGTGGGGCAAAAGAGTCCTTGGGGGGCCCGGAGTGGAACAGAACCAACCGCCTCATGTCATTTACTCATAATGATGTCTTCCTTTAGTTGAATAGGGAGGGTTGCAGGGGATGGAGGAGGGGGGGGGGGCTCCTCCACTAGCCACCACAGATTCAGCCTCTCTTTCCTTTGTCTGACAGTGAAAGCATCCTCTTTGGTCTGTCACCAGGCTCTGTGATTAAGGAGGAGAAACAGACCCTGGCTTTTTTACATTATAATCCCATTTAGTGTTTCTTATCATAGCTATCTATCTGGTCACATGTTGGGATGGAGCTGTATTTCAAAGTTTTGTAAAGTGTAACATATATTCCCTTGTGGGCACAATGGGACAGATGTGCTTGCTTAATTTGTAGCATTATCTCCAAACATCGACATTACACGATCTGGTTGTCACCGCCAAAGAGCAAGCACTGATGGATCTGACTGTGTACCAGTGTTCATTAAACACACTCCAAACAGCCTTCAAACTGACTCTATTAGTGGCTGCCTTTAGAACAAGAGGCGCCTGAACACAGTTTTTGACCATGAAATGCTCTTTAAACAGATGAACGGGACTTGAAAGATGAATGTGACTTGAAGTTTCCTTCCTTTATTTTAAATGCCAGTGAGAAGTCAGTTACTGGATATCAAAGCAGCAGGGACACACAGGAACATCCAGTGATAATACATGGGTTGCCCGCACCTACTGAAGAATGTTAAGATGGCCATCACAAGTATCAGCACCGACACAGAGAGGACACACCGGCCTTTTGGCGAGCAGCTAGCTGTCGCTCCGTGTTACCTGCAGGCAAACGAAGACACTTTGCGTTGAATTGAGATTCTGTTTGCTGTGTAGCCGTGCAAAGGGAGTCCAGAGACTTGTCTAAGACACTTGGCTGACACACACTGCCTACAGCAGTCAACATATGGCTCCCTTGTCTGGCTTCATTGTATACGTATGCTGCAATTTATTTCTACACCGTTCTACTGAGAATACCCACACAAAATAAGGCTGCTTGACTAAAGGAAGAAATATATTCTGGCAGCCAGATTAGAAGAAAAGCGAGTTAAATATACCAGCAGACAAATAACTATTAAAGTCAGCATGTTCATATTAAGCATCATCTGTGGTAGTCATTCCTCATCACAACTGGGCTGGAGAAATTTCAGCACATCGATTGGCAAAGTAAGTGTTTGAAAGAGCGTATGAGTCAAAAGGGGATCTGAAGGTGGGCTGACAGATGGAAGACACATGGAGAACCTAAAGATGGAGAGATCACTTTTGTTCTCTGTCAGGTTTGACCGAGGCCTTCTCTGCTCAGAGGTGACTGTTGCACTCTCTGGCACCCTGTAACTCCCCCCTGAGATCATTCCACTCAACTCCACTGCCTCCGCTTTGATGCAAAAGTGGGGTTATTGTGTAAATATTTTGCTTGAGCATTTTAGTGTCTTAATCCTCCATAAGGTGATCTTTGCAGAGGAGCAACACGGGGTGCTGATGTTCAGAGGAGCTCCCAGTTGTAGAAAGAAAGAGGGAGTAAAAGAGACAGAGCAGGGAGGGAGAGGAAAAAGAAGAAGGTCTGTGTACTAGCAAGAGTGCTGGGAGCTAGAGTTCACTACGGGGGCGTAAGTGTGTCAAGAAGAGCGCTTTTCCCCCATCCGCAAGCCCCGGGCCCTCTCCACAACATTAAAAAGCATAAACAGTCAATACTGAATGTAACTCAGAGAAAGAGCAAGAGAGAGAGCGCGGTGAAAAAAAAGAAACAAGTACGAGAACGCAAGGGTTTTTCAAGCGTTACACAACATAGTGAGATCAGAGAAATGGAGGCTGGGCTGTAGTGTATAGTTGCAAAGCTTTCTGGTGGAGGAACGGAGCCTCTCCAAGTGAATCATTCATTGCGGGCGGCAGGGGTGTAAATATGAAGGGGAGGGTTGAAGGAGAGCGAGATCAAGGAAATGCACACCTGGTGCAAGACATGGGTCAGATTGGCCCTACTCAAAAGGAAATGAAATGGAAAAAGAGAATGAGTCGTTTGGCATACCTCTGTTTAGACAGCAGCAGCGCTTCTATCAGTAGGCTTTTGTGAAGCAGGACAGAATGGAGTAGGTAGAAGGTGCATATGGTGGTAGGCTGTCTGTGCCGATACACATGCAGAAAACACATGCTTTCCACGCCGATGAGTCTTTAAAAAAAAATGAGTTTCAAACATTTTAGACTTCCAGTTTGAGATGTGAGAGCTTGTTTATCTGTGGCACATTGTTCTTGCTCATAATCGCTCAAGAGTCTCAATCAGTCACTCCCTCTCTCCGTCTCTTACAAGTTTTTTCAAACAATATCTCCCAAACACTCGACACCTGGCTGGCTGACTTCAGAGCTGAAATCAGTGGTGAAGTCTGTGTGTCTCACAGTCTTTTTTAATCATCCATTCAGTCACTCCTCACATGTTCAAGCCTATGCATTCAGGGAGATCTTCCTCTATAGGCAGATCATAACGAAGCAGAGCTTATTTCACTCCAGAGCAGGTGTGGGATGGCTGTTTTTTTAGGACATGTGCTAGTAATTGTTTATGTATGTGATTAAATACATCACAATGTTCCTTTGATTTATATGAACAAAATTGCTTATCATTACGTTATTGTTTTAAAAAGAAATCTGAACTCTACCACAGCTCTGCCAGGTAAAAGTTTGTAGGGAAAGTATTGTTTTATATCTTTGAGTGAAAGATTTTGTTTAAAACGTCTACAGTGTCCTTGAAATGACAACAAAGAGAAATGTCCAGAAAGGATAATTGCAAAGAAAATATAAACAAGCATATGGTGCTACCTATATTTTCAAGGTTCCCCAGTTTATTCAGAAGTCATAAGCTTGTCTTTTCCTACATTAACAATTCCATCTTTAAGCAAGGACATTCTGACCACATACTGTTTTTCTCCTTGAGAGAATGTTCTCCTGGTTTACGGCCAAACAAAAGTTACTTGAGTGCAAAGTGCTGTTTGAGCCACTTTCCTGCTGGAGCAAGACTCCATATTTTAAACATTTGCAGGAGGGAACAATAGCTATGAAAAGTGTGAAATTTGATTTCTACCCCACGGAATAGGCCGTTTCTTTCTGTTGTCAAACAGAATGACTAAACATGCTCATTCACATGCTCCCATGGAAGGACGTTATTAATTTATCACTACAGTTATCAGTGCTCTTGCACACACTCACACTCACACTCACACACACATACACACACACACACAAACACACACACACACACAAACACACACACGTTTGCTCCTCCATGATTGACAATGTGATAAATTTTATTTGAATATGGCTGACATGAATTATGTAACCAGAGAGACTGGTGGCTTTGTTGCTTCCCTCTAGCTTTTCTCTTTTCCTCCAAGATAACATACAGTTGATAATTTACAGTAGAACACATTCTGAAACTATAAAGAAAGATATAGCGACAATGCCCCAAAGGAAAAAAACAGAGTGCTTCAGTGCATTCAGCAGAGCTGATTCTGAGAACTGCAGAGAAGTGGAGAGGAGAATGTTCATGATGTGGCAACGCTGCCATAAGGTTAGGTGGTTGACACTTTTGACACTGGAAAGTGATTTTTCTTGAATTCAGCTCTGATGGTAGCAATGAGGTCTCTGCAGACTGGGTTATGCCCACAAAAAGAGAAAAAAATAAATACCAATGAAAGAGAAAAAATGAGCACTGCACACTGGTATCTGATGTTGATAGCTGTGGCGAAAGACTGGCTTTGAAAAGCTTGAGGAAAGGGACAAAACTATGTTTTTTCCTTGTTGCTGCAACCTCCAGACGGCCAACATAAAAAAATAAAAAAACAACTTGTCTGATTGGTCTGAAAAGACTGTCAAATGTCAAGCAGTTATCAAACAGCAGACATGTTTTCCTTTAAAAAGATACCAGCAGAAGGAAAAGCCTAACCTTTCGGCGGGTGAGTAGAAGTCACTCATCCCATCATGTGCGGTACTCCACACAAGAAAAAAACCTCGCTCTTTACAAGGCTTACACTTTCCCCTCTGATTCAAATCTATAGTTGTTGACATAAGTTGTCTACCGCTGAAATAGATGGATCTATAAAAATATCTAATTGCAGGGAAATGTTAACTTGGCGGGTTGCAACACAGAGCCAAGAGAACGAACTCCAACACTCACACATTACCTAAAAAAAAAAGACTTATTCCTGTATATGAACAAGAAGATGAGGGAACTCAAAATAAGACATTTCATTGAAAGAAATAAAGCATAAACATAAAAATTGAAAGCATAAACAGGTCTTTCCTTCAATTCAGGGTCACTTTTTTGATTTAAACTTGCTCCAAGGTCTTTTATCAACACCCCTTGCATTGTGTTTACTTCTCAATGTGGCCTGTGCAGATTTCATGTTGTAATCATTGGCCCGGACTGACAGGACCAGCTTGCTCAACACTGGGTGTACAGTTGTGTTTTGCTGTTCCAGTTCCTGTGGTTGATGTTGTTCAACTCCCTTTACACTGTACTTGTATGAAAAGGGAGATGGGATGACAATGTCCTTGATTTTCAAAGCAGTGAGACTTGTTAATGCCCTCATTTCCATGTACACCACTGAATCAATCATTACTGCTCTATTACACTGTTCACAACTTCTGCACAACCGTCACATGAACCGGCATATCTATTCTCATTATTTTAAAATTTCATTTGAATGTCTCTTGGTGCTCTGTTCTCGCTGCATGGGGAGGTCAGAGATCAGGCTGTAGCTGGCAAGGATTCAGTGTCTTGCTCAAAGACACTTTAGCAGACTGGGTGCTCGTTGCTGTGGGCCTCGAGCCCGGCAATACTGCCCTGCAACCCCAACGCTGACAGTTGATAGGAATCTCAAAGACTGTGTTTGTGTTAAACTGAATAGTTTTATCTTGCACTTTTGTTCTTGTGTTATCTAAAGAGGCTGAGAGTAATCAATTACTTTTATCTCCAAATAGGAAATTACAACATCTCTGGCCATTCTTAAGGTGACCTGTAACTGAGGGAAAACAATAGCCATATAAAGTATTCAGGATAGAGTAAATAAGCTACTAAAGAAGTCCAATACAAGTAAATATTGCGGAAAATAAGCAATAAACATGTAACATAATACTGCTTTTTCTTTTGTTGGAATTTGTTTTTAGCTAGAGGTAGAGGATGGAGTTTTGTGTTGTCACACTCCATCTACGAGTGGTTGAATCCCACCAAAGGGGGCCTGGAAAAAGAGTTTCTATAGCCAGATATCTCTGAACCTGGCATTGTCAACTCTTCAATATTGATCAAAAACATCTAATTTCTCACATATGCATTTTAATTTTCAGGCACAAAAACCCATCGAAATCCACCTTTAAGTGGAGTTGTCTCTTAGAGGTAGATGGATTTTTTTGTGTGTCCTGCAGCCAGTTTCAAAGTGGTCACCAGTTTTTATTTCAAACACAGCAGCTGACAAGGCCACAAACATCACATCTCCATTTTCAAACGAAGGTGAGGCCGGGACAAATTCTGTACTTTGGAATTTCTCTGCATTGAAGGGAGGTGATAATGAACATTAATATGTACAGCTGGCTCTTTATACACCTCTTGCTGTGCTGCCTTTGGTGTCCTGTTGAGAGGGTGTCGAAGCAGTGCACCATCAATGACAGGGAACAAAGCTAGAGAAAATATCAAGTCTTTTTCCACAACTGCCTGCCTGCCTGCCTGCCTGCCTTGCTCTGCCTTAAGATTAATCTAATTTGGTCTTTATTGAGAAATGGGTAAGAGCAGTTTTGTTTTATTTATGTGTGTTTTTTCCTCCTCTGCTCATTTCCTTTGTTGCTTCTCCTCGGCTGCCTCTGACAAAAGACAGCCAGTCTGCCAAGCCCGGTGTTGCTCTGGGACGGACCTGTCAATCACTCCTGACGGCACCCTGACAACATGTACGTTAAAATTTCAAACAGGACTCAAAGGCAGCGCGTGACAGCAGCGCCTTTGAAAGTGGCTGTAGCGCTCGGCGACAGCCAGAGGAGTACGGGTGGAAAACAAACTAGAAAACAACAGTGCAGAGGGAAAAGAGAGAGGGAGTCAGAGGCAGAGAGGAAAAGAAAAAGAAAAAAGTTAAAAGCAAAACAGTGAAGAATGTGGGTCTTGATGAGGGGAATTGGTATTAGATTCTCCCTTGGTATATCATTGTTTTTTAATTTGGTTGAAACTCCCTTGAGTGGAGCTTTCAGTCTTCCAGGGACTAAGCTAAGGGCCCCTCTTGCCGCAGTCCGGGGACAGCAGTGGCTCTTTCCTGCATCTCTGAGGCCTCGCTCAGCTCAAGTCAAGCTTCTTACTAGCCCATCCTTCAATACAAAACAACTGTGCACGAATGGTAACATTCTTGATTCCATCTTGCATACCTTCGCCTCATGGCTGCACAATTGATTCCCAGTAGACATGCCACTGAGATAAGTCTTTTCTGTAGAATTCATGAATCTAAAATCTGTGGCTTCCAATACCAACAAGAAAATTGTCAACTTAATTAAGATTCTGCTGTCCTGAATGCTCCGGGACGAAATCTTTTTAAAACACTGTGTATCCGCACACCTTTGCCTACAATGAAACAAGTGTCATGGCATACAATGTGCACATGCAGGCTCGAGGATGTACTTTCAAATGATCCCCGGCGCAACACACAGGCACAGACCATCACCACCTCTTCAACATGGCTAAACAAACAGTATAAATGGGGTACAACAAAAAGGCCCAGGCTGTGCCAGACCCTATGGGAGAACTGTCATCTCTGCAGTCCTGCAGTTTGTGCACCGATCCTTCAGTCAGCATTCACATCTGTAGTTCAAAAGCACACACTGGCATGAAACTGCTACAAAGCTAACAGCTCATTGTCTGTCTGAGACTTTGTTTGACCATGCTGTGTTTCTGTTTGTACATAAATGTGTCTAGTCTAAGTTTGTTTGAAACTAGATTTCTAAAATTAACTCTTACCCTTTAGTGTGTGTGTGTGCACATGTATATGTATGTGTGTGTGTAGCAAACTTGCGTCGTTAAAAACAAGTGGACAAGCAGCATATGTCGTCAGGTCATGCCAGCCTGTTAGTAATTGTTCTTCTTTTTTTTTACTTCTTCCTCTGTAAAATGATGTCTGAGCACTGATAGGCTTTAGTACAGACAGGAGCTATGGCACTGACACACACGCAGCAATGCACCACATGAATTTGTGCCATCGTCTAACTCATGTCTATATAAATGTGTGTCCAAGCTTACTTACAAATGTATACATGCAAGGAAACAAACACACATACAAGCTGCTCAGGGATATGGCTGTGGTATAAAGAACTTAAAACAGCCATCCTGTAGAGAGCCAAAGCTTTGGCTTATAGTGCCCTCTAGTGCTTGAACTACCTGGTAAAGAAGTTGAGATATCTATTGAAACTGCTCAACTGTGAAGACAAGCTGAGTGTGATTGCTGTGTACTAAAACTATTAAAAAGAACAATATATATTGACCAATTTATAACAAAAACCTTTTTGGAAATTAGTTTTATTGTAACATAATAGTGGCTATTTTCTTACAAATCCTGAAGGATATTAATAAGTGTAAAAAGGAAGCAAATCATTTCAGAGAACAGTAAATAAATTTCATGAAATGTTTAAGGCATTTTAAATAATTAAAAACATTAAAATAGCCATATTTACTCTATGATCGCATATTCTGCTGTGTGCATTACTTTTGTTCAAAGGCACCAAAAGTAAAATTCCACTGATCTTAATTTGAATACATAATATAGTTGTTCTTTTTCATGGTTTTAACTATATTTATATTTAGATATGTTTTATACTACATATATTGGATTTGTATAACAACTAACATTTGTCACTGAAACAATGATCCCATATGTAAAAACTGTGAGGGTGAATGTAAAAAGTTGCCATTTTAAACAAGATGTTATTTTCACAAAGCTGGCTGGAAAGGAAAATCATATTTGAAATAAGCCTTATCTTATCAAATTGCTTTATAATAGGATCAACTAAACAAATGTACATGAATACATAGATTTTATTTTATATTCAGTCCCCTGAAAAAGGGATATAGTTGCAGGTCTAGATCATCACAACATATTCTAAATCATGTTTATTTATTCTTAAAAACTCAACAATGCAACTATTAAAATACATGTTCACTTTCTTTGTATATTCAATTTATTAGGCTGACAATATAATATCTTAATCTGATGAAACTTAATCTCTTATGGATTTTAAAAACTTAATTTTCATTTAATTCGTTAATAATTACAATAATTTATTTTAACTGGGTCTGATGGGAAAGTGATGTAAGATTTATATTGTGTGTGTGTGGGTGCGCTCTGGACAAAATAAAATGCATCCCATGCACAGGAAAGGCCTTTGAAAAAATGGAAATCCAAGTAAGGTAACATGCACTACAAACCAAATTTTTGGCATAAAATGTGACTTGTTCTTCTCAAACTGTCTTCCACGTCTGTTTTTCCTCAGATGATTAATTCCTTGATTGATCATGTTTATTGTTGATCATTTTGTGCAGAAAACATTTTCATTTCATGTCACATTGTGTTTGCCACTGTGAAAATACTTTAGATTGTTAGATAAAATGCTTACACTTTGTTTAATATCTGAGGATATTTATTTATTTATTAGAGGATGTATTGTAAGATATAAAATACTGTCAAAATCTAATAGCAATTAATTCTGAAGCAAAAAAACTCCAATCCAACACATCTTGACATGTTTAGCCAAACCTGGTATGACCTAACATTTTTAGGGCAGCTAAGGTCACTTTATTTGAGCAATTGGATATTCCATGCGAGGACATTAATGTCTTATCTACTGCTTAAATTAATATAATAAGCAAGGGTGTTTGTAAATCATATGCGTGTATTTTTTGCGCATGCATGATAGAGCCAGCAGAGGTGGGATTTGAAAGGCACCTCAAAGCTATGATTATCCTGAGTGTCTCTGCCCAATAACGTTACCTGCTGGGACAGCAGCATTGCTCCTCTAAATAAATTGCAAGTGGCCTTGGGCAATAAGAGGAGCCCTCCTTTGATCTGCCTGACTGCCAACGAGGAAAATGTGCAGGCAGTCAATCAAGCTCGTAGGGCTTTGCAACAATGGAGCCGACCCCGGTTTATTATTTATTTTTTAAATTGATGTATTTCATTATTACAACGTGTCTACCTGCTGGGGTAGCAGGGGTGTGGAGGGAGGGAGGGGGTGGAGGGGGCAACATGATCAATAATTGATATGGGGTGTGAAAAAGCTGATTTGCTGCCTCTCCTCTGGTGCACTTGTCACTAGCTGTTGTCAGAACACATTTGCTTTGATGACAAATTTGGAGAAGTGAACAACAGCATCACATCTGATTACAAATTTAGTGAGGAGTGGTGAAAGGCAGGGGCCCCTTCTCGCTGAGGCTCTGTTTGTTCAGGGCGCTCAGGAGGAATGACTATGAGGCTCCGAGGTGAGTTACAGTCTTGTAAGCAGAGAGATGAGAAGGGGTGGAACTTTTTTGTCATGTGTCAGTAAACAGCGTGACTTGTTTGAAAGGCACCTGGATTACAGGGTGAAAAGTTGCTCTTTAAACCTTTAAAGCTTTGGGGGCATGGGAGACATGCCATGTCAAAACAGAGTGTGGAGATGAGAAGTGAGAGCAACTAAAAGCCATCACTCCCCCTGGTGTGTCGGCTAAGAGACGAAGGAGCTGTCCTGCTTTTCATAGAGTTTGGGGCCATGCTGTATGGTGGAGCATCTCAAACTGATTTAGTCAAATAAAGGAAGATGCTAGAGTGATTTGAACAGTCCAGGTTTCCTGAAATACGTGAAGAAAATCGTCAATAAGAAGAAGACTCTTCGTCCCCAGTTGTACCAAACATTTTACGATGACTTCATTCCTAAGAGTAGTTCTTAATTAGCCTAAATGTTGTTTTTTAATTACATGTACGGAGTGGAGATTTACCACAAACTTTAAAACTAAATCCTGATGGGAAAACAGTTCAACACAAAATCTCAAAGAAGGGAAAACAAACAACTAAATATCAACAACTCAACATAATTGACAGCTGCATCCATTTGCCCGGTCCAAGCCCCCTCCTCCTGCTTTTCCACCCTGTTCTTCCAACACCATTTCCTCTTTTAATTATCCCCCAGCAAAAAGATGGAGCACATCAGACGCATCGCGGTAAATCCTGGCCCTGGCACAGGCTCATAGTGGCTCCTGCGTCTGGCAATCCCGATAGAGCCTGTGCGCTGGCAGTGACAAGACAGGGAGGATGCCTGCAGATTTTCTGACAGAAAGAATGGAGAGGATGATCTCTCAGCAAAAGAGAGGTCCTCATTCTACTCCCAACGTGGGAGGCTTTTTGGCAAGCGCTTTCCGATCACACCACATTTTCTGCACCAGATTAGCCAATTCTCAGGAGCAAAACTCACATGGACCCCTTGTTTACACCTCAGTACCAATGTTTTTGTAATGACTGTTTAGTAAAAGAGCACATTGGAGGCACCGCAAGCACGGCTGCTTTCCTATCTCTGCCTACAACATTTTAGGGGTGAGACTTATTCTATATAGCAGGGTCTGAGAGACCATGGTTTGGTTTAAGGGAATATGATTTGTTTTGAATTGAAAAAAGTCTCCTCTGACCTGAAATGTGTTTTACGGAGAGAATTGCACATTCACATTATAATTAGGTATCAGCTACATGAATGGGTTTTTCTTTTAGAAGCCAGATAGATGAAAAGGTTGCAAGTTAACTAGTGCTGGGGCTGCTATCTGTCAAAGTTTCTCCCATCTCTGTGGGGTGCACATCAATCACAGAGGTCCCCAACCAACCGGCTAATAGTGTCGTCATCTCCCACGCGATTACACGGATTGCACAATGAGATCCTCGGACACAATGGAGCTGCAAATCTAGCACCCCACTCTGTTCCCTTCTCCTTTCCTTTTCTTCCATCATTCTGAGATGAAGAGTGGAATGCTCCACAGCGGGTAGCGTTCTACTCCTCCGAGGGGAACTGAGAAAGCAGGCAAGGGCCTCTGTGATGTTACTTTCCCTTCAGGGTGGGGAGGAGATGTCTTGTAGCGCAGCTAAAGATGATCATTTGAGAGCATGTGAAACAATGTTCCCCTCTGGAAGCCACAGAGACGTGGAGAGAGCCAAGGTCCCAACTAATGAGTTAGGGTTAGCTGATGTTTCTCAGTGATGAAAATGAGAACAATGTTGTCCTTGTTCTTAGATGGCAGTGGCAGTTTCTTTTCCCGGTTTAGACATTGTATTGCACCTCTGTTACTTACGTCTCTGAATACAATGGTCAGAGGTCAAGTTGAGCAGCAGCCTTGAAGGTAGTAGAGTTCAACTCAAAGACTCAGAAAAGTGAGCGATTGCTACTGTACCATGCAGAGCTATCCAGCCAGAGTATGATTTCAGTGTCATTCTGCTGCCATCCTGCATCAAAACCGTGGACAAAGATTTTACATTTAATAGGCATGATGAAAGAAAACATTAATCTATGAATGAACATATGAGGAAAATCTAAACATTTGTTTCTTATATGTTCTGATAAAACCTTTCCTCCCGGAGTAAATATTTGCTCAAGAAACTCACAAAACAAAACAACATCCCATCTGATAATCTTCCACAATTACACAGCACACTGTGATGAAAGGATATCAATGATCTACTTATGTCAGAGAAAAAAAGTGCAGCTTCAAACATGAAAGCTATTGAAGCCTGAGAGTTTCAAGTCAATGAATGATCAAAGGAGCAAAAGCTTATCAACGCTGTTCCTTAACACTGAAACAGTGTCATATGGCTCTGCATTTGCTACCACAGTAGCAGTGTTTTTGCCCAAGAACATAATGGCTATTGTGCTTTATAAAAAAACATTTGCCTTTTTACAGAGTTGAAGCTGCAAAAAGCACACAAAGTGAAGAGGGGGCACGAGCCCTTTATCCCGATGAAAGGCTAAAGGATGAGACTGACCTTTCTGGCATCAGCTGGGCTTTGGAAGCACAATACATGGCAGCAACTCTTTCTGGCCTTTTCCCCTTCAGCTCTGGGCTATGCTTACAAGCCAAAGACTCAAGTCCAAACATCTATCATTTTATACAAAGACTCAACACACAGATGCCCCAAACCCCTCCTTTTACATCACACACACACACACACACACACACACACACACACACACACACACACACACACACACACACACACACACACACACACACACACACACACACACACACACACACACACACACACAGAGAGAGCAGTTATGTCTGTACATCTGCAAACAGACCAGTCTCATCTGGCATCATAGTACAACTGCAGGCTATGGAAGCAAAAAGAGACAACATATCACTGTAGATTACATCAACACAAAGGCTTGACTCAGTCCACAGTATCATCACTGTTTTCCTTTAACAGGAATTGAATAACAATTACATTGTGACCTGTACCCACTTGGGGAACACACCAATCCAAACTCGCTTAAACTGGGACTGGATGGAATGTAACTATGTTACACTTTTCCACACAAGCAAGACTTGAAATGAAAATCCTGACATGGTTAAGTGCTAATGTAAAGAGTGCCCCCCATAAATGACCACTTTACACTTTAAAAGCTTTGTTGTAGGGAGGCCACATACCTAAAGGGCCTTTGTGTGATATTTCAAAAGGCTGCATCGCAATGTCATGGCAGAACAAGGGTCATGCAAACACAGAATAGCACTTGTGTGTTGTTCGTTTTTTTTTCTTTTCTATATAATTCTATAGGTAAACTCTAGCAGACAGGAGATAAGGTACCCGTGGGCTGTCAAACAAAGGAAACTGTAGTTGGCATCTGAAAAGGTAAAGAGTAGTAGTCCCTGACGTGTTAGAGGCCTCATCATCAGTGAGAGAGTATAAAAGGACCTGCAAGTGTGTCAAGGGCTATGTTGTGCTTAACATCCACAGCCCTACAACCATGGGAAAGGTATGAGCTCACATGCAATATGGCTAATAGCTTTGACAGAGAGGTGAAACATGGCAGGATTGAGGAACATGTGTCAAATAATGTAACAGGGAAAGAAAATGCAGCAGTGTGAAGAGAGGTACCAATTCCTGAAAACTGTGTAGATCAACAATTATATGGTATCCTAATATGACAGAGATTCTTAGTAACTGTATGAGAGTAACAACAGTGTTCAGACTGGATGAACGTACAAAGAGTTCTTGAAATAAAAGTCAGCTGAAACAATAGTTTCAATTCCATTGAATTTCACCTGTCAAGTCCTGAAAACAATGTGTACAGCAGATTGTTGAGGCTTGTATATTCGAAGGACTCGTGAAAAAGTAATTGAGTTTGTTCAAGGGAGAGCAGTGTCCCCTACAGTCCATTCATTAATATTGCAACTAGTTTATTCATATACCTAACATTAACTTGAGTGCTGTATGCTTCTCTCTCTCCTTTTCAAGATTATCTTTTACGAAGGCCGCAACTTCCAGGGCCGCCACTGGGAGTGCAGCAGTGACTGCATGGACACCTTCAGGCACTTTAACTGCTGCAACTCCATGCGTGTCAGCGGTGGTCACTGGGTGACCTATGAGAAGCCTCACTACATGGGTTACCAGTACATCATTGGCCCCGGCGAGTACCCTGACTACCACAGCTGGATGGGATTCAACAACTGCATCCGCTCCTGCCAGATGTACCCCCCTGTAAGTCAATCAAACAGACAGATGGGATTGGTAGTCCCCCCACCCGCCACCACTCACCTTGTACATCAAATGCCGCTTTAGAAATTGATGTCAATCACTGGCCTTTTGATGTCATTAACAGATACTAAGACAGGTCATAGCATAAAAGTATGTGTTGCTAGGCCCACAAGGAGACCCAGTCAGCCTTTAAAAGGAATATGATACACACCCCACAAGACTTGGTACCTTCATTCTAATTCATATTCACATTGAGTGTTTCTGGCAGTTTAGGGAGGAGGGAATACAGTTATGTCATGCTCCTAAAGAGTTGTTGGTCATTCTCATATGTAGTAAGTAAGCTAGTAAGCAAGCTCACTTTAATTCAAAGTTAGTAATATCAACTTAGGGCGGAGAGTACTACCAAAATGATCTCTGGAGTTCACGGCTACTAAAATAGCGTAATAATCATGTTGTGATTTCATTCACATACAGTATAGAGGATCCTACAAGATGAGGATCTACAACAGGCCTGACATGATGGGACACACAATGGAGTTCATGGATGACTGCCCCAACCTGTACGAGCGCTTCCGCTACCGTGACATTTACTCCTGCAACATCATGGAGGGTTTCTGGATCTTCTATGAGCACCCTAACTACAGGGGACGCCAGTATTTCCTGCGCCCCGGAGAGTATAAGGCCTGTGGTGACTGGGGCTGCCACAACCCCATGGTGGGCTCCTTCAGGAGGATGAGGGCTGTCATGTAAACTGCGCAACTCAAATTAAAAACTTGATTTTCAAATAACTCTGTGCTTGTGAGCTTTTTTTTAACAAAACCATGCAACCACAAGTCAATAGTAAAAGTACAGTACCACTCCTTGGACAGGCAGTCCATTTGCTTCCTGCATAGTGTACATCTTCAAAATAAAGCATGCTGCTTAATGATTTATATCCCTGTCAAATACCTTTTAAAACAAGCCAATCCTTTTCTTTTTGCTGCCCTGTCTATCCTCATAGTCTGCACATAGGTTTCTGGCATTTATGCCAATAAAGGCAGATGTTGCAACTCTTATTGAGGCCCTTTGAGAAAGTGCAGTTGTACAGTATTTTCTATAGACAGACAGAGCTTTGACAGAGACAAAGCGGCTGCTGCAGCTCACCAGTCCTATAGTGTTCTGCAGTCTATACAGCCCACTGTGCTGACACGACAAAGCTTTGTTTCACATTTGCAAAGCCCTGATCCCAGCAGGTTCTATAAAGAGGTCTGATACAGGCCGACATCTGGTCTGGACTGAACTAAACACAGTTACAATGGGCAAGGTAAGCATGCAATTTCAAATCTATATAGTAAAAGCAACTAAAATGTTAGATGTATAGTATATTGATCATTTCTATCTAAAGGGTAAAAAATGCTGCAAGGACACACATTCAAAAATAAATAATTTTTGTCATATAAAATGCTAAAGACCTTCACTGAGTGATAACTCAACCTTGTGTTGTGTTTGCATAACAAGCAGGGATATAATTAAATGCAATAAATTGCAAGAAAAAAAAATAAAACTGACTAACATTGAAAAATAAATGGAAGACTTTAGACTAAGACGTTTGTGATACTTTGTCCTTTGTCTTATGTTGAGGATAGTAAAAAAATGCAACTACTCAACTGGGTTTGGAATCTAAATTGCTGTAATTTAGGCCAATACTTTTTTTTTTAAATATACCCCATGCTATTTTGTATTTTATTAAACTTCATCAGGCATTTGATCATACATTCTTTGTTGGATAAAGCTTACTTGCAAACCTGGCTCAGAATACATAATGGTATGGTTATGAAACTGAACGAGACTAAAAGTTCAAGTTATTATTGTTTATATCATATATATAAGGTGTGTAATAGTTTGTTTTTGGCATAGCCCTGTGGTGATAATGTCCAATCATCCATCACTTGCAGGTTATCTTTTACGAAGACAGGAACTTCCAGGGTCGTCACTATGAGTGCAATAGTGACTGTCCTGAGATGCAAAACCACTTCAGCCGCTGTAACTCAATAAGAGTTGACAGCGGTTGTTGGGTGGCCTATGAGAAGCCCAATTATGGCGGCTACCAGTACATGCTGCACAAGGGCGAGTACCCCGACTACCAACGCTGGGCAGGCTTCAATGACTGCATCCGCTCCTGCCGTATGGTGCCACCTGTGAGTTTTCACTGATGTCCTACCCTGTTTGCAGCAATGTTCTCACTAAAGCTTTTCTATGGAAGTGCCAGTTTAGGATCATGAAGTTCTCAAACCTAGTATTAGTGTTTTTCTACAGTATTTTTGGCTATTATAGATCTTTTTTTTTAGCTTGACCTATAAAAGCAGTCATAAATGTGTCTACAAATTTACGTCAAGTTATTCTACTGTGGTACTATTAAGTTGAACAAATGCTCATGTTACATGAAAGTATTATCTTAGTCTCTCATTGCTTCTTCCCGTAGTATAATGGGAACTACAGGATGAAGATCTTCGAGCGGTCTGACTTTGGAGGCCAGAATATGGAGCTTATGGATGACTGCCCGGATCTGAATGAGCGTTTCCACACCCGTGACATCTCCTCTGTTAATGTCATGGAAGGCTACTGGATGCTGCATGAACACCCCAATTATAGAGGACGCCAGTACTTCTTGCGCCCCGGAGAGTACAGGAGGCACCACGAGTGGGGAAGCAACAGCCCCACCATCGGCTCTCTGAGACGTGTCACTGAGCTCAACTAATTCCCAGATTTTTTTTTTACCCTTATTGAGCACCACTGTTAAACATCCCTCCTTCTTGTTCCCTTAATGCCAGTACTGTTTCAGTGTGGTTTCAACACTGTGGTGTCCAAACCTGAAATCTTACATTTTAACGATGGATGGTTTTCGGGCGTCTGATGTTGGGTTCTGGTTTTGCTGGTTTGCTTTGCATTGTTGGGTAAAGTTCCTCCCCAACTCAGTGCTCAAGCAATGCTCAATAAATATTGATGATCTTTTTTGCTTTGGTCGTCCCAGAGCAAAATGGTTTGCCTCGCCGGTCCCCAACCTCCTGTCCTACTGGAATCACAATAAAAGAAAACTTGATGGAAGTCAACTGAAGGGATCCTTTGTTAATTTTCTATTGACTACTACAGCTGTCACTATTAAAAGATCAGGGAGATATGGCTTTTCATAAATCTGAGGAATATTTTCTCTTTAGTATGGTGATTGAAATTGTCATCAGGCCACAGAGTTAAATAGAAGTGTAACCACCAAGGTCCTAGACCAAGACCAAGAGTTTCCACAGTTTGCCATGATATCGTCATTCCACATACACAAAGAAAAATTATAAAGGAAACAGAAGCTTATTCTTTGAAGTTTGATATTAAAGACCAAAGAAAGGGCATCTGAGGATGAGCTTGTAGGAGTCTTTATGAGATCACATGGTACAGAGCAAGCGCGTTGGGTCCATGAAAGATGCCCATATTAGATCCACATCACAGGGCCAGTGCCAACTCAAAGAGTTGAAGTCAAAGTGGCCTGGTATTAGCCCCGAGCATCAGGCTCTCTCAGAACAAAAAACAAAACCCAGTCCACATCCCCGCTCATGCATTTTTCATCAGCCCAAGATACTGAACCCTTTCAGAAATAAATATCAATTATTGAAATTGTTAATTAGACGCTGCGTAATTGGCAAAGATACACATGAATAAATAACTTTGACCATTAATTATTGATTCAAAAAAATGTGAAGTCCAGTGGGGAGTGCATTTGCGAGTCTCTTAAGATCAAGCACAACAAGAAATATGAGTTTTGGCCTTGAGTGATGTCCAATTAAAGGATTGTCGGCTTTGCTGTACAAGTCCAGTGAGTTGCCCTCATCATCCTTTTTATATCTGTGGACAACAATACCCAGAAGACAACATCAACAGGGTGCAACATGGGATCTGATCAACTGGGGTCTGGGGGCAATGGCAGATAAAAGATGAGAGGAAATGTAGAGGCTGCCAGGCCTGAACCATAAATGGAAGTTAATCTAAGGTCATGAAGAGGCATTGTCTTCAATTATTAAATTCAATTCAGGCAGTAAGCCCTTTTTTAGCCCTTTAAACATAACTACTGAAAACAAGTCTATGGTCATTTGTGTTTAAAGTGTATGGGTATAACCCTGAAAACTATGCAAACAGCCTTGCTTAAATATTCAGTACAGTCATGTTGCAAAATCTACTAGTATTTTCTACTTATATCATTAAAATCTGCACTTTGTTCAGTTTTTGGTAGCCATAAGGCTGGTACATCAGCAGAGGACAGAACTGGAGTGCCCAAAAACTTGACAATATGGCATACCAATATAAAATAAATTGTTGAAACAACACAAAGTATGAAGAACTTTGATTTAGCTAGGAATTTTGAGAATCTGACTTACTCTACAGGGTCACAGTTTTTTGCCAACATGATTATTTCAACACAAAATGCACTACTCAACTTCATTCAAAAATAAAACTGCGAAATTTCAGTCAGTAACCTAAGAATGGAAACCTTCCGTATCACAACACTGTGTGTGTCCTCTTAATCAGAAAACTGGCGTTAATGCAGAAACTGGGTACACATACTTACTGTACACCTGAATAGCTACCATTACTGTAGAAAACAACTTTGATGCATATGCTATTGTAAAATACGCTTCTATAAAACACTATGCATCAAAGAGGCAATGCTTAATGTCCCTCGATTGTTTCTCCTCTACCTCAAGTCATTTAGATATTTTCAATCGCTTCGCACATGAAAAGGACAAGAGTGAAATCTGAGTTTTGTCTCATTCATCTTTGAACCCTTTGGACTTGGTGATGGGAAGCTGATTGAAGGGTAAGTAGTGCGTTTTAGAGAATGAATTCTTTAGATGCTGGAAAAGAGAAAGAAAACGAAAGAAACAGAGAATCCGAGAACACAAGCCTGTGATTCCATTATTTGTCTCAGTTCTCCTCCCTCTTTTCATTTCTGATGGCTGGATAATTAAACCTCTACAGTATTGTCTTCCATCTTCCTTGCCCCACTTCCAGCAACGTGAATTCCCCTATGGGCAACATTATAAAAACGCCCTTTTTAGACATCTGTTTTTCAGATCGGCACCATTTTTTCCCCCTATTAATTTGTGTTCTTTGTGAAAGTAGAAAGACTAGTGCCAGGACAGAAATGAACACACATGCTCATTCTCAATCCTTTACACTTCAACTGCAAAAATAAATCAAAGAAAGTTAAAAAAAATATATAAAATCTCCAAATATTCTTTTTCAACATTACTTTTTATTCAACAGTACTGCCATTATACAATCCAAACCAATCCTTAAGTGTGCATTGCAAGACATCAGATAGGAGCTCAGAGGCTGGAATGGTACAAAGCTTAATTTAAAAGCAATCGCGTTCTCCCCTCCAGCTTGAAGGAGGCAGCTTGTCAATTACAGTTCCTGCTCTGACAGAGGCTTTGGGCGCCACAACGAACAAGCAGGAAAGCAGCAAAATATGAAAGAATGAGCACAACTTGTAACAATGAGCAAATAAAAAAATAAAATAGATGCATACAAGTATTCTAACATACAACACAATAACTGGTAAATTCCTGTTACTTTTGTAAAATAACTGTTATTTAAGTTTTAACACAGAAAATCTTAATCTGTAACTCACCCAGTTTATGTTAAACAGAGAAAGAATGAATGCTCTATCAACTGCCAACTTGTGTTATTAGTTCCATTACTGAAATTAGACCCTCACCTAATCAAAATACCTGTCCAGTCAGAAAATGTAACCTGGAAATACAGCAAGAAAAGTAAAAAATAAACAAAGCATTTAATCAGTATGAACCTTGTGGGTAATTATAAGCAAATGCAACCAGCTAAAATAAACTTGGGGCTTCTTCCTTTCTCATACACAGTGTATGTGTAAATTAAATGTCTTTCAAAATCATGTCCTGAGATTGTATTCTTAAAAAAATAATTTCCACCACTTCAGTTTTCTTTGATCCATGAACACATTGTGATACAATACACATTGTGTATTTGTCTTAAAAAAGTCATCTTAGTTAACTCCCTTCTTGTAAAGTTTCTCCAATGAATGTATTATTGTGGAGGTATTGTGTTGTGTTGTGATTGCCACATAATACCTCCTGCAGGAGCCTATTAGTGTAACTTACCTAAATCATAAAAGATGAGGTAGAATTCAAAACATTTGTAAACTCTGAGTAACAGTCTGAAGTCTAAACAGGGGACATCTCTGGTTGTGCTGATCAAATGGAACATTGGTGTGTTAAGCTTCTCTCTCCATGATTTGTGCTTCAGAGGTTTAAAAAAAAAAAAAGTGATCTGAAAATTTGCCACAAGACCCCAGAGGGAGCTGCCGGTGAGCAATGCAAACCATTTTGACCAATGTTCATGCCAACTGAGTGTTGTAAAAAGTCTCTGGTCTAGTTGCTGTCCCTCTGCACAGCAAGAGGCTGCTTGACCGGCAGGTTTTCATGGAGGTACTTCATGGTACCCTGCTCAGAGAAGTCGGCTGCCGTTTGCCCCGCACCTCTCAGGACCCACTTGGTGGTGAGCAGCCCCTCTAGGCCGACGGGGCCCCGGGCATGAATACGAGCCGTGCTAATACCTACCTCTGCTCCTACAGACAGAGACGGAGGAAGAAAGACAGCAAGTGAGAATGCATAACATCGTATCCTATCTGTTGTAAAAAGTCTGCAGTTGTTTGAGAGAGAGAGAGAGAGAGAGAGAGAGAGAGAGAGAGACAAATTAATATGAGTAAGAATGCTTGGCTTTTATGGGATACTCTACTCAACCCTGAAATATTTTCACAGGAAAAGAGACAACAAAAAACATGATATGGTGATGACACACATCCTCCACATACCTAGACCAAAGCGGTAGCCATCAGCAAAACGTGAGCTTACGTTCCAAAAAACACAGGCGCTGTCCAGCTGTTGAAGGAACTTCTCCGCTGTGTTCTCTGTAAGAGAAAGACAGCTTATTGGCGCCACTAGCTCACGACCTAATATTTCTGATCCAACACCCTTTCAGGTATAGACATGAAGTATGTGATCGCATACTTCATGTCTATGCCATAGAAATTGGAGTTGAAAAAAAATGCATTACAGTACTCATATTATGCTCATTTTCAGGTTCATAATTGTATTTAGAGGTTATATCAGAACATGTTTACATGGTTTCATTTGAAAAAAAAAACACCCTAGTTTGTTGCACTGCAGCGCCTCTTTATACCCTTTTCTCTGTTTTAGCTACAGGGTGATGCATCACACTTCTGTCATATCTTTGTTGGGAGTCGCACATGCACAGTAAGTAGTGCTAGCTAGTCAGTTGCAGAGTAGCTAGGAGCTAGGCAAGCATTATAACATGCGTCATTTTGTAATGCACGTTTTTATATATATATATACACACATATACACACACACACACACACACACACACACACACACACACACACACACACACACACACACACACACACAAGGGAAAAAGCCAAAAGCATAATATGAGCACTTTAAAGCATTGAACAAGCAATGGATCTTGCTTGTTCTCTTGCTTAATTCAAAACAGGATCAAAAATGATTTGCCTCTCACCATGTATATTTTTCCCATAAACTCCACCAGAAAGGGAAGGGGTTTTGCCTCTCTATAAACTCTTAAATCATTTAAGCATTTACTACTACCCCAAAAAACACAATCTACATATAATTCTATCATCTCAGACAGGATGATTTGGACAAGTCTATTGGTCTAAATGTCATCAGGAGAAATCCTTGAGCTGCTATACGGCTTTAAAAATAAATCCAACTCATTTAGGTATAAATACTCAGCAAATTATGTATTAGTGAAGGAAATAAAGTTGACATTTTTGCAGGTTTTTCTCTTGATGACGTCACAGATTATCTACCAATCCACTAATGTGTCCGTGCGTATTAATATAGTACTTCTATAACTAGATAATCAACAAGTGTGTGTCTCTATCTATGTATTTATGTCTACATTCTATCCAGTCTATCTATTTACATACTGTATCTCTGACATTAGCTGACAGAGCCAAACAACTGAGCACGTTAATTCATTGAGGTACCTTCTGTGGTCACCAGATGGCAGCAGCACATCCTTCACTGCATGTGAGAAGGATCCTCAATGTAGAAATGTGAACTTTTTCCTTTCTCTTGAATTCTTTAAAATACTGCTCACTTTTATTCTGATCACCTGAAGAAACGTGTAAAATATTTTGCGTATTTGTATTCCAACCTTCTATAAAAAAAAGGGATTAGCACTTCTGTTTTTCCATACATTTAAAAAAAATATGTACAGGATATTTCTAAGAATGGCTCCTTTTGATGCAGTTTATCCATGTTACAAACGCAGCTATTTATGGGACACCTTCATCAAAAGTTTGATATTCCCAGAAATTGCCTCGAAAAAACGAACACACAAAAATGGCAATGTGTCTTCAACACTGTCTGCAAGCAATATGGCAACAACCTGTAAAATCGGGAAATACTCTGGACACTGCACAGAAGGGTTTTAATCAACATGAGTCAGGAATATGCGATGTGATGGCTCACTTGAAAAGACAAAAATGTGTTTAAACATGGCCCAAAGTCACGACAGGGACAACTCTTTTAAACTGTGTTTTAGCATCTGCTCTACATTTTATATGGGCTCTGCCCCCGACATTAGAGTCACACAGGGAGGCTGTGCACTCATCCTGACAACATAGTGTCACTGCTCATTAGCCACTGTGGAAGAAAGTGAGATGAATGGGGAAGGTGAATCAAGAGAGAACTTGATGAATATCAGACACATAAAGAGACATGGAGCAATAAAAGATTGACCAAGACTAACAAGTGATGTATAGATTAGAAAAAGAGAATGCAAAACCATCTTTTGAGCCATTTTAAAATGCAAATTGGTTGAAAGACAACAGGAAAATACTAGCACAAACACAGTGGGCCACCTACCATTTTCTGTGATGATAACGTCTGTGTGGGAGCTGCCATACTTGTGAATATGGTCCACAGCCTCCTGCATGCTGTCCACCACCTCTATACAGCACTCCAGGTCACCGTACTCAGTCCGCATAGACTTTACCTCCGATGGGCTGAATGTCAGGAAGGAGGCGAACTGAGGGCCTGCATGAATCTTCACCTAGTGACGCCACACAGAATAAAAGATAAATAAGATAAGTCCTCTTGTAGAAACATACATATTCAAATTAAGTTTGTTTTATTAATAAATTATTGGGATACTAGTAAAGAATTTCAATGCTCTACCCGTTCAGTGCGCAACATGTCAATGATCTGGTCAAACAGTGGGGTCCGGAGGATGTCCCTGTGGATCAGCAGAGTTTCCATGGCATTACATGCAGCTGGGTAGTCACATTTGGAGTCTCTGACTGGAACGGGAAAATATCAGTCAATTACTAATCCATATTCATAGTTGGTTAAAGTAGGGTTAAGCAGAGTACCCCCAACATACATGTCTGGCAGAAATAGCCTACCTATTTACTAATGCAGTAGAAATGTACACATGAACTTCTACAGCACAAGTCAGCAGGGAGATTTATATACGCTGACCAATTTTGATGACTCTGTCAACGCTGGCTTCTGCATCGACGTAGACGTGGCAGATTCCCTCGCTGTGACCCAGCACCGGGATGCCCTTGGCCACCCGCTGAATGTTCCTCACCAGCTGGGATGAACCTCGAGGGATAATCAAGTCGATCATCTTGTCCAGTCGGCATAGATCCTCCACCTCCTCACGAGTGCTCACCTTGTAACAAATACAGCTTGTCAACCACAGCAGCTACATGCTTACTTGGGCAGATTTCTAATCAGCTGACTGAGGTGATGCATTTTCATCGAGACTTCGGAGTTCTCCTAGTACATGTGCTATATAAAAAAGGTAGGGGTGGAACGGTACATGTATTTGTATTGAACCAAAACGGTACAGGCGTCACGGTTCGGTCCATGAATTTACACAGAATAAATTAATAAACTCAAATTTATTAAGATAATGCGGAGCTACTGCTAGATATGCGGGTTCTTTAGGGACACCTAATCTGTAGCCCCACCTTAGCTCTGATTGGCAGCGCTGCCTATGTAGCCAAGCTCCACCTATGTACTGTATGCAGTTTTTGGGGGTTTGTATTGCCTTCTAACAAATGCACAGGAAACATTTTACCAGCTGCACTGCCTCTCTGACTCCGTGCACGGAAAGGGCTTCCTGGGTGAGCTGGTGGAGGACACGGTTTGTGTTGGCTGCCTCCTTGCCTCCCTTCAGCAGGAGGGCGTTACCACTGGCTATGGCCAATGCTGACACCTGGAAACACACAGGGTTTGTGATATTACTGCAGTCGTTTCAAGAAAGTCTAGCAAAAAAATGAGAATCTAGATACGTTTGTTGCAATTACATTACATTTCCAAACAAATGTTTTTTGGGGTGACATCTTAGTCATGTATTTATGTTGTTTGCATTTTCCAAGACAAAAACCAAACTGCCAGATCTGTTTGTGTTACGGCAGCTCTGCCTGGATACCTGTGGCAGGCAGTCAGGTCGGGCCTCAAAGATGACCAGAAGAACTCCAATGGGCACAGCGATCTGCTCCAGCTCCAGATTGTGAGCCACCCTGGTCCTGCGCAGCACGCGACCCACACTGTCCTGGGCGGCCACAGCGATCTGGCGCAGACCTATGGCCAAGCTGTTAAGTTTGGCAGGTGACAAGCTCAGACGTTTCAGCATGGCTGGTGGCAAATGGCCTGCAGAAAGGATGGAGTGCAAGGTTACACTTTGCTTTTAGGTGATACGGGACCCAACTCATTAACTAGGCCAGTCATAGAGAGCCCTCTGGTGGAAAGAAATTAATTAAACTGCCCATTTGGAAATATTTACAACATTATCTCTCTCTTAGGTGAGTTTCTGTTGAAATAATACAATTATATTTGATTATTTCCAGCCAGAGAAGAAGCTGTTGATTAAAAACCTGTTTTTGGATACATGAGCTTATATAAAGTAAATTGTATGGACACTGTTGCAAACATTGCCAGGTACACACTACATCCTCTCTAAACCTGACAAATTCACTCAGTGGGGGCCTCTGTTACCTGCATTTACAGCCAGGTCTATGTCCATCTTGTTGGCAGCCAGAACCTCTTCCTTCCTTTCAGTCAACAACTCTGCTAAATGGCAGATGATCTCACTCCTCTGACAAACAAAATAGAGGCAGGATGAGAACGTAGTACATCTATCCACACGAGGTCAGTGTTTCTCTGTATCTGATATGGGTAAGTTCAGGACTAAGCTTTGAAATTGTATGCGTTTATAAACTATAGCATATAACATTTTCAAGAATAAACTGAAATCCTTTAACACAACTATTGATGTTAACTGAAGAAAAGATATTTGTTCTTATTTGGCACCTGTTCTGGGTGCAGAGATGCCAGGGTTCTTCCAGAGTTGCGTGCCATTTCTGTCTGATGCTCCACAGTTGGGCCTGGCAAAGTATCAGGGACAGGACTGAGTCACTCAAAGTACACTTGGTTGCTAGTTTATTATCTAAACCTAGCTAAACCTACTACTACAACAACAGCCCTATAATAAACCCTGCCTCCATACAGGTTATAATGTTTTTGCTGAGAAACTGTTGACTCAACTTTAGTGTGTGGTGCTGTTGAACTGTATCGGTTATAGTATACTCTTAATATAGAACAGAGAAAATATTAGAAACACACTTCTTAGTATGATACAAAATAACTTGCCAGCACCACAAACTACAACCTCCAAACTTTTCATAAAATTCAATCAACACCTCTTTCAAATGGTTTCAACAAAAACTAAACATAACTATTAGACTGGGTTTATTTTAGCCAAGTGTACTGCTGAAATAATACTAATGAGAGAAGTGGTTGAAAGAGAAAGCGTAAAGCCCTGGTGAACTCACCAGCAGGTTTGAT
Source organism: Percina caprodes (assembly GCA_013375575.1). Classification (NCBI taxonomy): domain Eukaryota; kingdom Metazoa; phylum Chordata; class Actinopteri; order Perciformes; family Percidae; genus Percina; species Percina caprodes. The sequence continues at coordinate 6,066,547 of JABXJD010000010.1, forward strand.
CTCAGAGAAGAAGGTTCCCACCTTCTTGCCCTCCACAATGTCAGTGATGACTTGACCTGTTACTTTGGGGTTTGTGCCATTTGCAATGACCACTGAGGTGCCACCTTGCAGGGCCCAGAGGGCAGCCTTGACCTGCACAAAAACACAGTACAAATGTCAAAACCATGTGTTACCGAAGCAGGGCACTATTCTATCCAATTTTTGTTGTCTCACTTTCACAGCCACATGAATATTTTACAGTAGAGCTGACAATTTAGGAACTGTAAGCAGCCATGGAAGAAGGCTGTTTACTGAAGTCAAAGTACCAGTGGAGTGCAAGTTGCAGTGACAAATACATTTTATTAACATCTCAATAACAAGGCCTGGGAATATAATCTTTATCTCTAAACATGAGTAGACCAAAATCCATACAGTACACAAAGCTTTCCACTTTGCCCATCTGATAAATGCCCACTAAGATGAGACTTTTAATTAGAATTTAAATACAATTATTTAACAAGAGTGATTAAGGAGGACTTTCATACCTTGGCCTCCATGCCTCCAATACCAACTCTGGATTTTGTACCGTAGGTGATGGACTGCTGGTCTCCAGGGTAGAAGATATCAATGAGCTTTGCGTCATCTGTTCCAGGGGGGCTGTTGTACAGTCCTAAGAAATCAATTCTTACTCAACTTATCTGCTCACAGACGGGTCTAAAATACACAATGCAGTATGACACACAACCTTAAACTTTTGTAACATGTACTGTATACTACAGCCTGTCATTCAACAGACAATAAAATAAATAAATAAATACACAAACAGATCATAAATAAATGTGATAATCATTCTCAAGTCAACCTTTTAAATCTACTTAATTGATACTGCTATCAATTAAGTAGCTCCTTATTGACATCAGAACAGCCGAAAGCCTACGCATCTTCTACCAAAAACTAAAAAAAAAAACTAGTGCTGTCAAATGATTAAAATATTTAACCGCAATTAATCGCACATTTTTATCTATTCTAAATGTCCCTTGATTTCTTTTTTTTCGCATTTTAATGCTCCTATCAACTTGGAAAAGTTGCTTTGTGCAAATTTTTTTTTTTTTATTGAAAAAAATGTATTGTTCAATTTCACACGTAACATTCACAATAATCTCCCACACAATGTAATAACAGGGTAAAAAAATTTTTTTAAATACTCTGACGAGGGGTGGGGGGGAGACTTCGCATTTGCTGTGTGCTTGGCCATCAAGTGGAATTTCAGACTGGACGTGTTACAATAATAGCTCAGTTCATGACGACAAAAACACACAGATTACTTCGGTCTTGTCACTGGAACCATTTGGCAACTTTTAAAAGTAAACTTTCCGTTCAGAATCTTATTGTCATCCATTTTGTCGTCTCACACTTGCCATCCACTCAAAACGTGACGTTACTACTCTTTGGCCGGCTCGCAAGCCCAAACAAGAAAAATTGTAAAAAATACAATCAATCAATATTTCTTGAAGCTGCACTTTCATATGGCTCTTTGTAGTTTTGCTTATTTAGAGTTAATGTACTTGCACTTACTACTTGTTGGCTGGAGTTTCAGTTTTGAAAGCACTTAATTGGAAGTTGCTTTGGATAAAAACGTCAGCTAAATGACATGTAATGTAACACACACACACACGCACGCACGCGCACACACGCACACGCAACCCCATCAGAATCAATTTTCAAACATGAAGACAGAAGGTCTGTGTTTCTCTCCCTCATACAACTCTGTTGACCCTGAGAGGGGTGTTTTTCCCAGTGAGGAGCGCAGACAGATGGTGTTGTTACCTAATAGCTGACCCAGACTGTTGAGGTAACGCACATACCTTCCACGTCAGACAGCGCGATGAGGAGGTCGGCCTTCATCTCTACAGCTAGCCGCGCTGCCAGACTGTCGTTGTCCTTAATGCTGATCACCTACAGGGCCAGAAAATTGCTGATGTAAGTTTCTCAAAACAGTAAGTCCATCATTTGCCATCTACTCATATGAGCCTTTTCTTCAGGGCTAGAGGCAAGCTGATGAATAGAAACAAATAGCTAAACACTTTTCAAAGTGTGCAAAGTATTCTATTATTACCAAAATGTCCCTCTGTTAGATTATCAGGGCAAAGTTTACGTCCTGTGACAGTCAAACAGTAAAATTGTAAGTAAAAAGTGCAGTTTATTTCCTATATGATTGAGTGAATACCACCGACAAACAACCAAGTCACAACCAAGTCCACGTAAACATTTCAAAATTATGTATAGCGCATAAGTTGTGGTGGCACAAAATTTGCAAACCGTTTACATTTTCATAATTTTGCTGTTTTTCTGAAGGGCATTTTACCTGTGTATTGACAGAGAGAGATAGACAGAAAGAGAGTGAGGTAGAATTATCTCCAAGAAAAAGATTAGTTATTTCTGCAGGAGAATAGGTAAAGGAGGCGTCTACCTACAGAAGTTAGTCCCGGACCCTTCTGACAGCACCTCCTCCCCAGTGATGGCATGCACTGCCATCCATCCCCTCCTTGCATGCACATGCCTTAATGATTGAGGGCAGAGCTGGTGAGGTGAATCAGGGCGGCAGAGGTGTTTCAGCGTGTGTGTAGATAACAGAAAATACTCTAGCTAATGAACAGGGATTGTTTAAACTATATAAACACTGTCTCTACCAACAACTTCAGCACCCCTGCTGCCACTGCCATCACTACCAGCGTCACCCCCATGCTAACTATACCCACATTTACCCCCAGCAGGTCACTGTTGGGCTCAGGCGGGGGCACCACAGCATCATTAGTGTTGATGATGGGCACGATGTTCATACGCAGCAGCTCCTGCAGTGTGCTGTTCAGATTCTGCCTCTTTTGGTCATCGTGGAAATCCAGATTAGTCACCAGGACCTGAGAGCAGAGTTAATAAAGAGCAGGGAGTGAGAGAGACAGATTCAAATGAAGAAAGAAATGTCACTGTGCATAATACGTATGCTTCTTAAGCATTTCAAAAGGGATTATTTCATATGAAGTATACAAGTACCTGTGCAGTGCAAGTGCTGTACTGCGTGAACATAGCCTCATAGAGGGCCATCAGGCCACTCTGTCCAGCCGCAGCACAGGCCCGGGCCTCCAGCACTGGCACAGACTGCAACACAAATGCACAGATTGTCTCTACAGTTTTCTGGCTGCTCAGAGATACGCTGCAATCAAACCCTGCCATGCCGGTGCAGGTCAGGTGCTGGCCAGAGGTCTGTACTAGAAAGCAAGATTTTGCGTTAACGAGGTAGCATCAGGTTCAATCCAGGGTTTTGCTCAGGAGCAAGCTATGTTGGAGATTAGAGATCAACCAGTATAAAAGCACCGCCTAATGACCAACTCTCGACTGATAACGGTGTCACCGTTCTCAGATGATCCGCTGGAGCGCGGTGTTCGTGGGGGGAAGGAAAGAAAGAAAGAAAGAAAGAAAGAAAGAAAGAAAGAAAGAAAGAAAGAAAGAAAGAAAGAAAGAAAGAAAGAAAGAAAGAAAGAAAGAAAGAAAGAAAGAGGCAAGGTGGAGGCTGGGGGTGTGGCCTTGACCAACTGCCACCTTGCTCTTTTGAAAGCCATGATGTCTTTCTCTCATGGGTGGGCCATATTCTCTGGGCGGGCAAAGCAGAATCGGCCCAATTGCCAATGCGCACATTGGTTTGAATTATGTTTTTATAATTTTTATTTTCTCGTGATTGCTTACCACTGCCAGGGTACAGGCCTCAGGTAAGCACCTGACTGTAGGGGCAACATGTATACACAGGGAATATTGTATGTAACAGAGTTAATGAATAGTCTATAACATCTTACAGAACAGCTGTTGTAATCTAAAAAATGGCCTGCCAGGTAATTGTATTAATAGCTTGTAGAGAAATGTATGATATGTTTGGTAGAATGAGCTCTCTGACAAAAATAATAGAACACTTACACACACTTACATTGCAAGGCAAACGATAATCAGTGGCACCATAGGACAAACTACTCACTACAGCATCGACAACGATTTGATAATCTCAAGAAACACTGAATATTAAACTGCACAAAGGTAGTATTTAGTGCACGCTATTGTACTGTTTCACCAGTACTGTCACCAGTATATGTCACCAGTACTGTGTCTATTTACTTTCAAGAAAAAAGCCTTTGGTGTTTGTTTTTATGCGATTTACTATGGCAACACATCCTTGACGTCACCTCAACTTACTAAAAGTTTCAACCCACAGAGAGAAGCAGTAGTAATGTCTTATTTTTTAAATCAGTGTTGATTTACACTTAACATTGCCTTATCCCCTGTAACCATACATATTGGTTTTAATTGCATTGCTGCTGCCCATGCTTTGTACAAAAACCTGAAAACATAAAGTATAAAGAAAAAAAAAAATAAAAAATAAAATTGCCTTATCCTCAACACATTCCTCCACCTTGTCTTACCATTTCTTTGAGCTGACTGTGTCCTGAGTGCAACGCCTGTCGGACACTCTGGGACAGAAGGATCTCATGTCTTAATCTTTGCTTGCCAAAGGCCACTGCTCCACTGGTGACAATCATCATCTCCCTGCCTTGATTCTGCAGCATGGCCACCTGGATAACAATACACCAAATCAGGACTCATTCAACACAACTGGGCCCATTTCAAAAATGATGTTGTTGTTTTTGTTTAATTGTATTTAAATGTTTTGAGATATTTGTCCCCGACATTTCTGCCTCTACTCCAATACAAAGGGCTGAAAGGGATTATGCTTGTGGTGCTCAAAGCAGAAAGGTTACATTTAAAAACTAAATGCTATGGGTCTGTCTTTCCATACCTACTGTACTGTTATGGAAAGATAAAGCAATACTGAGACCACCGAAGATAAGTGAGAAAATGTTTTTTCTGTAATTTGGGTCAACCGTCCTAAATTATCTTTTCATATAAAAGTAGACAAATAGATTCAAATAGACTTGCTGAGATCAAGATCTCTTTTTCACAAGTATTAATAATTTAAATAATGAAAGGTTACCACTAAATCTCATAGATGGGTAGTGAAGGAAAAGTAGAAAGAGAAACATTTAATTGAAGATGTAAACACGACAAAATAATTAACAAAAAATAAAATAAGTTAGAATCAAAAGAAAAGCATATTTAAGTGGATAAATGAATGAATGAGCTAGTCAACGGATAAACATAAACTGCAGTGGATGGAAAAATAATGAACGCCCACTGATGATTTACATCTCAGAGAACTTGAAACAGATGATGTTAAAGCTCGTATTTCCTTTTTTCCCCCCCCATCAACAATTTTTAATAGGACTTCAAAATTATTTTATACTTCATTAAAGTACAGTGTGAGCAGGTTTTTGGCTTCTCACCTGCTCCACAATGGAGGCCAGCCTCCCCAGAGCCAGGCCACATTCATCCCCACGGGTGACCACAGCACTGCCGAGCTTGACTACGATCCTCTTGGCCCTACGCAGTTCACTGCGGTGTGCAAAAGAGCTGCCATATGCCCTCCCCTCTGTAAAGAGGGAGATGTTATTTTTACATAACTGGTGAAAAAGAACATGTTATTTTAATGTTACGTATTGGAAAACAAGGAGAAGTAATTTTGAGCAACAATGGAATGATGCCTAAACAGATAAAGAAAGACCAGACAATGACAAGAAATCAGAACTACTTTTTAATGACTCATTAATCAATAGTTAAGGGCAGACTTGCAAAAAAAATTTAAAAATTACCTTCATTCATTTCATGTAATTTACATACATTTTAATACCAATCCACATATACTTGAATCAGAAAGCAAAATAAGAAAAAAACAAATGTGCAAACAAGCATCTATTGCTGCTTTGATTGAATTACATGACAAAGACAAACAGAGTGAAGCCTTGCCTACATTCATCTGTAACCTGGGAAACATAATCACAGCCATCAAACTGCCATATCAGCAGGGCAAGCAGAAAAGTCTGTGCTGACATAACACATCTCTCTGGAGCAATGAAGCGCAAGAGAGAGAGAGAGAGAGAGAGAGAGAGAGAGAGAGAGAGAGAGAGAGAGAGAGAGAGAGAGAGAGAGATGACATCTTGTTCAGACTAGAGTAGGTCAGAAAACAAAGTATGTTATGTGCACATCTGGATTTCACCATATCTGCTTGCAGATACTGTATTGACTATTATGTTGATATTAACTCAAACAGTAGAAAACCAAGATTCTATCACTCTCTATCAATTTCCCAGTGCCTAAGATAACCTCTTCAAATTGCTTTTTTCAGAGCAACAGTCAAAAACCTATTTTTTTACAATTTAGAATGATATACATCAGAACATTGATGATATATGACTTAATAAATTATGCAACTAACAATTGTTTTAGTATTGATTAATCTGTTGACTGATTAATCTATTTCATATGAGTCTATAGAATGTCAGAAAATAGTGAGCATTTTTCACCACGGGTAACTAAAGCCCAAGGTTATGTCTTTGAATGGCTTGTTTAGTTAAAAACATTTCAAAACCCAAACAGTTCAGTTGACTGTCCAATTAATAATGAAAAGCAGAAACCCTTCAAACCTGAGAAGCTACAACCGGAAAATGTATGGCATTTTGGCTTGAAAACTATCAGAATACTTTCATTATTCAGTCAATTGACTAATTAAGAAACCCATTCAGCAACAGAGCCTTTATTATTACAACAGAATCATCTAATTTTAATCAAAACATCTGGTTACAAGTTTGTTGTTTAACTTTTCTGTAGCCACGCTGCTGCTGCTGCTATATACCCAGGGCATAATTTCCACTGGGGACAGGGGGGGACATGTTCCCCCCACTTTTTCAAAATCCAGTTTGTGTCTAACTGTTATTGTGTCTGTTATTTTATCAGCACCCTTATTTTAAACAATAAATAAATTAAGACATATTTTTCTTATACAGAGTTTAGTTGCCTACTATTATTTCTGGCATAATTTATCATTATGATCAACTGGATTTTGTATCACCATAGTCACTAAATGTATGTAGAAATGCAGGAAAACGGACCCCCAGAACCACTGTTTTCCATCCCCTCCACTTCTCAAACCAAAGTTGATCTATACTATACAATGTTTACATGGAATAAACTGTTATCACAATGTAGCTCTGCAGCGTGGCTTGCCTTGTGTCAGTGGTCTGGTGAGCAACCGGCATACGTGTCTCGGGTAGTCCACTGGGATCCTGGAACACAGGGTCAGCCTTCGTAGCAGCATTGTCCCTTTAATGACTTTACTATCACAGAGAGTGAGAAATATATCACCAACAAATGCCTTAAGCTGTGGTATTACAGAGATGAATTAGATGGAAGTATTATATCTGATTTAAATGAATGAAAAGTAACCCCTTGTGTCCTAATGTAGCCTACAGTCAAAATATAATGAACGTTACCCTCCATGGTTCCCTAGACGGTAAAGAGCGTTTGTTCTTACTTAACTTCCTGAAGTCCAAGTTTGGCTTGTCTTGTGTACGTAACGGTTCATGCCCTGTGTAACGGCTTCTATTGAGTTTTGTTCATCTTTAACCTGTTATTCCTTCATTTATCACTCAACACTTCAACAGAGGTGGACTCTGCGTGTGCACAACTCCTCCCCTGGCTGATGAAGCTGTCCCTGCAGTTTGCATCTAGTGTAAACCGGCCGTTTCGCTAACGTTACCACTGCGTCGGTAAATTCATTTCCGCTGCAGTTAAAGGACTAACGAATAATGTACTACTCTTGGTCGCGTTGACATTTAAACCAAAAATAAGGTTATTCAACAGAAAAAGACTCTTTAATTGGCGGTGCAGTGGCAGGATGTGACGTCAAGCCGGCCGGCGAAATACGGAAAAGGAACGGAAGTGACCCAAAGTCTCACATTTCAACATAAAAGACTGTCGGTACTGTCGACAGGGACCATGCACAGCTCCAAAGTTAGCTATACAGCTAATTTACATCTGTGGTCCCTGGGAAAGGGAGATAAAAGAACAAAATACACAATATAGACAATACAGACAATAGGCTACTATCAAAACAAATAGATCACCAACAACAACCTATAACAAACATCAATTACCGTATAAACCAGTATATAAAAAATACATTCCATGATATAAAAAGATCAATGATGAAAGTTGATTCACCTTCAGCCAAGTCTGTAAAGACATTTTAAAACTGCTAAGACTAATCTCTACTGTGAAGTGGAATTAAGTGCCGCTTTTTTACTATAGTAAATTAAAAAGCTGATTGACCAAATTTAGTCTTCCTAATTTGAGTGTAGCATTCACCTCTTACCTCTCTTGGAGACCCTTACGTTATCTCTGCAATATGACACACATTGCTTGAGCAGTGGTGGTGCAAGATCATGGGTCAATTTATACATCAGGGACGTGTCTGCAAAACAGAGAAAACTGTCAAAGGTTAATAGGTTGTGTTTTTTTATGATGGTGCAGTGATGGTTGTTTCTTGGTTTCTTGTCAAGAACTTTCCCAGCTTGTTTGTAAAGGGTACTTAAGGGTTTTAGCGTAGTCACACCTGCCTGGGACCAGCTTGTAGAATGGTAAGTTTGATGTGAGAAGATCGTTGAATGCAAAATAAGTTTAGCTGGGGTTGTTGGTAACTGGTCTCTTATATGTCTAAAATTACAAGCTACATTAGTTTTGACACAATTAGATATCTTTTTCATGTGTTTTTTTATTTAAGTTGGAATCAATAATAATGCAATGTGTATCGCCTCTCCCATAATACAGATATCAGGCTGATGTTATGTAACATTCCACTTAATGGAGAGATACATGTCCACTGTTTTACTTACATTAACAGTGAGATAACTGTGAGTTGACCAGTGTTAACTCTTAAAATCTCTAAAAAAGTCACTCAAAATGTTGGATAACAAAAAAATGTTTTAAAATTTTGGAAACTGTAGAGCTTTTTTTAATTGTAAATGTAAGTCTTCTTGTAACTTTTTTCTTTTTTTCTGTCTATATGATGATTCTGTTATTTCTTTGTCTTTGTTTTTATGTTTTTACACTTGATGTTCACATGCTATTATTGTTTACCTGATTCTCAGTATACTGCATTTTGTCAATAAAAAAAAGACAAAATGTACTTCCTGTGAGACTGAACAAGAAAGTAGAGTTAATCTGTTTTATGGTCGCCCCATAGGGTTGCATATATTGTTGCCCTTTATATTGAGAACTGTATATTGTGCAAAACAACACATGGAGTTTTTATTGAAGGTAAAACAAATCACTTATGTGGAATGTGATGATTACAGTTAATGTAACCTAATATTAACTTTTTATCTCATTAGGGTCATATTCATAAAACTACATTTCGTGTGGTGGAAAAATCATAGAACTGCAGTAGAGATGAAAGTTTTCTGTACTTGCACTATCCTGCTGTGACAAAATGAAAAGTAACCCAAAGCAGATTTGGCTGACACTGTGGGGCTCCCACTGCCCCTAGGACCATAGATAACTATATTGGTTCCTGTAGCTCTGGCTTAATTGTGTATTATTCCATTATATATGTCCTGTCCTCTCTGTTGTCTGCTCTTGCCCTTTATCTGTTCTTCTGTGTTCCTCCTCCTTTTATCAGTCTATCTGACTCAGGGGAAGAAACTGACCCTTACCTTACTCCTGGCTCCACTAATCCACTCTATATTTGTTTGTGTTTGTGTGTGTGTGTGTGTGTGTGTGTGTGTGTGTGTCAACATGTTCTACATTTAACTTATTGCAGGTCTGTTGATTTTGATCCCTTAGAATTGCTAAAAGTACTGATATTTCCTATTAAAACAGTGTAATGGTTAAACCTAAACTCCATATAAATTTTGTAACATAAAAAATAACTAACCAAAATGAATACAACATTGACAGAAGACAGTGACATTTTAACAACAGTAACACCTAACACCTAATATCAAATCAGATTGCAATACATCACAATATTACTTTACAAGTAGCACATGTTAAAAACATGTTTTGCATGGATTGCGATGACATTAGGTACAGCCCTTCCTTTTCCTCTCAGGATGGGTTGTAGTAATGTTGGTGGTCCCCTGCTTTTTCATCTAACACCACCTCAGGTTAAAAAAACACTTTGTTTGATACTTTGTCTAATGACATTCCTATCATCCTCAGCTGTACTTTGTCTTGATTGCTCATTAGGAAATGTTAGCATGTTAACAGCCTAAACTAATGTAAACGGGTACACATTTGCTTAGCATCTTGGCTAGGACAGGAGTCAGCAGGTGAGCACACAGACTATTAGCACTGGCGCCCCCAGGGGTGTGTGTTCTCCCCACTGCTCTTCTCCCGCTACACCAATGACTGCACCTCAGGAGACATATCTGTTAAACTCCTGAAGTTTGCTGACGACACAACGGTCAACTGCCTCATCTGGGACAGTGATGAGTCAGCATACAGACGGGAGGTTGATCAGCTGGCTCTCTGGTGCAGTCAGAACAACCTGTGGAGATGATCGTGGACTTCAGGAGGAGCCCCCCTCTCTTTCCCCCCCATCACCATACCCAACAGCCCTGTGTACAACATGGTTCCTACAATGGTACTAGCCTTGCTGTCAGCTCCAAACCACGTAGGAAAGAGATTGACAGTAAAGACAAAGAGACACAAATATGAAGATAAGTAAGAAAATAGAGGAAAGGTTAATAAAACTGAGACAAAAAGATGAATATAGTAGATGAAAAATAGACGTAGGGCCTCCTTTACAATTTATATGCTGTTCTTGCCAATAAATTGAAGTGTGTAAAATATTTTACATAACCTTTCCACAATTCTTAAATCATGTTTTTTAAAACCTTGGTCATAAGAGATAACCCTAAACAACAACTTGGTGTTTTAATGTTTCTAATTCTATTAAAGGCTTGTTTAAAATGGCAATGTCTGTGGGAGCAGGTCCATTTTCATTTATAAACAATTGAGAAACAAACTGATGTTTCCATCAGTAACTTTAAATTATTTTTGGAAATTTACATTAAAAAAGGAACAAAAATGAAAAGATAAACTATAAAACCTTTGTGTATGCTGTTCAAATAGTATCCTATAAAAGAAAATATTTAGAATCAGTTAGGTGAAACAAGCACACAAAATAAAGCAAAAAACAAAGGCAAGCTAAAAATCCAGTTTGAGTCCGACCTTAAAGGAACATGTGACCCACTTTTTGTTGAAATTGGGCTTAAATAGGAAAAAGTAACTTCCTGGCGCCATGTGATTCAAATATACCATTTCCTGTAGTGACCAAACGTAATTCTTGAAAGGAATATAAATCAATTGTGTAGCATATGTCTAAATTAATTTTTAGAATACTTAATATTTTCCATTTTTTCAGTAATTGTGGCAAGCATGTTGCTGATGAAGAAATACAGTTTGTATGTGAGTTTGGCTTCTGCCTGTCTTATATTATTATTATTATAATGTAATTTGTTTTCTTGGCTAATATGACTTAAAAATAATTAATTTTTCTTAATGTGAAATGCTTTGTTTTAACTGTCACATTGGGATATAATCATTACAGATTTTAGATAATCACAAAAGGTTATGTTGTTGATCCTTTCAGGCTATACTTTTTTTTTATCATGACGGCTGTATTTTCATTGTTTTTGTGTCAAAACAGATTTTGAATAGACATTTGGACACTAAGTGTCAGGGTGGAGATGTGGCTTGGACTCAATGCAGAGAGAGCAGGCAAAGTACTGTTTGTATATACAGCTTGATAATTTATTCAACGAAAACAGTACAAACCAACAAAAGGTGTCCAGCAAAACACCAGGCAAAGAAATCCAAAATGAGGTAAAAGACAGGAATAACAGGAACAGACTAAGCAGTTAGACTAAACACACAGACACGCCAAACAGAAACAACAATGATCTGACAACGGACAAGGGGAACACAAACATTAAATAAGAGGCAGGTGACACAAGAGATGGGAAACAGGTGAAAGACATTAGAAACCAAACTTAAATAATAAAACTTTTCTAATAATCTAAACATAAATGAATACATTTGAGGATTTCTTTCAACAGCTGATTAATGTACTCTAATACAATATATAATTATATTATGTCTGTTCCTAGATAAGCTTGCAGTTCTTCCTTGAGTTGTATTTGCAAATGGGAATATTCAGCAGCTTTTACAATCCCTTTCTGTCCAAAGAGCATACACGCTAACTGTTTACACACCCAGAAGTCTTGCCAAAGGGAATTTAATATGTTCTGCATTCACATTCTCCTGGAAAAGAAAACTCTCGACCCTGTTTTGACTCTAGTCTGACTCTAATTCTAATCTCCAAATATCCTAATTTTAACCAGATCACCTGGCAGAATTCCACATCCAAAATACCATGGTTCCATTGGACACTATTCAATACAATATTTTTGGGGAAGAGGGCCAGGGGTGTGCGCATATATGTATGCGTGTGTGTATATTCTGGCTCAGCTGCCAGGGATGAGCGAGGTGTTAAGAGACTCTTGGGGAGAATACGTTGGTTTAGCTGCTGCTTTGGGATACGCTGGGAATAGATGGACAATTAATTGAATCACGGGATGAGGATCCCTGTTTAGTCAGCTGGCTGCTGTGGCTAGTGGTGTTAAAATTTAGTAAGCTATTTTAATGAAGCAATAAATACGCTTTATTCCCCGGCACAAAATAACCCCAATACTAAAAATCTACAGTAAAATGAGATGAGTTTGATTGTTGACATTCTTAGTCTATCCGTTTTAAAGCTTTTTCTTTCCCTTGCTACTACCCACAATTCCCCATCTCTCGACCACTCAACATCATTAAAGTTAAATTGCGACATGGAGATGGAGAAAAACCTCTTTGTGTCTTTCGAACAGGGCATCCTGAGACAAAACTGGTCTATTGTTTGCATGTAAAAGGCCCTTTAGAATGATTGTGGAGATATGGCAGACATCTGAAGGTGGGTGGAAGACCTGAAAGCCATTGTGAGGAGTCCATTAGTGGGCCTACTGTTGGAGGAAGCCCCTGTGATCTGATGGTATCAGCGCCTCAGGGCAGGGAACATGAACAGAACAAATGCTATCAGAGTGCAACACTGGCCCAAAAACAGGATTGCTATCTCTGGCCATGAAACTCAGAGTAGCCCAAAGCAAACACAAAATGACACAGAAACACAGGTATATAAGCACCTGAAGGCTGACCAGTAAACAGAGGTGTTAGTCACAAAGACAACAGGAGGATGGAAGAAAAGGGAGCAGAGAAAGGAGTGGCGGCCATGGCAGCCTGCTACCAGGGATTTGATCCTGCAGCGTATCTGCAGTATAACTACACTCCACCACGGGCTGATTTTGAAAGAAAGGACAGCATTGTGCCGTGGAAACTGGCATGCCTGCATAGAGCTTTCACTGAAGGTAAGGAGACGGGGTGATGGGTCATGTAAACTTTATTCCAAAAACAATGTATGCTCAATGAAAAGCTTTTAAATTGTGTTAAACATGTTGCCTGATTACGATGATAAACTCTTATGTTGTTGGTGTTTATTAAAATAGATAATTGGTTGCAATAATAATACATGTGTATGTTAGATTCAACACTAATAATTTCTATCAGAGGCAAATGTTTGAGATGTTAGGCATTTTTTGAACACTTTGTTTATTCTCCGTTATTCTCACTCTTTTTCTGAAAACATGCAAAAGTTGGTGAATATAACTTGATTCTATTTATTTTATTTTTGGGTCCAAACTCCGTTCAAACCCAAATATCTATAAAACTCAAGATTTCCAAACATACTAAACATGTCGGGCTGAATTAAAGGGACAACTGTATAAAATGTCAAATTGTCAAATAGAATTTGATGCCATCAAAAATGTGATCTGGATTAAAGTTCTTCATTCAGAGTGATAGAATCACAGCAAATGGGTGCAACAATAATAATAATGTAAACTTTATTAATCCCGCAAAGGGAAATTACAATGTTTTCACTCTGTTGTTATTACACACATTACACACAGGCCTTACATTACACACAGACACAGAATACAGTGTGAGAGCTGGACTCTCTGTGGGTGGTGTCAGAGAGGAGGATGCTGTCCAAACTACACGTTTCCCACCCACTCCATGACTTGCTGCTCAAACACAGGAGCACTTTCAGTGCAAGACTTATTCCCCCAAAATGCACCACAGAGCGCCATAGCAGGTCATTCCTGCCTGTGACCGTCAAACTTTATAACGCCTAACTTTAAGTGTCTGACACACACACACACACTTAGTGAGTTTGATACTGGACAATATTATCTGTTTTGTGCAATAACACTGCTTAAAATTTGTGCAATACTCTGCTGCTACTATTTATTCATTATTACTGTTCATCTCCTTAGTTATGTAAATACTGTATCATAAAAGTTCCTGTAAATACCGTGCATATCCACACTTACATTACTTTATTTATGTTTCTCTCTGATATTTATATATTTGGTGCAACTGTAACACAGAATTTCCCTTTGGGGATCAATAAGTAGTATCTCTCTCTCTCTCTCTCTCTCTCTCTATATATATATATATATATATATATATATATATATATATATATATATATATATATATATATATATATATATATATATATATATATATATAAATAGTTTTCACATAAAACATTAATCCAAGCTCTTTTCCCTTAAATCATTTTCATTTTATTAATATTTGGAAGGTGTGATTATACAATAACTGTTGAGATATCTGAATAGGAACTGCATATTAATCAAATGTTCTTTTGGAATTTAACTAAGGAACTGTAGGGCTGCTTCCAAAGTTAGTACACAACTCTTTATTAGATCTTTCTCAGAGTCTTACATCTCCTCTCTCTTACCTTTCCAGGCGATGTGAGAGGTGAGCTGCTGGTGGACATAGGTTCGGGTCCCACCTTGTACCAGGTGCTGAGTGGCTGTGAGGTTTTCAACAAGGTGCTCCTCACAGATTTCCTGGAGGTCAACAGGCAGGAGCTGAGGGGCTGGCTCCAGGACGAGGGAGGCTGCAGCCTGGACTGGACACCATACCTGCAGCACGTCTGCAAGCTGGAGGGACGACGGTACAACCAGATCCCTATAAACTCAAAGACTTGAGATGTCTTGAAATATCACTCACTACGAATGACTTAATGTTTAACTAGTATTGTCTTTAGGAAATGGTTTATATTTGTAATGTACGGTGTTCTTTAGGAGAAAATAAGAATGCTACTCTTTTCACTCTTTTTTACATAGCATTCTAGAGTTCCTTTCTTTACTTTCTCCCTACTTGTGGTAACACCATTTACCCTCAGACTTTGTTTCACAATTCTAAAAATTAGTCTTATTGCACCTCAATATCTTATTTCAAGGGTCATAAGAGCTCATATTTTATTCTGGCCCTCTTTTTTGAGTCATGAGTCATTCTTGTTCTGTGCCAACTGTGACAATAATAAAAGTGCAAAGTACAGCTGAGGCTGATGACAATATCATTAGTTTTGTAAGTATTTGGTCATAAAGCAGTAAATTATGGACATATTTAGATTTTTTATGTCTGTACAACATTCTACAGCAAATCATGCAAAAGTTGCTAAGATATTTCAATCAAGACCAAAGTGGTGGGCCGAGTGACCAACAGACCTTCAATGTCATCCCTAGAGATATGTCCATAGCTATTGAACACCTAAATCACTATCATGCAATGCAGTGTGCTTCCAAGTCAACACACAGTATGAAATACATAACTAGTAAAATGCTGTGTGCATTTACAATAGCTGTTTATATCTAATTTGGTGATTCATTGCCTCTAACAGGCCCTCAGCATGGACAGAGAAGGCTGCCAAGCTACGTCAGGTCATCATGGACATTGTCCCCATTGACGTGCACTGCCCTCAGCCTCTGGCCCTTGATGTCCTTCCTTCAGCAGGGGCTGACTGTCTTGTGTCCTGCTTCTGTCTGGAGAGTGTCAGCCCTGACCTGGCTGCCTTCATCAGAGCCCTGGGCAACATTGGGAGGCTCCTGCGGCCTGGTGGCCACCTCCTGCTCATCGGAGCTCTGGGAGAGAGTTACTATTTTGGGGGGCCTGGGGTAAAGATCCCTGTGGTCCCACTGAATGAGGCCCAGGTCTGTGCTAGTTTGAAGGAGAGCGGCTACACCCTGATCAGGCTGGAGGTTTACACATTGCCTCAGGACATGAGGGTGGGGGTTGATGATGTGTCTGGGGTGTTTTTTGTAAAGGCAATGAAGGAATAAGTGTGAGAAAAGAGGATAGATAAAGGCTATTAAAGACGAAAGGGAGAAAGTAAGTATCCAGATGAAAATATTATAGATTAGGCCGAGGTAAATGCAAGATTTTGCATATTAGACAGTGAGAAAATGGGCTACTTGTTATGCTAATAACACTCAAACATATTTGTTTTTGGGGGATGAGAGGTTGCTTAGATTGTGATCTTCAATCATTTAAAAAGTTTTCAAACTAACTCTTAATGGAAAAAAATGAAAAGACAAAAAACATGTAAATTTAATATTTTACTTAATTTCCTTGGTCCAGTGAATGTCTTTTCTGAGGGTGAATAAGGTGAATGTTTTCTTTCTGTTAGAAATGTAATTACACATTGCCCTCTGCAGTTCAAACACAGCAAGTACAGCATCAAGAATGTAACACTTCCATTTTTTGATGATGAAGCCGCATGTTGTTTTGTAATTTCTGATAATATGAATAAAGATACTAAAAGAATTGTATTGAGAATGAATTTGTATTTCATGCTTTCTTATCTCAGTCTAATATTGCATAACAGCATCATATTGATCCAAACTTATTGTTGATATTAAACAAGATGGGGATGAAGATTAGTGGAAGCAGTATAAATTTGATAATACAGCTAAAAGATTGCTTTGTTTTAAATGATCAAATTTAGATATGCATCTGAAAATATGATTGTGTAATTAGAAGTACTGAACACCAGGTGTCATTACTCTGCCAACTTGAGTTGCTCCTCAAATATCAAGCCAAAAAAATGTAAATGTATTCTGATTTCGCAAATACTTGTTGCTAATAGCCGTGGTAAAGAATACATATATAGTCTGTGAACATCTGAGGCTGCTTACAAATGGACAAGAGCAAAGATTATAAAAGTGCAAAAAGGTGTTCAGGGTCTTCATTTAATAAATGTCAATATCTGCTGTCATTTGCAATATCTAAATAAAGCCTTTTGTCTTTCTTTTCTTAGAAAAGAAATATGACTGGGGCATCTTACATTCCTACAGATTCCTTTTACAGACATACAATCACACAAATACCAACAACAACCCATTATAATTGTTTGATTAGCAACCAAAAACAAAACATTTATATACAAGATCAATAATGATCCTATATACTCATCATATATATTGTTTAAAGAAAATAGGTCTTCTTTCAGTCCCCACCGATCACCTTTGCCGTCACAAACAGATCATGCTTGCTAATCGCTTTGTTACAAAAAAGCTTGTTCATAATATGAAACCGTAAAAACTGTGGTGCATTTTTGTGATTCGTTGGATTAGTCGGATATTATTTAATCTGGTCTGCTGTGGCTGTGACTGCCCTCAAAATGTCTGTAAGCCATACTCTGATTTCCTTGACCTTGGATGCAAATGTCTACAAAGTTGAAGATAGCCAATTGAAAAGAGTTGTGTACTAACTTTGGAAGCAGCCCTACAATTCCTTAGTTAAATTCCAATAAGGATTGACTCTTCAATATAACTGTGTACTGTATACTTGTCACCATGTAGTATATCAGGTAATATAGGGCACTATATCTGTCTATCTAGCCTTGGGACCTTATTCATAATGTCTGGTCAAACTGTGTGAGACATAATATAAAATAACCTCATAACAGCCCTAAAACTTTTATGCATTTTGACATCACACTACGGATAAAATGGAATCTTACATATATGTATAATAAGCATAATATGGTTTATATGTTATTTTATCTTATCTTGGGCTGTGTGCATCATCCACTCTTTCCAATTGTGTTTTACGACCAGTGTCATTGTGTGCCACGCCCTGTACATGATGTGAATGAAGGTGATTCAAAATCAGATTTTTTACACTTGGATATAGTTTTTTTGGAAAAACTACCCAAAGTCCAAGAATGCTGAAAAAAACAACATGTATTTGCTTGAGAAAATGCAGTTCTCATATTTCTTGTGCATTGTCCTTGGCTGACTGGAATTGCAGCCGTGGCCAGACGTTAAACTTTTCCATATACTTGGTCATTAATATTCTGACCTTCAATGTCCGTCTGTTTTCTCTCTCTCTCTCTCTCTCTCTCTCTCTCTCTCTCTCTCTCTCTCTCTCTCTCTCTGTATCTCTTTTCCACATTCAACTTTTGTCACATGCATGCACACACTCACAGACCCAAATAACACACATCCATGCAGGCACACACACAATGCCCATACATTACGTGTGCAATGCAACACTGTTCCACACTTACAAGCTGTCTCCATCTGAGCCCTATTCTTTTGTCATTCTCCTTTTACATCCTCTTTTTCTTTGGCCTCCTCTGTGTCTCCGTAGTGACGGCTGAGATGAGCACTTCCTGTCAAACTGTCAGGTGGAGCACACTGATCCCTGAGAGGTTTGCTTTCTTCCCTTAGATCTGACAAGAAAGGCATTTCAAAAGTGTAAGCAATGTCGATGTGTGGCACAAATGCCAATATATGATAGAAAAATGGCATAATGTGAAGGACCGTCCAGTGTGACCCACCTGTAACTGAGGCTGTCTGCTGGCTCTCTTTCTCGCGTTCCTCCTCTTCCTCCCCAGAAGAGGGATCCTCTTTGTCCACAGAAGACATGTCTAGGGAGGCCAGGTGGGCCTGGCACATCCTCTGGACAGCTGAAAATACAAAACAAGACATAGAATAAAGGAGCACTGCGCCGATTTTACTCATAACAATCTATTAATGGCCGATGATGGATGGATGAATGTATGGAAGAGATAATTTATGTTTTTTTTATTGCAATAACTGTTTTGCCCACTTTGGGGCGACAAAAACAAGTTGTAAACACAACATTGACATATCACATTTTAAATTGATATGGCGAACCTTTTAGCAAACACTTGCTTATTTACACATCCTGCAGGAAAAATTATCATTCAATGTGAGTGTTTCTGGTTTTGTTTCAAGCTTTCATCACTCTGTCAGACTGAGTAAGATAAAGAACATTAGACTTAACATGATTGACTTTGTAACCCAAAAATGTTCCATATAATTTCTGATAATTTAGTAAGTGCAGGAAACAACAATGAGACGTTCCTTGAAAATATGACAATGTCATCTGCATATTAGGGCTGTTGGAACGAATTCCGAAAGTCGAATATAATTCAAAATCAATAAAAGTAAAAAAATCAATTCTATTCGAATGCTGAAATTACTATTCAAATCTGATTTTTTTTTTAAATAGGTTGGCTAACGTTAGCTAATCTCCCTCTTTTCATGTCACGTCTGATGAACAATATGTGAGTGAGAAAAACATGGCATTGTGATCGTACCGAGTAACGTTAATACAGGGGGGAGTGACAGGCTGCGGCTGGAAATCGGAAGAAGGATTGGCAATAGTTTTAACATGACTTTAAAATCAACATCCACCGAGCCTAAATGCTTATCTTATCAATAGTTAGCTCTTTCTGGTTTCCTAAATGCTTCACAAGTTATAGGAGCTTAGCTGGGAGCTACATGGAGACTGCTAAAGTTAATGTTATCTGCTGTCAGAGTTAGCTTCAACTTTATATATTACCTTCTAACAGCTGTATTCTCAGTAACGTAACAATCTGAAAGAAACAAGTTGATTTTAAATCACTAAAATAGTAATAGCAGCACCGTTAGGTTTAGTTATCAATGTTGTTAGCATCATGGCTAACATTATTGTTACTTAATTTATCACAAATCATTTCAGGTGTGCTTTCTAAGATGATGTAATTGTGCTAACCAAGCAACGTTAGGCTTTACAACAGAGCCGCTTCAATACACTTGTTGTTAATGTTTCATTACAGAGTTCTCTGTTGATTTGTGTTTGTTGCTGTGTGCGTGGTGTAAAATAATGTAAACAGAGAGCGGCTTTCCAGAAATGCAATGTGGCATTGGGTGCCAAGATAGTTTAGGTGGTAGAGAGGGCGCCTATATATAGAGGTATACTCCTCGACGCAGCAGGCACAGGTCCAACTCCTTGCTTTGCTGCATGTCATTCCCCCCTTTTTCTCCCCTTAAATGTCTTCAGCTGTTCTGTCAAAAATAATTGCCAAAAATACCCCCCAAAAAATTATCTTTAATCTTAAAAAAAAATGCAATGCGCCATGATGTACCCTTCAAAGCCAGGCTGATGTTGGAAGTCCCTCTAGTGGACAGAATGTGTAACAACAACCACATGCTTATAGTGACATTGACAATGCATACGCCTTAATAGTGTAGTACATATTCATAACAGGCTGCATATAAGAATTAAATATTCAAATATTATTTGAATAATAAAAAGATAACAAATGTAATTTGAATGGTATTATAAAGGAAGACTGACGGCTCTACTGCATATAGAGTGATGTTCATATGAATCATTGTTATACTGTACATATGATTAAAGGATGAGCTATAACGTATTGAGCCAGTGGTTCAATAAAAAATAATAAAAAAGTATAAGTGATAAGGGCCACTGGACTTATAGTATTAGTTATTACCTCTGCCACTTGCTTACTTTATAGTAGTTTGACACTTTTAATATTTCCTACCAAAACCCAAACTAAATCCTGGTAAAACTTTGAACAGGCCATTCCACTCTGTTGAATATATCACAGATGAATGTGGTTGGGTGTGGTCAGAAGTGTTCTTTGTTGCACCTGTAACCACACCCAACAGTGATGTCATGGAGTCGACTACACTGTTGCAAGGTGAGAAGACAATTGGGTGATATCTAGCACTATGACTTCTGAAATGAAGAGATGGTGTTTATATACAAATAGTGTAGGCACGTTGTTAAAATGCAATTCATCACACCAACAAAACAATGTAGACATTGATCATAAGGTTAAAATAATGATGTTTTTGTGTGTTTAAGTTTGTGTGACTCTGGTTGTAGCCGTATATATGTGACACCATGTTGCAGCTGTGTGCCCATCCTATAATCCAGGATGATCCAGAACAGACTCACAGCTGTCTCTGCTCGTAATCACACACACACACACACACACACACACACACACACACACACACACACACACACACACACACACACACACACATCTCACTGTGTTTTTTGGATAAACATATTCCAAACAGATATAAACCACATGGCAGTTGCCACAGCAGAATTAGATCTCATAAATTATTTTATTTTGTGTCATTTGTTATGTGAATTCAAACACACGTTTAAATATATTTAAAACAGTGCGTTTACCTTTAAGTGAGGGCGGCTGGTAGCTTGATGTGTGAACCAGGTTGGCTTTCAAGGCTCCATTTTCCCCCAGAACCCACTACAGAAGTAAAGCATCCAAATCACGGTTTACAGATTATCGGCTATATGTACAGCAATACCCAACACTACCCCACAGTGCCTGAGATACATCTTGGAATATAGTTATTATTTCAAAAAATGTTGAATTGTTAACATTATAGTAAAAAAGGGAGTGAAGAGAGACATTCCTTCAAGATGAAAAAACTGCAATACAAGAGAATAAGACAAATAGTGCACACCATCTGGTCTACCTGGTGAGGGCCGATTTCTTCCTCTGGGGATGGTGGTTCTGTCAATCTAAAGAGTGTGGCTGGTGTCGGCCTCCGACGTCGAATCTTAGCAAAGAGAGAAAGAGAGAGTCTATCAAACCATGCTATGCTAAGCAAACCCCTAACACAGACAGCCCCATCCATAGGAACAAGGTCAGACTGATACCAACAGTCTTTTATGTAGCCTTGTGGTTCTTGACGTTACATAATGTCTCCAGAGGATTTTTTTCTGTGACAACTATGCAATGAGAAAATGCATATCATTGCATAACAACATTTAAAAGATTTTTGTCCAGATTGTTCCTGAATGTGGATTACATCTTGTTATAGATGGCGGCTGCCTGGATTATTTAAATGTGCGTAGTATTACACTACAGTTCCCATCACTTGGTCGTCATTTAGGTTCTTCAATTATTCTGTCCAGTGTGTTATTTCACCATCATATCCACTTCTACTTAAACTGCCTTGAACAATTTTGCATCATACTACCAAATAATAATAGCCCTCTTACCATCACTCATTGGCAGTGGATGGTTCACAGTTTAAATATAGGTGTTCTGTTTGTTTTTTTATGCCATTCAACATCACTTATTGGTGGAGAGTGTTTTTTTTCTTTCCAACTAAAGCAATTTTTCAGTTACTATTATGTAAATTTAACATCAAGCAGGGGTCAAAATGTATAATGATCTCCAGCTGTTGTTATACTACTGCACTTGGATACAACCTGACGTCTCCTCTCAGGCCATAAACTGTGAGCTCAAGAAACAGATATTATTAGATAGATTACTGCACTTCATTTATTTTACAGCTATTGTTACTCATAACTTTTCAGATTGAGATTTTGAATGCAGAAAATATTATCAGTTTATAGAATGTAATGCATTGTTACGGATTAAACTACATAGAAGCACTTACAATACTTACAATTAGCTCCACCTTGACCAGCTACAACATTAAAGAAACACTAGAGAACTGTTTGTACCCTAAAATAATGTTTCCAAAATAGTTTCAGTGGTTCCTCAAGTCGTAACAGGGTGAACGACACTTCTACATTCACTTTGTGGCTCTCTACCGACTATCACCGCACTATGCAAGTTTGCCAGATCGGGTAGCGGATCTGTAGTTCCAATGCATTAAAGTACTTCTTATATGTTAATGCATCAATAATATAACACTACAGGAGACATTCTGCTTACTAAGTATTGTTACTTTTAAGTACATCCATTTGCCAATACTTTAGTTATTTTCTGAAAATGTTATTTTCACCTATTGTTAGGATTTAAATCCAAGCGACGCCAACCCTTGATTATTTATAGTAAAATGATTAACAATAATAAAACACCTCCTTCTGACTAACAATAACTAAGCGTTATGAAATATACAATAGATGCATCATTCTCTCTTTCTGTTTTGTAACGTGTTATGGTAATAAGATTGTTGTGTGATACTAGGGGCTGCCAAGCCAATCACAGCTGAAAGTGTAGGCATAAAATGTGTGGGCAGCTTTGGTTGACTCTGGAGTAACTCACTAGTATCCTGCAACTGCCTCATTCTGCGTGCTGAAATCATACATATTCATTATTCAGACAATGGAACTAAATAGGCTGCCCGTTGTGGGGGAACAAATTTAAATATGAATTACAAGGCATCCAATTAGAGGTTTAAAATGTGTCAACATAACAAGTCAAATGCAGTACTCTTACAAACTCATATAGACACACTTATAGACACACATACACACTTATAGACACACTCATATAGACCCACTGGGGTTGGCAGTAGCTCAGTCCGTAGGGAGTTGGGTTGGGAACCGGAGGGTCGCAGGTTCAAGTCCCTATATGCACCAAAAAATACGACACTGCCAGGTACCGTACCCACCCCCCCCCCCAGGGTGCTGGCTCAGCTGGCAGCCCACTCACTCTGACATCTCTCCATTAGTGCATGTATAGGTCCTGAGCATGTGTGTGTATTTCAGGCATGTGTGTGATTTACTAACAAAGTGTGTACGCAGAGTGTAAATTGTAATTTCCGCTGTTTTTTTTTAATAAACAAATTAAATCTTAAATCTTTACACACACATCTCTCAGGGAAAGTGTGCAGTCTCTGAGAGCCTTTTCAGACACTTAGGGTGATGATATAACTCTATCATAGAGCCAAGTGAGCAATAACCTCCTGCATTGTAGAAATAAGCTACTATTGGGAATTTGTTTTGGTTCAGACTTGAGTTAGTTTTGTATTGAACCTGTCATCACGATTTGTTACACAAATAATATTACTGGCCCAATAATGTTTCAATCATTGAGTTTGGTTTAGGATGATGGGTCACAAAATATATGATGTAGATGGCTTTACAAGCTATTTTCACAAGTTAAGGGATCACGGAAATTAGTTTTTAGGTATTTGAGTTCACAACGATCTCTAATCAAATAGCTAACTGTGAACAAAAACATTTATTAACATGTCTGTTTCAATGGTCTTTCCCCACAAAATGTACAGTGTGGTGCATTTGTCTATATCAACGACAAGTCATTCAGGGGATTGCTCCGGTGCTGCTGGAAGATTTTTTTTTCATTTTTTGGCCGGATGTCCCTCACCTTCCGCCTTCTTTGTGTTGGCATTCAAACTCCAGTCAATTTAAAAGACTATGGTTAACTGCTCTTAAGATCTCAGCATGGTTAATCGAGACAGCTAGCTAGACTATCTGTCCAATCTGAGTTTTCTGTTGCGTGACTAAAACAACTTTTGAACATGCACCAATGTGCAGAGGTACTGTTTTTGCATCGAGTGCTTAGCCCAAGGCGATTGTGATTGGTTTAAAGAAATGCCAATACACCAGAGGATGTTTTTCACCCATCCCGAACATTGTGGACTAGCCAGACCCTCCTCCGCAGCGCTGTAGAGGAAGGTCTGGCAAGACTAGATGTGTTTAAAAAACTATTTAAACAGTAATGAAACCCATTTAAAAAAGCTTTTCATACATCTTTACAGTAAAACACTGACATTTAAAAACAGCCCTAATGTTTTATACTGTTATTAGCATAGAGTATATGTGCATTCATTGAAATATCATTCAAGGTTTTACACACCATCATTGTATTGTTAAAGGCTGTTGTGTAAAGTTAGGTATATCAAGTAATTCATTTTGGTTTAAGCAGTCACACAACACTAAGCCGTGGCCAGTGACTGTGATGACAGCTGGACGAAATACTACTCCAACTGTGCACGTCTGATGCGTAATGCATTGTCTGTTCTAATTTTTCTGTGGACAATCAAGCAAAAGTTAGAAATGTAGCAGCTACAACCTCACTGTCACTTCAATGTAGTGCCCGCATCATAAATCATTAATCCCCCACCTTAGTTTGGATAGGTAGGATGACCTTTGTGGTTACATAATGTTCAACTTCAATGCATTAATCTGGTAGTTTATAATGCACAATGGCAACACTGGGTGGGTACAGTGTCCTGAGGACCCCTTCATAGAGTAACAACCTATCCACTTAACAATTAAGCATGCATGCAGTGAAATATAAATCCTTTGCGGTATTTTTTTTTACAAGGCTTTCAATTTATTCTGTGACTAATCCTGTGTAGAGCTTGATTTGACGTTCAAGAAAACATAATGAGATAGACTGTTGCCATTTAATTTGTTTTCCAGTGAGGAATTTCTATAAGAAATAAATAAATAAATAAAATAAAATAGGTGAGAGTTGATTAAAGAACATTACCCATTTTTAACCCTTATCAACCAGGCAGAAGGACTGCATATACAGGTAAAAGCCAGTAAATTAGAATATTTTGAAAAACTTGATTTATTTCAGTAATTGCATTCAAAAGGTGTAACTTGTACATTATATTTATTCATTGCACACAGACTGATGCATTCAAATGTTTATTTCATTTAATTTTGATGATTTGAAGTGGCAACAAATGAAAATCCAAAATTCCGTGTGTCACAAAATTAGAATATTGTGTAAGGGTTACATTTTGAAGACACCTGGTGCCACAAAGTAATCAGCTGATTAACTCAAAACACCTGCAAAGGGCTTTAAATGGTCTCTCAGTCCAGTTCTGAAGCCTACACAAACATGGGGAAGACTTCAGATTTGACAGCTGTCCAAAAGGCGACCATCGACACATTGCACAAGGAGGGAAAG
The DNA here is from genome assembly GCA_013375575.1 of Percina caprodes. Taxonomy (NCBI): domain Eukaryota; kingdom Metazoa; phylum Chordata; class Actinopteri; order Perciformes; family Percidae; genus Percina; species Percina caprodes. Next base: position 6,092,438 of record JABXJD010000010.1, read on the forward strand.
ACACAAAAGGTTATTGCTGAAGAGGCTGGCTGTTCTCAGAGCTCTGTGTCCAAACACATTAATAGAGAGGCAAAGGGAAGGAAAACTGTGGTCAGAAAAAGTGTACAAGCGATAGGGATCACCGCGCCTAGTCAAGATTGTGAAAAAGGGTGTGGACAGCTGCTGGAGTCAGTGCTTCAAGATCCACCACCAAGAGACGCTTGAAAGACATGGGTTTCAACTGCCGCATACCTCGTGTCAAGCCACTGTTGACCAAGAAACAGCGAAAAGCGTCTCACCTGGGCTAAGGAAAAAGAGCTGGACTGCTGCTGAGTGGTCCAAAGTCATGTTTTCTGACGAAAGCAAATTTTGCATTTCCTTTGGAAATCGAGGTCCCAGAGTCTGGAGGAAGACAGGAGAGGCACAGGATCCACGTTGCCTGAAGTTTAGTGTAAAGTTTCCACCATCAGTGATGGTTTGGGGTGCCATGTCATCTGCTGGTGTCGGTCCACTCTGTTTCCTGAGATCCAGGGTCAACGCAGCCGTCTACCAGCAAGTTTTAGAGCACTTCATGCTTCCTGCTGCTGACCTGCTCTATGGAGATGGAGATTTCAGGTTCCAACAGGACTTGGCGCCTGCACACAGCGCAAAATCTACCCGTGCCTGGTTTACGGACCATGGTATTTCTGTTCTAAATTGGCCAGCCAACTCCCTGACCTTAGCCCCATAGAAAATCTGTGGGGTATTGTGAAAAGGAAGATGCAGAATGCCAGACCCAAAAACGCAGAAGAGTTGAAGGCCACTATCAGAGCAACCTGGGCTCTCATAACACCTGAGCAGTGCCAGAAACTCATCGACTCCATGCCACGCCGCATTAATGCAGTAATTGAGGCAAAAGGAGCTCCAACCAAGTATTGAGTATTGTACATGCTCATATTTTTCATTTTCTTACTTTTCAGTTGGCCAACATTTCTAAAAACTCCCTTTTTGTATTAGCCTTAAGTAATATTCTAATTTTGTGACACACGGAATTTTGGATTTTCATTTGTTGCCACTTCAAATCATCAAAATTAAATGAAATAAACATTTGAATGCATCAGTCTGTGTGCAATGAATAAATATAATGTACAAGTTACACCTTTTGAATGCAATTACTGAAATAAATCAAGTTTTTCAAAATATTCTAATTTACTGGCTTTTACCTGTATACACAGACTTCACCTGGAATTGGAAACTTCCCATTGCAAGTATCTACATTTAACTGGAGTTACGGTGTCCTATTCAATGGAAAGCAAATGTGTTATTTCCTGTTTCCAGCTAGCCAGGCATTCTCAGTTGGTCTGGTACATTGTAAATAGAACTAATGTGTCAACAGTATAAAGTATGCATGGTTGGGTAGAAAAGACCCTACTGGACTTTAGAGCTCTTGGTTGTGCTGCAGTGAAAATATGTTCTTATCATTAGCTGTCCTTGCCCTCAGGCCTCAGTCATCCACAGCTAATCTCTTTGGTTTTAATCAGTACTTTCCTTGGCTGATATTTATTCTCTCTTCCCTTTTCTTAAGTGCCCTCTGTCAATTATCTTTCTCTATTTTCCCTCACTCTTGTCAAACACTTTGTTTAATTTAGACCTTCCCACTCTTTCCATTTATCTCTCTACCTGTCTTGGTTCCCATGCTACTGCTTGCTAATTTTATGGCTGTGTTTTGAAAATGTTGCACACAAGAACTCAGCTGACCCTCACATAAACCCCAGATTGCCTTCTGCTGGCTGGTTTCAGTCAGTATCAGTGGGAATCACATGGTGCATCAGGGTCAGCCTTTGATAAGGGCAACAAAAGGACAAGATACCGTTGAGCAAACCTCACAGGGTGGCATGAGAAGGCTATCGATTTGAAAACGATCTTTTTGGCAACTTTTGTAGACTTTTGAGCAGTCAAGCTTGATGATTCATTAATCAAATCCTAGATTATAGGGCAGGTGATAAATGACATGTGCATTTGTGAAAGTTAAATCTCCAGTGTGGTTTGGAAAAAAAGTGAAAAAAAAGCATTTGATCAGCTACTGACAAAGTCCACTCGAAATGAGAACCATTTCCCAGAAGCAATTGCAACATGCAAGGGTTGATTATCAAGGGAGTTGTGGTTGGCTGCATTCAGACACATCTCAAGTACAGTTGAGTCTCATCCCACATAACATGATTTTCAGCAACAGGTGATCTCATGAGGAGAGTTAGGGTCGCTTTGGTGACAGTAAGATGTATCCTAAGACATATAATAAGAATAAGAACATTTTGTGTGCTTTACCAGGGAATGCTATTGCTTTTATTCCCATTATATTTGTGCCAGAAGATTTTCCGTAATCTTCCTGAGATGCCAAATTGCCAGAGCGTCTTATAGCGAAAGAACTGACTCAACTCAAATTATGCTGTTAATGAGCATTTAAGGGTTGAAATGTATGTAGAAAAGGATTGACAATTGAAGACTTTGGCATTAATGAGCAACAATTGTTAAACCTTCCCGGTTAGTTTGTTTCAGTACAATGACAAACTTCCATTGGATTATTAAAGCAACACATTAGTAACAGTTGCTTTAACCCAAATAGTGTGCAGATGTGACACATTTGGGTTGCTTAAAAAAAGCAAATGAAGAAATGAAGGGCTAAAGAAAGTAGTCCAAAGCCAGAGAGACTGCAAGTTAAGCTGTAAACAACAGATGTTTGAGAAATATTTGAGCGCCAGCTATTATTGATTTATCAGTTTATTTTTGCATTCCAGCCTGAAACAAGCTCTCCAAGCAGATGCCCCGTGAAATCTCAAAATCTTGGGAGGAAATGAGGATATTGCACCTGGTCTCTAATAATATTTCCCTCTGGGTTATCTGTCAATAAGGCATGAACAGCTTTTGACTCAAAAGCGGAAGAAATTAAACCTTTTATTTGCTGGGGGAATTGTGTCCAAACGTTATCTCAGTGTTACACAAATGCCCTTTATGGGCTGTTACTGCTGGACTAAATGCTATCTGCATCCATACTGCACAGGCCAACATTATTCCTGTTCACACTGCACTATTTCACTAACATAGCTTCTGACGTCAGCATGTTTCACCTGCATTTGCTTTGGAATCGTTCAGCATTTATTTACTTACCACCTCTTTGTAAAATACGACTAACAATGTGACCTTCTATATTTTGTTTCACAGATGTGGTAAGGGCATTATTGCTCAGGCACATAATCTCCTTTTTAATATAACTAAAGGTGCTTTATCCCTCACTTCCTGCTCCTCCGCCTCCTCTTCCGCCTCCCCGGCTACTTTTGAAGGGCAGAGATTCCTCATCACTTTTAGGGGCTTCAAAAACTGAGGCTTCCCAGCTCACATTAATCCCAGTGCTGCCCGTAGGAGTAACACCCAAAGCCCTGCAAAGTTGTGCTAGACTGGTTATGTAACTGTCTGTCAGTGGCCAGGCCTGATGCTTCAGATGCTATACAGAGGAGGGTGACACTCACTTTTGTGATAAAAGTCAGGATGAAAGTTAAAAGCAGACAATTTGTATCATTACTTTTATCTGTTTTTGTCAGGTAGCTTGACAGTCTAACAGTAGTGTGTGTGTGTGTGATCAGATGTTTTAGGCTGCACAACAATGACACAATCACTGAAACAGATTTGGTATATGACCGAAGTTTGACCTCATTCTTACACACACACACACACACACACACACACACACACACACACACACACACACACACACACACACACACTCTCTCTTACCATCTCCACCTGTCGCGGGTCCAGCTGGGTGGGCACGGAGGAAGGCACGGAGAACTGGATCTTCCTCCTCGCATCCTTGTCTGCCTCCGTGTCTACGGGCATCAGCGGGTCCATGGCATCCAGCCGGTCTCCTCCACAGCCAAAGATGTTCAACGAAAAAGGCCCGTTTCGATTGAACTTCCTGTGTAAGCTCTGTATGACTCCCCAAATGACAAAACTGTAACTGAAGTCCCAACAGTCCTCTACTCTCTTTGGACTATTGGGTTTGACAGCTTCCTCCTCTCTCACGCCTCTTTCTGTCGCCCTCCCTCCCTCCCTCACACACAACACACACACACAAACACACAGTCAATACGTCTCTCGCTCCCGCAGTGTCTGCACGAGCCTGTGTTGTGTGTGATGAGGACAGGAGAGGAGAGGAGTGTATGGGTGCGTGCAGCAGAACGTGCTCAGGTTTATGATGCTTTCAGTTGCCGTCGGAAAGACTCGATGCAATTCAAACGTGGCCAAAATTAATTTCCCTTGAGAAAAGCTGAAAATAAGACGTTTCTAAAAATGGTATTGTTGACACAAACCATCATATGAATACACATTTATAAGAACCAGTTTCACACTGAGCACTGTGCTCAATGTAAAAAACTACGATGAATGGATCTTTGGATGCTTTTATATAGACCTTTATGGTCCCCTCATACCATATCTGAAGTCTCTTTCCCAAAATTCAGCCTTGGTGCAGAATTACAGCCACTAGAGCCAGTCACACAACAAGCTTTCCTTAGGATGTGCCATTGTTTGTGTACACTGTGTACAAAAACATTGTACACAGTGTACATCCCAACTAACACAATGTTGCACATACAATGGTCTTCATACAAAACAGAAGACTTTACTGTACAGTTAAAAAAAAAAAGAACCATGCTGCATGTTCCCCTTGCACTGGCCGATGATATTCCATCCTTTCCTGTGAGGTTGAATCCAACCTCATCAATGAAGATGAACTGGTGCTCCATTGCAGCCACCTAGCTCAGGGACTCTCTGAAACACACATGCATGACAAGATCAGAAATAGACATGGAGTGGTCACTTTTGTGAAGCATAATCATTATGATTACAATACTGAAATATGTCAAATGTACACAGTGTTGAGAGTATGCATCAATTGTGGCATTGTATGAACTCACTTTCTTTTCTTCATGAAAAATGTGCCAAATGCAGAGAATTGTGTATAGTGTTTTGAAAAAAGTGTTTAGCAGATTTGGTTCAGGGGGTTGGTGCATTAGTTGCATGTTGTGGGCATTGTTCGTTCGTTCGTTCATGTTTATTGTCCCCATGGGGAAATTATGTCTCAAGTACCAGTGTTTGTCTGTAAACAATTGAGAAAAAAACTGTAAAAAGTGGGCTAGGCTTCAGCCTCCACAAGGGTCTGCAATGTAAAATAAACACCTACTTTATTCAGTAATAAAAGACAAGAAACTCTTACCATTGCTATTCTTTAAAAACGGTATTTGTGTTTTCTCAAGGTAGACTCAAAAAATGAACTGCTCTTTCTCAAAGGCTATATTCCATGTAGTCAGTTGGAAAAGTCATTGCTATGGCAACAGTGTAGAGTGTTGGTAGTCAGTGTAGGACAGACAGTGTGTCTATATGTGTTGGTGACTGTGTTATTAAGAGTAAGTTGAAGGCAGTTGAGGTAAGAGAGTATACACATTCATATGCTAATGAATAACCAAAAGAGAGAAAGGGAAACTATTTTGTTTGCTGTAGGGAGGTTAACAGACAACTTGCTTTCAAATTATGTCTGCTTTTCATGTAGGCCAGTGTCAATGACAGTAGACAGCTCCTGACATTTTACACACAAATACATGCTTATTAATGTTGTAAAATTATTGTGCCTTTAAAGATGAGAGAGGAGGGAGAATAGGTTACATACAGAACAGATATCTCAAAATAATTGGAAATGTTGCATTGCTACAGTTCTCACTTATTTGACTGCAAGGTCCACACAGTATACATTTCATTTATATATTGTATGTGATTCCAATGCTGCAATGTTACAGAGCTCGGTTTAAACTTTTAACTGGTAGATCTTAACTTATTGTACATATATTTTTGTTTTTTATTTCACACTTGCATTGGCAATGTAAACATATGTTTCCAATAAAGACCCTTTAAGAGGATGAAGTGACACAAGAATGGAGAGGTGAAAGGAAGAGAAACATGCTATAACAGGCAAGCAAGAAAAATATACTTCCTCTGAGATCTCATGTACTGTAGTTATATTGGAGAAGCAGCTTACTATGCTGTGACCAGGGTGTCCCATCTTTTAAGCCACTGAGCCAGGTTCACCCTGTACTAAAGTGAACTTGAGAAAGGCTCTGGATCTCTGCCAACTCCAGGGAGAGTAGCTGCTGACAGCAAACTCAGACTTGCTGTGGAAGGTCTTAGATGAAAAGTAGAGATCCCACCTTGGAAATGTCAAAAACAGCCCATCTGTGGCTCATTTCACTATCAGTCCAACTGGTGTCCTTGAAAAACAGACATATGGTCTGTTTATGAGCATTTACAACGCTATGAAACAAGTGATATGAAGAGTGTATGAAAGAAGTTTTCATATTCTTAAATACACAGCATTCCATTTTACTACCAATCACTCAGACAGCATTAAACTGTTCAGATCTGCAGAGAAATAGGATTATAGTATTATAATCACAAAATATAACTGTAAAGTGTAATCTATCAGTGGGACTCAGTAATGTGGTGAGCATTGCTGTCTCCCACAGTGTCTTCTTTCATCACACCACTAGGAGGCTCCAACCTACTTACAACAGTCCCTTAGGATTTACTGCTATTAAACAGTTAGTGGTGGAAGAAGTATTCAGAAATGTTACTTTGGTCAAAGTACAAATGTATTTGTATCAACAAGTACTAAGAGTATAAGTGAAAGTGTTCATTGTGCAGAATGGCCAATTTCAGAATAATATTTAGGCTAATATATATTTGGCTTATCGCCACTTTAATGTTACAGGTGGTAAAGTTGGAGCTGAAGTACTTCCTGTACTGCTGGGTAGATTAATCCACAAAAAATGCATCATAATGTATTAGATGATTTATATTTTGTATACATAATCAAAATCTGCAAAAGTAACTAAAATTCTCAGACAAATGGAGTAAAAAGTACAATATTAGCCTCCATAATGTAAGGTAGAATTATTAGTAGTTATAGTAGCATAAAAATAAAAGTACAAGTACCTCAATTTGTACAGTACAGTACTTGAGTAAATACACTTAAGTACTTTCCACCACTGGTATTACATTTTAAAAGGTATTATTGATTATAAAATGACTGGTTTATATGAACTTTGCAAACATTCATCAGCAAAATATAGCAGAGGATCTGAATATTCTGGAGGATATTATGTAATTAAGACATGTTTCTTTTAGTTTTCAAATGTTTAGAATATTATATCAGACAACTTTGAAAAAAACAGTGGCATTTATTTCTAAATTAAACAGGCTGGAATAATGTTTTGTATTTAAATAAGATGCCTTACATTTTAAATAACAATATCATATTATTTGTGAAAACTCATCAAAATACAGGAAATAGGTTGACAACATTTCATTTACACATAGTTGTTAAACACTCGTAAAGTTATCATTCATCATAAGCAAAATAATATCTGCGACACATGACTATACAATAAAGGCCTCACTCATTAATATTCAGCAAAGGGAATGACATCACTTTTTTCCCCAGACATGCACTAACCTTTTATCACCAGTAGATGTCCCCCACACGTAGTTACAAAAAAGCACATCTGCTGAGAGACCCTGCTCCAGTGTGAGCTTAATCATACAGTTGAATTGACTGATAATATAAAGTATATTTTTTTATTTCAGGATTACTTATGAAACCCAAGGCAGAGCGGTTATGACCCAAAGTTGAAGTATTATACTTGATTTTAAACTCAAAACTTCTCTTGACATGTCCCTCTTGAAATGAGCCATTCAAAGCGTAAGTAAAATAATACAATAAAGCAGACTCATATCTAAAATTGTTGAAGCTATTTCTAAAGTCAAAACACAGTTTTTGGTCATTCATGGTTGGTAAAAACAGCACAATTAATTTGATCTGTATAGTATTGGATGAACACTTTGCTGTGGAAGGTATTGCATGTTGGTTTGTAACATAAAACATGTCAACCTTGCAATTATAGAACTGAATCATCAAAAATTAAATCATTATTTTATGGGGAAATAGATATGCATCTTTAGCTCCTCATTATATGTATCATTTTAGTAATGACATAATGTTCTGCATGAAACAAAATGCCAACTGTTTTGTTAGTATTGTCTTGATATTGTTACTTAGAAAAGAACACATGCTCTCTATTTCTACGGAAATACATTTTATTACAGCCTGGAAAAAGACAAAAGAGGATGGGCTTTTTGGGACTAATACATTTGTCAAATTCAATGACAAGTCTTTACATTTGTGTCCCTCAGGATAATAACACAGGGGCACCATGTCGGGGTGTGACTGGCTCTAAGTCTTCATCTGGACAACCATAACCAGAAATACATTGACTTAATCATTCAAACATTTTTGGTTGTCTCACTGAAAATGTGACAGGAGCCGATAAACTGTACTTCACCAACAGTTTGGTGATGATAAGCTTACCCTTTCTAAAAAGAAAAATAAAAAAAATACATTCTTATTTTCTCCCTCTCTCTTGTCCTGTCCCATCTTCTGGCCTCTCTGTGCAATCTGTGCCTCTGCCACCTTTGGCACCAGCCCGCCCACCAGCACCTGTGCCAGGCCTGGCAACCCAAACCAAGACGCTCTGCTTGGCTCAGTTCAGTTGACTCGTTTAGGCAATTGCACCCTGACTCTGATCTTTATGGCAGGTCCCTTATTTATTCCAGGCCTTGTGAAGACAGTTTTCTCTCTTATGTTGGAAACTCGGCTTTGCCTTATAACATTTCTATGGGGATCTAAATGTTCCTATGGCCTATTAATTCTTCTAATTGTAAAATTAAAATACTTAATACATTTTCCCATAGGGCTCATGAGGATTATTTGGTTTTCCTATCCAACAATCAACAATCCTATCCTATCAGTAGGCCTAGCCGATAAGTAATCCTATAACGACCCAAAATCATTTTACTGATATCATTCTAAAATTGATCATAATAGGATTGCTATAATTACTTCTCTAAGGGGATTGTTTTCCTAAACCGTCTACATAAGATTAACCCCGTTTTTCCCAAAGATGGAGGCTAACAGAAGATGTTTGAATCCAGTACGGTTTGTTTGTGCCATTCACTTCTTATTCCATTTTCTCTTTCAGCTCAGTGACAGATGGCGAGTCCCTCTCCCCCAGGGGAAGCCAGTCTCTGTGAATGCGGCCGCATGTCAATCACCGGCTCTCATGTGATGGCTCTTGCCAATGACGTGCCAGCCATATGGGCCTGGCATCAGAGCTGGTATGTAACCCACCCAGTCCTGCCTCTGAGGTGCCACACTGATCCCTCCACGCGTTTGGGCTGGGGATAGCAGCAGCAGCAGCAGCAGCAGCAGCAGACAGAGCAGGGCGTCAAGAGAGGAGAGAGAGGTGTGAGAGCAGAACACAGCGCATCGCCTGCAGAAGCATCCGTGCAGGTCGTGTGGATGTGATGCCCACCCGGGGAGAGATGGTGTAAACAACCCGCTTTGCCCCGTCACTGAGCTCCACCACGGAGGTAGGTTGCCCATTTCAAATCAAAAAGAGACATATCAGATATGGATCAAGATTTGTTTTTGTCTTTGTGTATGTTGTATTGTGAGGGGATGAATTAGAGTATCAAAATAAGGGACTCGTTTTTTTTCCCCTGACATCTCTCGCATCTTTTTCTTGCGTACGAGAAGAGCTTTTAATCTCTTCTTCTGGCTCTTTATCGGTTTTATCAATAATAGTCACCCAACTACGTTTGATAGATTTTGTTTGCATAAATGTAAAAATCCATAATGATCTCTAGTGAGAGCTAAATAGATTAGGCTACGTAATGAGCACTGGAGAGTGTATTTTATTAAATTGCATTAGAAAATCGTAGAATAAAATATTAGGTGTGTGTGTGTGTGTGTGTGTGTGTGTGTGTGTGTGTGTGTGTGTGTGTGTGTGTGTGTGTGTGTGTGTGTGTGTGTGTGTGTGTGTGTGTGTGTGTGTGTTCCTGCACGACGCGCGTCAGAGAACTGTGGGGGTAGAATTCTCCATAGAGATACACAGGCTAATTGACAAGGTATTGGTTGGCATTAATTACATTGTGCTTACAAGATTAGAAGAAAAAAGATGGACTCCACACGCACAGCTGAGCTCAGAATACTGGATATATCAGATTTTGGGATGTTACAGCTTTTGGTTTGTATAAAATGTTGCTTTTATAAATAACTTGTCCGTTTAGCCTGAATGATTGGTCAATGTGATACCAATAATCCTGATAAATACATCCAAATCTTTTAAATGAATAATGATCAAATACCATATAATACCTCGCTTTGTAGCCATTTGAATAGCTTTGATTCACATATAACCTACTTTTCTAATTAAGGAATAGATCAATATGTAAAGTCCACTCCGTCGCCAGACTGTAACCGAGTGTAGCTGCGAGTCTATAAGGACTAAAGTTTAGCAAATGAAAATGTCAGCTCGGGTTTGTTGTGTGTGGCCTGCATGGTCTAGAGTGACAGGCCTAAATGGGCTTCAGGAACCTGCAGAGGCTCTGGTCCTAAAGCCATCGTTATCATTATTATTATTATTATTATTATTATTATTATTATTATTATTATTATTATTATTATTACACTTTCTGAAATACCGGCGACAATTCGTACAAAATTATGTGCATTTTTTAATCACAGACATCTTCTCTAGTTTCGCTATTTTGGATGAAGTCATTTTAAAGCGGATTGTATAAAAACCTGTTAATTCAGAGCCGTTTGGGACCCTGTGGTCCAGTGAGTCCCGGCTGTGTTGGAATTCCTCCAGGTTGGTAATTTATAGGACGGAGGAGGGACCCTGGGGGACTTGCAGCAGCAGGCCAGCCCCGCTCCCTGTGCCGGACTGCTGGAGGGCACAGACCGAGGCACATGTGGAGGCCAAAGGGTGGCCCAGACTGTTGCTATTTGCCATTAAAATAATCACATTTTATTAAAAGAAATTACACTTACACATCAAAAGACTATTCTCTCTTTCTAAAAAAATCGTTGTTATAATAAAAGTATGGGGATCATCAACATCATTAACAAACCTTTAAAACTGAGATTTTAGGCCCAATTTCCCAGTTCAGCCTTATATTAATTAACTAGAATCATAGGATAACATGAAAACAAATTATAAACTTGATGGTAAATAAATAAAAGTAGGCTATTGTTTATTTGCCTTGGGTGAGGGACATACCCACCCTACGGCCTTGTGGGTGCTCACTGAGACAGCTTCTCTTGCTTTGACAGCCCGTCTATGGATGCGTAAACAACAGCAGGGAGCAAAACAGTTCAGATAAAGTGTCGACTGTGTCTATTGCAGGTTGCTTGCCACGATGTTGAGTCGTCTGTTCAGCGAGGTCCTGCCGGACGTTCAGAGGCTCGCAGCTGACTGGGTGGCGGACAATGAGAACGACCAGTGCAAGGACAAGGACGGGGAGCACGAGCCTTGTCACCTCGAGGACGACGACGACGACGACGAGGACCTGGACGAGCCACTGGAAGGCAGCAGTCGGGCTGAGTCTGAGATGGCCGGTGACGATGATGAGGATGATGAGGCCGAGGAAGGGGAGTGCGACGGTGAGAACAGTGGAGACAAACCCAAGAAACGCGGCCCAAAGAAACGCAAGATGACAGCGGCGCGCGTGGAGCGCTCCAAGGTGCGTCGAATGAAAGCAAATGCGCGGGAGCGCACGCGCATGCACGACTTGAATTCTGCGCTGGACAATCTGCGCAAAGTGGTACCATGCTACTCCAAAACCCAAAAACTCTCCAAGATAGAGACTCTGAGGCTCGCCAAGAATTATATATTAGCCCTTGGGGAGATTTTACGCAATGGGAAACGGCCAGATGTGGTGGCTTACGTGCAGATGTTGTGTAAAGGCCTGTCCCAGCCCACTACCAACCTAGTGGCAGGCTGTCTGCAGCTCAATACCAGAAACTTCCTAACTGAACCGTGTTCAGATGGAGCCCGCTTCCACATGCCCAGCTCTCCTTTCTCCGTCCATCCCTACTCCTACCGCTGTTCTCGCATCTCCAGTCCTCATTACCAGCCCGGAAGCAGTGCGCTTAACGTGCGGAGCCATTCCTACGGTCCTGGGTACGAGGCCGTGTACCCGCCGGGTGGGACGTCCCCTGACTATAACAGCCCGGACTACGAGGCCCCGCACAGCCCGCCGGTCTGCCTGAATGGCGGAATGTCCGGAAGACAACAGGAGCCTTCTGAGGCAGACAGGAACTATCATTACTCTATGCATTACTCCGGACTGACCACGTCTCGGCCCAGCCACAGCATACCTTTTGGGCCCTCGGGAGCGCCGCGCAGTGGCGGCGCGCACTCGGAAAACATTCCACCTTTCCACGACGTGCACTTGCACCATGACAGGGCGCCGCCGTATGAGGATCTCAATGCTTTTTTCCACAACTGAGCCCTTACAATCGGACGCATTGATCTTATAAAGACAATCTTATAACGTGTAATATTGGTGGGGAAATAAGAGACGCTTCTGAAAGGATGAGAGATGGAAGAAAAAGTCCTCTGATTTCCTTCTGTATTTGATGTCATCCCTATACTGTTGTACATCCTATCAGTGTGTCCAGTAATATCCTGTATGCAGAATGAGTGCAATTGACATAAAGATGTAAAGGCCACAACAGAAATAAAAACATGGTTTATAACTGTCTGATACGATCGAATAACTCTTCTTGTCAACATACACTACAGCTTTAACTCTCGGGCTGTGTGGATATTTACTGTACATGTAGGCAGAAAGTGTCTCTGGCGTTTTCATGAAATAATCTTAGTTCAAAAATAATTAGGTTAAAAAACACAAATAAAAAACAATTCGTCCGAAATAATGTATGAGAGTCTTTGGCTTCAAGTCAGTGACAACAACAAAATGGATACTGATTTCAACAGGAATGTCAAAGCATATTTGAGTTACTTATCTTGTTTTGTTAATTTAAATCAAATATTGAAATCGCCTTTGGAAGGGGCCAGCTGCAGTAGATTGTGCAGATATCAATAATAGATGCCATGAATATAATGAAAGCGATCTTGCTTGGTTTTCTGGTAAAGATATTTTAATTAAATCCAAAATACCACCCTTTCTGCTGTGCATAAAAGTGAAATCCTGAGATTTAACTTAATTTTAACTTTACAAATTAAGAATGGTTGGGTAAAATACAAAACATTGTCATGAATGACAGGAGGCACATTGTCTACCCAATTATTGATTCGGGTAAAAATAAATGCCTTGGCCTGTAGCATCTAAAATATCTGAAGAACAGGGCCAAATAACACTGACAGCCAAAAAATCTGAAATTGTGCATTGACTAATAATTGAAGGTAAATTTGACAAAATGCTCGTATTAAAATAATCCAAGAAAACACTGAATATTTGACAGTTATTATACAGAAATCAAACAACAAATTGATAGAATTAGCAGAATACACACTACAAATGGTAATAACTCTGAAGAAATACAGCATATTCTTTGACCACTTTTTGTTTAATTCTCACACTCCATATTGGACATCCTGCAGCTTTGAACTTGGAAGTGTCCTTAATACAATACGGACTTTATCCTGTCAAATGTGCCAAAGGTACATTTCCTTAGAGTTCAACATGGGCTAATAATTATTGAATTAGTGAGATTGAGATGCTGTGCTTATTCAGATCAGATAGACCTGATCTGATCTGAAACTGTTGGTTAGCAACAGGAAAGCTTGGAAATAATTACAAAAAACTACAAACTATGTTCATGTTAAGTTATTTTAAAATTCCAGACCCATGAGTGAGATGCCACATTGCAGTTTCTTTTTCTTGTTTTAACAGAAACCATGTCAAGTCATTAATAAACTCAACATAACAGCAACTGACCACTACCCCAGATGATTTTAAACTACAATGAGCTCTTTGAAGCCAATAGAGACTTAGATAAATAGACTTTTTTTTTTTAACCATTTTGTGTGTTCTTTTACTCAAAGCCTGCAGTACATTCAGCAATGTAATAGATCAGTTACAAAGTGAGCAAAAGGCCTCGGGCACTCAGACGAAGAGAGAAAATGTACTGACACTTGACACAATGCACACACAAAGTGCATTGTTAGATGTAAGTGCTCAGCACATGCAGGCCTGGTCACATCAGCACATAAGCACCTGTCAGACTCCCCAGGTGAGTGTAAACAGTGCAATTATCTTGTTAACAACTCACATATTTCCAAGTAATTCATTAAAATATCAGCACAAACCAAAAATAAATAATGGACTGCTTGATAAACCTTTTATTTTTTGTACTGCCGAAATGCAAAAAAAGCCTTACTGCAAAAGCTTATATTTTCACTGGCAGTTGTGAAGACATTAATTACAGGCTGTTTAAAATTGCAATATATGCACATTTGTGGTATTTTAAATAATGTTTAAATAGTTGACACTTTGAGTTTATGTAGGCTAGGTCACATCATTGGTGATTTCTCAAATCAGTAGTGGGAGCAGGCTCCATCTTTGGACCGCTGCCCTGGGTCCCATATGTTGTTGCGGACGTCCAGGGGAAATCAGCACCGGGCACCACAGGGTAGAAACTGTCCCATCCTGCACTGACCCAGGCCAAAAAAAGGAACAGAAGAGATGTAAGCAGATTCTACACAGCAATGAGTTCTACTCAAAATATCTATTTATTATAATACATTTTAATTTGATTTCCTTGTTGTCTAAAAGGCCCATCTGACTCACCAGATCAATGAAAGAGTTGGGCAGGTGCAAAATCAGGTGAATCAATGGCCCGTTGGTTTGAAATGAATAAGCCCAGAAACGACATAATGGACACACACACACACACACACACACACACACACACACACACACACACACACACACACACACACACACACACACACTTCACACACCACAGATTATATACACAGACCAAATGGTAACTGCCACCACACATAATAAATGAATTAAAAAAAAATTTAAATAGACAAATAAATAAACAAATTTGAAAGCTTGATGTAATAATTGGAAAGGCTGAAAATCTGGAGATTAACAAGGACCAACAAACAAAAGGAACTTTTTATATTTAAGAGATTTTATATATATATATATATATATATATATGTATATGTATATACTACAGTATATGTTATCAATATGTTATCGGGCATGTTATCAAATATAACAGGTTTGCTATCCATTAACAGTTTGATTTTGTTTATAGAAATAAACTGAGTTTATACATGGAAAAAGAGAAAATTAAATCAAGGAGTTTTCCACTACAAAAACTAGTATCTTGAATATAGCCGACTTGACCAATTTGACGAAGATAACTTTATTTAAGAATGTATTTACTAGGTTACATCTTCCATTTTTTTTAAAGGTGGTTGACATTTATCATTTTGGTTATGAATGCCGGAGGTATCATATAGTATGTAAACACTTTGGTATGGTAAAATTCAAGTCTTGAAAACGAACTGTTTAGATTTCCTTAGCTGGAAATTTTACTTTTTTATGAAATCATAAATCACTCAATAAATGCAAAACGAAAAATCCTCTGACACTTGTACGAGTGAGTGCAGACATTTGAATATTTGATCATGTTGGAGCTTTGTATCGGATAGAATTAGGTCACCATATAATACTTTTAACACTGAAACTACCGTAGTTTCTTCTCAGCATCCCACCGTTTGATGATTTGTCCACTTTAGTTTCCTGCGCCGTGTGACGGGCATGCCTCGCAGGACAAGGTGAGAGACAGCTTTCTGATTTTACTTTCTGCTCTAACCTCTCAGATAGTTTTTTTAGTGAGGAAGGACGGCGGCTGGCAGAGGATTTGATGGCGGATCGCGGTGCCAAGTCGCTAAATGTCTGAGCACCAGTAAAGCCAGAGACCAGTAAAGCCCACCATCACCAACCCCGGTGCCAGCTGCGCCACGTGGCAGCCAGGCGGCCCCTGCCAAAGTGGCCCTTGTGGGAGGGACCCAGTATTTCTTTCCTAATTCACTCAGCATCTGTTCATTATTCTCGTCGTTAAAGGAGGCTGAGTGTCCACGCGCCGACCCGGACAAAAAGAGACATTTTTACCGGTCACGCAAAAACTAAGAAACTAATCGGATATTACAACTTTGTTTTAAAAATCCTGTCAGTCGTTTCTGCAGCAGACCTTTAAACTGCGTATGACTTTTAACCCGTAAAACTCACCTGTGGGTCCAACCTCATTTAGAAAATTCAATTTTACCCAACACTCTAAATGGGCTTAATTCAATAAAGAACGCATATGATTATAAGGCCTATTTCCACTATTGTTATTATGGTAATTATTATTGTTACAGAAAAGAACGACTTGAATTGACGTGAATTAACCATTGTTAACCACTGAATACCTGTATGGATCTCAGGCTAAATGGATTATTTCATGAATTCCTTCTTATATTTACTCATATTTTTTCCGAGCTTAATAGTAGGTGCACAACTGCCAAGTGGGCGGATGTCATCATAATGTAATGGTTATAATATCTATGACAAATTGGTCTTAACTGACGTAACTAAAGTCCATAAAATCAATTAATCGGGATCCTATTCAAACGTAATTGTTCGAATGAATGTTTATAAAATACCATGCAATTACTGTAATTAAATAATCCCGCACAGAGCTCCATTTAACTGCTTTAAAAATGAATCAACTGATCCCCTAAAATCGCAGCACTGGAAACACAACACAAAGTAGGCTCAGGCCTATACTCATAAATCTCCATCTGGAGAGTTTTACTCACATTTATCAGATTAGGTTAACATTTACAGAATTAATTATTTTGGGATTAATCCCGAAAAATATTTCACAGGCCTAATCAGTGTCATAATCATTATATAGAGCGTTCTGTTGTGCTGAAGAGGGCTGTGGCAGAGGTGGGAACCAGAACTAAACCAACCTCAAAACAACTATTTTATTATTAAAAGATGAGTGACACAGTCAGTGCAGTGCAGTGTGTGTGTGTGTGTGTGTGTGTGTGTGTGTGTGTGTGTGTGTGTGTGTGTGACAGAAGCATGCTCTATGATATATATGCAACATGTTTTATGTGTCATACACTCCCCCTTTATTCCACACACCAGTTGAAGAGAGGGCAACAAAAACAAAAAACACCACTTAGACGAGCATGTCTGGGTGCACACAGGGCTAAATTTGGGAGTCACCTCCACAATGGGCATCGGGTGCCACTGCATCATGCTCCCCCACCCTGTACCCTCCCACCATCATCACTACCCTGCCAGCCTGAGCACCACGCCCCAGCTCTGTGAAGAGAGATGAGGCTGGCATGGGTTGAAATTCCACTGCATCTGTGGAACAATGGTTTTGTGTGTGTGTGTGTGTGTGTGTGTGTGTGTGTGTGTGTGTGTGTGTGTGTGTGTGTGTGTGTGTGTGTGTGTGATTGTACAGTGTGCAGTGTGCAGTGTGAATGTCCATCTCTGCTTGTGGCTTTGTGTGTTACAAGGGATAAAAAAAAAACATCCAGAAGGTATAAAAGTCAGACCTCACTGTGTTTATTTTGGACATACACACACACACACACACACACACACACACACACACACACACACACACACACACACAAACACACATCTAAACCAAACTACCCACAGACTTGCTGTTGAGTATAAAAGCACAGAGCCCATGAGTGAGGATTTGTCATGTTTGATGTGTGGGTTTGCCCCAGGTGTGTGTGTGTGTGTGCAGTATACAGTCTGTGTTGTGCATGGTAGGGTATAGAGGTTGTTGTCACTCTGCACAGATGGTGGGAGTGTTTTTTATTTATTTTTTGGGGGAGTGTGAGGAAATGAGGAGGGGGGGAGTAGGGGGGGGGGGGAGGAAAAGGAGAGGCGAGGAGGAGGGTTTCGTCTCTGATGCTGCCATGCCACGGTCACGCGGGCAGCAGTAATTGGCCTCCATATTGAGGGGTTTTGTGGTGCTGCGGGGTGGGCAAACTCCCAGCTGGACCTGTCAGATGGTATTCAATCCAGCTCATTGCCCTCGCTCCTCTGCTCCTTTTTCCTCTTTCCCTCTGTCTCCTCTCCTTCTCTGCATGGCATGTTTGCTTCTTTTTGTTCCCCCTTCCTTTCCCCTTTCCCCATCCCAGCTTCATCCTACATTAAAACTTACATTAACTCCCTCTTTTCTTTCATCACACACTGATCACTTATTTATTTCCTCACACAGCACTTTCACAATCCCAGTATATCACTTTTTTCCCTCACCTTTCTGTTCTCTTTACTTTCTTCTCTCCAGTTTTTCTCACTCATGGCACATGGTCACTTCTATATAACACGTTCAACTTCTTAAAGTACATCACACCCTCGCCTGGCTCCTTCATCACTGGTCACCCACCCACACACACACACACACACACACACACACACACACACACACACACACACACACACACACACACACACACACACACACACACACAAATCCCATGCAATTTGGTTCTCCCAAGACAGAACAGTTCCTACCCCTGCAATTGTGTGTTTCTCTGTCTGCCATCTTTGAGTAAGTCTTGATTGGAGACACGCTGCAGTCCACACTGTTGAATTTTTTTATTTTACTTTTACAGCATTATGTGGTAGATACTTCTTGCCAGATGTGAATGCAGGTCAAGTAAAAGGTCAGGAAAAACAGCTGTATGGCTCATTATATATATTTTTTGATTAGGTATTTTAGCACATTAAAACTGGGACTGATGTTAACTGAGAACAAAACTTGGACATAATTTTTGAGCATGGATGGCTCTGTGATGCTGTCGTCAAGCTTTCTGCTGATGAAACAGTGTGAAGTAGTCACCATATACCATTTTTGTTAGTTAGTAGTTGTTAGTTTATTATGTAGCCTATGCATTTCCAGGCTCACTGCCAAGTGTGGTGTAATCAGGACATATGGATAGTCGTATGTGCGGGCTCATTCTCAAAGGTGAAGCACAGAGTTGATAGGTGTTACAGTTTTTTTTTTTACAGTTGCTAGGGACGCATTTCTCAATACTTGGGTCACTTTTTCAAAACTCTTCACACAGTGAGCACAACAGTAGTATATGTGGGCTAAACTGTGGATCATTTCATTGCTTTGGCACAAAATGCATTCAATGACTACATCTTTCAAATGACATTCATTCTTTTCTCACTTCAACACAACAACCGCCAAAACTCTATATACAAACAGGCCAATTTGCCTGTGGCTATGCACATGCTAACATTCTGTTTTTGAAACTTTTAAACTTAAGTTCAAAACAATAACATAATAAAAAACTGAATTAGACAGCAATTTGCAACATTTCTATAATAATAATAATAATAATAATAATAACATATTTCAAATCGAAAAATGAAGTGCTATGAAAACAACTGGACAACTGGACTAACCACAGCTGATTCTTATTATGGCTTAACACCTACACAGGTGTTACTCTTTCAATTTCATTACAAAAGGAGACAACCTCAGAATAGTTTTGTATTGTGACGTGAACATGGACCCAGCCAGAGATGGAGAAGTGGGTGAAAGAGGAAGAAGAGTGGCTGAAAGGGGGATGAGGAATTTATATGCGTGCTGGAAGAAGAAGAGCAAGATCAAGATTTGTAGTCTTAGATGAGATTAGAGCTACTGTAATTGATCATGTAATCAATGATGGTGTCTCAATGAGAGAGGCTGGTCAGAGAGTGCAGCCAAATCTGCAATGCTCAACAGTGGCATCTATTGTTAGAGTTTTACGATTTAATGAACATTATGAATGAGCAGACAGATGAATAGCTGTGGATGTCGTCTGGTGGCTGGTCTGGGAGGATGTATGATGACCGGGTGGAGGAGACTCAGAGTGGGGGTTCCGTCTCAGATGCAGTTTTTGTAATAGTTTACAGACCTGACCAGACATGGAGATTCAAGACAGGCAAGCACCCCACATTCAACTTGGCCAAAACATGGCGACGAGGAAGGAATGTGATTGGGAAGAGAGCCACAGTGGATGTCCCAGGCCAGTGGGGTGCCAACATCACAATGTGCGCAGCAATATCCACTGATAGACTGCTGTTACAAAAACCACTAATTGGGCCATACAACACTGAGCATCTCCATGCATTCCTGCATGATCTCTATGAAATGGTTGTGCTAGTTGAGGAAAGGATGCAGAAAGAATAAATCTGCCAACATTTAGAATTGTGTGGAAAAATGTGGCATTTCACAACTCCTGTGCAGTCACTGAATGGTTTGCAGCCCATCCCAGGATGGTGTCACTTTTCCTCCCACCTTACTCTCCATTCCTCAACCCCATAGAAGATGTATTTTCCTCATGGAGGTGAAAGGTTTATGACCACCATCCACATAATCAAATGTTCCTCCTGGTAGCAATGAATGCTGGATACCTGGACATATCAGCTGAAGATTGCCAGGGATGGATCAGGCATGCCAAGGAAGATTCTTTCCTAGGTGTATTGCCCTAGATTTTATAAGATGTGATGTGGATGATAGTCTGTGGCCAAATGCAGAAGACCGAGTAGATTGGCATTCCTATTGTATCTGTATCAGTGGATGGTGTATACAAATTGTTGTATTTTGGAATTACTCAGTGCAAATGAAAGACATACAATATCTTATAGCATACTGCATCATGTCTGATTCATTCAAGTAACATATATTGCAGTGAATTCTAAACAGTAGAGAGGTGTCCTTGTTTTACATAAGATAACATTGTATAATGATACCTGTTGTCAGTCTATTTTAGGTCATTGTTTTGTGGGTGACAAAATGTGTTTGTAGGCTGTCAACCTTTGCTAATGTTATGGGAGAAGGAGTTGATTTGAGACACAAATTAAGTGATTTGGTAGTTTTAGTGCATTGTGAATATGAAATGAACTGCTGTGCTTAGCTGAAAGTTGGTTAAGAGAACTGTGTTAAGAGTTTTGAAAAAGTGACCTAAGTATTGAGAAATGTATCCTAACAACAGTAAAAAAAAAACTGTAAGATTAGAGAGGCAATCTAGTGACTGTGGGTTCAAATCTCCTCCCAGCTGAGAAAATCTGGGAAAGTAAATGGGTAATTTTCTCTGAATCCACGAAATAGCAGCAAAGTTCCCTGAGATGTGTGAGATGCAGGAACATCTCACACATAATAACAGAGGGAGGAGGCCATAGTGTAAATAATATAACTATTAATATCAAAAGAGCTTACTGTGATAGTCTGGAGCCACAGGAATCATTTTATTTAAAGTTAAATATCCACAATATTTTCAATGTGACTTACAAAAATGAATTACTGTAAACATATAACTGGCTGACGGATGTTTAAAGAAAAATATATAAATGCCTAACAGACGCTGCTGTCAACAGGGTTAAATACAGTTATTTACACATAAAGAGTAAAATGTCTCTAACATTTAGAAGACGTACAATGTATTATGTTGTACTATGGCATTGCTCTAACTCCCAGAATAGTTTTTTCAGAGGAGTTTGATGGAGGTGAAAGTTAAAAAAAAATAAAGACAGAATAAAAGCTGTCTTTCTAAATAGTTTGTCTTTTATTAATTTTCTGTGTCACATCAACACTAATGTTCTCTTGCTGCTTGGACACCAAAAAAAGTAATTTCAACTGTTCTCAATGTAGGTAAAACATTCCCATGTATGAAGGCATTAAAATGCAATATAAAAAAACTCAGGTCTGTACTGTAAGAACGGTAAGACAAATATCTACCAGGTGTAAAGATTTCATTTAAAATTCAGTGAAATAGATGCTGGCTACATTTCCATAATGTTCCACTCACATACAACCGACAGCCACCAGATGTGCACACTGCACAGCAAACAATGAGTAATAGTGAGAAGAATAGAAAAAGGATAAGAAGGTCAGTAATAGCTTCCAATTATTTTAATTGCCACTACACTATGTTGTATATAATAAAACATGTTTTTTATTAATATCTGAAAAAAAATTCAAATCTGTAGAATAAAGATGAACAAAAATTTAAAACTTTACTATTTTTCAGCAGCTATGAAATGTGTCTTGTCCTTCCCATAGAGTTTGTGTCATCATCTCTTTCTGCTTGTGTCTGCTGCTTAGAGGAATCAGCAGTGTGGGGTTGTAATGGACTAATGAACAGCTGTCACTGAATTTAAACACTCACACACATACAGAGACTACCACAGTGTCCCTCACACATGTAGAGCCTCACAATACACACACACACACACACACACACACACACACACACACACACACACACACACACACACACACACACACACACACACACACACACACACACACACATCTCTTTAGTCACTGGCCTTGACTTAGCAGCCACCCACAGGTTTCGACTTTGTGTGGGTCTGACCTCTAAGTGTGCATTTGACCATGTGTGTATTTGTGCATATTTAACATGTGTGTAGCCTTTGATCACAAAGTGGCAGAGAATGGTATTCAAAAAAATTCACTCAAAGTGTTTTTATGTTATTTTAGATGTGGTCCTATATTTATTTAACTGTACATATCATGAGCCTTATATCTGGAGATACATTACATCATGTACACATGTCTGTCTTTACACATTTACATTTTGCAGCAAATATATATTCATTAGATTTCAAATGTTTTTTTTTTCCATTACAGTATCATCAGATTTGGTATTTATTGTTGTTACAACTTGATTTATTTAGCAGATTTCCCCTATGACCATCACATCATGAAATCATCACCACTACAAGCCATTAAAAACAAGAAAGTAATGGACTTTGGTAAAATATTTTGCTTATCCAATTACCAAGAGGTTTGTAAGCTCACTTGTAGAGAAAGAGAGAGAGAGAGAGAGAGAGAGAGAGAGAGAGAGAGAGAGAGAAAGAGAGAGATTTGTGTCTGGTGCACAGAAAACAGCAGGGCTCATTTCGCAATTATTTGCTGTATCTCCTTGTTTGGCACTGACTTTAAAGATATCAAACCCTTAGATATTGTGGTATCTAGTCTAAACTTGTCTGTAAAACCTGAAGAGCTCTGTCTGTTATAGGACAATATTGCGTAGAGTACATCCTTTTACATTGTTATAGAAAAAAAGCACCTTATTATTCAAGTCTATTATGGGGTTTTACTGTGCCACCATGTCACCTTTGTATATCTTATGTTCTGCTCCTTCTCAGAAACAGATAGAGAAGTGTTGTGTGTTTTGTCTTAGCATTAAACAAGTGACACTTTTCTCTATCATGGTTTTGATTACATAATCCTGTGTGTGTATTTATAGGGCATTCTGAGGTGTTGGCTGTTGATAATCACGTTTGTCCTGATTATGTAAGTTTGCCAAAGCTTGATAATTCAAGCTGTACGGTATTATGTAAATTAGCAACTGACTATCAACTGGCAATCATGTTCTGGTAATTAGATGGTTTTGTTATTTACATAACTCTCTCATGCTGTTTATTACAAGTCAAACCTATATGTCACAGCCTTTCCCATGGGTAAGTGTCCACTTCTTCTCTCTCCTCTTTTTCTTTCTCCACTTTATGCTCGGCCTCTCTCTCTCTCTCTTTCTCTTTTTGTCTTGCCAACTGTCTCCTCGATCCATCTTTGGATACTGAGAAGAAGTAAACATGATGGAGTGCGTGTCCCGGTGGCAGTCTTGAGACACGGTATTGACATACGCCTGCTTTCTCAGATTAAAAGAGATTATGAGAAGAGGAATGAAGAGAGGATCTCTCACTTCCCATCACCCCATGGAGGGAAGGGGAAGGGGGGGGGTCATCCATTGAATTGAAGAGAGGCTTGAGGGTTGCTGCATAGAAATGGAACACATGCTCATGCATATGCACACATGAATGCAACGATGTGTACGAGGACATAAATACTAGCACAGGACCACCTTGGTTGTGACTGATGTATCAAGGTGAATTGACATGAGTGTCACATATGCCACATTCATTCCCACTGGAGACATAGCCTACGTTTCTAAAAATGGGTCAAAAGTATATGCTTCCATTTAAAAAAAAACAACAAAAAAACAGTAATTGCCTAAAACAGCTAGGCATCATAGTTTTGTGATATGTGGATTACACATTTGGTGCTGTAGTGAGTAATTATTGCAAAAAAAGGACTGCAGCAGGTGTATCAGCATGTGCCCCAAAACAACATAATTTATGTTAAAATGACAGCGCCTTCTAGCAGCCGTTGTAATTGTGACGGGAGCAAAGGAGTCAGGTGACGTTGTGATAAAGGCTGTGTAGTGAAGGTGTCGTGTGGGTGTCAGACTTTGTGAGATTGCTGTTAGTTTCATGTTACCAACTGACAGTAAACCACCAGGATTGTTCCCTAACCTCAAGTGTTTATTATTGTAACCATGAAGGTCCCCTAATAGTCTGACCCATACAGTACTTTAAAATCTGATACTGATATGGATATGATATTAATTTTCTTAATACAAATTTATTAAATTTTGCTTATACAACCGATAACATATCTATCATTTAACTATATTTAACAAAATATGTAGTGCCCATTTTCTAAAGGAACATGTCATCCAGTGCAATGTTTTGTTCAGTGATGTGTTTTTAATTGTTTTTGGACAACAACGTTGCTCTATGGCCCAGAAGAGCAAGTTGTATCAAGCATTGGATACACAGACAGTACTTGTAAGTTGGATCAATTGATTGTTGGGTTTATTCTTTTCATGGGTTTTGTTGACTATAAGAAAAACAGAAAATATCACTAGACCTATTCTTTTAATTTATCAGCAGCAGCATCGAATGGGCAGCCATCACAGTCAAACATCAGAGCGAATGAGGGAGTGCATCAGTATCCAGGATGAATAAATCAACACTTTCCTCTGAATTAATCTCTCTCAAGTTGAAATTTTTATTACAGATGAGCTTGGACATCTCCATGGTAACAGAAATTCCACAGCCATTCCCAAGTGGATTCACACAGCATGTACAGACTGACAGTCACACTGCATACACTGTACACTTAAACAGACATACAGAAGGTACACACACACATATTCCCATCTTCTGCCTAACAACACTGGACAATTTAGTCCTTTTTCATGCTGGAAAATAAAATGTCAGATTATCCTTTTTTCTGTTCTACATAAATAACAAAGAATGACAGTTCAAGTTTGTCAGTGTTGTGATCGTCATTGTACGCACAATGAAACAGTCCACTTTGAGTCTGCTTCTTGGTCTTTCCAGTTGGCGGCGGCCAGACGCGGCAGAGTTGGCACAGCCAGAGTCGAAGTGCCAGGGGGAATGGAGTGCCACATGGCACGTTCATGGCAGGGCCAGCTGGGGGGGAGGGAGACAGTGAGGGTTTGTGTGTGCGTGTGAATATATGTGTGCATGTGAATATATGTGCGTGTGTGTGTGTGTGTGTGTGTGTGTGTGTGTGTGTGTGGGTGTGTTTGTTGGATGGGGGGTGGTGGAGGGGTGCTTTTGCATCTTAAATTCCACAACATCTGTTCAATAGGCAGCTCCACATATACCACTGAAGCTGGTGTGTTTACAGGCAGTCACTTTAATTGGGGGTTGGTGTGTGCATTTATGTGCATGTGTGTGAGCATGTGTGTCGTCTATGCATGTATAGGTGTTGTAGAAGAGTGGAGACAAGAGTGTGTGTGTGTGTGTGTGTGTGTGTGTGTGGGTTGGGGGGGGAGCAGTTCACCAAAACAACTGGGTTACAAGTAATTTCAGCATCATCCTCGTACAGTCTTGATGCCTGCGAACTAGCTGTGTACTGGTGCGTGGGGAGTCATCAGTCTGTTCTGCGATGCTGGGAGTCTATAGACAGACACTGAGTGGGCTTGAAGCACTGGGGCAAAGGCTTCTCACCTCACTCGATGAGAAACTCAAGTCTGAATATGGCTCTTCCTTGACACATGGAGACACAGGCACGCTCATATAAATACGCAAACACACACTCATGCAGTTTGTCCCCCTCCTCATCATCCCTGCTGGCACTTGGGGGAAAAGTACCCCCTCCCACCCCCATTTATCTGCCCCCACTCCACCTCCCCCACCCGTGGCAGCCGACGTCCCTCGCAGCGTGGCGTACCATCTGTTGCCCCCACACACACACACACACACACACACACACACACACACACACACACACACATACATACCATTCCACTCTTCTTCCCCAAACCTCCTCCGCCTCCCTGCACCGTGCTTCCATCCTATACCTCTCCAGGCCGGCACCACCAAACAGAGGGGTATTACTCACATAGATACTTTTAATGAAATGATGCTTACTTAAATGCTACTTCAATATACTATGTTTCACAAACAGTTCACTGTTGCATCAGTACAGAAGAGTGGGAGTAAAAATGAAGTGTGCATACCACATAAGTGCACTGTCCAACAACATAAACATATACAAACATGACGCTATACAAACTACAGATGAAGTTGTACAGCAGGAAAGGACACATAGGGTCTACTGATTGCTCTCATGAATGTTTAATCTGTGAGGCTCTAAAAGGGATGAAGTCTGTAAAACCTCATCCAACACCTCCAGGCTAAAAGTGAAGCCATGCCAAAAGCCTAATTAAATGTTTTTTAAACCTTCCCCCTTGGAGGGGACACAGAGTAGTTTCACCCCAGAGTATGTCTGTGCCACAGAGAGGTTGGTTAATATGGACTGTACGTATCTAACCAGCTTCATAAGGGCAGCTGGTGGTATACTTGTGTAGCTGTGAATGCTTAGTGTGTTAATGCTATTTGAAAACTCCTTTAGCAATATGCATGGACATGCTCTTTAACAGCAATTTTTAATTTTTAAAGCAGGCGCAAAATAAAGTGAGTATTTCAAAAAATATTTGCTGGATGCAAAACACCTGAACTCATTATTATTCATAACATAACTATTTAAAGGTTCTTCTGTGGTGGCTTTGTTTTTTAAAAGAATTTGCAGAATGTAGGCTAAATGTTGTGTATGAACTTAAAATCCACATAAAATATCAAATAAATAAAAACTTTTACAGGATTTTAGCAGCTAATTCACCCCAGTAGAACTTAAAACACTGGAAATCCATGCCTGAATATTAAGTGTTGCCACTTGGTTGCAATTTCCATAAAGTCACGGCCTGAACAATATGCCAAAAAAACTGAAGTCTGCAGAAAGATGCTGGCAATCAGGTTTAGGGTCATTCCAGTTGATTCAACTGATTAAAGCAACAAATTAAAATGTATACGCCAAATTAATATTTGCCAAATTAAAGAGTGGAGTGACTCCTGACCTTAGTGAACAATCTTCCTTATCTCTGACACATGGTAGGACATGTGGGAGCAGCAAATATGGACTGAAAGTGTTTGCTTGCAAGACATTCAAATATGCATGTTTGGGCGTAAAAAATTAGACTGACATATTGATATGGCACTGAGCTGATATTGGTCTTTCATCAGATGTTGTCTGGTCCGAGCTATCCACCTGCATTATAATGCAGATTTACACATAGTTTACTTATAATGACAATTTGTACAAATGTATTCTACTTTAACGTCCTTGTGCATGTTTTTTTCTTCTATTATTGAACGTAAAGTTGGTTATCCCATTGCCAACCCACATCTCATTGGTTTCCTGTTTTGTACATCATTCTAATACAGATACTGGGAAACACTGAATCCCTGAATCCATTTAAAGCCAGGATTTTGGCAACACATGGTCAAATCAAAAATACAGTTAATGCTGGCACAAAATATTGGCAACTGGCACTGTGTCTAAAAATAACGGTATTAGTCTTCAAAAACTCATATCTGATGAGTCCTTTGTGTGTGTGGGTGGGGTACAAGTGTGGACAGCAGAATGTATCTAAACAGAAGAAGACAGATAGACAGCGAAAGGTCCACTGCTGTTTGTCCATTCATCTCAGGTGTACGTGGAAGAGCTCAACAATGACAGCTCATCCATCAGCCACAGGGGTACCACTGAGCCTCCTGGAACAGAACCAAAAACCATCTTTATCCATCATGCATCTCTTCTCTTCTCTTCTCTTCTCTTCTCTTCTCTTCTCTTCTCTTCTCTTCTCTTCTCTTCTCTTCTCTTCTCTTCTCTTCTCTTCTCTTCTCTTCTCTTCTCTTCTCTTCTCTTCTCTTCAGTGTCATATTTTTGTCTACATTTGTAGAACATTGTATTTTTCTTGGTTTGGATTGTGGAAGCATGTATTTGGTTAATGACAAGGGGCCAAAGCTCAGCTCTCATGTGTGCGGGAATAAAAATTGGACATGGAGAGTTAGGAGAAGTGCAGGAAATAGTGCTAGTAGACAGGGAAACAAAAAGTGACAACCCCAAAGACAAAAGTGAAGGGTCAAGGAGTGAAACAGAAAGGAGAATGGCAATAAGAGTGTGTGAGGAACGTGTATGAAGAAGGGAAAGAGTGAGAGCAAGGTAAGCAGCGACACAGCAGCTGTCGACCTAATTCCTTCTTAACGCAGTGCTTGTGCTCTGATTAAGAAAGCGATCTGGCCTTTAATTTCCTTCCGACACCGGCTAATGCTCTGTATCTCAATCGCCTTTCCTAGCCATTCCTCTCGCGACTGCTTCACAACAGCCTGAATCAGCCTGCGTTCAGCCAATCAGCATGGTCTAACCTGGCCTCAGAAGTTTAAGAGACACATCACAAAATAATCTCAAATTATCGTACATATAACTCCAAAAATGTGTTCAAATGATGTAACTGTATTAAAGCTCAGGGAAATACAGCCTTATGCAAAATAAATGGCAAAACTGAAAGTGTCAAAGCCCTAGCAATGTGTTGAATAAGACAGGTATGACAGATTGTATCTTTACCATTTAATGGAGAGACGACACAGTATCTGCTCCATGTAGTCCTTAAGTGTGTATGTAGAATTTTTCCCTTTGGCATGAATAAAACGAAGCAAAATCTAAGAAAGACCTTTCAAAGTCATCACATGATTATCAGTGTCAAACCATTAGCTGGTACCCTATGAATGTCCTTTGCAATGATCCACTTACACAGTTACACAGTAATTTCCTCACAGTCCCTCACTTTCCGCTTTCTTTGAGTTTACATTATACTCCTGTCATATTGCGGAGCGCACTGACCGGAAGCACTGAGCAACGTTACATGCTGAACATGTCAGGTAACACTCACTTTACTTGAAGTTTTCTACATAAGAGTGACATGACAGTGTCATGAACACATGAACACAGTCATGACACATGAACCCTCATCCTAACCATAACCATACCTTATTATGACATTTACTAAAAGAAGCGTTGTGTCATAAATGTTTTTTTATAATGTTTAATGACACGTTCATGACTGTGTCATGTCAATCTTATGCAGATACTTTCAAATAAAGTGTAACCAAATGTCAATTGTTGAAGAAAATTTGGGTCAGCAATCATATAAAGTACATACTGTAAGGGGTAAAACTGTTGTGATTATGGAGTAATAAAGGGAATAAAGTGTAATATAATTGTCTCACTTAGCCTAGTAATTATTTTGTTCTGCTTAAAACAAAAGTAGATGCATTGAGAGTGATTCCAAACTGGAAGTATTGACAGCTTACAGGGTTATTGGATTTGACATTTTTCTTTTGTTTTCCTTCAAAGTGGCAGTATAAACATGCAGCTTACATGCTGTAGACCAAGGATTTATCTTAGTACAGACACAAATATGAGAGTGGCAATAAAGCTATGGCAAACATGAGGTGTGTGTTTAGTACACACACACACACACACACACACACACACACACACACAGCACAGGGCATTCGGACCGCCATGTGGAGTGTATGTGAGAGAGGTGGCGTTGCTAGGAGCACCAGGTTGTGTGCACACAGTGGTAACAGAATAGAGACGGCAGCAACAGCCAGGCAGTGGAGAAGAAAGGAGTGGAGCAATGCCAAGAATATTCCCCCTGAGAGAGTGTAGGAAGGAAGAAAAAGACAGACAGAGAGGGAAAGAAACATGCAGAGGGCATGCTGATATGATCGTGTGTTCTCCACTGAGTGAAATAGGAAAAATTGACCAAGACAAACATCTAATGGGTGATATTTTTTAGACTCTGACTTGGATATAACTCTAAAATGGCCATTAAAAAGCCCCCTTATTTCAGCTTTTAGGAAAGAGAACGTTATGGTGTGGATGCAAAGAAATGGTGCTAGAGGAACAGCAGGAGGGGGAAGATGGCTTACAAGGTTGACTGGAGGGATGAGAAAGAGAAAGAGAAAGAGCGAGATGGAGTCAATCTGTTGGGGCTCATGTTTGCCGTCCCTCCTCATGTCACCCAATCCGTCAGATAAACTGTTAGCTTATTTCCAACCATCCCACGTCACTTCCTCACCTCTCCTTGTTACCCTGCTGCACCTCTCCCTTGTTTTCTATTTGTTGTCTCCTTTTCTAATTTCTCTCTTCCTTCTTCCTCCTGTGCGCTTCCTTCCCTTATTTTGTCTTTAAATGGAGAGTCGTGTGAACAGGCTATGCAAATGAGATGGTTATTACCCCACTGCTCATCAAGCCGCGCAGAGGAGACATTAATAGGCTGATGAATATGCATGTGAATTTGTTAATTAAGTTAATTATTCTGCTGAAAATGCATTCGTCTTCCAAGGACATCTTCCCCAGGATTTCAACCTGCTCCACTCATTAGTCATGCGATATTTCATACACAGAGTGAGAAAGAGAGAGGGAGGCAGACAGTGGGAGGGAGAATGAAGGGGAGAGGAGACAATGCTGTTTTTGGAAAGTGGGTGCCATGAACAGTTGGGGTTGTAAAAGTATGGGGTAAAAATAATGTATCTTAATGTCATCCATGCTCACAATGGGATGTGCATTAACTACACATAATAGCAAACCACATCCTGGTTTCCAAATATGGCACATTATTCCCAAAGAGTCCTCGCTGGAGTTTATACTTTCAGAGTTTTCAGCATTTTTTGTGGTTGCTTCCACCTTACTGGTTACTTATCCCTAATTGCTTATTAAAGCCCTCTTAAATGAACTTTTTGTGCCAACTTTTGAACACATTAATTAATTGTTGTAGCCAATTAAGTGCCGTTGTGCAAATGAGCCTCATCACAAATGGTCCTATAGGGCCGACCCCTCCTTTCTCTCTCCCTCTGTCTCCTGCACTTCCCTCCCTCTACCACCCTCCCAGCTAGTCTTCCCAGCTGCCCTTGCACTTCAAGGCACTCTGATGCCAAAGAAGCAGAAACTGTGTCCTGGTAATGCTTCACTGTTTTCTGGACCATTTCCAGCCTTCGGGCTCACTGATCCCAAACTTGTATTATAGGTTAAAAGCAAAAGGTTCAGTCTATTTCTTGTGTTTGGCACATTAACACAAAAGCCAGCTCTGCTTGTAAACCAACCACCAAACCATACAGCAAGTTTGTTATTTGCATTGTCTGGTTAGTTCGTCTGGTAGCCATGAATCATCAAAGAGGGATCAAATAGCCTGTTTTTATTTATTCACATCAGGTAAATTGTGAGTTCACCTAGAGAGATGGGGAAAAAGGAGGGTAGTAAACTTCAAAGCACTCAATACGGTTGCCAAGCTGTTCACACATCTTCATTCCCTGTGCTTAAACTAGAAAAATGCAATAAAAACCAATACATGTATTTATAAAGATGTTACACAGCCATTCTGTCAATATAAGGAAGTTAGGAACCGAGAATGATCTGTTCTGTTTGTCACTAAAGTTATGGATCTATGCAAAGTATGTAGGTGTGTATACTGTATGTACACTGTCCACTACATAGGGTTATATCTAGGTGTGTGCATATATTATTTCACTGTCTTACGTTCTATAACTGGGCTTCTTTTGTTGTGGTATCAGCCATCCCCACTAGTTTGCCATTTTTATCAGGCACAGCCTACAGTTATAATATAAAAAGATGTAAATGTAAAATAAAAAGTGTCATTTGTAAGAAAACCCTATCATGCAAAAAAGCATGTTACAATTACTGTATTTAAAGAATTCATACAGCATATAGCGCAAGATTTAATGGACAGATCAGCCGACAGAAAGTTTGTTGAACTCTTTCCAAAGCTACAAAGACAGCAATAAGAATGTTAAGGTAATGTATTGGACACGATACCCATTTTTCAGTCCTTAGTTGAAATAATAAGAAAATTTCTACATCATGATGTTAACAACAGGAAGTTACACCTCTTTCACAAAAGGGGTTGAACTGTCTTTTCTTTTTCCCCATGTCTGGCTCTGCCCACTCTACTGCCATTCGGACATGGCACTGATACACCCACCAGGAGGATTAGGGAAGGTTAAGCAACTGTGCCAGCCTCGTTCCCTGTGCCACCCCTTCCCTCGGCACCAAGGGGGTCCCGCTTGGCATGGCAAGGTGAACTAGCCTCTGATTGATGGGCATGGTTTCAGCCCGCTACTGTGCTCCCCAAGGCCCGTGCCTCCCTTTCCTTTCTCCTACTGCTGTCTTGGCAGTGGTGCCCACCTACTCTTCCATGCCAGGCAGCCAGCTAAAGCTCCTGGTGGGCACATCAATTACATAGCGGCACCTCCCCTCTTTTCTCATGTGTATCTGTGGGTCTGTCTACTGTCTCAGACGGTGCCAATCTGGTCCCTCTCCATCTCCACTGCTGTCTATAGCTATCTCCAGTGTGTGTGTGTGTGTGTGTGTGTGTGTCTATGTATGTATGTGTGGTTTTACACCCCTGTTCACAGATATATCTTTGCATATGCACAAATGCACATGTATTCATGCACACACTCCTGCTCCCTCTCTTCTAGGCAGGTCACAATGGTTGGTGGGAAAATCCTCCCCAGAGAGCACTCATTGCCACAGGCTCAGCTGTACAATAGGATCAGGTGTGTGCATGTATGTGCGTGTGTGGTTGCCTTTGCATGGCTGCTTTTTTCTGTGTACAATTTCTTTATTTCCTGCTTAATTATCTATTGCTTTGTGTGACTGCCTTATAAATGAGGGTTTCAAAAGTACAAATTGTTTGAAAAAAAGCGACCATCGTGATCAGACTGCATTCTGTTTCTGAAGTCGATTAACATGAATATTTCAACCTTTCTTTGGATTTTGGCGGCTAGTTGCTCTTGGCAAATCATGAATCATTTACTCGCGGCGATTGTACGCCATCTGGAGTCTTCATCAGATTATTGTCTTTTATTTTAAGCAGCCAAATCAAGGAATTTAAATTGTTTTTTTAAGAAATGAAGGCGAAGTCATGTTTCTCCTTAGGTAGGCTAATACTGATAAATAATCTGAAATAATTGTAGAAATATTTCAAATTCGCAAAAAAACCTTAAAGTCTATAACGGTCTTACGGTCTAAATGAGGTATAGCTAAATAAGAAAACAGATTAAAATGTGTTTTCTTTTTTAGCTATAACTCATTTACTCACATATATTCTGAAGCTAAATGCAAAGTCGAAGGTGTTCGTCAAACATAGACAGTAACGTCAAAGGCGTGTGTCACTCACACTCTCCTACGAGTATGGTGACGCTACAGTACGGAAGCCCGGATGGGGAAGCTGGGAAACCGAAGCGGGGAAACTGAAACTGGTAGTGGGGTACAATGGCGGCGGGGCCTGGTGTTTCTATGCAGAGCGGCAGCCCTGCGAGAGAACTTTCTCTCTCTGTTCAGCAAACAGGGAACCAGAATCATGGAGATCGGATTAAATTTGAAGAGGTAACAGGTAAGAATTTGACCCGTGCTTTAATTTTGTTACTGATTGTTGTTAGCGTAATGGTCTGGCCGCTGGACAGGGCGACTCAGGCTAACAGCTAACGTTAACAGCAACCCTAGCTAGCTATTTTTATGTATGTCTTTGACATAAAAAGTATGTGAACTTACAGCTCTTTGGGTAACCAAAAAAGTCAATAACTTACACTCGTGAAACGCAAGTTTATGGCATTGGACAGGGTGTCATGTTTGTTAAAGTAGCAAGCAGCTAGCTTCTTGTAGTGAACAAATAGTTAGCTAACATTAGCAATTCGCTAACATCAACTTTATAGAAATACTAGCTAACGTTTGGGACACAAAGGAGGAAAAGTAATATATTGGCACTAAACAAGTGTGGCTTATTTTGACTAGTAACGTAGCTAGCTAAATGTTGAACAAAGAATGCAAGTCGACTCACCTATCTAATATGAACTAACGATCACAAAGCTTTAGCAATGTAGCCTAGCAGTAGCTCCAAATGACAGGGTATGATAAACAAAACATTAGCCTCTGTTTCGTTGACACCATATGTCTTTTTGACCAGACTGCTAATGTGATAGTTTTTGGGACGTCATAACGAGTGATTAACGTCTTTATGTTTTGTTTTTCATGTTCTACTAATTGCAAGCCCTATTGATGCCCGAAGAATCAGAATTTACAGAAATATAACTAATGAAGACGATTATGATTGTCCATGTAATCACAGTTCATAAGATACAACTAGCTAAAACTAATGCATTGTGACACAACAGTCTTTCATCAAATCCACCATTCATGTGTTAAGTTTTTGTTGAAACTGTTTTTAGACAGGTGTTAATTAAACTTAATGAGCATTGTGGAGAATGTAGTTTGTTGTATACCTAATGGCAACTGAAGTATTTTGTCTTGTAAAGGTGGGGGAAAATATTGATACAGCATAGTACCGTGATATTTTCTGTCAATACTATATCGATATACAGATGCCAAGTATCAGTCTATTATTATATATGTGTTGGTCAGTTTGTCTGCTTGACGCTCCCATTTTGCAGCAATAAAATTGAAGTGAGATGAAAAGAGAAATGTATCTTTTTAGATAAAACAGATGTTAACATAATTTGAATGAACATTCTGGTGATTCCTACCAACAAACACTATATATACTTCTTCATGTCAATATATTGTGTACATATTTTTGTTATGAGATTGTTGGTTACTTGTATACTTGTTTATTTCTGTTTCAATAGAAAAAAGTGCTATGGATGATGAATGGCTGTCACTCAGTAATAACAATTATGTTATCATATGATATCTTCTGTTGTTGTTTGGAGGATGTTAGAAAATTGTGAATGGCAAATGCAATGATTAATAGTTTAACCAGGCACCTAGATCTCTACTCATTGTTAGTGAATTTTTTTAGGACTGAGATGGAATCAGTGTGTTGAGGCTGGAATGTCTTTAAAAGATTAGGATCTTTTAAAGACATTATCTTGCATCTTTTTTCAGAGTCAGAGAAGCAGAGTCGCATGGCTGCTTTGCTGGAGAAGCTTCATGCCAAACACAATGCTTCACGGCCATGGCAGGAGACCTGCAAAGTTGTGCGTCAGGCCATGGTAAGACAGACACATCCTTCTCTAAAAGAAAATCAGTTGAATTTACATAGCACCTCTCTAATATAAAAAAAAAATCAATATAGAGAATTTCCTGAGGGTCTGGAACCATTAGACGTGTGCCTGATGACTAGGTGTCACTTCCCCTTGTTGGGCTTTGACAAACTGGATTCTTCTCAGATGCTAGACAAAAGGCACTTTCCCTGCACCAAAAATAGGCAAATCATGTCTACTTTTTTATGTGAGTAATTACATTCAAACTAGTAATTCTTAAAGACCTTGAAAAAGGCTACGAACGCACATAATATCCATAATGCATCTTGGAAAAGTGTATTTGACAACCCTCATCAGTACCCACATGAGACTCACTACCAACCTTAGCAATTAATCACTTAATTGCACAAAAAGATTTTTACTCTAATAATTTACCTGCTGGGCCTGGGAAACAGTGGTAGTGACATTTAAATCCCTGATCTATGGTGCTGACTAAGCCAGTGAAAAACAAACTTGAACATCAGATTGTGTTATTTAAGCACTTTTATCTTTTCTCAGCTATTATCTCACTCCTTTGTTTTACATCACAATGTGTCCCAGGAGAAACGTGGTGTGATGAATGCTGCAGGACACCAGCTCCTGCTCACCTGCTTGGAAACCCTGCAGAGAGCACTGAAAGGTGAGGCTGTCATCTCAAAGGACAGAAACCCAAGGGACAGCAGGGCAACATTTTCCATTGGAATGTGTTATTTGCAATCATTAGACAGGGAAACACAACTGTACATAGACCGAAATTAACAGTTGAACGCTCTAGATAATAATAATAATAACAGTACATTTTATTTAATAGCGTCTTTCTAGTCACTCAAGGTCGCTTTACAGACAATAAAAGACAGATAAGTATAAACAGTTTATGAAAAAATAAAAGACAGGAACAGTGTATTTACAAATAAGCAAGCTTGAACCGGTGGGTTTTGAGTCTGGTTTTGAACAGGGGGAAAGAGTCGATACTGCGATAGTCTTTATTGTCCCATAGGGATAACCATTTCTTCTTTCCATAGCACAACACCACATACTGTATATAACACATAACACATATACAAAACACATCACATTAAGACACCCACATATAGGGCTGCACAATTAATCAAATGTTTATCACAATCACGATTTTGGCTTCCCACGATCAAATTTGCGTGATCAAGCGATTTTTTTTTTTTTTTAAATGCGTCATTCCGTTCATAAAATGCTCTGGGTTATCCGGTAACAGATAGCAGTCGGTCATACATCAGTTTGTTTATAAAGCAACAGCAGTGAACAGTGCTAGTTAGTGTCTGTTAGCTCACAGGGCTCTAGGGTGCGACTAACATCTTTCCTAGGTCGCACCGGTGCACCTAACGTCCTCACATCCGCTGCCTCTCCACAAACAAAGCACTGTTGTTTATATCGATGTGGTTTAATGTTGCGTTACATGACCTATTTCTTGTGTAAAGCCGTGCCTGTGTTTGGCTCTCTCCTCTTACCCCTAATTTCCACGGGATGCGTAACTGCTGCGGATCTGCTCCAAAACGGCAGCTTTGTCATTAGGTTTCCATTAAAGCCAATGTGTGTATTTCCACGGACTGCGGAACGGCTGCGTCTAACTCCATCCAAGCTCCGGCAGTCCGCAGCCCTCTGGACTAGTAGAAGATCTCTAGCACAATATGTATGCACAATATGAATGTGAAGCAGTTAAAAATAACCTATGTGACAATAAAATTTGTTTTTGTAAAAACCAACAAATTATCATAATTAATCGTGATTTCAATATTGATCAAAATAATCATGATTATCATTTTGGCCATAAGCGTGCAGCCCACATAGACATATCAGATTTGAAAACCGCACTGCAAAACTAGTCCATATTTTATGAAAAGTACCAGTGGTATTGAGTACTGACAAGCTGCTTTAGGACAAACTAATAATGTAAAGGTATTTTATTTTTATTTTTATAACCAACTGGCATTACTTAAATGCAGCCTACTTTCCTTGACTTTTGCTTTGAGTTTCTTGTATAGACACTCAGGAACATGGCCAACAAGTTTATGAAATAGTCTTTTACATGATTTTTTTATTTTATTTTTTTTAATTGTCCTTGTTCTTCTATGCCTTCTTTTTTCAGTTTCATCTCTGCCCTCCATGACAGATCGTCTAGAATCCATCGCTCGGCAAAACATGTGAGTTATTTCCCTTTTGCCAAGTAAAGGACATAGAGGATGATTGCAGATTATTGTTGTTATATGTACTATTTTCCTTGTAATTAGCCATTGTGAAACTCATTCAGCAAGGGTACTAAAAAACTAAAAACATTTTTAAATTGGCTATAGTGAAACAAGTCACTCTCTTTGTCATTTTCAGGCTTGGCTCTCACCTCAGCCCATCAGGGACAGAGTGTTACATCACATCAGACATGTTTTATGTGGAGGTGCAGCTGGACACTAATGGCCAGCTAGTCGACGTCAAGGTGGCTCATCAGGGAGAAAACCCAACGGTCAGTTTATTGTAACTTCCATATGGCTTGAGTCAGATAAGAGTCCAATTGGTCATTGTTTATCATAAATTCTACACTTGCGTATTACAATTTAGTTCCTTTATGTAATTCATTCTTGGTGATGACGTTGTCCTCAAAAGCATATTTGTTTTGTATTTGTTGGTCATAGAGTTGTCCCGAGCTGATTCAGCATCTAAGGTAAGTAGAAACGGCATTTTTTATTTCTGTTTTGTGGCGTGATGCAGGCCACTGTGAGAAATACTTTAATTTGTCTGACAACTGTCTAAACCACATGCTCTCCTGCTTCTCATCAGGGAAAAGAACTTTGAAGAGTTTTCCAAACACCTGAAGGGACTGGTCGAACTATACAAGCTCCCAGGTGACAA
Source organism: Percina caprodes (assembly GCA_013375575.1). Classification (NCBI taxonomy): domain Eukaryota; kingdom Metazoa; phylum Chordata; class Actinopteri; order Perciformes; family Percidae; genus Percina; species Percina caprodes. Next base: position 6,130,598 of record JABXJD010000010.1, read on the forward strand.
GTAAGTAGACTTGTAGGCTTAAAACCAACCTAAACCCTGATTTTAAAGTATGTTGTTTTACAAGAAACAGATACCACATATTTATGGTTATTATTGTTTGTGTGTCAGTTATATCTAATTACCTTACTTCATCTTTGTGTTTCAGTAAGCTGAAAACCAAGATGTATATAGCACTACAGTCTTTGGAGCTTGATCTCACCAAAATGATGCACATGTTTAGGTGAGTTCACAAAATCACTTTGTATTACCTGGTCCAGCATCCTTAGTATCTTTAGGCTACTAGTGTTTAGCATATCTAATGTACATTTTCAAATTTAAGCTGTGATCACTCATAGAGTCGTGCAGGGGAAACCAATCAGAATGTTATGGCGTTTTTCCATTAATGGTACCTGCTCGCCTCGGCACAACTCGACTCGGCGGGGGACTTCATACGCTCATTTTCATATGTGTGATGTCATTATGCAACATTTGCATAAAGATTAGTGGTTGTGTCAGCAAGGTAAATAGAAATCTTTAGCCAAATAATCACAAATTCAATACAGGATTTTATTTTACCTTATAATGATTACTGTGAAGTTAAACAAGAAATTCTACAAAGGGAGGGAAAAAGATCCCTGAAGATTTCTCAAAGAAGGCTGGCTTACCCAGGGCCAAGCCAGCTCAGCTGTGTCTTCTCCCGTTGCTTCCCGCTGTCTTTCCTACCTAAACTGGCCCCGGCACCCTGTCCCTTCTTCCCTTTCTACCTGCCTGCCTACACACACGGGGAGGGGAGGGGCTGCTCCTCAGTTCCTCACAAAACAGATCCAGCGAGCGGTGACGGTTTAGCCACAGGAGAGAAATACCTTGCGCATGCAAGGTATTTCTCTCCTGTGGCTGCCAAAACCGTCACCGCTCTGGACAATGCTGGACAATACTGCCGATTTTTTTTAATTTATTTATTTATTTTTCTACAGAAAGTTGCCAGATTTGTCGCCTGTCATTTTTGTGTCGCTATGGGGGTCTGAAAAATCACTAAATCTAACAGCAAAGTTCCTAATTTGGCAGCACTGTTTTCATTATTATCAGAATGTAACCTGATAAGCCTAATTTTAGCATATTTTGTAATGCAATAACTTTTGACTGATGTGTGTTTTCTAGGTTAGCAACCAATGCTAATGCAGTGGAGACTATTCTTCATGGCAGTGTGGGCTTGCTGACAGCCAGGAGTGGTGGCCATCTTGTTTCTCTTCAGTGTTACGTGTCCCCTTATGACATATTTGAGGAGGGACCGGGCACACAGCTCAACTTATCAGACGGAAATGGTAAGTCCATAGAGAAAGTGGATGAATTCATAAATGTACTTAAGACACCAGCCACTGGCTATATGATTTGTTAAGTATATAACTATCTTTGTGTGCACACTGGATAATCTTTGCAGTTCCACGCTCTCTGGGTGTCAGTGTTTCTGTGACAATCGAGGGAACTGCTGCCGTCTACAAGCTCCCAATCGCCCCACTCATCACTGGATCCCACCCAGTGGATAACAAGGGGTAAGAAAGTGTACCTCCCTTTTTTTTAGTTCTTAAATCCTGCAATAAGCAACCTCTAAAGCAGTGTAAGTATCAGCATGCAAAGATTATATTATACTCTTTGACACAATGAGGCAATGATCAAGGGTTAGTTTAGTGTCCCAATGCAGAACTAGTAGAGAACAGAGAGAGACTGCGGATTAATTTACTGTTGGTTTATTTCAGGACACCTTCCTTTTCCACTGTGACCAACTCCAACTGTGTTGACCTGCCAGCTTGTTTTTTCCTCAAGATGAACCGCCCAATGCCTTTCTCACTGTCATTTATACAGAGGCTGGGAAATGCTAGTTGTGCGTATCAATCATCAATCATAAATATACACTTAAAGTACAATGCTCATTTAGTTTGATAATTTGGACTTCAATTTCTTTCCATTTTTTCACAGCAATCCCAGTGTTTGAGAGCTCCCCCAGCCTCTCACCTCTCTGCCAGTTAATTGTCCAGAGCCAACGTCAGCTCCTGGAGGAGGGCAGCTCCCCACCGCTACCATCTCACAACATGCACTTCTATTCTGTGAGCAGACACACTCAATACTCATCACTGATATGTCTTCTTACCTTGTTATCCATTTTTATTCTTAGTACATTCTGTGCTTCATGGTTTCATGATTGTTCTGTTACAGAAATATTGTAACCCCCCCTCCCCCCACATGTTTTTTGCGGTCACTTATTGGAATTGCTCTATTTTTAGGCTTTTTGTGGGTCAATCATCATAACCACATTACAGAGCTATTCTTACAATTATTATGACCATTTCTCTCTGTCAGGATTACTATTGCAGAATGACTCTGTATACTGCCCTTCATTCTGCCTTGTTGTTTGACATGTTATGATCTACAACATCTGTACTTCCCTTTGCCAACTTGTCTTTATACACATTTGGAAACCAGAAGTTTAGTGAAATGTAGCTTTTTGTTATTCTGCAAATAAATTAATGGTTTTAGATGGCTCTTTGCTGCTCATGAGCGACTGCTACGTTCATGGTCTGTAGTTTGTAAAGGAAAACATTGATTAGTTAGATTAAAGATACATAGCCAATAGGCCTATGTCACGCAAAAATTGAAGACCGGAAGAACGACTCTGAGTGGGGATACGGCTCTTTCAGTTTGCTTTTTACAGTTGTGGAGCCTGATAGATAGTGCTGGACTCTCCGCAACCTGCCTGATGTCACCTACGAAGATGTGGTTCGGATTGTAAATGAACACACAATGGTAGAGGCTTGCTCTAGATGTTCGTATTTTTGCGGTTACGGTAAACATTTCTATGGTAACAGTGAGTTGGACCAATCAGATGTTGTTGTTGTTATGCTTAGTATTGTGAGTAGTGTAGTTTTTCTCCATAAGATCTTGAATAAAACGTGTTTTACGTGTTTAGACTTCTAGCTTCTACAGGAGCAAAAATTTTGTTTCACAACCACGTAACTCGTTGTCAGTCTACCTCGGATGGTTTAGACACTATGGCTGATGATCTAAATCCTTATGGAGAAAGGAACTGTTGACAGGATGTTCTGATTCTCTACGCCTCGTTCCGGAAGTGTGACATAGGCCAATACAGAGGTTGTAGATTGTTAATCTACAGAAGTCTGTTTTGTGTAATAAAACTGCTGTATTTATGCTTTCACAGGTGTTGCCAGATCAGCATCACTGTTACTTCCTGAACAGTGATGCCCCAGTGCAAGACGGTCACTCTCTTCAAGGAGCACTGGTGTCCAAGATCCCCTTCCGCCACCCAGCACAAGTGCCACTCTTGTTGGATATCATCCGGCACCAGGCAGCCTATAACACCTTGATTGGCAGTTGTGTGAAACAAACTTCCATCAAAGAAGGTAAATAGCTGGCCCATAATTTTCTGTGTTTGGTCAATCAACAACATGTACTCTTTTTTTTTGTGTGTGTGTGCATTTGATGTATTAAATTTTTTAAGTGTAGCATTTTTGCTCTTGTTCCCTCAGACAGTGCAGGTCTGCTGCAGTTTGAAGTATGTCCTCTTACCGACTCGAGTTTTAGCGTCTCTTTCCAGCATCCGGTCAATGAGTCATTAGTCTGTGGTGAGCATCACTTTTACAAAACCTCAGTAATCCAGCATGCTATTATTACTTACAATATATTTGGAAAATAATGACGCCACAATGTATGACTTGTGGAATCTGTTGCAAAATGTTTAGCTTTCTGAGAACTCTGTTCTACCTGACCTTCCTCTAGTGGTAATGGAGGTGATTGACTCCAGACAGGTATCCTGCAAGTTATATAAAGGACTGTCAGATGCTCTGATCTGCACTGATGAATTCATCACCAAAGTGGTCCAGAGGTGAGTTTAATTCCTCCTAAATGCATAATTGTGGCTAGTATGTTTTTGTATGGTAATTATTTCCCTCCCCTCATAGATGCATGTCCATACCGGTAACCATGCGGGCCATTCGGAGGAAAGCTGAGACCATCCAGGCAGACACTCCAGCCCTCTCACTAATTGCACAGACAGTGGAGATCATGGTGAAGAATAACCTGCCACCCTCTGGTAGTCCCACCTACAACATGGCAACGGGCGATGTAACTAACCCTATGGGACTGCCCGGGCTCACAGGGAGCAACACACCGACCGGAGGAGGACCCCCTGGTGGACCTAACTTTGGAGGTGCAATTACTTCTCTGTTTGGGGTTTCCAGAACAGAGAGGCAAGCCCAAGGAGGAGATTGCCTAACTCAAGGAGGGGTGGCTGGCCAGCAACAGTTGCAGCAACAACAGCAGCCTGGTCAAGGCCATTCAGATGACTACAACAAAGTTACTCAGAATCCCATACTGACAAGTCTTTTACAGATAACTGGAAGTGTGGGCTCAAGTCCCAGCTCCCAGAATGCACCACCACCCCACCAAACTCCACCCCCAACATCCTCTCCTGCCAGCAACACCAAGAGTCATCCTATGTTGATGAACTTATTAAAAGACAACCCCACACAAGATTTTGCCACTCTGTATGGTTCTAGTCCATTAGAGAGGCAGAATTCTTCATCTGGCTCCCCACGGACCGAAAGCATGGCTGCAACATGCCCTGGGGTTAACACAAAAGGGAAGAAGAAGCGCCCAAGGGGGACAGAAAAGGGTGGCATGATGCCTGGAACTGCTGCAGGTGGTGGAGGTGGTGGTTTAGGCATGAAATCACAACAGGGATCTTCAATGCCGCAGCACCACCATCAAGTCTCACATGAGGATGACTTCCACCGTGAACTCCTCTCTATGGATGTGGATGCATCTCAAAATTCTATCTTTGATGTTAACCTGACTGGTGATGGCCTAGACACGCCCCATAGCATCACTCCAGCACCTAGCCAATGTGGAACACCGCCCTCTGGCCCCACCATGCCTTATTCACAGTCTCATGTCCAGTCTCAGCAACAGCAACCACCAGGAGCTGTACCACCTCGTATGGTCCGCCTCTCTAGCTCTGATAGCATCGGACCTGATATCACAGAAATCTTGTCAGATTTGCCCGAGCAGACAGGCAAAGGCAGTGGCGGGAGCCATGGACAGCATCCTATGGGCAGTGGTGGGGAAGATGGAGGCCCCCTAGGTACCCCCATCCGTGACTCCTCCAGCTCCGGGCAGGGCAGTGCAGTGTTTGACTCAGCTGACATTTTTAACACCAACAGCAATGAGAATCCTTTTACTGATGCTGCTGACCTGATTGCTGAGGCAGCTGCAACTGCTGCCACGCCCACCAGTGATTCTTCCTCCACCAACTTCTTTCCTGATGCTGCTGACTTCAACCCTGACCTCCTAAACTCAGGCCATGGCTTCTCTCAGAACTACTTTGATGACAGCTCTCCAAGTGCAGATGGAGACATGGACCTGGTCAAGGGTTTTGGGGGAAGTAGCCAGCAGAACACACCATCAGGAACACCACAGAATCCCACTCCACATGGGCAGAGTACCCCAGAGCCTTCATTGAAGGACCCTTTTGATATGGGGATAGTTTTTGGAGGTGGTGGTGGTAAACCGCTTCTGGGGCAAGTTCCTGATTTGGGAGACACACATGGTGGCGGGTCACAAAGCCCCCTGATAATGGGCCTTGCAGGGGCATGTGCTGATTTTAAAAGTTCTGAACCCAAAGTTAAACCACAACAGGGACTCATGCGACCAAAGGATGAAAATGGGGGTAGCGGAGGGAGCAGTTCTGGCATGGGGAGCAGTTCAACAGAGGGCAAACAGGTCAAACGCAGCAGGACACCATCCAGTGAGGGAAAGTCTAAAGAGAAGCCTCCCAAACGCAAAAAGCTTGACCCTGATGGGAAGTCTCCCTCTCACAGCTCAGGGGGACGTTCATACACACCTCCTAGTGGTGGCTCAGGCTCTGGGGGAAGCATAAGTGGAGGAGGCTCCAAGTCTCCTGGTAGCTCAGGACGTTCACAAACGCCTCCCGGTGGTGCCACACCTCCAATTCCCAAAATCACTATTCAGATCCCAAAAGGGACCATAACTGGGGGAAAAACTTCATCCCATAGTGGATACACCTCTAGCAGCTCAGCCACAAGCAGCACAGGTGGAGCAGGGGGAACGAGCAGCAGCAAAAGCCATCATTCTCACTCATCATCTTCTGGGAAGATCAAGTCCAAAGAAGGCTCCACAACACAAAGCAACAGCTCCAAGCCAGGTAGTGCAGGAATAGGAAGTGGAGGTGGGGCATCCCAGTCAAAAGGCTCCTCCCAAGGAATGGGTGTAGGCAAACCAGGATCCTCCCCAATCACCAAACATGGGCTGTCTGGGCCTGGAGGTAGTGGTAGTGGAATTGGAAGTGGTAATAAGATGAAGCCTCAGGGGGGCAAGCCTCCTGGGTCTCTTATGAATCCCAACATAAAGCCCAACATCTCCCCATCTCACTCCCGCTCCAGTAGCTCTGGTGACAAATTGTCTTCCCCTATGAAAATGCAGCAGTCACAGGTTCCAGGAACACCTCCTTCTTCAAAGGCTAAATCGCCAATGGGCTCCGGAGGTGGCAGCTCTGGAGGGTCCAAGTCTTCTTCTGGTGGAGGCATGAGTTCCCAGAAACCAATGGGTGGTAACTCTGGAGGTTCCACTTCTTCCAGCTCCTCCTCATCCTCTGGTTCCATGACCTTCTCAGGAGGTTCCCAGTCTCAGTATGGGGGTGTTGGAAGTGGAGGAGGAGGAGGGGCAGGTGGAGGAAGTGGAGGTGGTGGTGGAGGAAGCGGGGGTGGAGGTGGAAGTGGTGGAGGGGCTGGACAGAACAATGCAAACAACCCCAATGCCAAAGGGAAGTCTCCCAGTCGAAACAAGAAACCCTCTCTTACGGCAGTCATAGACAAACTGAAGAGTGTAGGTGGAGGAGGAGTGGGGGAGGATGGTTGTGAGGTAGGGCCACCAGTAGGGGGAACAAGTTCAGGATCTGCTCCTGGTGGTGGTACTGGAAATGTTCCTGGCAGTGGACCCTCAAACATGGGACCTTCCAAGCATGCCTCATCCTCCCAAAGTGGCGAGTATAAGCGGGAAAAGTCTGATAAAGAGGCAAAGGCAAAAGTGTCTGTTTCTGGTGGGAACAGTGGGGATAAAAAGTTGATGGACCCTAAACCAGGAGGGGGGAGTACGACCGGTCTGGCCAAAATTATCATTAGCAAACCTGATGGTGGCTCACCAAGCATCAAGGCAAAAGTGACCCTCCAGAAAGCTGGTGATGGATCTGGTGACTCTATGCGTCCCCAAATTTCTAGCCTCAAAGCTTCCCCCCTCTTCAGTGGCTCCACTCCCAAGCATGACCGTTCTTCCCCGAGCCACAGCCGGTCGCCAGGATACACCCCACTCAACCATGACAGCGAGAGCGAGTCAGGCAGTAGCTCAGTAGCCGAGAAGTCTCACCAAAATAGCCCCAGCTCGGACGACGACCAGACCATCCGCCCGCTTCCCCCTCAGGACTACATGAGTTCCATCCCTCTCAGCTCAGGGGAGAAGCACAAGAAGCACAAGAAGGAGAAGAAAAAGCAGAAAGAGAGGGAACGAGAGAGGGACCGTGACAGAGAACGGGATAGGGACAAAGAGAAAAAGAAGTCCTCTTTGTCCATGGGGACATCCTCACATCCAATAAAAGCAGACAGTTGGTCCCGATCACCCATCTTAGCTTCAGACTCATCTTTGTCCATGCTGGGTTCAGAGCGTCCATCGCGGCCCAGTCCAATGTATATGAGGAATGAAGATGATGACCTCATGGACTCAGCCCTCACTGGCAACCTTTAATTTTATTATTTTTTTCTCACGTTTCTAACACATGCCTTTTAACATACAAAATTTAACTTCTATTTATTTAACTCAAGCCACAAATTGGAGGTAGATACAAAAATATTGTGGCTCTCTTAGTGATCATTGTCCTGTTTAAGCTGTATTTTAATGTCATATTTTACTGTTCCAGTATCAGTGTATAATATCCAAGCGTTGGAATGCCAGTTGTATATGAAAGTGGTTATCCAAATACCAACAAATTTAAACAGTATATTTTCAGAGAAATGGACATTATTTTTGTCTTTCCTGTGATGTCTGAGGTCTTTTCTTTTCACATTTAATAGATTTGCTGCTGTTCATGTCATTGTTGTTACATACAAACATATCAGATTTCCACTAAATAACTATGACTTCTTTTAAAAAAAAAAAAAAAGTATTGTGAAGCAAGAATGGTACAGTATTTAGTTGCCTTGTTTTTCAAATACAACTTGGAATTTTTAGATTTTGATACATTTTAAACGGGTGTAAGTTAGCCTAGGTAAAGAAGGCTGCAACTGATGATGATGATGATGATGATTGAGAAAAAGAGACATGCTGGTAATTTTTCAACTGTCAAAGTTTTGGAAGCTTGAAATAAACATTTCACTTCTGGAAAAAGTAATGTTTCTGTATTTTAACTTGATGTCTCCTGCAGTCTCTCATAGTAACATGTCTGTTCATCCATATTACTTTCAATTTACAACAATAATCTGTAAATACATTTATCGATTTCAAATTATTTCGGTCAGTTCACTTCCTAACTGTTGAATGAATAGGTATAGATAGATCAAAGGTTTTTTCTCCCCTTGTGCAAGAGTCAACAGCTCAACCACAAAACTACACTAGAGGGCAGCAGTGTATTAGGTTAATCAGTGTCAGCAAAATCACGTGGTACTTTGTAATGACTTACACACTCCCAGAGGTAATGCGTAGAGGTTAAATGAAATGTCACGCCTTTATTCACAGCTTTAGAGAGATTGTGTGAAATCACAATGTATAGGGACAAAACAGAAGGAATGAAAAAGCTTAAAAAAAAAATTCACAAAGATTCACAAAACAAATCATTAAAATAAAAGATGTATTATTAAACAATCTCAATGCATCATTCAATGGACTTCTCTGTTACAGCTATAACAAGGTAAACAAATATTTCAATGAAAAAGACTTAAACTTTAAAAACTTTAAACAAAGACTGCTACAAATATGATTCAGCTGCAAGCCTGCAGTGTTTTGATGCATGAGTTTCAAAGTAACATGAGGCGAAACTAAATGTACTGTGCTTGGATTTGAAAAGCATTAGAATGATTGTCAGTCTAGAAAGTTTGTTGAGAACTAATGAGTGTATGGTGGTTGTATTATAACCAGCATGCAACCTAATGTCACACAGCTTTATAGTACAGTTTCAATGATGATTTGATCATGTGAAATTAAAAGTCAAAAGTCTGCTTTATTGTCAATTTCTTCACATGTCAAGACATACAAAGAGATCAAAATTACGTTTCCCTCTATCCCACGGTGGAGACAAGACAAAAATTCAAGTCAAAGTGATGTCTGCTTGTAACCCCTCCTCACCGGTTGCATATGTCTACCGGTTGTGACCAGTTTAAGAGTTTTTACCTGCATAATATGGATCATTTTCAGAGGTAAACATAATCTACAGTAATTCACACGAAAATAAGCAAATATAAGAGGAAAGTCTTACAAACACAATTTGATGTAGCACAGGTGTATTTTCTACTTTCTTCTTCTATTAACCCTTCAGATTTCTTAACCTCCAGGTTTGGAGTGTAATGGCTGTTCCTTTTCAATGCATAGAAGCTTAAAGGTGTAGATGGAATGTCCTTATAGAGCATAGTAGAAAATCAATTGAATACATTGATTCATAGGCAAAATAAAAAATAAATACATTCTAATCTTTGTCCCCTTTCATGTCCCAAGTGACACCATATGAAACCAACCGAGACTCCCATTGAGCTGATCTTTTGACCCATCGCATCGCTTTTCTCCAGCTCTACTGACTAGGCTGTTTTTTATCCAGAACTGACACAAAATAATAGAGTCTCTTTATATAGAAAAAAACAACAATTTTTATTACGGAGTCTTCGAAAAAAGTGACACTCAAAGTGCATTATGAACGTTGTGCACTTTAACAGGCAGCAGCTTGCTTCGGGCGGCTGCTTAGTAATTGGTTGGCTTCCCATTCCTGTCAGAGTCCCAAGGATGGATGCTGAAAAGTGTCACATTCAGCTAAATACTACACAACATCATTGCAGGAGGGTGCTTAAATGTTGTCACTGCCATTGTGGTTTAATCTGTCCTTGGAAAAAATGCATCTCACATCTTCCTGCTATTGAGCGCCAGCAGTCTGCTCCTCAACTGTCTCCGCTTTGTTTACGTATTTGCTTTGTACTTTGTGTCTTTGTGATTAGTATGCATTTAACCCTTGTGTTTTCTTGACATTGGCTTAATTCCCTCATTGTTGGAGAATCTGTGGGAAATAATGATAGTAATTGCATCTACCAAATGTATTCCCTTTAAATATTCTTGTTTGTTTCTTTACTTAAATGTAGAGTATTTAAGTGGTAACTCTTCCTTTTTCAAAATACATAGGACCTCAAAGCTTTCTCAAACCTTTCTTATTACACCAAATATGGAATATGTTATATGGGCTATGGCGGATGGCATTGCCATTTACTGACTTAATCCTTCAAAGTGTGTTTGGGGTCAATAAGACCATAGAGGGCTAACTCCCTTCTTCAAAATAGTCCTGTCAAATTACAGATATAGCACATATCAAAATTCTTTCTTTATGTGTTTTACAGCTAAGGTCTCTTTAACCCCCAAATAAAGCATGTGTCCTTTTATTTATGAGCATTTTTTTGCAATGTAAAGTATGTTTTTGTACAGTGAGTCTATGTGTTGCACCTACTACCACATCCTAAATTTCACCAGACTTCAGACATCAGAGGTTGCAATAAACAGCAAACTATCTACAGTTTTCCTGCCAGTGGACAACCTGATTCTAAAATGCAGCAACTCACAATGAGACCTAAATTCCAAACTGAATCAATAATTCACATGAGGGTTTGAGTTTGTCAGCTTCATTCAGTCACAGTAGTAGAATGATGTTTCAAAGCCATAAGGGGGGGTTAAGGTAAGGGGACATTCGTACCAAAGACATGTCACCACAGGAAGAGTACAGGTGTAAATAATAAAATTAGAAGTGGCTGAATTCCATTTAGCTTCTTCAGTTTCAGGGTCCTAGTGTTGTGCATGCTGCCTCAGACACTTGAATAGAACAGAGCCATCTTCTTTTTTCCCTTGTTTATTATCTGTTGGATTGTACTGTATTTAAACCAATGCTTATCTTGTGAAGCACTTTGTGAATTTGTCTGTAAAAGGTGCTATATCAAATAAACTTATTATTATTATTATTATTATTATTATTATTATTATTATTATTATTATTATTATTATTATTATTATTATTACCTGTGCTATTCCTGCTATGACAAGACAGAATGTCTGCTATAAAAAAGGCCTATTGAGTACAAACATTCTTCTGTGGTGCTTTTTTACTGCCACACTCAGATGCAACCAAGCACTTTATTACAATCAATGTACTCAATCCTGTCAGGCCTTTCCAGCCAACCAATTTGTCAAATGCCAGGAAAATAAAAGAAAGCCTGAGCCTGCAAGCTCCTCTCCTCACTTTTCCCTCCTGTACCTCCTTGAATCTCTGTAACCTGTCAAACTGCTGAGCTGCGTTTTTTCCTCAGCGTAGTTAATTCCTCTATTGCGACCCTGCCACTCAAACTTCCTGTGTGGCTTTAACGCTCAATCTTAGGCCTACTGCTTGAAATATGTCCCCATCATTCCTTTTTTTTCATCCTGTTCATACTACTCTTTAATAATTTCTCATAAACAAGCCTGAAGCCAACTGGAGGTCTCTTGGATGTTACTGAGCAGTTTCAGATTTTCTTGGTTGATATTTAAGCTATACTTTTTAATAATTTACTAAATTTTCACGGATAGTCACTTTCTCGCATGTGCTGTAGAACCTTTTGTATCATATTTGCTACACAAGTTTCTGAAACCTCTATCTTATCAACTTTATCAATAATGTTGTATTTGATCTGATACATGTCTTCTGCGCTCTAGTGGATTATCATTCCACTGGAAGCAGTGGAAGGGCTTTTTTTACCTTTTCAAAATGGCTGCTGTCATTAAATGTTCCACACACTTTTGGCAGAAAACAAGTTGCTAATTTTCATGAAGTTACGATAAGAATAACATTTCTATTATTACTCTTTTTTTATAAATATCTCCTTTATTAAAACAATGCATAACTATTTAACAATTCTGTTATGGCTTCGTTTTTTTTCTTTTCGTTCTCCGTGTTTTTTGTTGAATAATAAAATGATCCTGCCTTCGCCTGTCTATCTGCATTTTGGTCCTTATTTCCATGCCAACTGTGAGAAATTAATTATTTATATTAGTTAAATCGTGTTAAATGTGTATTAAATTTGATACTGCAGGTATGTAAGGTGCTTTATCCCTAAACTGTCATGTCACATTTTTGTTAAAAGGTCTAAGAAACATCTCAGTTCCAAAAAATTAGAATTTTCGGGCTATTGTTATGTGTCTGAAAGTCAATATTTATTGTGCTGTTTGATTAGCAGTGTGCCTCTATGGATAGCTATGTCGGTCTGTCCACCACTTAAGTCCAGATTGAAATATCTCAGCAACTATTTCATGGATTGCCATTAAAAAACTTGTACAGATATCCATGGTCCTCAAAATAAAATCCTAAAGAATTTGGCAATCCCACCAATGGTTCTTTTGCACCAAAAGCAAGTTGACATTTTTGCTTCAGAATGAAACAACTATTGGACGGATTGCCATGAACTTTGCTGCAGACATTCAATGCCCTGAGAGGATAAATATAAATGACTTGGGTGGTTTGTCAATCTGTCCAATACTTACCCATCAGCCTCAGCTGCAGTTTGTGTTGCATGCTAATTTGTAAGACTAAATTAATAAACAGGGCAAACATTATACCTGTTGAACATCAGCATTTTAACATTGCTGTTGTGAGCATGTAAACATGCTGATGTTAGCATTTAGCTCAATCACCACTGTGCCTGAGTACAGTCACTGCTAGCATGGTTTTGGTCTTGTTCCTCTGTGTTTTTAAACTCACTGGTTGAGATTAAAACTAGCCACAACCTGCCAAAAGTTATCATTGTTATCGTCAGGTTGTCATCATCATAACTACTCTATCCATTTGTATTTGTAACGTGTCTTACCTGTATCTAGTTACTTCTCTCTCTGGTAAAATCTTCTCTGGCAGCAGAGACAATATGCTGGACAAATTCCATGTGTAGCTGGTTCTCTTTAGACCCATTTTGTACTCAAAGGTCCAATATGGATGAATCTGATAATCTGATAATCTATTGTCTATCTATTGTCTATCTATCTAATGTGCTCCACTTTATTTAACTAGTCCTCTTTTCTCCTTGTATGTCTCTTCTTTTTTTCATCTATATCCCTGACTGCCTCTCTCACCATTGGCAGCTCCAGTTTCACCCCACAGGTTATTTTTAAACTCTAAAAGTACACGTTGGCAACAATGAGATGCAGTCACACTCATATGTTTCTCTAGATAGTGTGTGTTACCATCTCATCACTTTTCCAATCACTGTGGTGTACTGATTTATTACATTTTCAGGCATACGATCAACAAAAGATGCAGACAGTGAAATGAGTTCAGCAATTGGGCAAAAAAAGGAAGTCTGAGTCCTTATGAGCTGTGCAGCATGGAAATAACCTCCCAGCATATCCTGTAGATAAGCAAGCAATATGAGGCAGTCATTTGCCAGTTAGTTAAGCTTTATAGCTGCACACAGTGAGCAGTGGGAGGCAAAGGAGGGGGACGGGGTAAAGAAGGGGGTGAAAAGAAGAGGAAGTAAGAATAAAGGCAGAGGAAGGAGAAATGAGTGTGGAAGGATTTCCGGCCTTAGAGTGCTACATCCTTAACTCTGTATAGTTTTATAGCAAGGAACTCCAGCAACTCTCTTTGGAGTATTTATGGAGTAAGGTAGCAGCGTACAGGACAAAGGCAGTGCAACATTTTATCTTTGCTGTCTGAGCGCATTGAGTCTTCAGTTTAATACATTTTATTCTGGTTTTCCTCAACAAACCAATGGTGTCACTGTGTCACTAACTCATATTTTTTGTCTGCTTGTTCATGTGGATCAGGATCAAGCACTGAATAAGAATTATTCAGATGGGAAATAGCAACCACAGTGGAATGAACTGAGACTGCAGTTTAATTCAACACAACTTTCATGTACAAGTTCCTGCAACTGAACCATGAAAGTGTGGATTCATTTGAGGAAAATAATTGCTTTTTTAAGTTCATTGGCAGTTTGCATTATGATATTAGAATATTACAATCATTTGTTCGAACTGGAAAAAACAAGATTACATTATTTCTTCACATGCTTTATGGGAACAGTTCTGTAGCTTTGTAAATCTTTTTCAATAACTATATCAATCATTATGTTGTGGTTTGGGGTTTTTGTTGTGATTATGTTTCCCTCTTGGCCCTTCCTGTGTCTTCCCGCTCTTGTGATTACCTGATGTTTTCCACTTGATTCCCTGCCCTCTTGTCACCTGCCTCTCGTTACCTCTTTACCTTGTGTATATAATGTTTGTGCTGCCCTTGTCTCTTGTCGGATCACTTTGTCGCGTCCATATGGTTGTGTCTACGTTCCTGACCTTCCCTGTGAGTTTTTCCTGGCTATCCCTTGTGAGTTTTCCCCTGTGGACTTTGCCCTTCTTATTATCGCCTTTCCCTGTGCCTGTTTTTGGATTGTGGACTTTTTGGATTTTGCCTTTTGCTCCCTATTTTTGTTGGACTGTCTCAATAAAGCCTTTTCTGGAGCTTCTCTGCTTTTGGGTCCTCCTTCCTTCCCCATAACACATTAGAGTTATGCTAAGGCCAACAATGATAAGTGGCTGTAAAACTGTATTGCTTGTAAAACATGTACAGCCCGATCCGGTTGGGGAGAGTTCTAGCCCGATCCGGCAGCTCTCTTTACCCTGTCTCTCCTAGTTAGTCATGCTCTCATAGTTAGTTATGCTGTAATAGTTTTAGACTGCTGGGGGACTTCCTTTGACACACTGAGCTCCTCTCTCCTCTATCTTTTTATCTTTCCATTTGTGTGCATCCATGTCCCAGAAATGCTTGTTACTAACCTAGCTCTGGGGAGTCATTCCCTGAGTCCTTATGTTCTTTCCCCCCCAGCATGTTCCCTCGCATCACAGTACCAGGACCATGGCTACAGCTGCTACCATGATGTTCATGGTAGCAGCTGTAGCCATGGTCCTGGTACTGTGATGCCGTGTTCATCCTGCTACGTCCTGCTGTGCCTTGTAATGCCGCACAATTCCCTGCTAAGCCATGAACTACTACAAAGAACTACTACAAACTGTTATCTTTTCTGTGGCTGTTATTGCCACTCTTCATTCTAACCCCAACCGGTCGTCAGACACCGCCTACCAAGAGCCTGGGTCTGTCCGAGGTTTCTTCCTAAAAGGAAGTTTTTTCCTCGCCACTGTTGCTTGCTCTGGAGGGAACTACTAGAACTGTTGGGTCCTTTAATTCTGGAGTGTAGTCTAGACCTAATCTATCTGTAAAGTGTCTTGAGATAACTCTTGTTATGAATTGATACTATAAATAAATTGAATTGAATTAAAACATCAGCAAAACTAAAGAAAGTGAAGGTACGGTGGTGTGTCAACACGAAGCAACACAAAGATCATAAGTTCTTTGTCTGGGTATTACATTCACAACTTGTCATTTCCATTCAAACTTAAGAACAATATCAAATCACTAGACATTCTATATGCTGTAGTAGAAATAGGGTGTTTTCCTCCCCTACGTGCACCATCTGAACCAAAAGTCAATTTGGGCAGTATTTTGAAGTAACTGCCTATATCTTTCCTAGAGTGGGTCATTTGGCTGGTGTCATCCACTTGTTGTCAATAGCTGTTTTTCTGCACAGTGATATGTCTGGTAAGGCTATCGGTACCACTTATTAAAAAGAAATGGAAGTCTATTGTCCCCGTGGGGCTGGGGCGTGAGTCAGCAAACGGCAGTGTCAACCCCTTCTGGCACGTCCAACACAAACCCCAATGTCAGTCTACCTGCCCATTCTCATTGCCTATCACTGTATTACTCCTGGATACACTTGCAGGGATCTAGCTACTGTGAGTGTGCTGCTCCATCATGAGTTTACAGAGACTTCATTAGGGCCCGAGTGCCGACGAAGGCCTTTTTGAAACTGAAGGAATTATTATTATGCACAATGAATTTCATTTTTGAGGGGCTTAAGAAGCGTAAAGTGCCCATATTATGAAAAAAAACCACTTTGGATTTGGGGTGTTATTTTGTGTGTCTGGTGCTTCCACACACATACAAACTTGAAAAAAACAAACATCCATGCTGTTTTGAAGGAGATACACGTTTCTGAATGTCCTCTGCCTTCAGTCTCCAGGTGAGCTGTTCAAATTCTGCATGGCTTTCTACGTAACTAGCCGAGACGAGGTGGCTAACAGTAGCATGCCCCCGGTCAATTATTGGTTGGAATGCATGCTGGAACACTGTTTGTGTATGCTTCAACAGGCCCGCCTAACGCTGCTTGCAGCTTTCATTGTTCTTTATATTGCCTAAGAGTCTATTATATTACTCCTAAGAGGATCTTTAGTTCTGCTGTAACTCTGTAAGGGCTTATATGTAGTAAAATGTATTTAAATGACATATTAATATCCCCCAGTCTTTCCTGCACTAGAATCATTGTGAGAGAGAGAGTGGTAGTAATTGTGAATGTGGTTGTTTACTTAGATATGGCCTTGTTCAGTGTGAGTAGACGCCATGTTCCTATTGTGGCACTGGGCACACACACACACACACACACACACACACACACACACACACTTTCTTTTTTCTCTTGTAAATGCTTTAGTTCCATCACCTTGGCCCTAAAATGAGGTCCTGATCCAAAACCCTTAACCTTGTAATGGCCAAACCAAAATCCTGTCAAAGTAACTGAATTTCAAACTGGTTGTGAGAGAAAACAGCAAGGTGTGTGTTCATTGTCATGTAGCATTCTTAGTTTTAGCTCAAAACATTTACCAAAACTATGACAAGCAACCAAATGCATTGTCAGACACAGTCTGGTAACAGACTCCACTTGGCACTGCAGATCTGCCTCTGGAATATGGCAGTCTGTCGGATGAATTGCAATAAATTTGATCTCCTGACATTTCCTTACCAGCAACACCATCGGGTCAACTTTCTTGACCAAATACTTGCTAAGCAAATGTCAGTTAGCTAACATGCTAACAACATTATACCTGCCAAACATCAGCATGTTAGCTTTGTCATTGTGAGAATGTTGGCAGCGTTACTTGCACTGCTAAACTGACATAAAGCAGCAATAAAATAGAAATATTAATATGGAAACTTGGTCCCATATAAGAGCGACAAATGTAATTTGTCCCATATATATTTTATGTAGGCCTACATTATTAATACTTCACCACATACTGTAAGAGACATGCAGAGACCACATATGTGCTCTTTGTTAATCACGTTATATTCATATTCGACTACTCACTGAGCATGTAATAAACCATGTTATGTAGCGTGTGAGATAGTATAACATGTTTTCTCACTAAAATAAGGTCAGAATCATTTTTGATATAATCAAGTTAAGGTCAGACAATTTAATTTGTTATAATCATTTTAATTTTTTGTAACAAGGTTAGTCTGAGTTGTGATCGATTCACCTGCGTTTCACTGTTTGCTTCTGCCTCATAACACAAACACACAAGACTAAATCTTTGTGTGTTCGTATTTATGTGTTCATTGCATTTTGTGCTCTTCGTTGTGGTCTTTTCATATTACATAACATACTGTTTGTAGTAATATCTGATGTTGACTTCTACTGTATTATAGCTGTTTAGCAAAACCAAAGTGATACATTTTAAGGAAATTATTCCTCCTTCCTCACTCTTGTTCCTCTTGAAAACTCTCTCACATCTTTTTTTTCCCAGACAACCTTAAAGCCTTGCTCGCGCAGTTCTTTAGTAACAGCTCACACCTTTATATATTTTATAATTCATAGCTAACCTTGTGGAAAGCATCTAACATCCGCTGTACAGCTGGGACTCAGTTTTCACATTGTCATCAGATTGTGCCAAAGTGGAAAATGTCTCTGTCTTGCCATGAAAATGGAGATACACAAAGACATTACAAAAAATAAATAACACAGAGCACACACATACAAATCCTCTACGCAGAAAAAAGTGGAAGTGGGCCATGTATTCCACAAGGAGCAAGCTCACTGTAAAAAACTCTTCAAAGTGATGAATAAAAAACCAAGACAGCTTCACACATGAGCAAACGTTTGCTTGTTACATCATAAAAGAGATTTGTCTCTATCAGGAATTGGTAGGTTAACGTTTGACCCAGATACAGCTTGTAGATGTGCATGTTCATTACATCAAAGAGTTTAAATTAAGCTTTCTCATTTGAAACGAAAAAGATCTTTAAAATAACACACTTTTTTTAACGCAGGTACAGCTTCAAGCAAGGCTGAGAGACTTCGTCATCCTGAGACAACAAGGAAAGGTACATCATTTTTCCACTTTTTTCCCCAGCATATTCAGACTCTAACTAAGCTTTAAATTCATGTTTCCCTTAAAACATACTGAAAAAAATGTCCAACATTGGTGTTTACATCTCTTAGGTTGTGGAAAGGCATTATAGCAACATCTTAACTTTTCTTTCAGAGTATAAAAACACCCCAAGTGCATTATGGATTATATGGCACGACACATTTAATGGCTTTGTTTCTTTCAATCATAAACCAGCTAAAACTACAGGATAACATACAAGTTCAAATAGAGTTCAAATCATGAGGGCTCTGACACCTTCGAGGCTCAGCCTGGAGGCAAGAGATTTGCATGCTAAACCTGCTGCACACCATAAGATATCATGTGGCGACTGTTCAGTGACATGCACGATTTTGCACTGACCAAAGCTTACACTCTCCAAGATCTTGAAAATCAGTGGTTATGGCCAACTCAGGATTATAATCAGATTCTGAACCATGCAGTGTGTTTCAGGGTTTAATGACATAAGGAAAATGTGGGTGCTGAGAGCATCTGGCACACATGGCCAAGAGTGAAAGAAATCTATTGGAATGTAGTTGCTAAATCACATGCTTGATCTTTATAAGAGCTCTCCATTGATCTAGCATTGCACTTCTAGAACATTGTCAGACTCACAATGGTTTTAAAAATTAAAATACAGACGCATTGCCAGACCTTTCCCCACAGCGTTGGGGAGAAGGGTCTGACTAGTCCACACAGCATTCGAGGATGGGAGAAAAACCTGTTTTGGTTCATTGGTATTTCTTTAAACCAATCACAATTGCCTTGGGCGACGCTAAGTGCCAAACGGAGTAACGACGCCTGCAAAATATATGTGGAAAATGTGTAGATTTAAAGGTTGTTTTAGTCATGCAACGGAAGCTGGCTAGCTGGCTGTCTGGATTTACCTTGCAGAGATTTGAGGAACAGTTAACCAAAGTCTTCATAAATCGACCAGAGTTTAAAACTTCAACACAAAGAAAGCTGAAAGTACCTGATATTCCGGTGGCAACGTAGCAATCCCAGAAGTAGAACGTTGTGGAGATTGACTAAAATGCCTCAGATGCAGAGATATTGTCTTTTATATTACATGCATTCAAACCCGCCACCTACGTTACCCACAATGCAACTCATCAGCTAACAGTTTGGTCAGAGATACAGATGTGTTATGCTAATATAGCTAATTTTGCCTTGAGTAGGTCTAGTAAACCCACTCTTTTCGAAATCCACACTCTCATTTTCAGAATTGTAGTCTTCGGCCACAACGGACTCAAGTGACATCACTTGAGGCAATTTATTTCAGGACCTATAAACAGACTTTGATGTGTAAAATCAGTGGATTTCTCCTTTAACCACCACATCCAACTCCCTGCAAAAACTGCAACTAATACATGATCTAAAGTTACAAAAAGGTACTAAGGCCTGACGACATACCTAAAAGCATTGTGGGTGCATTAAGTGATGGATTAGTAAGGAACATGATGATGATGACCTGATTTATTTCATTTGTTGAATCCTTTCTTTTCTGCCATTATACTGATTTGAAATGTTTTTCCTTTTCATGTCTAAAAAAGGCAAAGCTTCCACCATTACTGTAGTTTTCTTTTAATGTCAATATACAGTATTAAAAAAAGCACATTAAGAATGACCATCACTTATTCACTGTTATAACCTTTATTCCCACTGTTATTACTTTTATACTTACCACTAAATTGCATATTTTTTCACTTTTAAGGTGTTGTTTTTCATCTGAGACCGGTAACATATTTAGTTTGAGAAGGTTAGTAGCTTAATAATGCATTTATTACAACTTAATAAATTTTGTAATTCAGTTTAATAAAATCAGAACCATGCATGGAGGTTCCGTGAGCCCTGGGTGTGCAAACTTCATTTACTTTCCTGCACTTCCTTTTGAAGTTGAGGATAAGATGATAGAGATAAAATGTGCATTAGCAAGGTCATTTCTCAGTATAATGTTCTAATTATGGGAGAGATGTCCTTTCAGTGGAGTGCCTTTGCATATAATGAAGAAGAATAAAGCTTTTGGATTGTGCTGCAGCATTAGAACAACCCACCAAGTTACTCAAGGGATGTCATGGTTTGTTTTTTTCTACTAGTTTAATGATTGTTATAATGGTGCAATATACAGTATCTGTACACACATCCTCAATTCATATGCAATTACAGCATAGATTTCACAAAACAGTACCTTTTTGTATTATTACTGTGGAGAAGAATCTGGAATGAATTGTGGCCAAGTAACACCACATGGGAACCTGTCAGTCTCCAGATAAACCACAAACCAAGCGGAGCTGCACCAAAGCCTCCTCCCAAAGAAAAAACTAAAATCTCTGGCCACCCTGCGCTGAGAAACAGCTGACGTCAGCTTTCTTACCAGACTGCCTGCTGCGATATGGCTCCTTTTCCACTGGAAATAGATGAGACACAAAGTTGGCATAGATGGCGAGTGATAACGAACAAACAAGAGGGAGATTATAAAGTGTCAGATTAAAAAAAAAAATTAGAGATGAGCAAGATAGTATGATGAGGCATAGAAAGGGTTATGCTAATTTGAGTGGATGGGGAGATGAACTAGAGTCATATTACTGTAGGAAATGTGAAGAGACGGGACTTATTCCCCTCGCTACGCACACCTACAGTACAAACACAGGCACTCTCACACAAATGCATGTTCCTGTACTGTAGATGGTGTGCAGTGAATTGCAGTGCAGTTAATTGTGTAACGTACTGTATATTTTAGGCGACAAATGCAGTATGACACCTGGACACCTGATTTTTGTTGGACAATATTTTAAAAACAAAACATTTTTTGAGCACTGCCCTTCAAACAGAGTTACATATTGTGTGTGTGTGTGTGTGTGTGTGTGTGTTTAAAAGAGACAGAGAGAGAGTGTGAGTATGGAGGGCAAAACTAGACTCGTAACCGAAGTGAAAAAAGTTCCCCGGAGCAGTTAATAAAAGATGATGCTGCAAAATGGATACCAGCTCGAGCTCCTGCATGACAAAAGAAAAGGATATGAGAGTTTTCTTCTTTTATCTGTCTTCCATTTGTTTGTTGTCAAATCTTTATGCTTGTTATGTTTTTTAGTGGTCAACAGTTATGAAACTTGCATAAACAAACACACATGATCAGATCTACTAAAAAACCCCACAGATAATCAATAAAACAGTGTATGGTATCTCTCTGACTGATGGGATTTGCATTACAGAAATACAAGATGAACACAAATCAGATTTGTCATGCAAACCATTTGTGGCACTCTAAAATATATATACATATACATACACATATACATATATACACACACATATATATATATATATATATATATATATATATATATATATATATATATATATATATATATATATATATCATACATACACACACATATGCGGTCTCACCCTCATCAGTTCAGTTTCACAGTTGAGTTTTAAAGCTTATTGTCTCAGACACTTACACTGAGAAGCCCTTGAGAAGTCCTTATCAGCTTTTTCATGCATTTATGATAAAATAATATGGTCATTCATTTGCATAATTACCTACTGCACCACAACACAGTATTGTTTCAATGATGGAGAATTACAGTGCTCTGGAGGAAATACTTTTAAAGCAACACTGCTCAAGAAGCCTCATGCATTGTATTTCTTGTCAACCTGCTGTTGATGTTTCAACAAAACTGTGACATGTTGTACAGACTTCCTCTGCTTCTGAAAGGATGTCTTGCTCAACAGATAAAAGAAAGATCTGCTCACATTGTATAGATAGATAGATAGATAGATAGATAGATAGATAGATAGATAGATAGATAGATAGATAGATAGATAGATAGATAGATAGATAGATAGATAGATCAGAAACTAAAAATGGTTGTCACTGCCATTTCTTTGTTCTAAGTTGTTTCTATATTTAGCTCAGTGTGGTGCACTACGTACTGTACACAGGCTGTCAGTGCAACAAATAAAACTGAGCTTGTTTGATATGAGACATTCTCAGTATCTAGATTAAAAATAAACATACTCACCACACAGTTTTACATGCAGAGAAGGATGATAAATATAGGCATATACACAGAGGGAGGCAGGCAGAGAGGAACTGTCTTTGGTGCTGAATCAGCCACCCGTGCTTGACTACTGGTGCTCTCTGTAGACTGTTGTGTCTGCCTGGTCGCCTGGTGTGTTGCACACCAACATTGTTAGCTTGTAATGTCTAACAGTGTGCTTTTATCTTCTTTTAAATTCATTTCAGCACCAGCATGGAAGCTAAATGGAGCAGTAGGAGTTATTTCCTATTTGTTTTGAGTATTTTATTTACTGCTCTATTCAGAGGCTACTAGATTTACATAGTATTTCGTTCTCTAGTTGTTATAATTAGACAGAACTGCTACCTCAGGTTTATGTAAGCAGGTACAGGACAGCATGCATTTGTGAGGGTCCATGTTTTTTTCATTAGAGCAAGAGAGGCAGGAGGAGCCATGAGTTCTTTGCTCTATTGTTTGCGTGCTTGCCAATGCCAAGGATGAACAAATCAAAAGAAAACAAAAAAGGTTTATATAGGACAATTGATACAGTTGCCTGCGTATAAATTATCATGTGCATTAGTGGCCTTTTGATTTCAAGGTGCTTTCATTTTGATTATGGACAATGTGAATACTGCACAGACAAGTAGAGACATGTAAGACAAGCCAATTATTTTATACTGGAAAAAAAAAAGATATTAACAACGGCGTTTACAAAGCTGTATCACAAAAGAAATAATTAAATCTTCAATCTTGTACCACCCACTTCTTCAAGCGTCATCACTTCTGAGCCAATCAGGACACACTCCATCCGTCTTGGCGTAATCTGAGACGTCTGGACCAACCAGAACGAGCCGAGTGCGTCGTCACTGCGAAATCAAAGTTGTTGGAAGAGCGCGTGTGTGTGCGCGAGGGGAGAAAAACTGGCCGGTGGATGAGAAAGGCTCGAGACAGGGACGGCGTACACTGGATATTTTCATTCACTGTATTAGTCATTATCGGTATTTTCTGCAGTCTTAAACCAGAAATAAGAAGGATAATTTCCACGGAATACCGTACACCGATGAAAGATGACTTGACAGTTAAAAACTAGCTCTACCACTTCGGACTGTAGCGATGTTTAAACCTCTGTGTGCATAGTTTCACACCGTACCTCTGTTGTCGTGGACTTCAATTTGTTTCGGTGTTGCTGCTGAAGAAATATTTTCTGATTCGAGATGACAGAAATCAGCGAAAAGGAGAATGAACCACAAAACCGGGACCTTCGCCGACCACAGGCCACCATGCCCAGCCAACATGAATCAAAGGTAGCAACACACCTGGGTCTAATGATATCTAAATATCAGCAAATATGGCGGTTTTTCCTTTGAAAACATACAATTGGTTATTGAAGGTAAAGCACGAGTGTCTCAGAACTTCTGAGTGTTCTGTTTAAGGAAGGAATTATAGTAAGTAAGTTTATATCAAATGTTATTTGAATTTATAATTTGGACTTGTTTAACCCTTTAAGTTCAAATTGTGTTAATGGATATTTCGACAAAGTTGTATTCTAATTTACGAGGCTAATTCTGTAGCCTGGTTGTTGCAGCGTCTTGCATAACACCTCTAAGCAGCTTTAATAGCCGATTTAATTCTTTTAACTACCCTGACCTCAAAGTTAGCAGAGGGCAGAGATTACATGAAGGTGTCCGTGCCATGTGTAGCGACTACACAAACATTAGGGACACCAGTTCAAGAAAAGGCAATGATGTAATTTACACAGGTTAAAACCATTATTGAATCATATTGTGTAGGCTACCTGCAGTAAATGTTGGAGGTACAGTGTCCAAGCAGAGGAGTTATGAGCCTGTACCATTGGGGGGGCCTTTCATCCTTTCTCTTGGGAAACCCATGAGACCATCACGTGGACAGGAGACAGGATGGCAAACATGGTAGAGGCATGGACAGATTAACCTGCTTTACATGTCTCTACTTGTCTGTGCTATATACCATTTCTTCCTATGCTTTTTCTGCTAGAATATTACCTTACCCAAGATTTTCTGCAGAAGCAATTTGCGTAAAGACATTACTTTAGGAGTATGCAACATATAACCATCTTGAGTTCAATGATTATCTCAGATTGCAAGACGTACATGTATATCTGCTGTCTGTTATGTATGGTCAGAGATGGGAAAGAAAGCCTTCATGTTTCAAATTGTTTTTGTTTTTTGCAACTTTGTATGCTTCTGTTTTAACTAGTCGCCCCTTGCAAAAGAGGTTTCCAACACCAATGGAACTAAAAATATAGGTTGTTAAATAAAATGTAATAAGCACAAGGTTTTAAACTAGATTTTGACCCTCTTCAAGAAAGTGCTTCAAGGTTACCCACCTTAAGGCATGCATCATTTCATCAGCGGTACATATTCCCAAACACGTTTTTTAATTAAATTGGCACAAACCAGTAACATAGTTTACCTGAAGCTCTTGGGGAAGAATCTCCTGAAAAAGATGGACTGGTTGTTGCTGATTTGATCTTTTAGCAAAAAAGTGGAGCTGAACTTTAACTCTTGGATAGCATTCGCCCGTCAGCGGGACCGTTTTCTCCCTTATGGAAGCCAATCAAGTCGCACGATTTACAGAGGGCAAAAGTGGGAAAGACTGGCATCTACTCCAACCAGTCAAAAGCAATAGTTATAAAACCAGCCTCCCTGTGTAGCCAATAAGAAGACGAGTTGATTGATACCAAACATGACCAGAAAATGTTAACCCTGTGATGGCTCCAGCTGTGTCAAAGCAAAAATAAGGCCTTAGTTATTGCATTTCACCATTTCATCAAATTATGACTTATTTCTATAAATTTATGCATGTAGTTATTTTAGATATGTGTATGAGTGATGGGGATGTGTTTTTTCATTTGAGAAGTTTTTTATTTTGCACTTTTTGGGCTTTTTTTCTGAGAGGAAATAAGAAAAACGCACAGACATATCTGTAGAAATAAATTCATAAAATAGCCATTTTCTGAGTCATTTTCTTCTGGATTTTTTCTGTATTAAGTTCAGACATGTGGCTGGGGTACTATTTTTGTATGTAGATCATGTAATATGCTTACAGTAGTGTTTTTTAATAATTTTACATATGATTTACTTGGACGGAAATAGAAATTCTCTATTCTAACCTCTTCAGCTCTGTGTCAGTAAGACCTAGTGTCACACTGACACAAGAAACAAAATTGAGAGTGTTAGCTTCCTAATGACCTCGGGACCCTCCCAGAGGGCCAAAGGATGTGGAAACTAGCAATTTTTTTGGGGAAAAAATGTAGGCGAGAAAAACATATATTTTGAAGTGATTAGTTAACAGGTTAAACTGAGGCAGTAAATTCTCACTTACTGCCTTGATCTAAATGTCCTGAATCACATTTATTTTTCAACATTTTCAAATGACCATCAAGAATGGCCTTAATTGCGGCAACAATTGCAACAACACAACACATTAAGGCTGGCTTTTGCTGGTCATCACCACAAGGACCTGGAACAAGCATGGCAGGATGGGCCTCTTGTTGTTTCTATTTGACTACAGTCAAACACAATGGCTAGTGGGCATTGAGGTGCTTCATGAATTTACGAGCCAATCAGCTATTAGATGTTTGCCGTGTCTTGCTGGGGGCTTGGTCATAATTCACACAAATGGTCGTCCAGACAAAACTGGGAGGAAGCAATCCTCCGAGCTGCGTCAGCCTTGCAGCTCTGTTTGCCAAGCCGCTGCTGGCAGCCGCGACCTCTCCACAGCCCACAGAATAAGAATGTAGAGGAAAGAAAAGTGTTTGTTACAACTGTGGGGTCTCTTTTTAGAGTCTGATCAAGGGTATTAGAGCTTCACTTGTTTCTTTCTGTCAGTCTCAATCTTACTTCTGCGTATTTCTCTATTCTATTATAATTTTTTTTCTGCCTTCATGTCTGTTTCTTAGTTCCTCTTACCACCTGTCTCTGCAGTCTTTCTCATTTCTTCATCAGCTCTCTCCGTTCTTATCTCTCCTCTCTCTCTCTCCACTGTCCCTCGGGTCTCAGAGTATTTATTACAGTGATAAGTGGGCCTACCAGCTTTCTAGAATGCTTCTATTAGACAGATAATGAATAGTTATTCCACCTCCTACGCCTATAGGCAAGGTGACCATTTCAAAACTATTATTATTCCTCTCTAATCACTTGGAGCGCATGCCATTCAAGTGTCTTGCATACAGTGGGACAAGTAAGTAGATGACAGGTTTGTAAAGATAAAGCAATGGTTAAAGGAATAGTTATACATTTTGGGAAACATGCCTGTATGCTTTCTTGCCGAGTGTTAGATAAGAAGATTGATACCACTCTCCTGGACTGTTAGCTGAATAGGAAGTTGCAGCCGGTTAGCTTAGTTTAGCGTAAAGACTGGAAAAAAGGGCAAATGGCAAGCCTGGGTCTAAATGTAGCAAAATCTTCCTACGGTCACCACAGCATCTAATTTAACTCATACAGAATGTCATCAATAACATCAATTTGCTGCTAATTGGTGGTTATATGCAAGCCCCCAGGAACAGCGGCATGTCTTAAAGCAACCATGGGCTTAGCGGCTAACGGTGGAACTGCATCCCTCTGGCCCAGATAGACTTTTCCGATAGACTTTGCATGGCGAAAGAAGAAAGAAATATATTTCTGCAGATATTTTTTGAGGGGGTATATTAACTTACAAGCCCGAACACTCAAAGGGTCCTTGTTTAAACCGTCATGTTTTTAACAAATGTAACATTTGCTCATAGCCAAATCAAGAGTTATTTAACTAGGCATGATGAACTTGCGTAATGAACGCGGGCAGACCCGCTGGACTGCGACACGTCACCATGCACTGCTCTATACTGCACATGCATTTGTTCTACTAATTTATCCATGGTATTAATTTATGATAAATCAGAGGGATGTATGGATGTACAGTATGAATGCTGTAAACACTGTAACTAGGGCTGGGGCGGTATGGATTTTTTTTCTTACTGCGGTTGAACAGCAAGAAATTCCAGCTGTAGTGTGGTATACCCAAGAGGGTAAGCCTCTCCTCTCCAAGCGTAGCTCCTATGGCACCATTTTAATGCTATGAAGCCTTCACCTGCCATTAGCATTCCATTGACAGCATTCCATTGACTGCCTTTCATTTGGTGCCACTTTGACAGTGAATAACTTTACATCTGAAGCATGTAAAGATTCTATTTGTCCATTGTTTATTTCTAAAGAAACACAACAATGTATAAATGGCCCTGTATAAATTACCTTGTACGTCACGTTATGGCTCCGTAGCAGACGTTTTTTATAAAAAATACAATTGTGTCATAACCAAGCGACTTGCTGTCACATAGTTGACAAATCACCGTAATGTCAGGAGAAGCTCGCAGACAGTTTCAACTTACGTTAGCTGTTTAGGTTTAATTAGTAATGTTAACTAGCATTTTAACATTTTAGTTAGCAATGATTAGCCTGTGCCTATGTTATCTCCTAAGAAATATACCTACGCTCTCTGTCCCGGCAAGATTGGGAATGATTGAGATTTCTCTTGGCACAACTACCAGTACTAACTAACTAATAATAACTAACTACCACTGACCTGGTCCATGAAAAGAGGATTTTATTGGCCTTTTTCTGCCCCTTCTTCTACATCTTATTCCGGAAACCTGTGAGTAAATGCACCACACCAACATACTTCAGGTTTTTTTATTGCCCCCCATTCACACCTTTTTAGTCTTTCACTCTTTGCCCCTTAAAGAACTTTGCAGCGTTGTTGCACTCTGCTAATGTAGAAGTGTGAATTGTTTTTGTTTTCTTGAATTAACAATTCCCATTTGCTGTGTGCCAGATGTCAAACTCATGTTGGACATTAGGAAATTGTTCCCTCATTATTTTTTAAATAGATGTAAACAGATGTAGAGCAGTCTGTGGCCATCACTTCCACGTCTTTTTTTTTTTTTTTCTAAACAATTATTTTCATTTTCTTTTTCTCGCAAAGATAGAAGGCAGTGCAATGTTAACAGCACAATGACCCCCTCCAAAAAAAACAGTCATGCGTGAATCAATCAGTCAAGGTGAATATTGACAGAATTGCGGTGTCCTTCAGAGTGGTTCATTTTCATTCCAAGTTTGTAGTCTTCCAGCTTGAAATGGAGACTGCAAACCCTCTGGGTTTTCCACATTGGTATCCTCTCCAAATTTTGGGTGGTTGATAACCTCCAGCTTCTGTTTGCACCGCTCTAAATGTTTAACCGGCAAATGATGGAAACTTACTACTTTGTCCTTTCCTGGTATTGGCTGTACATCCTGGTACAAAGCAATTTAGCACCATTTCAATGAAAAAATGTATCCAATATCTCGTCACAGTGACTCACAGTAACATTTTTTTTTTTTAGTTTTGAGTCAACTAGTACACAATGAAAAAGCAAACTTGCTAAAAAAGAAACTACATGCTGTTTCAGGGAACGTTACTGTTGACGTTCAAACAGGCCTGTGTGTGTTTTGAGAAATATCTTTGTACTACAAAGCTATATTTATTTTATTTTTGTTATTTATATATTTTATTGCCATTACCTGTTTTCCCTGTTTTCATACATACAGAAGTTTAGTTTGCTAAATATTTATTATTATTATTATTATTATTATTATTGGATGTGAAAAGGAAATGGTTCTTCCATAACATTACACTTTAGATGTGTGTAAATTTCCCACACCAGGAGTAATTTATAGTTCTATTTTATAGCAATCAATTATCTGTTCAAAAATGTTCAATGTTTTATGTAAAATGTGCTATTAAATAAAAGATAGAAAATAAATATTTGTGTGGGCTGTAAAGTGGTCATAAAAAATCGTCTAAAACGGTATCGGCAGGTCAAACTTGATTAAAAATTGGAATCGCTCTAGAAAATTGGAATCGGTGTGTCTCAAATTTGGATGTCATAGGCCAGTCAACGTGGAAGATCAAGCTCCATGACTGTGGATGACTTGGGTATTTTCGAGCTCCATGACTGCTTTATGCACTTTTGAGTAACTCTCATTTTCATTTATACACTTCAGTGTTTGTAATGGCGTAATGTGTTAATTATTGAGATTCAGAGATAATAGGGTTTTCAGATTTTGTTGGCTTTGGTCAGAGCCAGGCTAGCTGTTTACATGCTTAATGCTAAAGTAAGCTAACCAGCTGCTGGTTGTAGCTTCATATTTACCTTACCAATGTAGTGGAATCTGTCTTCTCGTCATCCTCTTGCATGAAAGCGAATATGTTTAACTATTCCTTTAAACTGTTTAGTAGTGGAGGAAATTAAACCTGTACTCAGAATACATAAAGTTTAATATTCATAAACAGTGGGTGTAAATGCTGATAATGCAAGGTGGTGTGGTGGCAGTCCACAGAGCCCATCGCGTTCTCAGCCAACACAGACGTTTTTATGAGGTGAAATAATGGCAACAGTTTCTCTCTGACTTGCCCTTCACACTCACTTTCTCAGAGTCCTCGTCTTTCTGCTAACTTCCTTATCAGCCCCTTTTTTTGTCATCTTCATTTAATTAATTTCTTTCTGTCCATTTAGAGTATGCATTTCCCTTTTTTGTTCTACTGACTGTAGCCCATTTAAATGAAAACCAACACCTTGATTTTTACCTACTTCCACTTCACCTCTTATTATCTTTCTCTCTTTATGTCTCCCATTCCTTTTTTCCCTACATTGTTTTCTTTTCCATATCTCTGAGTATCTGGCTGGTGATAGTTGGTGAGAGTGCTTATGAGCATAAAGGCCCTGACATACCAAGCCGACGGCCAGGAACTAATGGCGACAATGGCCAACTGTGGCATCGCCTCACATCGGCCCACGTTGCCTTTGTCTTGGTCAAAATGATCCCTGGAACACACCGCACAGACTACAGCTGACGATACATATGTTCTGCGCCTGCGTGACAGGAAATGACTCCAAACCAGCATGTTCCTACGATGTGGCAAGAGCTAGTGGAAAAAAACATTAACTTATTACATTAATAATACATTACATAGCTTATAAGGGTTAGGGTTTGCTTGTTTTCAGAGAGAGAGAGTGTGTGTGAGAGAGAGAGAGAGAGAGAGAGAGAGAGGTCTATTATGGTCTTAATATTAAATATTACGGTATCGTATATTAGTTTGTTTTTTGTAATGTGTTGGTAGAGATCTTTCAAAAGACATACTATTGTTAAAATAAATATACCAACAAAGTAGTGATGTATATTTGCCATTTTATGGACAGAATGTGCAAAAATAGATATTCCAATCGTTTTTTTTTTTTTTTGTGTTTTTTAGAAAGAACATTCAAATGTCATTTTTGACAGTTCTAATGTGTTTGTCATCAGCTGAGTTATAAAAAAGTAAAGGAGCCTTGTATGTGCCTGTCAGTCGTTTGGTTTCCTCACTCATGTTTATTAAATTAATTATTATCTGATGAATTGGCGGTTCAGCCAACGTGTGGCATCGGTGCGGAACACACTGTACAAACTAGGGTGACGGTCGCTTACCACCGGCTCAAGTTGGACCGACGGTCGCCTTGGTGTGGTGTGTAAGGGCCTTAAGGGTGATTTAAGAATAAAATAGCCAGCCAAACGTCCTGACAAGAAAGGAAAAAGAGTGAATTACCTTTTCATAAATGAACAAACATGAGAACAATCAAATTCTAATTCGTAATTTCTACAGTTCATGAAATGAATCATTAAACACAAACTTGTAACTCTACATTGGAATGTTTTACTGTTTTGGACAGGTGTCAACAGTGGTGGCATTTCATTTCCTCTGTTAACTTCTGAATTCCTGTGTCAGAAGGTAACTAAACTTCTGTAATTAGCTTTTCTGTTGTGTACTAGAATTGGTTTGTGCCATTCAGATGATTGTATTGTGTAAATGACATTTCTGAAAAAAGCGTATAAATGTTATTAGCAGGATACATCACTCAATTCTGACAGAACGATATATTTGTGTTTCTCCTGCCAGAATGATTGACTTGTACCGCTGAAACAAACTATAGTCTGTACAAAAAACAGATGAAGGGTTACAGATAGACACATGAGACAGGAAGAGAGAGATATTCAGAAAGACAGAAAACACACAAAGAATAGGACATCAGTGCTGTTTTTATCTATAAATGAATACCAACAAACTTTTTGTACAGGCTGTAGTAAGGCTGCACAAAAGACTTTATTGTCATCGCAATATCAACTTGTGAAAGACTGCGACTCATCGCAAAAGACACTCAGGGATTTTTTGTTAGAGTATTACTAGAAAACTGTACTTTAAAATTAACTGCCATTCTTTTTTTTAATTGTGCTTTTTGTGTTAAGTTCAATAAAATATTTTTTTTTAATTCTAATCGAACAAGCAATTTGTACTTTTTAAGCAGCAGAATTTATATAGTAATATTGTTACCACGATAGTCAACGTTGTTATCGCATATATTCGTCATATGTTGTGCTTATGTATCCAATGTTGACAGAGTACTGTTTGGATTGAATTGCTGTACTTGATTGAGTTCCAAAATGCTGCTGATTCAGCAGATTTCCCTGTGCAATGTCAGGGTTAGAGCAGAGTCCGTTGGGACTTTGCTGGAGGTTGCTGCTTTAGAGACAGTCGACTTTGGAGATCATTTCTAGTCTTCTAAAAGGCAACGCTGTTTAATGTTTAATGGAGTGAAAATGTAAGCTTTTTATAATGATAGTTCTGATCTTCAGCTCTGAATGGCCGACTCACCTTGAAACAACCTGTAAAAAAGTACACATTTGGCTCCAAGACTTATTGAATACTTCTTACTTATTGAATGCTTGTGTTGCTTATAGCAACTATGATATAACTATTATCAACTTTCAATAGCATACTGCTAGTAAGTTACTGTCATTGAAATAGCATTTGATTATTAAAGTTAAAAAAAACTACAACTTCATCAGTTATAACGGGGTCCAAGCCTCCTTGCACCAGTCGCCCCCAATGACCCAGGGTACATGCGAAAGTGGGACCCAAAGGGTAACGGTGGGGGGGCAAACGTCGGTAAATATCGAGGTGTCAGCTGCAAGGTCTGCAGTATGTAGTGCAAATATCTTATTAACATTGATTGAGTAAAAGGGATGAAACTGGTCTGCTTCAGCGCACCCTTAATGGCCGATCTTTGACCAAATTTGTTACAGAGGCTCAGAGCGGCATGCCGAACGAGCATTACAAGTTTCATGTTGATGGCATTTACTGTGGCAAAGATATCGCACTCGCAAATTTCCCATTTAAATGGATTGTTATTGGCCAAAACTAATAAACGTTGCAGAGGCATTGCTGGAGAAACAGAACAGCTACCTTGAGCCACGTTTTTCTCAGATTCAACAGATGGGCATCGACGACAATAAGCTAACTGCTGCTATCCATGCTCAGCTAGCATCTCTGACTGCAAGCCTTGTCTCTATCAGAGCTGATGTGAACAACCTGAAAACCACCGTGGAAAGCAACGCAAGTATTCTTGACAGTCATGTCCACGCTTTTCAAGAGCTGGAGGTGAAGATTTCCGGACAGAAACCGGAGATACAACATCCGCATTGTCGGGCTGAAAGAAGGGCAAGAAGGTGCTAATGCTATTCAGTAGCGCTCACGCTCACTGCCTAAGTGGTTCCCGAATCTAGCAGATACGGCGCCCAGTACAGAGCGTTCACGTCCACTGAGGAGGCTGAGGACTATGTGAAACGGGCGCCCTGTCCTGCTGCTGCTGCGAGTGCCGCCGCTTCAGATTCTGTCATGGAGGGCGCCGTGGAGGAAGATCAGGACTGAAACAACTGCCTGATGAACACGGACGGAAGTTATTTATTGAGCAGCCTAATCTGTGGTATGGTATCCAGGCTTTATCCGTTCTTGGTGATATCTGGCCGCCTTGGCCTTCCTATTGAGAGGATGTGGGCACGTGATTGCCCAGACCTCGCTCTCGACTGGCATAATGTATGGTCTAACATTCCAGAAGTATCACGCAATCCAGATCATCAGCAGATTCACTACAATTTCATTCATAGGACATATCTCACCCTGTGAAAATGCATCACATGAAAATAATTAATAGCCCTTTATGGACTTTCTGCACAATTAAAGCTCAAGGTACATATCTTCATATGTTCTGTGTTATCCTCTTGGTCAGTTCTGGAACAATATTGCATCCAAAATGGCCACCTTGATTAATGTTACTGTGCCTGTTACTGTCAATGTTTTGATTATAAATGACCTGTCTGCCTTTCAGCTTTTCTGCTAAGAGGATGATTGCAACCCGTTGGAAGCCACCTCATGACTTATCTGTTTGTTCATGGATCCTTTCTTTCTTGGATGTCACGTACATGGAACTTTTGCCGGCTCGTGTGGGTGTAGCCCCGGGGACACTTGGCACAGCATTGCTAAGTCCTTGAAGGCAATGCTGTAGCATTTTGTTTTGTTTGTTTGTGTGATTGGTCCCTTGTCTTATGTGTGTGTGTCTATTTCTGCATGTGTTGTTTTGTCTCCCTCCCTCCCGTTTTTCCTCTCTGTGTTTGTAACTGTTTGTGAATGTTATGTTTACATTTTTTTTCTGAATATAAATATGAAATTTTATCATAAACCTTTAATTTGGCTGAGATATGTGTGATAGCTAGCTAGGAAAATTATTTTGTCAAATGTTGCAGAATTCTTTCCATAACTTTTGGTTAGGTCCATCAGGAGATGGAACAAATGGGTTTTGCGCAATGCAGGGGTGGCCTCAGGAGTGGCCCTAGATGGTATCCTCCAAACTTTGCAAAAATCAGATGAGCTATTCATGAGAGATGTTTGTACTTGTAGCGCCCTCTAGTGGCTAATATTTTTTATATGTGTGGGGGACCTCCAGAGGGTCATGGCAAACGAGAATCAAAAGTGTTGCGTTTGATAGCATTTATTTTGGTCGAGATGGCAAAGTTGGTGTTTTCATAATTTTCGCAATGATAAAGTCAAGCGGGAATGGCCGTGGCCTATATCAGGAAATTCAGTTGGATCCAGGGAACAGGAGGATATATGGTTTTTACATGTGCGATGTACGGTTTGGGAGTTATAGAGCCTAACGCATTTTTCTGCTATAGTACAACCTAGTGGTGGAATTGGGTCAGTTGTTCTGGACCAGTCCTGAAAATGGCACCCCCCCTACCGTGTACGGTTTAGGCTGTAGCTTTTAAGAAAAGGAAAAGGGGAAATGATTTCAGCCCTACTGTGTGAACCGCGTACCTTTGCTACCGTGGTTTTCCCACCCCCGGGCTTGGACCCCTAATTAGATGTCACTTTCTCTCCACTCTGATTTACCAGCGGAATAATAAATACCCAAATTTCTGCTTTTACATTTACCTTAACTATATTTTTCTGAACATTCCTTAAAGTCAATAAATAAGGTTTTACTTTACATCCCATTGTTTCTCTCCACTCTTTGATTTAGCCTAGTCTTCCTGTATGGTATTAGTTATAGGGCTGATAGGGCGACTCAAATAAAATCTTAACATATTTCAGGAACCAGTACTTTAGAAGTATTTATTCCAGAAGATACACACACACACACACACACACACACACACACATAGGCTACACACAGTATAATATACACACAATATAATCTGTGTGTCAAATGTTAGACAATATAGCCTTAGTGGGTAATCAAAGGGTAACAAAATTGTTATTGTTATTTCACAATGGTGAAAAAAAACAAAGGAGGTGTTGTGGCAGTTAACTAATGCCAACTGCAAAAGCTCCTTGTGCAGTTTAAGCCTTTTAAACAGCAGGATTTGAAAATGCACGCTTCTTTTGCTGCACACTCAGGCAGCCTGCTTGTGAGCTGGCAAAGTCTTTGCTAGCAAGAGGCTCATGGATCACTTTACTAAACAGCCCTTCAAACAACAGCCAGATATTTGGGAGCCACACAGAGCTGTGACTGTGAAAATAAGAGGATATGAGAATAATATACGTTGATCACACCTAAGATATTTACATAACGTATAACAGATCACAGAGACACCTCTGGTTCTAAAGGTTTATTTCAGGTTACCTTTCCCATCTGGAAATTCCTTGAAATGAAAGCCTTAGCTTTAGCTTGTGCTCCAGTCTCTGAGTTTATGTTAGCGTAATATATGGTAATGTTACCAAGTTTGGTAAATGCACCCACTACAACTGTTAACACAGGGATAAGCCTAACGTGACGTGACGTAATGTGTGCAAACTATTAGGGTTAATATTGGAGATATGCAGTTGTGTTTTGCTCAATATCATATTAAGTGGCAGATCAGTAGGTTTGCTGCAGTTAAATATATATATCCTCTGTCCCAGACGAAAACCTAATATTTATGTAGGGACAGAAGGACGGAAGATCATTTTATAATTATAATATGACGGCGTGGTGAACCTAACTCCTAGACATCTTACGTTAAAGATTTGTTTTTGTTGCCCAGATAAAATGACAGAGAAAAGAAAAAACGACATAAGATCCTTTTTCAGTACACCAAAATGCCAAGTACAAAAAGTTCTCGTATCAAGACTATTTGGTAACATCTTTATAAGAATGGGTGCTTATGGAAATACTAACATCACTATGTCACAGGAAAAGGAGACAGAAAGAATACAGGAACAGGGAGACCAGGGACAGTCAGGTGTAAAGTCTCAGGTAAGTGTGTTGAGCTTAATTCATATTTTTGGAGGTGTGTGGCTGTCAGGGTTAGCGGATGTGCTTTACCAGTCGCTCACTAATTTACATTATGATCAGCTAAATTAACTAAAGCATTGTTGTTGTTTTTTTATATGGGGACACTCAAACATTATGATTTAAGGTATTTTGTGGCTTTAATGTGAACTTAAAAATAAATGATTTTAAAGAATATTTTGGTCAATGTAGTCAGCTTTTTCATTGAATCAAGAGAAATACTGAAAAGAAGGATAATAGTTCAGTCTTCATGCTACACTAATGATAGTATTAAAGCTTTCCTCTGTATACACATATCCTCAAGTATATTTTTTGGCTGTGTTATTTGTGTCCCCTTCAAAAATTGCTTTTCAGAAATTGTATATTTATTGTCTCCCCCCAACTGTTTGTTTGAGATTTACGCCCATGCATGACAGTAGTGGAAATCAGGGGAGCCATATGTTCAATCAGGTAAACCTCTGGTCTTGTTTAAAACTGTTAACGTTAATGGCATTACATCTAAATGTGATTTTCAATATTTGTTTTTCAGACAAAATAACTAAAAATACTAAAAGCTTCACCTTTCATGTGTGTGTTTTTGGATGATGGGAATTCTTTAATACAAGATGGATCGACAAATTTCGGTGCTATAAAACTAATTAAACTGTCAGTTTTGCACTGTCCTAGGATGTTTTCACTTTATTTCAAAAAAACATTACATTTGTACAGCATGTTATCTAATGAGGTCATATATAGCTCAGTGCAAGAAAAATGCTAAACTTAATCAGGTTCTTGTGTTCATTTATAGTTTTTAATATCATGAGCAGCTAGAGATTTGTCATGAGAAAAAACACTGCAGGGGGAATGTTGTGTGCAAGAGTTAGCTGACTGGGGAGGTAGTTGCTCAACTGTCGTCCAACTGCAGATAATGGTTAAACAAGCACTTTTGCACACAAACGGGTGTAAACTGGTGCATTACAGCCACATACTGCCATGTGAACAGTTCCATAAGGTAGCAATAGGAATAACAACTATTAAGAAGCATGTGGGAATACCATGTATTAAACATTGTACATATTAACATTGAATTAGAGTAATGAATTTTGGATCATGCAATGCATCTGATCTATTCATGTTTCATCAATCAATAGGCGGTTAAAGTTAACAACAGTGTACTATGCTAATAAGTTCCTGAATGTCATTGTCTCTCCAGTTTGACATTTTTTTTGTTGTTGTTGTGTAAATCACCCTTCTACACCTTTTGGATGTTCTTCCGGTTTCACTCCATCCGCATAATAGAAAACATTAACACGCCCACTTGCTTGCTGTGAATTCTGCACACAATTACCTGCTCTATTCACACGTGGGCTCAATCGGTTATTGTACAGATTTTGTACTAGCAAACTGGCAGGGTAAATTCTGTTTGATGTCAGGTCCAACTGATTCTGAAATTTGCGTTTTGCAATACAGCTCCTCCAGGTAATGTTGAGATAAGTTCAGGGTTGTAGTGCATGTCAAAAGGGCTCATGTTTAAACATTGATCCAAAGATGGTGGAAATTGTGTTCAGGTTTAGAAAGTGTAATCCTCTTTCCTGAAGATTGCAGTCAATTGGCTAAGAGTGTATGTGTTTGAAGACATAACAATAAGCTCAAAGATGTGGCAATATACCAGTGCAGTGTGCACATTTCCACCGGTGAGGTGCAGGGCAAACAGGAGCTGGGTACAACTTAGAAGAATGAGGTGTCCGCACTCTGCTAATTTTCCCATACGTTTTATTGTGCAGGGTTGAAACGTTGCAGCACAATAAACGTATGGGGGAATTGGCATAGTGCAGGCTCCTCCATTTTATTTATTTATTTTTTTTTAAATATGCTAGTGCCAACAATAATCTGGCAGATTTTTTTTTCTTCATGTTTTCCCTGTCACCTCAATGCATCGCCTCTGTGTGGGGGGGAGAAAGAAAAGACAGTGTACTGTAGAAAAGCATTGAAGCTGGAATTGTATCGTAGTGGCGGGCAGGATGACTTTTTGCCTTCACAGGCATCTTGTGTGAATCTTTTTTTTTTTTTCTCTCTCACTCACTCACTCACTCACTCACACACTCACACACTCAAACTACTTAATAATTAATTTATCCAGGAATTTCTCACAACAGCCTATTTATAGAAACCTTCACCAAACATCTTTGCGCTGTGTGCTCATTTTCAAATGGCAGAAGCATAGGGCTGATGGGCATTTTATACTGGGCGCGTCTCAGCTGCGTTCTGGCTGTGTTTCGGTTTTGTTCAGTCCTCGTCACATTCCATTCAGATTTTAATGTGTCTACAAGTACTTTACATATCAATTAGGTGTTTATTAAACGAGTATCTACCTTCCACTCCAAAAACCCCTGTAATTAAACTCCATGCCTTCTCTTTTCTGGTGATGTCCTGATAAAAAGGATCTGTGATGTTATTTTTCCTCCTCCAAGAGGAATCTCTCGTTGTCTGTGGTCTTGTAGAGGAGACTTATACAATACTGTGTGTTTTGGTAAACTCACTGGATGCCCTCGCTGTGTCACTTCCTGCCTGGTTGTCCAGACAGCCCGCGACTTGCGTGAAAATAGACTGGTATGTATCTTTAGCGGCGCGGAGAGCTGCTTCACGCACGCTTCTGGAACGCACTGATTAATGCGGCTGGTGGAATATCAAGCATTGACTTGAATGGCCACAATTTCCTGTATGGCACGCGGCACCTCCGTAACGCAGCAGAAACCCACACGTCCAGTGGAAAATGCTTGTGAGATGTATGCTCTGTCTCCCTGTCTCCCTGTACCATTTGTCTGTCAGAGGGATAATAAAGAAAGGACCCTGGTGTAGCGGGCTTTCAAAGACGAGGGGGGAATATGTTTTGGTATTTTCAGTCCATCTTCTCTCACTATACTCTTTTTCCCGTTTCTTTGGTTTCACCTATTTTCCTCACTTTCTTTGAGTACGCTCGTACTTTTTCTTTTATTCCTCTTCTTTCTCAAACACCAGTCTGCTCAAGTACACCACTCTACTTGCGATATGATGAGTTAATTGCCGTCAGTAGTTGAGAGTGTGATGGGTCTCCAGTTCTGTGATCCATAAATAGACTTTTCAAAACCTTACAGAGACCAAAAGTGCCATGCAGAAATGTAGATATATGCATTCATTAGAGCTCTTCTTTTGATTTCTGTTCTGTTTTCAGGAGAGGATGGTGGGGGATAAAAGACAGCACTCCAGCAACGATAATAACATACATAACCCAAAGCCACACATGCAGCTCCCAAATTTAAGAAGCTTGGGGGGCTACAATAATGATTATTTGGACTCTGCACTGATAGTAAATTTGATATTAATAACTGGATTTGTTTAGTGCTTCTCTTAACAAACTTACATAAATGTGTTTAAGACCATATGTTAATCATATCCCTCTAATAGGTATACTGTAGGCCAGGGGTGTTCAACTTTTCTTAAGACAAGGACCCCTTAACTTAGAGACGGAGTAGGGACCCCTACTACGTAATTGTATAAAATGAAGTAGCATAATAAACAGGGTCTAAAATAACATGTGGCCGGCTTAAGCCTTTATACATACATTTTTTTCCCATACAATACTAAGCAACTACTAATTGTTGGCTTGATTTCATAAATCATGTTGTTAACCATATATGTGGCACAGTGAATACTAATTAATTGTATCTGTAGATGGCTACCTAAGTGACTACCTATAGACCACTTTTTATATAGGCCTATTATCAATGAAAAAAATCTAGGCATATTTATGTTTGATAATGTTGGATTTGTTAGGACAATTTAATTTTTGAAAAAACTTTAAAAGAAATTAACCATTATTTGGTGGCCCCCTGCAGTAACTCTGAGGACTCCCTAGAGGGCTGTAGACTCTTTACCACACTGAAAATTGCTCAAACTGGCTTATAGCGTTTTTCCATTAATGGTACCTGCTCAACTCGGCCGCGGTGCCCCCTCCTCCTTTTTCCATTGCAGATTAGTACCACCTCATGAGCCGTGGCTGGTCGTCATGGCAGGAAACTGCATAACGCGACACACACACACAGAATCTCAAAGGTGTGTTGCTTTTGATTCTCGGCATGCGGCTGTTTGCCAGAAGACAAATTGGTTTCAAAAGAAGCTGGAGATTCTCTCTGACCAATCAGTAGTCTGCAGGTTTTCACGTAACCTTTTGGTATCAACTCAGCTCGCTTTGAACCTCGACTGAGGTAGTACTTGCAGTGGAAAAACGCCATTAGTGACCAGACGATGAGCTCGCCAAAAGCACCTGTGGTATTGCTTGTGTATACTGTATTGTTATGACGCAGTAAATGCAAACAACAGTGCACAGTAGCAAAATCACACCGGAGGTGGAAGCACTGTGAAGCAGTGCTATTTTCACTTCAGCGCCCATGTTATCCAATCTGTCAGTTCTTACCAGCTGCAATAAGAAGTGGAGCATGCACGGCGGCACACACGCTAAAGTGATCGTTTCGGCATCTACTCTATTTCTTTCGCGAGCGGTTGTGTCGAGCCAGCTAGGTAATCACATACAGGAAGGCCACAGCGCAGCCAGATACTTTACAAAATTAAACAAATTGCCGAGAGCAGTTGCCAAGCTGCAACAGCTACATTGCATCTTTGTGCGGTTTAGTCATAAAACCTTTCTTTCAGGACTATTTGACAGTTCTTAAGCTTAACCTTTTATAGGATAAAGAATAAATGCAGATACAGAAACCGCTGAATAATAGATCCAATGAAGAACTGTAATAAACTCCGCACTTAAATTGTATTATTCAAGAAATATTTATTTCTTTTATCAGTGCAGGTCTGTGGACATTGGATTTTAAGGGAAGTTAAAACTCAGTAGAAAGCACTGGAACATGTCAATATGAAAGTCCAATTTTCATGATTAGTTAATCTTGTTAAACCACCTAAAATACATCTGACAGTAAGTACTTAAGTACACTTAAGAGTCTTCTTTGTTACTTTAATCTTTGTAAAAGCTCTGGGAGGTATATAAAGCTATTCATCATCAGTCATGTGTTGGCTAGTTTGTGCCTAAATAAATTTGTTCCTTTCTTGCTGCAACTGGAGCAAAGACTGGCCTTCACTAGAGAGATTAACAAAGTCAGACAAGTTAAAAATCTAATAGAGAGGAACATCCATTACTGAATGGGCCACCTGTCGAGCCAAGAAAAGGCCATTAAGGAAAGCATAGGCTCAGCTCCCTGGAGAAAACATTTATGAGAGGAACTTGCTAATGGGTCAACAGAAAGGACTCTTCCATCACTCAAACTAATTGGCATCTGTGAATCGGGGGCTTAAGGGAGAAAAAGAGGAACCTGCTCAATGCTATTGATTGGATTTGCCGCGAAGGCGTGAGATGGGTGATGTGATGGCTTTCAAAGGTACTATGGGCGTGATAAGGATGCTACCTTCTCTAACAATTTCCTCTTTTGTAGAAGAGTAATCATGTCAGATGTTTCACTACTATAAGCATAGTCTTGTATTGCCAGACAAATCTCCACATCGCTACTCGGAAAGGTCTGGCTACTCCACACATACGTTCTTGGATATGAGAAAAATAGCTCTGGATTGTTTGTGTTTCTTTAAACTAATCACAATCCTCATGGAAGACGGCAAGCTCCGGACACAGCCGACTGTGCCTCTGCAATATGACTTAGGGAAAGAACTTGTTTTGGTGGATTGTTTGCAATCCACCTGCTAAAGAAAATTCCACATCCAATATTTAATGAAGTTAACTGCTCTCCAGTCGACCAATTACATCCTTGCCCTTATTCTCCAGGGAATTCTCTAGATGTTTGAGTCCACAGTGGTTCAAATTTCCATATATTGGAACCCAACTTGGTTCTAGTTGTAAAACCCTTGTGGTTCTATGTCATTCTTATTTTCCTGTTTTTGTAGCCAAAAACACTGGATGGCTAGCATGCTGGAAATGGATGCCAGCAGTTTGCTGTGCTTCACTGACTGTATCAAATGCAAAGGTGCAGGCCGTTCAATAAAACTAATCAAACGTGATTTTTAAGGGTATATTGACTAATGTGGAGTCGCAATAGATGGCAAATTTGTGATCTCAGGAAAGAGGGGGAAAAGAAGATGGAAGATCAGAAGCCAGCCTGGCAGGGCAAGGACAGTCAGAGGGTAGTGTTTACAGACTGTTAACAGACAGAACAAACACTGCACAAACGCTTGAGCTGGACACTTTTTTGTCATTTGAAAGGACACTTCTATCGGTCATACTTTAAAATGTCACCCATTGCTGTATATGTCACAAATAAAAAGGGTTGGTTCTAGTTGTAGTAACGATCACGTCCTTATACCCCTTTGAACAAGTATTTTTATATAACATTAAATGGTTCTAACAAGACAATCAAAGTGTTAGTGTAAGTGTATGTGTAGTTTAATCGGATTTAAATGACAGTGGCCTGGAAAGATAAGCAAACCCACCTTTTGATTCAGATGTTCCATATTTATGATTGTTGCATCAACATACATTATGTCTTTCTTCACCTGAGCCAAGCTCACTTCAAAGCAGTGAGAGCACAGACAAAAACACATACACATTGTACATATTGCATATGAAATGTCAAAAAACTGTTCTAACTTTGGTAGAAAATGTGTTTATGTAGAATTGAATCTTTCACAGTGAGTAGCTGATTGATTAAAAAGATGTTTTACGTGCATAGTGAGGTTTGCTCTCACTTCCCTATGTTGGTGCTGTTTTTAGTTGTTATATCCACATTCCTCTGGAACAGAAACACACTTCTCTTGGAACTGGTTATAATTTGACATTCTTCAAGGTCACCTTT
The DNA here is from genome assembly GCA_013375575.1 of Percina caprodes. NCBI lineage: Eukaryota > Metazoa > Chordata > Actinopteri > Perciformes > Percidae > Percina > Percina caprodes. The sequence continues at coordinate 6,173,710 of JABXJD010000010.1, forward strand.
TTTGTTTTCTTGTTTTTCTTTGTCTTTCAGTTACAGCGGTTGAAGCGCACCCTGTCCTTCAAAACAGTAATGCGCAGCAAGAGTGTGGACAACTTTTTCCAGCGCGGTAACGGCGAATCCCGCACTCCCTCAGCCCTCATCACCACACCTTCACCCCCGCTATCGCCTCCCCCAATCCCCGAGTCCCCCCTAGCCTATGATCGCTCTCCGTCCCATTCCCCTTCTACGAGTCCCAACCCCTCATTGTCATCACGCTCACCTTCTATTAGTCCATCACTGTCCTTTAGACAAACCACTAAAACCCAACCAAAGTCTCTGGCCCAGCTGGTGGAGCCGGTCGTATCCCACTGTTTCCAGGAGCATGTCTTCCGTAGGTCTACCAGCTGCCAGCGATGCAAACACATGATCCAAGGTAGGTCAGTTGTGCCATTTACTTCGATAACATTCTTGTTTTCTGAGAGGTGAACGTCTCCTAAAATGCAGAGATAAGCTTGTCAGTGGATACTGCTGAATGCTATAAGCTTTAGGCAAGCATATTCATTTTCAACCAGAGTTTAGTCAATCTGCAGAGATATCAGTTAGAAATAGGCGTTAAAGCAAGCTGCACATAATTTAGGGTTTATTTGCTCAAGTTTTCTATTTTCTTTTTCCATTTTCCACTGGGAATTCTGCCACTTTACCTAAAATAATTAAACAAATTGTGTTTGTGATTCTTTGTGATTAACAATTGTTACTCCTGATAAATGGCTCCATTTCTTTAGCAGAAAAGTGTCCAATCTTTTTTCTTCTTTTTTGGTTTTCCATTACGGGAAAAAAAAGTCCTTGGTGCCTGCTAACAGGTACTTTTTGTAGTACTACATCAATCGAGGTTCCAGGCAAGCTGAGGCGATACCAAAAGGTGACATGAAAACCTGCAGACTACTGATTGGTTAAAGAGAATCAGCACTAATCACTGCGTTATCATTGCTAGTGACAGACGGGGTGGGGGGGGTCGCATTAGGTCAAGGCTGTTTCCTGCTATGACAACCAGCCACGTTTCACCTTGCGCATGAGATGGTAGTAATCTGCAATGGAAAATGGACGCACAGTGCGTTGAGTGGAGGCGAGTCGAGCCGTTACAGCAGTGGAAAAAGGATATTTGTCTTACAATTGGTATGCTAACATTTTTCATGTAAACATACATGTTGGCCAGGTCAGCTGTCTTTCCAGAATAGTCAGCTACTGTTAAAATTGGGACGGCCAGTTACTTCCTCCAAACAGTGATTAAACAGAAATCACATTTATTATATGAAAGTAAGCCTTGGCCAGTCAAGGATTTATTATCAGTTTCATAATCAGAAAATGAATACGTCAACTAAACTCACAGCTTAGAAATATTTCCAAGAACCAAGTGTAGGATGTGCGAAAGCGTGCAAATTAGCTGGGTTCAGACCTCTGGCTGCCTGTGGATCAGGACCACAGCCAGGTTGTGATGATTGTGTACCGGGGTTACATTTGTGAACTCTTAATTAATTACTGGCAAAACTATAAGGCCTGTTGATCAGTCATGATTCATGACTAGGACTTACTGTGATTTCATTGTTTCATATGCTTTAGATGAGACTTATTGAAATCAGGAAATTATTCAACAAATACATTTACATTTGTTTTTGATTGCTAACATGCATTGGTCAAAACTGAAGTCACATTGCCAAAACCTTTCACACAGTCAGCAAAACAGAAATCTATGTGGACCAAATTGTGAATAATTTTTCATTGCTTTCACACAAAATGGATTCAATGACTACATTCACCAAAATTCATGAACTCTTTTCTCATTCATACTCTGCTCTTGTATCTGCTGCACATTGTTCAAATACTAACACACTGTTTTTATAACAGTTAACACATTCAAAACATAATGGCATATTTATTTCTGTAGTAAGCATATTAAAATCTATAGATATCTTAGCAAACTATTTACAATAAAATGACATACTCATTTCAAACAGCTGATTTCAGCTGAAAAAGAGGACGTAAGTTGTGAAGTTGATGGCAATTTGTAGCCTGTACAGTTGAAGTGTAATTATTTCAGCTCTAGAATTTCTTTTTTGTTTAAACTTTATTTTTCACAAGTGAATTACTATATACACATACTGTACAACGAGAACATAAAGTATATTAAAGCAAATGTCTGTCTAGTTGCATAACCTTTAGTACAGTAAAAAGTGAAAGTGTTATTCTATATTGAAATATGATTTATGTGAAATATTACAACTTCAAAGTAGGGCTGCGTGATTATCAAAAAAATCATAATCACAATTATTGTTGTTCAAATTGAAATTGTAAACAGGATTACTCATTGACTTTTGGAAAGATGTTGCATTTATTGAAATACTTAAACATTTAAACAGTTAAACAAATAAGTGAAAACACACTGAAATTTTCCTCAATACTTTACAATGTTTAGATTTAGTATTACATATTCAACACAAAATAAGATGAACTGTTGTATTTCACTTTTACAATCTTTTGAAAACAAGTAATAAATAAAATACAAAGAAAAGAAAATCATTGTTTTTACCGTGTGATTACATTGTTTTTAGAATCGTTCAAAACAAAATCGTAATTAAAATTTGAATAATTGCACAGCCCTACTTCAAAAATAAAACTTAATCATATAGGATGATGCTCCCTGTGTTAAAGCAACACTAGAGAACGTTTTGTACCTTTTTTAAAATGCTCTGAGTGAGTTTTGGAGGTGAGGTTGATTGTTTGACAAAGATGCATGTTGGTAATGCAGACTGTATGAAGAGTTTTGAAATGGTTTCAGTATTGCCCGATGCTTGTTAGCAATAACAAAAAAAACTAACATACTGGACTGCACATTGAGACATACTGGCCAGTCCACTGGAAACATTTTGTAGGCAGAACATGAAGTATGTGATTGTGTGATTTTTCTATACTTTGTGGGTTTTACATGTGAGGCAAACATGTTGGTTCACCTAGTTTTTTGCTAAAACTAACTTGAATTCAAATCATATACAAATTGTTAGGGATGCACAGCTAATTGAATTTTAATCACGATTTTGGCTTCCCATGATCAAATTTGTGTGATCGAGCGATATTTTAAATGCGTCATTCCGTTCATAGAATGCTCCAGGTTTCTTTTTTTTTTTTTTTTGCAAAGCCAATCTACGGCTCCGTAAACCACTGGCTGATCATGAGCCAGTTAGAGTTGTTCCCTGCACCGCGCAGCTTAGTTTCTAGATGTAGAAAGTCCCAGAGGATAAAGTATAGAGTAACGTGACGAAAATTCCACAACAGCAGTCGGTCAAACGTCAGTCACAAGGTTTACCAGTTTCCAGTAAACACAACATTTTGTCCTGTCTGTGTTTTTCAGACAACAGCAGTGACCGGTGCTAGTTAGTCTGTTAGCCTACAGGGCTCTAGGGCGCGAGTAACATTTTTCCTCTAGGTCGCACCAGTGCACCTAATGTCCTTGCATCCGCTGCCCTTGCTCAAACAAAGCAATGTTGTTTATATCGATATGGTTTAGTTTTGCGTTACATGACCCATTTCTTCTGTAAAGCCGTGCCTGTGTTTGGTTCTCTCCTCTTACTCTCCGCACAGCCCCCATTAACTCTCACACGGCTCCCCAGCAACATGGAGAGACACAACAGCGCCGGTCCACAATTCTGACCAGTTTTGTCCAGTTTTGTTATTAAATCAGCTGTATATTGTTAAGCATGAGAGGCAAACCTGTATTTGTACCAGTGTTTCCACTGGTAACTCTGCTATTGCGGCCGTCACGGCAAAAAACACAGAACAACTTGACTGCAATTAACTTCAGTTCGTAGAGTAATAGTATGTGAGACGGAGCCTGCTGAACCTGGGCGAGAGATGTGACCCATGACCAGAATATCATAGTTCATAAGAATGTAGCGCAGTGACGATACAGACATTTCATACACACAAGGTGTGAAACTCCGCTGACCCGCCATTTGACCCGTGCTGGACCCATTCATAATGAGTCAGCCGTCACTCTGTGACTAGCATATGTCCATCGCACTCCCCTTCTCTCTCCCTAGCTCTTTTAATCAGTTATTGTTGAAAACAAGTGAAGGAGCTTTCTCAGAGATACATTTTCAAAAAAATATATCTAGGCTATTTATTTCATGTGTTGCAGCTGTATGTACAACATACAACTTCAACATAAGAGCAATGTAGCACAATATGGATGTGACACCAGTTATAAATGGCCTATGTGACAATAAAATTTGTTTTGGTTAAAATCAACAAATAATAATTGTGATAATCGTGATCTCAATATTGATCAAAATAATCATAATTATCATTTTGGCCATAATAGTGCAGCCCTACAAATTGTACAATATTAAACTCAAGAACGCTGTGTGGCAACAAGCAGTCTACATTATTTTTTTCCGCCTCCATTTCCACTACTATCACTGCACCTGATATTTCTTTTTGCAGTGTCCTTAACCAGTGGCTGATAACACAAATATTGTCAGCGGTCTTCTGTTTGGGTTAACATGAATTGTCTGGTGTCTACGTATGCAGGGAACTCCAAGCAGGGGCTGCGTTGTAAAGCCTGTAAGATGGCGGCCCACCTCTGGTGCTCGTCTGAGCTCTCCCAGAAGCCCTGTAATGGCAAGGTAAGAACACTTCAGACTGACTTATCATTAAGTCTTACTACCACGCAATATGCACCTTTTTATGAAGCGAACAGTTACTGCCCACATAAAATATATTATCTACTAACTCAAAATGTCTCTACAAGTGTCTTGCACTTGTCTGGCAGCGATATGACACCCAGAGATATGTGGTCATCTAGTGTTAAAAGGGTGTGAAATTCTAAAATGCTCTTTTTAAATCTTCTAACAGTAGCTGGATTTGCTGTATAGTGAGAAATATGTAGGGAAATATGTGTAATCAATATATTACTATTATGTTATTAGTCTAAATAGTATTAACATTACAGTTATCATTTTTATTATTAATTATATTAAATTCTTTTTGCTTTGCTCATTTGCTGCAGTTATCTCCCAGTAGCCTGGCTTACCATGGGCAAAACATTTTTTGACATAGCTAATTACATTTTTTATATCTTGTGTATTTGTTTGGAAAATGTACAGGAAATGCATGAGTCCTCTGTAGACCAGGGACTAACCCAGAATGCATTGTGTCAGCAGAATTAAACCGCCTCTGGATGCTGTAATTGTCTCCATCAGTCAGCTGGCATAGCATTTAGTCCTGGTAATATGCTTAACCTCAAAGCCCCTGTCTTGTTAAAGAGGATAAAACCCTTTTTCAAACTAGCAGAGACAAAAAGGTAGAGGATATAAATGGAATCTGGGTTGACCAGAGCTTTGCAAAGTAGACTAAGACACTGGGAAAGCGTAGCAGTGGGATCAAATTAACTCCCAACTATAAATGTCGTAAGAGGGACAAAAGCTGAGTGATAAAGTGATGAAGTTTCAGTGGCCAGGTCCCTTATTTTTTTCACTCAACCTTTTTGTCCTTCCTCCTGCATCAGCTGCTCTTCTCACGTAACGCCCTCCTCTTTTCCTCTCTCTTGTCTGGGTGCTACATTTCCTTCCTCCCCTCTCAACTCTGTTGAAAAATCAATATCTCCCTTTACCAGCTGGTCTGGCTAATTCAGTGTGAAATTCAGTGTGTTTGAGACGCACACAATCCCTTGAGGATATGACATGACATGGCAGGCTCTCGCCAAGCCTTCAGCAGTGTCCTTTTCGATCACTGCACACTTACCAAAGCAAGGATTAAGTATTTTACTGAAACTGGATGGAGTTTGAGGCTCCTTCCTTTACGTCTACGTAGCTTAATGTCCGGAGTTCATTGTCTCTCAACCAAAGTGCGTCATCCAAAGCTTTTGTGGGCAAAGAGGTTGCTTGTGAAATGCTTTACTTATATTGTATTTTAAGTGCTGCAGTTGCTCAGACTTTCTTGTATGGATTTTAAATAAATGAAAATGCTGCAAAAGACTGGAATGTTTTGCGCAACAATGTCCTGTTGAAGAAATGTTAGTTTGACTTCATGATAGAATAAATGTAAGCCCTGTGACTGGTGGGGAAAAAACATTTCTGTGTGGAGTCTTGGGATGACTTCAGGCTAGACATAGCAGTAATGTAGTTGCTGCAGGGAGAAGAAAGCAGAGTCTATTAAAGAGCAGGAGGAGCAGTTCCTCTTATGGAGTTTTTTTTCCGTTAATGTTACCTGCTCAACTCGGCCGCGGTGCCCCATCTTCCTTTTTCCATTGCAAATTAGTACACTCATGGGCGAGGCGAGCCGTAACTGGTCATAATAGCAGGAACCTGCTGTGACATAATGCGACACACACAGAACGTCAAAGGTGTGTTGCTTATGATTCTCAGCATGTGGCTGTTGCCACAGCCAGAAGACAAATTTTGTTTCAAAAGAAGCTGGAGGCAGCAACAAACAAACTGCTGGCTAAACTATTTAAACACGGCGGGTTTGTTCAAGACTACTTCACTACATTTCAGACTTTTTACGAAACTACGTTTTTGTGAGCTACAGTTAATAGATATTTTGTAGATTTATATGTACTACACAAACTACAGAGTTTTTATAACATGAGCTGTTTATATAGAAGTCACCTAGTGTCGTTAATTTTCCCAATCATTGTCATTTCTTTCTTTGTTTCTTCTAAAGCAGCAGTCTGTCAATATTCTAAAACATATTTCTAGAAAATTCACGTGACAGGTTGATTTCTTTAAGAAACAGTTTGAAGCAATCTAACTAGACTGACAGATTGTTATTAAATTTTGAAAATAAAGACTCCATAACTAATTTCAGATGTTTTTGTTTTTTTTGCAGTGCAAAAAAAAGGTCAATGACCATGATATTAAACAGTTAAAATGAGCTTCACTTTAATCAACTACAGCATAAACGGCTGCTTACAGGTGTATTCACAGGTAATAATAAGCCAATAAAATATCATAGAATATTAAAACAACCTAAGGAACAATGTGGATTCCGTCCTGGTCGTGGAACAACAGATCAGATCTTCATTCTGGCAAGGATTCTGGAGGGAGCCTGGGAGTTTGCCCAACCGGTCTACGTGTCTTTGGGAATCTGGAGAAAGCGTATGACCTGGTCCCCGGGAGATACTGTGGGAGGGGCTGCGGGAGTATGGGGTGAGGTGGGTCCCTTCTCAGGGCCATCCAATCTCTGTATGACCAGAGCTAGAGCGGTGTTCGGATTCTCGGCAGTAAGTCGGGCTCATTTCAGGTTAGGGTTGGCAAAGCTCTCGATCTACCGGTCAGTTTTTGTTCCTACCCTCACCTATGGAGGCTGGGTCATGACTGAAAGAACAAGATCCAGGTTACAAGCGGCTGAAATGGGTTTCCTCAGGAGGGTGGCTGACGTCTCCCTTAGAGATAGGGTGAGGAGCACAGTCATCCGAGAGGAGCTCGGAGTAGAGACGCTGCTCCTTCGTGTCGAAAGGAGCCAGTTGAGGTGGTTCGGGCATCTGGTGAGGATGCCTCCTGGACGCCTCCCTATTGAGGTGTTCCAGGCACGTCCAGCTGGAAGGAGGCCTCAGGGAAGACCCAGGACTAGGTGGAGGGATTATATCTCCAACCTGGCCTCGGAAAGCCTCAGGATCCTCCAGTCAGAGGTGGTTAATGTGGCTCAGGAAAGGGAAGTTTTGGGTCCGGATAAGGATGGATGGAGGGATGAGAGTATTAACACCATTCTGCATAACGTGAACTTTTATTTTTTATACGTGCTTACTTTTACTCAAAATGTGTAAGGATTTGCAGTGTGGTGGTGTTACTTTTACTTAAGCAGAGGATCTGAGTTCTTCTTCCCCCATAATAACAGATAATAAAAACACTAAATTAATTTGGCACAAACTAGAGTTTATGTAACGTAATGTAATTTAAAAGGAATATCGGCGACTGCTGTTCCTTTTGGCTTCACACTCAACCCATTTGCTGAGTGCACCCATATATGACTGATTGCTTTGAAATATCTCCAGAATCAAGCGGCTAAAATGACTTTGGAATCCTGACAACATTTAGCTAGGTTAATTAAACTTAAAGATGTATTACTCTTTGATTAAAGAAATAGGCCTGCTGAGCACTGCGCAAAATTTTTTGCTTTTGCAGGAAAGCTTTAAATTCACACCCATCCTTACCCAAATTTTTGTGAGTTTCCTTCAGAGTCCAATCTTGCTTTCTGTGAATCTCAAGTGACCAAAGACTGAAATTTCCCCTGGTCTGCTCTGCCCTCTTAAACTCAACAAGTCCAAGATACTCCACAGTCACCATTGCTTATATGTTTATATGTAATCGTTGGTGTTTCTGTTGGGTGTGAAAGGGATGTTTCTATTGCTGAGGAATACAAGCAGTTTAAAGATATCATCTTGGACTTGAAGGCATTTTTCACTATTTTTCAAACAATTCTTAGACCAAACTGTTAATAAATAAATCATGAAAGTAATCGGCCGATTAATCGATCTTTTGCAGCCATACTGTACACAAATTTACATAAGCAGTTATTTCAGTGTAGAGGTGAAGTTTGTGTCATGTAAGAAAGGAGATAAAGAAGAGATTCTGGGCAAATTCTTGTCCGTCAGTCCTGAACTGCCATTATATCACACTCCCTCCAAACCTTAAAGCAATGTTTCACTTTTGGATGCCTGTACTTTTCAGAAGGTTTAAACTTATCGTTGTTTTGATCAATTTCCCTTGTGTATAAATAGATTTTTTAACTTTGCCTTTCGGACAAAAACATACAAAATATTCAAAACCTCACATGCTTCCTTCCCTTAAATCATTGACAGTCAATGGGTAAACAGTGTATGCATTTGTTTATTTTAATTTAAATACATGTATTTGCTGGATAAAAAGTGACAAGTTTAACATGGAGCAAATTTATACATGGACTTGTAAATACTGTTTTAGATTTGATACAATGAAGTTAGTTCAGCCTCTGAACAGGGCACAGAAAAAGAACAATTAAAGATGTTATTTTGTTATGTTAGCATCTGCATGCATCACTCACTATAAAACTGATGAAAAGAGATACAGAGATTGGATGAAGCCAAGATACTATATTTATAAACCGTTTCTATTTGGAGAGCACAAAGCAGATTCATTACAGCCTCTTGTCAAAAAAATTGACTTTGTAATTGTATCTCTTTGACTGATGAGTCATCATGTACTGTAGCTAAACATATCTAAATAGAGAAACACAACTGAATATCAAGTTGTACAGTACCAGATCCTAAATTTGACCAAGACAGGCTTTTGTGGTGCCTCAGTCTGAAATGAATTGGCTTGAAGGCAGAGAGGACAAAAGTCATACCCCATTAGGCATACAGTCGTGTTTGGACTTTTCTTCAGAATCTCCCTGTCAAACCTAATGGTGAGTGTATTATTGCCACCATCAGTGGGCAACATTACAGTCATAGATCATATTACCTGATACCCTACATGTGTCAAGATTGAAAAGAGGAAAAAAAAAAAACTTAATTCAGGTGCTGTTTCTGTGATGCAAAATATCTGCATCAGTCATTTGTAGAAGATTTCCATTGATACTTGCACATTTTCCGACACTCAGCCTTAATCTCACATATCTCTCCCAGATAAAACCACACAGGTATTGTCTTACAGCAAAATATTGCATCTGCCTTTTGTCTTTTTTACGCCTCAAGTAACGTTTCTCCTTCCCTTGTTCTCCCTCTTCTGTCTCACCATCTCTCTGATGGCATGTCAGACAGGAGCTTTCAAGAGAAACTTCAGCTCTCCTCTGTTAACCACTGATACGCTGGGTGTGGTCAGAGAGGCTCCTGCTGCCCAAGGTGAGTGATGGAAACACCGGCTGATTTCTCATAACACCAAACAAACACAATCTCAGGATGACTAATCACCATGTCTGTGGCCTTCGATCCTTGCCTGACAGTCGTGTGTGTGTGTTTGTGTAGTGTCAGCTATAAAACTGCACCTGTGTTGCTCTGTGTCTGCGTAGAGGCTGATAATGGCATTGTTGACCCTGTGTATGAGGCACTGCGCTATGGGACGTCGCTGGCTCAGATGAGTCGCTCCAGCTTCAGCAGTATCTCAGAGTCACCCTGTCATGAGGTATAAAAACTTCCATAAAACCCCATGCATTCATATAAATTCATGTTGACATTAATCGGACCAAGAATTTTGCTGAATTTGCCGGCTGCAAATGTTTCTTTATTATAGGCAGAAGAACTGCAAGACAAACGAGATGGCCAGCCAATAGCCAAAGAGGAGCACATCCCAGGAAGTAAGTCAAATAATTTTTCTTTGAATTTCTAACTGATTAGTTGGCAGCTTCTAAGATAAACACTGAAAAGCCTTAAAGGAATAGTTTGACATTTGTTGGAAATAAAATAGTTTGCTCTCTTTCTGAGAGGTAAATGAGAAAATTAAGACCGCTCTCATGTCTACTTAAGGTGTAAAGTTACTTGTAGCAGGCAGTTAGCTTAGCTCAACACAAAAACTGTGAACAGGATACTGCTAGCCTGGTGACGTTCAAAAGTTACGCAACTCACCTAAAGCTCACCACTATTAACACATTATATCCCATTTGTATAATTTGTACAAAACCAATTAATCAAACAAGATAAAATGTGTTAATTGATGAACTTTGTTGTAGTTTCCCCACTGGGATCAATAAAAAGTATACATTATCATTATAAATTAAAATTAAATTAACTTACGAGGGAGATTTTGTTACCTTTGCACATAGCCAAGCTAGCTGTTTTCCACTGTTCCACAATGTGCTAAGCTAGCTAAAAGACCCTAAAATCCTTTGAACAAAATGATTTACACCACCAAAAACAATGCACTTCTCTGAATGTTTCCTTTTTAAAGGTGTTTTTTAATTTTTATTTTAGTGCTGAGAAGAAACTGAGTACCTGTAAATTTACACAAAACTTTTGGGAAGGATTTGTGTGTGTGTGTGTGTGTGTGTGTGTGTGTGTGTGTGTGTGTGTCGTGTTCTCCCTCCACAGTACTGTAACCTCTCTGTCTTTAGTCTCAGGAGAAAGGATTATCTGTGTCTGTACTGCGGCCACTTTACAGTAAATAACTTTGACTTCTGCCTTCCTTCTGTTTGCCACAAAGTGACAAGACCTCTGTGTATCCCTCTCCTTTTTTTATACTGCACCCACACTCTTTCCCTCTTTCTCTGTTTTTACACCTGACCCTTCTTTCTATCACACGTATTGTCTTTCCATCTCCTTTCCATCTGTCTCTCCAGTGCTTACCCCTCCTGAAAGCGAGAAGGCTGATTCAGAAGACAGGGTCAGCCTGAAGGTGTGTAGTCAGCATTCGTCTCTTTTTTTTCAGCCTGTTTTTTCTTGGTGAAAATGCACTCTGTCAACCCCCCTCAAACTCTTCATCCTTTCACTCAGTTTCCACATGAGAAAACATACAGATAACAATCTTATTTCTCTCTCTCTCTCGTTTGATACTCCTTTTCATTAGACTCCTAAGAAAGTAGAGATCCACTCTGTCCACACATATGTGGCGCTCTACAAGTTTCTGCCTCAGGAGAAGAACGACTTGGAACTACAGTCAGTCCAATTTCTTTCCATACTGTACTAATTGTGTACATGAGACCTATTGGATGAATAAGGAGGAAGCATGTACCTGGCCAAAATTTACTGACATTCACACACCATCTGCCTCCTCAGCGGGTTTGAATCCAACCTGTGGCCCTTTGCAGCATGTCATCCTCTCTCTCCCCTGTTTCCTGTCTCTCTTCAGCACTACATAAAGGAAAAACACTTAAAGAAGGAAATAAGAAAGTGTGTGTGTGTGTGTGTGTGTGTGTGTGTGTGTGTGTGTGTGTGTGTGTGTGTGTGTGTGTGTGTGTGTGTGTGTGTGTGTGTGTGTGTGTGTGTGTGTGTGTGTGTGTGTGTGTGTGTGTGTGTGTGTGTGTGTGTGTGTGTGTGTGTGTGTGTGTGTGTGTGTGTGTGTGTGTGTGTGTGTGTGTGTGTGTGTGTGTGTGTGTGTGTGTGTGTGTGTGTGTGTGTGTGTGTGTGTGTGTGTGTGTAACACCACCACTAATCTGGAGGATGCATCTTTGCACAAAGACAGCACATGAGGTGCTCAACACATGGACAGAACAGTCCAGTTTCTTTCAAAAATAACTTTTTAATTATGCTGACATTTGCAGTACTTTACATAAAATGTGAAAAATAAGTTAGAATACAAACATTGTGACATCAGTGCTGAGTGATACCTGGCTAATGTAAACTGAACGTTCTAACTTATATGTGAGACTCACATTTAAAACATAACTTCATATGAAAACAAATATCCAAATGCTGCTTAAAAGGTCCTTATTGTGGCATTGATTGTCACACTTACATTTTTCTGTTTAAGGCATATTTTTGGGAAAGTACAATTTTTGCTGAAAGTTAGTTGAGGGGATTCACACTACTTTCATATCTGTACACTTGATTGGAAGTTAGAGGCAGCAGCCGCTTAGCTTAGCATCAAAGACTTATGAGCAGGGGGAATAGCTAGCCTGGCTCCAGCAGGAAACTCCGCAAAAATTTATGTTTTGTACAAACTATACAGAATACAGAGCCAGGCTATCCGTTTCCCCTTGTTTCAAATATTTATGCTAAGCTAATGTTTGCTGGCTATATCTTCCTATTTAGCATTCAGATATTTAATCTACCCAAATCTATTTATTAAAAATGGTAATGGTTAAAAAAAAAAAAGTATAAAAGTCTTCTCATTGAGCACTGTTTTTCCTTCAGGCCTGGCGACAGAGTTCAAGTCACAGATGACTCCAACGAGGACTGGTGGAAGGTGGGCTGTGAAAATCTCTCTATTTCAATGCACTTGAAGTGAATAAAATGTTATCATTACAAATCTCCAGATTGCTTTTGAATAGATACAGTAACACACATGGCCTTCAGTTAGATGGCCGTACAATCAGTTGAGGTTCTTCCATTTAAAGCGGCGCTGTTTAGAGACGTAAGACGACAGAGCTGCTGCATTTGCTTGAAGGACAGCAGGTGTAGGTGTTAGCAGAGGTGTTATCATGAAGAGGAAAAGAGGAAGAAGACCGATTGCAGTCAGTGTTTAATGAGGCAGCTGCAGATCTCAACCTTCACCTGCCGAAGGACAGACAGGTCTTTGCATAATCAAAACACCTGGAAAAAGTACCACACTTGAATAAAATGGCAGCCAAGAAGTAACTATATTTCTATTGCTTATATTACTGGTGTAAGGAGCTATGTATTTAATCTAAATAGTAATTTAAAGAGTTACCTAGAGGTTGTCTTTGCTGAAACCTGAAAAGAGATAAGAGGACCAATGACAATTACATGACAAAACATCTTCTCAAATTGTAATGGGTGTGATTTTTTTAAATTAGTACAATATTACAATCAAAAACATGTAAACAGATGTAAAATGGTACACACCATTATAAAAAATAAACTTTATTATACTATTGAGTTATTTCCACCGATGCAAACCCATTCCATTACAGAAAACTGTCTCTTAAACCCCTCCTGCCATTTTAGTGTAAACACACCTCTGTTAAATGTGTAGGAGCCAACATCTGGACATCAGCAAAATAGCTAACTGGGCACCCAGGGGCTCTGCATGCCTGTGTGCCAGAGTCTTGGAAGAGAATAGGAAGGGATTAGAGCTCCACAAATGCATATGCTTTTTGGTCTAATACTGGTTGCTAATTCGGGAACAAAAGCATTTGCTTTATTTTTATTTTCAGCTAATTATGATGGTTTATTTAAATCCAAATGTGTTACTGTGATGTGAATGTGATGCATATTTAGGCAACCAGCCAAGTAAACAGAAATGAAAACGCAAAGAATCTAATTGCATATGCTCAGCCAAGGACTGTCAAGGGCTATAGTGCAAGCTGCCTGTGTTGGGTTTGTGTTGAGACGTAAGCTGGCAGGCGATTGAAATACGGTCGGTTTTGTCAACAAGGTGGAAAATTGATGGCTTATTACGGGAGTAGTCTGTATCATACATTTTTGTACTACAAGTAATTAAGAGCCTTTTTTCCCCATTGTAGCCAGAACAGAGAATATCTATTTATAAGTGTGTACATGTGTGTGTATGTGTGTCCATGTTTATGTGTGTTTACCAGGGGAAAAGCAGAGAGAAGGTGGGATTATTCCCGGCCAACTTTGTGCAGCGGGTCCGCCCTGGTGAACGTGTGTGGAAGGTCATTGATGGTTTCCACGGCAACCGAGACAAAGGCCAGATGACTGTAAAAGAGGCCCAGGTGAACACACAGCTTTCCTTGCTCTCTCACACACACATTGGATACATTTTTAAATGTATGCAAATTCATGCAGAAAACTGCTGAGATTATAGAGGGCAGCATGTTGTGGCTTCCAATGCAGCTCATTTTTTGCCTCAGTCTACAAACTCTCTCAGATTACTGAATGTCACTTGCTCCTCCCGCTCCATGCTCCTCTCTCCCCTCCCTCCCTCACCCACTCCCCCTCTGCAGATCTGTGTGGGGAAGAATGAGGAGATTGACGGTTTCCTCCGGCTGAGCAGCGGGAAGAAGAGAGGCTTGGTCCCTGTGACGTATCTGCTAGAAATATGATGACAATGCACCTCTCCTTGACCCTCAGTTTAATAAAGAAGTTCACTATGATGGAGGAATACTCAGGAGTGTCTACCAGACACCTCACTGACTGACAACCACCCACCTCCACCCCTCCAAAAAGTGGCAGTGAATTAGAAGCTTAAGTGGACAACCATCCGCTTTTCACCGCAGAAGCTTTTAAGACTTAAAGGTGGTGGTGGGGGGGGGGGTGTTACCTTCAGAGTTCTTTAGAGCTACTTTTCTTGTAGCACAACTTTACTTTGTGTGGTTTTAAACACACAAACAGGAATGTAGCATCATGTTGAAGAGGACAGTGTGCAGGAAGTCTGGCTACCTCGCTAGCCATTTCAATTGGTCATCCATATGTGAAAAATGGGAGAGGACTAACTTTTCAAAGCCTTGTGAACTGTCTTCATGTCACTGTGTAGAGAAAACAAGACGTACGAGATGTGAAAGATTGTAGCTGTTTATTTTAGTGGCTTGTGCAAACACTTTTTTTCACCTTTTAGCAGGTTTGGTTCATTAGATTTAACTAAAGGTATGATCCATGACGAATCAGTTTTGTATGTGCAGCTGACAATGTGCACACGTCTGCTGTTGTAATATGGATTCATGAGGTGCATGTTTGTCACTCCAGCTCCGTCTAGAAAATGATTCAGGTATTACATTGTATGTGCACATTTAAGTCTTCTCTGCTACAGCTTGGTCAAATGAAAGTCATACCCCACACACACACACTGGGATTTTCTGTATTTCAGACTGCTCTCTAGTGATTGGATTACTGGACATGTGTGCTCTTTGCAGCTCCGATGTGACAAATGCTTTGCATGCACCTTGGGGAGCTTTTTTTTTCTCAGTATGCCCTTCAATGGCACTACACACACTAACACATATTTTTGAAGTTTCCCTTGGAACTCTAAAATCAGCCACTAGAATCCAATTCCTGTCATTATATCGTCAGTGTTGTTTATCTGTATGTAAAGTCCTGTAATATTAGCTGTCATATCCAGTTGTGTACTACAACGTGACGATGGTGTGCTCTCTTGACTTTCTGATGCTTTTCTTGCATGTAGGAGTAGAGCAAAGAAATACTGTTATTCAGGATGACCGATAAAAAAGAAGTTGGTGTTATGTCAAAAGACGGGTGAAGGCTTTTCAAACATACAGCCTCTCAGAAAATCATGTTCCAAACGTCAAATGTGCTGGATTTTTTTATGAATGGCTGTTTCTCCCAGCACATGATTACATATAAGTAACTCTGGGGGACTGTTATTGTTTATTTAAGGTAAAATCACAACAAGCGATTTGATTTATTGTTCTCTCATTATAAACCATAAGGCAGTAACAAACTGCCTTTGTTGTGGCAATAACTGTAAATAAAGATATTACATTATTTGTAAATAGCCTTATAAAGATACTGTGTGTGTATATATATTGGCTCTGAATGGCGCTCTGACCAAGAGGTTTGCAGATGTCCGGGAGCCAACTAAGGGCATTAATCTCAGTTATAAATTACCAGAGATCATTATTTATTGTCCCACTTACCAATGTATGCATCTCTTCGCTCAATTAACATCTAGCCCTGTTAGCACAAATCTTTTCAAAAACTATGCACAACAGTTCTAGTCACTCACTTTATGTTATACTCAGCTTATGTCCAGTGTAGCCACACATGTCTGTATACCTGTGCTTTTGCAAAAGATTTGAATTTGGACTCCAGCTTTTTTCCAGCAAGTGTCCATCTTGGATCAGTCTGCACCATACTAATCTTAAACATTACATTCACTGGCTAGAACCAAGATTGGCTCAGGATCAGTATTACCCAGGTGAATTCCCTTTCTCACCTTAATGCACACTACCAAGCTAGTTCTTTGCATGGCTAGCTGCCCTTTGATCCTCACATTGTCTCAATAAAGTCAGATGAACTGTCAAATTGTGTGCTTTTTTTTTTTTAATAATTCATAGGCTACTTTGTTCCTCTGTTTTGTTCTTTGTGTCGCTCAGTCAAACTGCATTTTCACCCCTGGAATTACTCCAAAGCCAATTGTGGAAGTATGTAAATAATTGACTGTAGTTAAAGCAACAATAGAGAACCTTTTTGAACCTTAAAACAAGTTTATCAACTTGTAACAGGGTGATTCGCTTTGCGGCTCTCTACCAGCTATAACTGCACTATGCAAGTTTGCCAGATCGGGTTGCGGATCTGGAGATCCAATGAGACACAATGGGATAATTCTGCCTCCAACCTGTAGGGGGACCAAAGCGGGAAAAGTTCCCTACTGCTGTATTTCTTTAAGTAAAAGCAATACAACACTAACAAATGACCACTGTATTAAACATACATTGCTAAAATTACTCTTGTATGGGCACATTCTGGAAGACTTGAGGCTTCTGGTGGGTTAGTAACTGGAGTAGTTTTTTCTTCTGTGTCCATATTTTTAACCCCAGTCAAAACGGTCCATCCCTCATGTGGTTAAATCTTTCCACTTCTGGCCCAGCCTTGATTGACACTAATCAGATGGTGACCCTGGCATGCACACTTCTTCATGAGTTGATGTGATAAATTACCGGAGGATTGGGCGTCATATTTCACTGTGTTTAATCAGTTTGCAGAAGACATGTATCTAAACAGTGACCTCACTGTGAAGGCCATCTCTCACAGAGGAAATGACACATGATCGATGCCACAACCAGATTTTAATAATAAAACCAAAGGTACTGTACACATTTTTAACAAGATAAATAAATCTTGTTAAATAGAAGCATCCAGCCTTCCTGATCAGTTTGTTCAGTCTTTGTGTCGCTGGCTCCGATGCTGCTGCCCCAGCAGACGGCGGAGGAGAAAGCGCTGGCTACAACAGACTGGTAGAACATCTCCAACATTCTGTCCATCCCTTATACACCCAACAACCGCAGAGTCATCAGAAAACTTCTGTAGGTGGCATGACTCTGAGTCTGTGGTGTATGAGGTGAACAGAAAAGAAGACAACACAGTCCCCTGTGGGGCCCCCGTACCACTTACCACCACATCAGACAGAACACGTCTGTCTGTCAGGTAGTCAGTGATCCAGGAGACTGCGGATGCACCGACACCCATCACCTGCAGCTTCTCACCTGGTAGCAGTGGCTGGATGGTGTTGAATGCACTGGAGAAATCAAAAAATGTGACTCTCACAGTGCCGCCACCGCCATCCAGGTGCAAATGAGCTCACTGCAGAAGATAGATGACAGCGTCGTTCACTCCCAGACAAGGCTGGTAGGCAAACTGTAGAGGGTCCAGAGAAGAACTCACCTGCAGCCTCAGATAGGGCAGCACCTTCAAGGTGCTGGCCTATCGACTTCTTGGGGACCGGGACTAGGCAGGACGTCTTCCACAGCAGCGGCATCCTCTGAAGGCTCAAGTTGAAAAGATACTGGAGAACACCAGACAGCTGACTAGCGCAGGTCTTAGGGCCATGGGGCTGATGCCGTCCGGGCCAGCAACGTTGCGCTGGTGAAGCCTCTCCAGCTGTCTCCTCACCTGGCCAGGTGTGAATGAAAAGCAGGGGGGTGCTTGAAGTGTCTGTGGGTGAGAGGAAATGTGCTGTAGTGGCGGGGGGACTACAGGGGAGTGAGAGGGGGTTGTGGAGTGGTAGAGGAGGCAGGGGATGGCTGTGAGCTAAACCTGTTAAAGTAACAGTTTAGCTCGTTTGCTTTCTCCCGGCTGCCTGGTGTTTGTCCTCTTCTGCTTCCACACCCGGTGATCTCTTTCATCCCTGTCCACACCTACCTCATGTTGTTCTGTTGGAGACTGGCCTCCAGCTTCCTCCTGTAGGTGTTTTTGCACTCCCTCAGTTTATCCCGCAGTTTGTGCTGTACTTCCCTTAGCTCCTGTCTGTCCCATGACCTGAAAGCTTTCTTTTTCTCATTAAGAAGGACTTTCAGGTCACTGGTGATCCACGGCTTATGATTTGGAAAGCAGCGAACAGTCCGGGAGGGCATGGTGATGTTCTCACAAAATTTGATGTATTCTGTGATGCTATCTGTCATGTAATTGATGTCCTCCCCATGTAGCTCACAGAGCACGCCTCAGTCTGTAGACTCAAAGCAGTCCTGCAGTGCCTCCTCAGCCTCCTGGGTCCGCCTCCTCACAGTCCTTTTGTGGACAGGCTGCCGCAGGACAAGAGGAACATACTTAGACAGCAAGACAAGGTTGTGATCTGATTTGTCAGGGGGACATTTGAATACAGGAGTTCCAAAGTTGCATTGTCTCTTGTGGGGCAGTTAATTTATTGTTGAAAGTACAGGAAGGATTTATCCATAGAAACATGATTAAAATCCCCATTGATAACAATGAAGGCATTGGGCTGCTGCGTCTGAAGTTTTGAGACAGTGGTGTTAATGACGTCAGCAGCTGCCTCTGCATCAGCAGATGGTGGAATGTAAACAGCCATCACAATGGAGGACAAACTCCCTCGGTAAACAGTAAGGACGAAACCCTCACAACTGTCCAGGCTACAGAAACGTTCCTTCACATTCACATGTCCGGGATTGCACCACTTTTCACAACATTAAGAGTCCACAGACATGTTAGTGGCTCTGTGAGGCTGTACTTAGTCACAGTGGTGCTTTAAGCTCAATGCTAACATGGCATGCTGATGCAGGTATAATGTTTAGAATGCTAGAATCTAATTAGCACAAAACATGAAGCTGAGTCCGATGCCATTCATGTTACAGGTATTTGGTCATAAACCAGTAGTATTGGACACATTTTTTACCTGATGGTGGCATGCAAAGTCAAGTGGTTGCTAAACTTAATCCAAGGTGGAAATGGACAAAGTTCATGTTGTGTTCTTGGCAGTTCAGGCATCGCATAATTGTTGAGATATTAGTGGTGGACAAGCTGACAGAGAGCAACATTGCTATCCTCATAGCCGCTAGCATGGCTAAAAACACTATAAAGAATAAATGGTCCTTTTTTCATCCACCCACTTTTGCCTGCTATGTACTAAAATGCACTAATTTAAAGCTGAAAGTCTACACTTTAACCTCATATTTAATGAGTAATTTCACACCTAAATTCATAAGCTATTAAATCCTAACAGAAAATGTCTCCCTTCATGGCTACAGAAGTACACTGAGATCTTTCATGTGACTTGACAGTGCAGAGCCTGGGAAGACTTGTTCTTAATGACCATAAATAATAAGATTAACTCCCAATAAAATTAATTGGAAATGGGGGAGCTTCTGGCAGGCCATAGACTAAGCTGGCAAAGAGAGTGTTGTGTGTCCATGTGTGTGTGCAGTGAGTGTCCCTGCTGGGGTGTGAGGAACATTTCTCAAATCATGACCCAGTTATGTTATCAAATTGGATCAAATGTGATTTTTGTCTCTGTAGAGAGAGAGAGAGAGACAGACAGACAGACGTGTGCTACTGGCAGTACATCAAGCTCTTACATTTCATAAAATTGCTGACTTTGGTGCCCAAGATGGCATGGTGCACTCAACTTACTGTCCCACGCTCTCTCTCTTTCACGACAATGAGCAGAGGAGGTTGAAATCCCTTGAAAACATGCAGCAATAAGCAGAGAATAGTGTCTGTCTTTCCATTTGCATTTTCACTCTTCTTTCATGCTACATCCATCAACATCAACATCACAACAAGACATTAAAGTGTTTAGTTTGGGGCAACAAATCCTAACCAAGCGTATCAAAGAGGCTTCTCCTGTGCGTATCATGCCCGCTCCATAAAATTAAGTAAAATGGCTCATTAAATGTGTGATTTGTCACACAATCATCTCCTGTCCTATAATGTTCTCACTCAGTTCTTTGCATCATTTAGAGCTGAGAAACAGCTGCTGGACAGACTCACAGTAGGGGTAATGATTGCAGCGCAAGGGCGTTAGCCATGAGCAGGAATATAGCAACAATGCAAATTCTGGAAGAAAATCCGTGCTCAAAATAGCACTTGATTATATAGCCAGGCAGAAGGATGAGGATAGCACTGTCAGAGGAAAAAAAAGCTTTCTGGTGCTTGGCAGACGCAAAGAAAAGCACCTTAAAGTTCCCTTCATCAAACACAGGCAAATAAAAATAATCTCCTATCCCGCACTTCCTCTTACTGTCTCTTTAATTCAGTAAATGTGAGAGGATATTACACACAAATCTATACAAGGTTTGAAATATGAAAATCTTGCTTCAGTTTACGCAATACACACTGTCATATCATACTTTGTGGATGCTTATTGGAATCTTAGTAAATGCTGTTCTGTCAGTTGGCTCATACTGAACCAAAACTAACCCTGCGTTCCAATTCCCATAATACTAGATCATGTACCACTTACTATACTAAAATACCAGGATGTCCTACTGCATCCGGTCGGATTTTGCAGTATGTAAGCCAGCATGCTTTTATACAGTGCTGCTCATGAGTATAGGAACCCCTGCTTAAGTTGACTAAAAAGAGGGGGGGAAAAAAATCATCTTTTGGAAATTGGTCTTATTGCCTTAGTTAAAAAATTAGGAAAAAAAAACAACCTTTAAGGACACCAATTCTCTTTGTGAATTAATAATGTATCATATATAAATAAATGTTCCTCCTTAAAATACAGGGGGAATGAGTATAGATAAAACAGCCCCACATTATCACATAGCCTTCTCTATACCTAGAGATTGACGTGGTTTTATTTCAGTTAGCCTAATAGCTGGTTTGATTTGCATTGAGAGAGGATTTTATGGAAAGTTCCCCATGCCTATCTCAATGTATGGTGAAGTGTATGTGATGATGTGGGGTTATTTTAATTCTAAAGGCCAAGGGAATTTTATCAGGATGCATGGTATCCTGGGTCCATGAAATAACTGGCCTTTAAAAATAAAAATGTAATTTGGAACTTATTCCCTCCCTCCAGCCAAATTCCCACTTCCCTAAACCCATTTCCACTCTCTACCTCTCCACCAGATGTCCTCAGACTCTTCCACCTGCGCCACTCCCTTATCCTCCTGCTCATCTGTTTCCACTTTCCTTCGTCACCCCATTTTCACTCATTCGCTGTCAGAACATTACAGTTGCAAACTTTCTTGTCTTGTGTTTTTGCTTTTGAGCTTCTGTTACCTGAACCTTAACCTGGACCTGTCAAAATTGAAGGGATGTATCTGTGACGCATTGTTCAGCTTTGGCTTTAACTAGCTGTAATCACACTCGGATTTGTTCCCCTGATTTTAAATTGGCAACACTCTGAACCTAAGAAAAAGTCATTTTTCCTCTTTTGGGTTTTATGTTGTCTTCATAGTGTTCCATCCATTCTTCCAGACCCCTGGCCAATTGGACCATTAAAAATGGAGAAGGTATGAGGAGATGTTTAATGCATGGTCTCATCTCCTGCCTCGAAGCCTTACCTCCGTTTTCTCAGGATGCTGCTTGCACAAACACACTCTCAGTGACAGACCACGTGGCGGAATCCAGAGGTAAGAGACAGTACACTGAGTTCCAGGGCTTCAAGTCTTAATGGTGAAAAGTCAGCGCATATCCTTTGAGTTGATCTTAGAGGTTGAGCAGGACGGAGAAAATAGGCCCCGGGGTTGACACATGAAATGTCTTTGAAGCACGCTACGCTGGGAATGGTAGATTTAAATAATGGCATATGCTTCTTTGCTTCTGTAGAATGAATATTTTGGGGGAGGCCCAGGGTGATTTACTGTTTATTCTCGCACAGGGAAAAGAGATCAAGAGAGTTTTATTTATGAGGATAGATTAGCTTCAAACCATCGTCCCCTGAACACTTTCCAAAATTATCTTTCTATCATGAAAAAGCATTGTCTTATAGATAAAATGTTAATTAAAAAAATTAACTGATAAAAGAAATAACAATCACCGCTTTTACCACCATGAGTACAAAAATATAAGCTAACAACATTTATCACACAAATTAGTGTCCAATCAAAGAAATGGAAACTTATGGAAATGGAAGTAGCTATTGTGAAATATTTATTTTTAGATTATTTAAAGTAGGCTACTACTATTGGTTTTTAGCTATCATAAACTCAGTAAACGTCTACCCAGGACATTGGTCTGCATGCCGGATGGCTGTGTCATGGGTTATCACAGATGTTTTCTCAGAATTAAGCCCATAACACCTTATGAAAACACAACATTGAGTTCCAGTCTTGCAGATCCAGCCCACCTCCACATCTGCTCTCTGTGCTTTCACTCCCCAGCTCCTCACTGCAACAGGATTAAACTCTGCAGCACTTCACCAGCACCCAACAGACCCCTTCATCACTACTGACCACTTCTATTTTTATATGTGTAACGAATTAAGTAGTGCCATACTGAATCATCACAATTGATTTTTGGCTTGAAAAGGTCAGGAAAAAGTAAGTAGCCTACATTTATGTTTAGCCAAGGTTAGTTGTGGCTATTTCACCAGCTGGCACCAATTTTGCATAACCTTGCTTTAGCTGTTCGGTCCGGGTCTTACCTCTTGCTATTTTATCAGAAGTTACACATGTAAGGCATAATATTCTTTTATGTGATAGAACAAGGGTCAAAAAGTCTGATTATTGTCCTTAACCACTGTGTTTGGCTTTCTAGGGCAACATACAGGAGGAACTGAAGACTAAATAGGCCTTTGCTCTCAGATCAAGTCTACGCCTCACCTCCCCAACCTCAGCCCTCGCTGCCCTTAAATGGTTTCCCAATCCAATATGCTCAAAAATCTTGAAAGCAAAATTCAAAATCCATTAAGTCGCTAAGAAAAGGATTTGAAATCCACTGAATAGGTTTTGCACTCTCTCACCCCTCGGCACATATTACGGTGCATTTGTGGATCTGAAGATATACATTTATCAGCTAACGTTACTCAGCTCTTTTCTCTGCCAATATAATAAATATATGCAGACACACTATACCAGCAGTCTATTGTTTTCCTTATGATGGGCTCTATTCAGTCGAGCTTTCAATTTAGTCATATTCCCACAAAGGACCCTCTAAAATGTCCTTCCCTGGTACGAAGACGAAAGGCTAAACTAATCTATTCAATTTGAAGTGTGTCACAGACTTTGGGGTTTCTGCCTTCAAGGCGCAGGGATTAGAGGATAATGGCTGTTCTGTTTTGCTAAAGAAGCTTTACTTGCTATCAGTTGAAGCTACTTTTTTTTTCTTCTACTCACCGCGCAAGTCAACAACTCTGATATGACAAATGGAAAGATGAAAAAGGCAAAGAATATTCAGCATACTGAAGAATCAGCAAGACGGGGAAAGAGTTAGTTATAAGTCTCGCCTTGCTTGGTATGTTTCTAGGAAAGTGCAAGCTTTTGAGAAACAGGGTAGAGAAGGAAGAAGAGCAGAAAGATGAAGAAATACTCAGGAAACAATGTTGTATTCCCTTTTGTGATATTTATATGGAACACAGTGGTGAAACTGTCGGCACTGCATGAAGCGGAATTACAAAATGTGACCAGATTTAAAGGACACATGCATGTACTGTATATATGTAATAGAATCAAACTCTAATAATTAATTCCCTCTGCATTTTTCAACCACTATATATTTTAAATTTTGTACGCTTCTTGCTAAGAGTAAGATAATTAATCATCATCTGATCATGGAGCAGAAAGCAGATTTTTTTTAGCATTTGAATCTGTTATTGATGAATGTGCATAGATGACTCATTTAATAATAAATGAAGCATTTAGTTTTCTGCTGTATCTGCCACTGCCTATAGCTGTTTTTATTCATTTTGGTCGGTTTGTTGTTAAGCTCTGTCTCCTCTTACTGTAAGTTGTGGCAGCACATTTCCAAATCATAACTGACAACTGTATTTGTACCACTTTAACAGCCGTTCTAGGAGTGAACTTCCAATGTTAAATGAGACCCCTGAGCAGAGGCAGAGGGTGGAGGGCTACACAGCAAAGCAACAATATCTTGCAAACCAGCAGTGTGCGTTCAAGAAAATTAAAGAATGTTGATCCATCAGTCAAATGTGGTTACTATTGATCTGCTCTTGCTTGGATTTTACTTGACTTGGCTTGTAACTGTGCAGGAATTCAGAATATTTTACCCATCATTGCAATTATGTAGTTGTGTCAACATCTAACGTGATTTCCTTGATTTTTGTTCTGAGCAGTGTCTTGGTGTGATACGTGTAAAAGTGTGAGACCTGGTTTTAAGACGACAGGCTGAGGCGTTTATCATGGACATATCTGATCTGACAGCACTGTCTATCATTGAGCATTATTAATCCCTCTTTCAATCATCTCTTGAAAGAGACAAAAATTAGAGAGATAAATAAACCTTGTGAATTGTTCCCGTGCTTTATGGTGGTATTAAATATCTCCATATATAAAGCAAAGCAATTAAAGGTGATGTAGGTAGGATTGTGAAGATCCAGGACTTAGCCAAAGAAATTGGACATTGACATCTTCTCAGTCCCTCCCCCCCTATCTTCTAAAGCTCAAAAGAGTCTCTTAAACCCCTGAATGAATGCGTGTGCATGAGCAGTGATTGAACCCCCAGCCCTGATTGGTGCATCTGAAAAGGGAGCCATGGATTTTTGTAAATCGCACTACAGGCTGTATAGGGTCAGTTTCAGCAACTGTGACATAAAGTTAGTTTTAAAAGTCTTACCTACTGCACCTTTAAGTAATAGAGGTGAGAGAAGAGAAAATAAATACTGGCAAATGTGTGGTAGTGATGAGGTCAATGACATATTATAGGCAGGAGACTGTGCTGCCAGGTTAAGATTACGGCTCCCATGCACATTAAACTTGACATTTATCAATCTGTTCTCCAAGACCCCTGTGATTCCACAAAGGTCTCCTAATACCTGATGATGGCCAATGGTTCATTAAACCACCAAGTAGAGAGACAGCCCCACACTTAATGCAAAGGAGGTCATCTAACTGCCAAGTGCAGGGTAATGCTTTTGGATGTTAGATAACTGTTTTTATATTTAAAAAATAATCTCCACATCTCCATTGCTATTGAAGATCTCCTGAACTCTTGAGTGTTCTCCATTTGTTTTGCCTGGGTTGAAGGCCAACTGTAATAAAGAGCGCTGTTTCGTTTCATCTCATATCCCTCTCCTTATCTAATCCCATTAAGACTCACGCTTCAGGAAATAGGAGTGCCTCCTGGTAATGAAGAAAAAACATTAACCCAGCTACAAAATGGCCTTCCTGCACAAAACCTGCTTTCTCCTTCAGCAATCCTTATGACATCTCTCTGGAGATCTCACATTTATTTAAATGGATGGTTTTGTCTTTCTTAATATAGCAGTTCCATTTAGTATTGATGGTTACATTTAAATAGCATTTTAGTAAAAGCATGTTAAGTCACTGTGTATAAAAATTTAAATCAGCCCGTGCATTACGCTGTGTAAACTTTAATTCCAGCTCCTCACGGCCTTTGAAACCCCAATTTTAAATATGAGTGAATATTCTTCACTGCCACCCTCTAAAGCTTGGGTGTCCTATTGAAAATGCATGATGGTGCATGAGCCGCAAACAGAAGCTACTACAGCCCAGACTTAAACTGGAAAAACACTTGCCAGTGAACCGGAAGTGAACTCTCCAGGGCATGTTGTGGGAGAAAATGAAGGAGGTTCTAAAACGCCATGTGAGTTGTGTCTTTCTAGATTCCTGACTATAGTATGGCATATGCACTCACAGCAAACAGTATCCCCCTAATTGTCTGTCTTATATCCACAGACAGACACACAGCAGCCTGTCTGTCCTGGTTAGCGACAGCTGCATCTGCAAACACTTCAGTCACACCTTCTCTAGGAAGCACGCAAGAAGGAATCCTTCAAGCCCTAAGCAAGAAGTGAAAATGACTTGATGACTGGAGCGTCAGGAGCTGAGGTTTAATGTGGCTGACAGTGGTTGTAAGCTGGAGCGTGGCCAGTGATTGTGTGTAGTTTTTTTTTTGTGGCTTTGTGATTTGCCACCAGGAAAAGCAAAGCAGAGAAAATAATTTATAGAATTTAATTTATAGATTTAAGAAATCATGTATTAATAGCTACATAATGTATTGATAAAGCTTAGGCACATATGTGGGTGCATTTGTATGTCAGTAATAAACAAGAAGTCAATTGTCCACACTGAGGATTCAAAGTTCGCTGTGTTCTTCACCTCTCCCTGAAGTTTTGCACTAATGTCAATTGCAATCAACACAAGCTAAATTCAAAGTGACCGATACCAAATGATTGCTCACGCAGTTGGTTATACATTGATAAGTCATGGATGAAATGCAACATGCATTAATACTGGCAACCAAACACACACACACAGGCAGAGGAAGACCTAGAACGTGTGTGTTGAGGCATTTTAAGAAAACATTCGGACAATTTCTGAACAGTGATGGGCAGATGCTGGAGTAGTCTGTGTTCAATCAACTGTATAAATACTGTAACCAACTAAGAGTATGTAGTGCAAATACAGAATAAACCAATATGCAGTACTTTAAGTTTGTACAAAAAAATTGGCGTGATATGGGGTGTGTCAGTGGCTTCACTGACAATTAAGGTTTTGTTATGGGATTGCACCCCATAATTTAGTGGATCTTTTGTGCAGTAACACTGTTGTAATGCTGCTTAAACTCATCTACAACACCACCCCACTCTATTGGCTGAGTGGGCACACCCAGGGCACTACCAGCATTAATAGACCCTGTCTTTGAAGGGTCCATGTTTAATTAAAATAGTGGTTGATAGGTAGAAAGTGCAGGTCCAAAATAAAATGAGTATAAATAAACCGTATTTATAAACTCAACGTCCTCGCCTCAGCAAGGCACTAACCATTTTTATATATATTTTTTATTTATACTGTGTGTGTGTGTGTGTGTGTATATATATATATATATATATATATATATATATATATATATATATATATATATATATATATTTTGAAAGTGCTTTATAAAAAATGCATTTCAGAGTGGCAAAACTGTTGCTATTAATGCCTTGTATTACATAAAGAAGCTTAATATTGAGCAAGATAAACAACAACTAAGGTTTTTCTGTGGCTGGACAATGGTTAGAATCATACCTTTGGAAATCAATATAACATAAATGAGAAATCACTTTTTGTAATGTATAATTTGTTGCTCAGAAACTGCCTGCCATGTGGTTGTAGAAAACGAAAATGTGAGTGAATACTGTCCATGAAACGAATGAAGCATCTGAAATGAGTGTCAAAATAGATTAGAGCCAATATTAATTTTCAGCTATCTTTTAGTGTTTAACACCTGGATGACTGAAATGAACGTACAATAGACGTCTGATGACAACTTGATGGTGGTGCTCTGCTGTCACCTGCTGGACTGTTAAGAACACCAACAAGAATGCAATATAGTGTTTTCATAGCCATATGAACATTATTGCTGTACTTGCCTTTATTTATAAAATAAAAGTGCTGAAATATCCAACCAGAATATATAAATTATTTTTAAAGACATTTCATTCAGATGTAAATTATGATCGACTGATTCTCAAAATAACTGACATTCTAGAATGTTTTATAATAGCCATCTAGCAGAAGTTGCTGCTTAGAGCTGAGATTATTACTAGGCCTGCACAATTAATCATTAAAATCGCAATCTTGATTCAACCTGTTCACAATTTAACTTTTAAATAATTTTGATCTTATTTTTAAAAAATAATTTTAAAATTTATATTTTTAATGACTGATTCTAATTTAGTTTTACGAGAAGACTGCATCATAAACGCTACTACTTTATTCTGAGAGTTTTAAACAGACCGTATAAAATGGGTTTTAAAGCGCTCCCAAGCACTGCAATGCTCTCCCTTCCTTTCATTGAGGCCTCTATATTTACAGGCTTGTGGTGATGCGCAATGTGCTATAGGTGCCAAAATAAATCTGTTTGGTACTGCCAATTTGTTTTGTTATGGTTCATGTTTGCAATACACATTACACTTTGTGTGAAAAGAATCATGGCAGAGAATTGTGATATCAATTCTAAGCTAAATAATCGCGATTCATATTTTTCACGAATGGTGCAGGCCTAATCACTACGCTGCAGGATTGACAGCCACAGCAGTGCTCCTGTACTGTACCTCGTGTCGCCTTATGAATCCTTTTTAACACCAAGACAGACAATCACCAAATGACTCATTTATCCAAATTTATTAGCAAGAAAAATGGGACTCTAACAAGAAAAGCTTTCAGTTTAGATTCACTTCTTTGCAGTTTCCTCCTCCTTTGACAAGGTCTTGATCATCTCTTCTTTCTTGGCCAAGAGACGCTCTTCTCTGCGTTTGCGGGCCTCCTTTGTCTTGGAGCGGCGAGCCTCAGCCTGGTCACTGGGTGGGGGAGAAAGAAGAAAATTATTTTTTACAGTAACACTGAGCTAATAGGGAAAAAAAGGGTCCTTAAACATGGACACTTCCAGAAATAAAAAAGCTAAGAGTTAGTTAGCTCTGGCAGGCAAATCATTCACATATTCACACATTTCAAACAAGAACAAAACGATAAAAAAGAGCAACTTACGATAGAAGCTTCTTGCGAGCCTTATCTGCCTTCAGCTTGTGGATGTGCTCCATCAGGATGCGTTTGTTTTTAAAGACATTTCCCTTGGCCCTCAGATAGAGACTGTGGTACCTGGAGGACAGAGAAACAATACCTCAGTGTCTCAAAGCAAGATGCCTCCTCTTGAAACAGCACTGGTTTTCACCAACAATGAGCGCTTAAATTCACACTTACATGTGCCTGTCAATTTTCTTGGACTCCCTGTAGCGACGAAGAAGTCGACGCAGGATTCTCATGCGCCGCATCCATGACAACTTCTCTGGCATACGAGCATTGGCTGTACCCTTTCTCTTACCTAAATAAAAATGGCAGTGTGTCAAATAATGTTCATATTAAAATTACCAAACTTCTGCCATTTGCAGGCTTCACACAGTTTGATGTATTTTTCTGGAAAAATTAACTGACATGCAAAAGTGATTACTTTCCATTTGTCCACCCAGCAACTACTAGGACTCTAAACAATGCTAGCACAGGATTCATTGTAGAATCTGTGAAAGCAAATCAAAGTGATGCGTTTTCACGAGACAAGGAAAGGAAAAGGGACATTACTCACCGTAACCCATGTGACGTCCCTTGCGGCGTGCCAATGTGTTCTTGCGGCAGCGAGCACGGGAATGAACCGTCACAGGCTTTCTGATGATCAGCCCATCCTTCACCAGTTTTCGGATCTGCTGGCCTGTGACACAAACCCAGTGCAATAAAGATTCTGGCTTTTTGGGCCCACAAAACACAGATGTACAGAGAGATGGAAAGTAAAAAAACTCACGAGAATTTGCGTTGGCAATCTCATTGGTCTCATTTGGGTCCAGCCATACCTTCTTCTTGCCACAGCGCAACACGCTGGACGCCAAGCGCTTCTGGAGCCTGAGCATGCTGGCATATTAGTTTTGCAGGACATGAGATGCATACAGTGCTATGGGGCCTTTAAGATTATCTATGAATTTAAAATTTAAAAGGGGGATTTGTATTGTAGTAGTGACATTTTGAACTTCTTGCACAAAAGAACACTCAGCATTGAGGTTTTCTTGTCTTGACTGAAATGATCATCCACAGAGAAAGAATACCTTAATCCATTTTTCTATTTCAAATTAAAAGCATGTTCATTTTATTGCTGCATACACTTTGTTACTGCAGTCTGCGGGCCAAAGTTAATGGAAAGTGAGCTTATTTAATTGGCACTTTAAGACATGGATAACAAAAATAATCAAATAACAAGAAACAAAACAAAAGCATTCTCATAATTTCCAATTCAAGGTATCCCATCCCCTTAAATCTTTGTTGTTGAACGGCCAAGTGCATTCATTAAACACACCTGACTGTCTAACTCAAATGTGTCATGAATGTCAAGTGCTGATTTTGGGTACCTGTATAATTATGCTTACAAAAAGACATACCTGAGATCAACAGGTTATGCTCAACTACTACATATTTTCCTATATTTTTTAAACCAATGACTTTGTTTTGCCAGTCACAAGACCGAAACGGGCTCACTGGTTTAATAAGGATCAGCTAGCAGTTAGACGCTCATCAGGTTTGAGGTGGAAATGACTGATAAGTCACAGGTGTGCAGTATTTATTTGTGGGAGACAGTCCCCTGGTGCTAAAAGTGCATGCCATTAAGAAATAACCCAAAAATAGTATAGCCATTGTATTTTATTTAACTGACATTATTGATCAGCTGGCTCGATTAACATTAACAAAAACGCTAAATATCTAAATCATTGCCAGCTAATTCGCCGCTAAGGACCTGTGGTGTTTCATGACATGTTATGACATGTCTTGGTTAATTTAGCTCACTTAACGTTAGGTTAGCTAGCTCACCAACATAGGCCATGCTACATGCATTCTGGTAGAAATAAGCGACTTTACTTAAAGCCGAACAGAGTTCAAGTTGTCCCTAGTGTCTTAGATAACAAAGTTACAGCCCTATAAATTGTTTGCTTAGAATAAAAACATATATTAAATGTCAAACGTCTAGCTATCTTACCTCATGGATGTTACTAGCTTGGTAGAAAGAAACGTAATAGAACGCTTCAGTCCCTACCATTATAAATATCGCCATGGGTTACTCAACTGTGGAAGGATCAAGAAATCGTAAATATAGCTACCAATTGGGTAGTGACAGAACTTATTAAAATGTAGTTTTAAATGGAAATATTTTATGTTGCATCTATAGTTTACTAGTATGGCTTAAACGTAACTCTTGAGTATATTGATCTGCCCCCCCATCATAACACAGTGGTACGCTCCAATAATTGATATACCGTAATCGACCACTGGGTGGCGCACTACGTCCATGTTTCAAGAACTTTGTTCTTTGTGTAAATGTAATTTACTGTTTTATTTGACTAACACAATTTGAAACATTTTAATTCGTTTTTTTAAATCAAATGAGGCCATATATTTTGAGCTTGTAGCTGATGTTCAGCTGCAGAATTATTGTGTGCAACACTTTTGTGCTCACAGATGTAATTTGCACAGGTAAAATGTTTGTAGCTGCAGAATTATTTTGTGCATGAACAAAATAAATTATTTTTGAGAAGGAATATTTTCAACCGTGAGGTTTCACAAAATCCGAGCGACGGACACCTATTTGTTTGTCTCCCTGAAGTTATAAGCACGAATTTTGACCCTGTTTTTGAGTCTTATCTAGAGCTGGAGTATGATTGGGGTTTGTTTCAAACACATACTAACACAGCTATTTGCCACATACATATACAGTATACGCCATAAGTCACAAAGGAAAAATAGACAGCACTATTCAAGCATTGTCGCAGCAGAAAAAACAATGCATATTGGTCATGGCGCAGTGCTGTGACCCCACTGTAACTGCTTAATAAAAGAGTCAAACTTCTAAATATTTTTTGACATGGTTATTTAATCCCTTCACACTAGGCCAGTACTCCAGAGGCCACCATATCCGACAAGTAGCAGCCGTCAGAATACAGTAACTGCTGACTCCTTTATTAAGCATTACAGTGGGGTCACACATTCTGGCGGCTACTTGTCAGATATGGTGACCTCTGAAGTGTTGGCTCTGTGATGACTCAAAATATAAAACAATGTGTCCAGAGTAATGACAAGGGATGAAATAACCACCCCAAAAATTTTCAGAAATTTGACTATTTTATTTATCATTTCAGAGAAAACGTACCTTAATATATTTTGTATTTACTTTCAGATTTAACATATGTCACTATGCCTGAGGTGGTTAATATGGTCACCAGCGGTTTACTTCTTCTCATTAGGAAAAAATAACAAAATCATACAGCTTACACCCGTGACTTTATTGTATTAATGTTTACGCCGTGTGCGTAGACGCTCTTCTTCGCCCTGTATCGTCTACCATGCACGGGCAGACGACGTGCAACAGCGCCCTCTGTGGTCACAGTTCCTGATGGGTCACAGCTTTCGGAATGCTGTGTTGAGTAGCCAGACCCTCCTCCGCTCCGCAGTGTGTGGATGGTCTGGATAAGCAAGGCTAAAAAAACAGTACTCCTTCCTCCTGTGACACATTTCTGTCTGTCAGAGCTGTGCCGTCCATTCTTCGGAGGAGAGTGGAGCTCTTGTGGAGAGACACAAGGGTACTAAAGAGTCCAACGGCTGGCTGCAGTTTTGTCGACGAGTGTATTTTTTTTTAGATATGAGTCAGCGTCACAACATATTCAAGGTAAGGGAGATTTTGTTATCGCGAGCATGGCTAGTGAGCTAGTGCTAGCTATATCGCCAACGAGTAACGGTAATGCCGCGCGTGTATTGTCATGGAAACAATTACTGCATGGTAGACATATAAAATGATAGTAACATTAGGTCACACGACGTCGTTGAGGCATTCGTGAGTGGTGGAGGCGTAATCACGTTTGGGCCAATATTTTAGTGGTATAACCTGAAGTCCAGTTAACTTGACATTGAGTTCAAGAGGACACTTGTGATTACATTTTACATCTAACATTGGCTTGCTTCGGCGACATAAACGAATGTGATGTTAACTGCTTGCTCATGAAAGCGTCAGACATTAGACTTAATTGATTCCATTCTAGGTTTCGCGAGCCCCTTAAGCCATAACGTCAGGTTAGCATGAGGCTCGACAGCATGCCACACAAGGTGCCGAGACGAAACCGGCACTGTGTTAGAAACCGCACAGGTCATGGTTTAATTTTAACTCGAACCTTCAAATAGACCAACTAAAGCTATTAACCAGGTATTTTGAAGAGATTGCTGTGTAAGCCAAACCAGTCGACATTACTTTGTAGCCAAACCAGACACCCGGCTGCCTGGTTCGTGCCATTGTTGTCTGTATCTTCACACCCCATCTGTCACACTGAGACTGCTCCTGTTTGACCTGCTTATTACAGACAGCTTGGACCATGTGATACGGATTAACCTAGTCGCGTACAGTGTGTCTAAACAGGGACCTTTTTGTCATCTTAAACAGTGGTTCCCAAACCTTTTCACGTCAAGGACCCATAAACGGACACTATAGACCATGAGACCCCATTTGATTTAGATTTGGTTCTAGGGTCCCCCATCAGATAGTGTTGATAGTGTAAATATTTTATTACAAAAAGTGTATGAAACTCTTGACCAAAATAGTCATACATTATGTCATTGTTTTACTTATGGATGGAATTACAGTGAAAATAAATTATTCCCCTTTAGCTGGGAACCCCCTGGAATCCCCATCAAGGACCCTTTGGTAGGCATGTAACGTTATGAAACTATAACCTCACGGTTATAGTGACCAAAATTATCATGATTTTTTTGGTATTATCGCAGTATTTTAAAAGTATGTTCAATGCCTTTAGCAGCAACTTTTTTCCTTCACGTTCTGCAGGCAGGATAACTAACTTCAATCAACTGTCCTTTGGCATTCTTATAATAAACAATATATGCCCATGCTTCAGGCTTAGTCCTCTTAGAGGGCTGATAAATGTCCTGAGGGCCTTCATCTCCTACTTCCGCCATGATTCCAACCTCAAGAAATGCACGTTGTAGGCTATGCAGGAGACTTGGATGAATCTGGGAAGGATTAAACACACGGTTTCCCCACTGTGGTAATCCACCGGGATAATCATGATATTTTAAATGAAAACGGTAATTGTTATCGTC
The DNA here is from genome assembly GCA_013375575.1 of Percina caprodes. Lineage (NCBI taxonomy): Eukaryota > Metazoa > Chordata > Actinopteri > Perciformes > Percidae > Percina > Percina caprodes. The sequence goes on from JABXJD010000010.1 coordinate 6,207,976, forward strand.
AACATTTTTATCGTGGTTTACCGGTAATCGTTACATCCCTACCCCTGGGAGTAATAGAAGAATCTGATCAGGTGGGAGATGGGCTGTCCCCACTGATAAAAGATTTTAAAATTAATACTGGTATTTTTACAGTATAATTTGATAATTAGCAAATTGTGCTATTGCCATGTTTGTTTTTTGTTGTGTTTCATCATTGTAAAGTTAGCAGTGTTGTAAAGTAACAAAGTACTAATGCTTTGTTACTTTACATAAATAGAATTTTCACCTATCTGTACTTTACTTTGTTATTTATATCACCGGAAACTTTTACTTTTACTCCACTACATTTCCTAAATAAAATTTATATTTTTACTTCACTACATCTCCCCTAAGCGTCTTAGTTACTTGTTACTACAAAATAAAATCTGAAGAAATTTGTTACACTGGAAAAAAGGTTTATTGAATCATTGCTCCTAGAGTTAAAGTTAATGTATGCTCCATTCCTGTTTGTTGCAAAGCAAAAAACAACATAGGCCAAAACTAAAGCAGAAGAGATAGAAGCATAGTGACTGATAGTGTCATGGATTTCTACTCACTGTTCCATTATCTGTTATTGTGACTGTTATTACCACTGTTCATCACACCCCCAACCGGCCCCATCAGACACCGCCTACCAAGACCCTGGGTCTGTCCCAGGTTTCTTCCTAAAAGTTTTTCCTCACCACTGTCGCAAAGCTTGCTCTTGGGGGAATTACTAGAATTGTTGGGTCCTTGTAAATTATAGTGTGTTCTAGACCTACTCTATCTGTAAAATGTCTTGAGATAACTCTTGTTATGAATTGATACTATAAATACAACTGAATTGGAAGCACCTGGTCCTGTCTCTGTCTCCATGGTAATAGACGATGACCACCCCGACAACAGTGGTGATGACAACAACGTTACACACCTTTGGCCATAATCAAAAGTAATTTTTTGTCTTCTTTGACTTCTAATACTTAAGTACATTTAATATCAAGAAATTACTTTTGATAGATACTTTAAGTCTTTAACTTAATATTCTAAAAAAGTGACTTTAACTTCTACCAAAGTAATTTTCTGGAAAGATACTTTTATTTTTACTCAAGTATTGCTTTCAAGTACATTATTCAAGACTGAAAATTAGTAATTGAAAGAGACATTGACAAAAGTGACAATATAGCTTTAATACGCTACATTAGCCAATATATTTACTTGCTTGCTGTTTTCGGTTAATTACGTTTGTACTCGCTCTCTTTGTACTTTGTCCTTGTTTCTCCAGGCTGTACTGTTTTTTAGTTGTTCAAACAAACAATTGCTGAAACAACAGGCAGACTGCGACAATGTCAACGTTTTTCATTGTCTTGTCTTTGGGGCCCAGACACTGCACACCTCCATTGTACTAAAAGGTTAACCAGACAGTAACCAATATAGTGCGGGACCAGTATGTGTTATGAGGTCAAAATGTTTTTGTAGGGTTTTAATCTTAAAAACATCCGCATTAATATCAATCTATTATACAACATCTTAAACACAAAAGCATACGAAAACATCTGCAGATAAAATTCAACATAAAAAAGCTGCATTTCAGAGGAATAATTACCCATATTAGAAACATTTATTCCCGTTTTAATGCTTAAAAAATAGCCTCACCATATGTTATTCCTGATTTCGAACATATCAGTAGCTGAAGCTGTAGAGTTCAATAATTAATAAGTACCTTTATTTGGCAATTGCTATACTCCATATCTTATCATGTCTGTATTGCCCAAAACTGTAAAGGTGACTTCTGACAAATATACAATAAGCTTCTTTGAACGAGTGAAAGAATCTGTAACCTTCCTTGACATAACTCAGAAAATGTGGCCTAACTGGAGCAAACAGGTGTTCAGTCAAGTAATCTCATACTAGCAGGGAGATGCATAGTGTGGGAGTGGCCCACATTGTTTTAGCTAGATACATCTATGTTCTCTGGCTTTCCTGTTGAGGTGACACCTGGTACATGCTCAGTGCTCATGAGAGCGGAGGCATGTTGCAGATGTTGCAGCCTGTGGAGAGATGCATTACACCGCCATATCTTTGTATTAAAGAAATCTGAAGCAATCATATGGTTGCATAATATATTTCGCATTGAAGGGGTAGGAGATGTAGTTCATCTTCAAAATAAATATGTAGATTTTAAATTCAATTTTTTTTTAATTTTAAATAGAAATGAGGTGCTCTAATGTTTAGATGTTCATGTGGTCCATTTGAACTTATTAAATAAATAAAAAATACACATTGCCAGGAGTGATGGCTGCATTGAAATTGTTTAAAATGTAATCTTTTGATATCCCCATGTCTTGACAGCTTGCCAGCTAGTGGTGTGTGATCTGGAGGGAGAGGGAAGGACAGCAGAGAACATGGAGCTGTCAGATGGCTTCTTGCTGCAGGTCAACAATGGAGAGCAGTGGTGTAACCGCTGGAAACATCCCAACGATGACTCGGTAAGCCACAGATCCAGACCAACAATCAACACTTATTAGTTGTCTTAGTTTTTCCTTTACCTTCAATGTGTTTTATGTGTCGATGTGTTTCAAGGACCGCAGCACCAGCCCCTCGGTGCTGCGCTGCGTTGCCAGCACATGGAAGGAGGGCCTGCTGAACAGAAAGAGGCCCTTTGTAGGCCGTTGCTGTCACTCCTGTACACCACAGAGCTGGGTAATGTTGCACCACAGTTAATTAACTCTTACATGAGTTCATTTCCTAGACTCAAGTCAGCTCCAGGGCATTTTTTTTAATCTAATGTAATTGTTTTATAACTAAGGAGAAAATGATCAGTATATAGAGTACATTATGGCTGGGTGATATGTCCAAAATATTCCATCCTGACAGAGGTCATTTCAAATCTCAACGATATATATCACAATATAGCAAGTCTTCTTGTGATTCAATAGTTTATCTGAAATAACCACATGCTAAAGCCTATTTTTTATACTCGTGTGAATTAAATACTTGACAAATGAGAAATACTGAGTGTTTTATTCATTTCATTAAGAACTTTAGTGTAAAATGATGCAAGAGCCAGAACGTAAAGTGCTGTCCAAATGCCATAAATGTTGCCGTAATGCTGTTCGGTCATTGGATTTTCGACATTGCAATAGAAACATTGTAGAAAAAAATAATTATACAGTACATATTGCCCAGCCCTATCGTATATAACCTGCCAAAATCAATTCATTGTGGCTGTTTGAAGACTCAGCAGTGGTAACAAGAAAATTAGATTTGCATTAGCATCTACGAAAGTGAGACCAGACTGACTTTGTGTAACTGTTAGGCCGGTCTAACACAGTATCTCTAGTTGGGACCTTGATAACTCCAGCTTGCTTAGCTCTGTAAGGATTTCTCATCTGGATTCCCGTCAAAGACAACAAAATAAAATACAATATTCCTTTTATGTGTTTATTCCTCAAATGTACAAAGCCATCGCTGTCTCTAAAGCTCTGTAGTTAAAGTTATGTTGATGCTGTCTTCTTCCTCATAATAATAATCATTTTTGTTTTGGTCCCAGGACAAACTGTTCAACCCCAGTATTCCATCACTGGGACTGCGCAACGTCATCTACATTAATGAGACACACACCAGGTAAACAAAGCAAAATCTACTCCATTAAAGTATCACTTTATTCCACAGTATTTTGCTCGAAGCAGTCCCATTAGCCTGGCAAGCGGAACATATTCAACTTTGAAAACTATGTGTCAAGCTGGTTGGCTTTCATTTGCTGCTTTGTCCTCTGATGAAGCTTTAAATGCCCTTTGCACCGTACAACAAGAGCAAGAGCTTGATCTCCCTCTGTATAGTACAATCAATACAGTGCAGGCTTGCGCTGGCCCTCCTAACAACCTGTGTATAATAAATGGCAAGGAAACAGCGGAAAGGGAGACAGATGAATAATTTAAAGTCAGTGAACACCTGACCCATGCATCCAGTGACTGACCTGAGTAGGGAAAACTAAGTAAGACACCTTAATACCTCAACCCCAACCAGTATAAACATCAGCTAGGTGTAAATATTGGCTTTTTCAAAGTCCAAGGCAGTCCTTTGGAATGTAGGCTGTTTGCCATCATGTTCCAAATAGCACACAAAAAACTGCATTGTATTATTATGTAGACCGAGACATCCCAGAGCCAAAATGGGTTGAAGTCAATATGGACGAGATGGCATTGTGTATTTTTGACACAATCAGTAGTAATCAGTATTGTGTCATGTATAAGTTGTGCAAAGTGGGGAAAAAATTACAAACAGCCATTGTTGTAAGAAAGCTGTGTAAGGGATTAAGTCAGCTAGAGCTGATCTCTGCTTCCTAAAAAAACAGTTAAACCTTGCCTTGTGTGTATGTGAGAGTATGTATGCAGTTTTTGATAAAATGTTTGCACAGTTTAACATATATTTATCACATTTTCTATACAAAATATGTCACTGCATTTGTTAGTCTAACCATGCATACAGTATATACAAGAATGTGTTCACTTCTTTACATGTTAGTGCACATTTGTGTGCTCATGCAGACAGCGGGGCTGGCTGGCGCGCAGGCTAAGTTATGTGCTGTTTGTCATGGAGAGAGATGTCAACAAGGACATGTTCACCAGGAATGTAGTGGACAACGTGCTCAACAACAGCAGGTAACGGTTGGAAACTGTCATCATAGTGCAACTGAGCATCATGAGAGTATGTAGGCCTAGTGATGGAGTCATAGAGTGTCATAAAAAACAATACATCTGTAAAAGAATAATATAAAGAGGAACGAATAAATAAGTAAGCGAAACATTTGGATACATAAAAGAGAAAAAAATCTAAGAATAAATAAGAAAATAAAAATGTGGAAATATAAAGAAAAATAACAAATATAAAAAAGAATACAAGCATTTTCATTTATTTTTCTCATTTATTTGTTGATTTATTTATTAATATATTTTATGTTTTAAATTTATTTATTTATTTTTTCCCCTTTTTATTTTGTTTTTATTCTTTTCCCTATTTCCGTTGCTATTCCTTAAAGGGCCAAAATGGAAGAAAACTTAATTTAGGTTTGTGTCCACTTACGGTATGTTTGTGCTGTGTTTTGGTCTGTGGCAGAGTGGAGAGTGCTATTGTGACGGTAGCCACAGATTTTGACGCTGCAGCCAGCCAGCCTGGCCAGGAGCACAAAGCCATCAGTAAAGTCAAGCAGAAAGCCAGGGCCTTCCTTCAGGAGATGGTGGCCAATATCTCCCCAGCCTTTATCAGGTACATTGTGTATACTGGAAATCTCACCTCACTTTCCTTTCAGTCAATGATTGATATTGTTAGGCTTACAGTATGAGAATATTGTAACACATTACTAGAATTAGTACACATCATGTGTGTAGCTTTACTGTACGCCTTATATTGTGTTCCCTTACATTAAAATCGACTAGATTCTGCCACAGGTAAAGTTCCGAACTCTTTGTTTCTGTTGCACATCTTAACACACTTTTTCTTTATGTTAAGGCTGACAGGGTGGGTCCTCCTAAGGCTCTTTAATGGTTTCTTCTGGAGCATCCAGATCCACAAGGGCCAGCTGGAAATGGTCAAGAAAGCTGCTACAGAGGTCTGCAGAAACCACACACAAAGAAAATGAATTCTACTGTCACAGCATGATTTCCACAACATGTGCAAAGGTCTTTTCAGAACTAACAGGAACCACTCAAATATTTATCATCACAATACCTTTTTGAGGGATGCATGTACATATACATGACATATCCACTTTTACTGTTTAAACTAGATTTTGATAAAGTTCCATCTGCACTGAGAAATGATGTGTTTACTTAAAAATTATCTATGTCTTGTCTTTACAGCAAAATGTGCCCATGGTGTTCCTTCCTGTTCACAAATCCCACATTGACTACTTGCTCATCACCTTGATCCTGTTTTGTCACAACATCAAAGCTCCACACATCGCTGCTGGAAACAACCTAAGCATCCCTATCCTCAGGTAAAAAGCCCACAAAGCCTCATGTCAGGTTTGATCTGGCAATAAGGAGCATTTCTGCTCTCTGTAAGAAAAAACACAGAGATCAGTTTGATGTCAGAAGAAAGGGAATTCCTTGGAAATAAATCAGAGAGGAATTAAAACAACTAAAGATTGAGACTGATTTCACATTTGGAGAATATTATTAGCAGCCTGAAAACAGGTGGGGAACCTGTGTTTTTATCCTGCTTCAAATATTTTGAGGATCTAAAAAGGATCTGCTATAGTACATGGGTGCTTGTGATATAGGTCCCAGATGTACCAACCTGCGTTATGGTTACCGAGAACAGGAACACACCTAGTGACAGGGTACAAAAGAGGAGACATTAACCCTTGTGTTGTCTTCCCATCAAAATTGAAAATCAACACTTTTGTTAATGCTTTTTATCGATTTATTTATTTATTTTTATATATTAGAAACTTTTTCTCACTTTTGATGCGTTTTTTTCAATGTTTGTCACTTTTTTGATGTTTTCAACACTACGTAACACTAACTTATTAACTTTAGTTTTACAGTTATTTTTGGAATTTATGGTCAATAAACCTCATTTATTGGAAATTATACCTAATGTTTGAGTTAGAAAATCGGAAATTAGGAATTATTTTGACTAATAATGGATAATCACAGACTGGAATATGTCAACTTTTACTCAATTCTATTTCAAAACCACTTTTTTCCAAATGCTTTAAAATTAAATAAGACACCCCAAAATTAATGAAAGTAGAGAGTTGTACTTGCCAAAGAGTGTTGTGTGGAATCAATCATGTTATTTGGGGTAATTAAAAAGAACATTGATATAAGAAACCAGGTCACTTTGACCCGAGGACAACATGAGGGTTAAGAAAAGGAAGAAGTGAAAGGAAAGAAAAAAGTGTGTTAGAGAGATATATACAACTGACAGCTTCAGCACAAAATGTGTCAAAATATATGAGTTAAGGCAGGACTTGGATGCAAACTGGCTTATTCTACATTGTAGGGATCACATTGAATTGTCCAGACTGAAGAATAATTTTTTTTAAAGAGGAATCTCTACAGTACAGTAATACCTAATCACAGTCCAAATTATTGTTGTTTTTACTGACTATCAACCAACTGAAATTGGTGAGAACACAGCTGCTGCCAGTTTATAAAGCTTTGTGCAGAAGCCACTTGATGAAACTTTCTATTTTTCCTCATCTCAGCACCCTTATACGTAAACTTGGAGGATTCTTCATACGACGGAGAATGGAGGAGACGGGGGATGGGAAAAAAGACATTTTGTACAGATCACTCTTACATGCAGTAAGTTGTGTGTGTTTGCGTGTGTTTGCGTGTGTTTGCGTGTGTGTGCGTGTGTGTGCGTGTGTGTGCGTGTGTGTGTGTGTGTGTGCACTCTTGTCATTCCTAAGTGATCGACCGGGAGAGTTTAAAGCCTTTGTTACACAATGTTAGTTCTTTAATTTTCAGGCATACTGTACAGTACAATCAGCCTTTTACCTTTTTTTTAAATAAGTCACGTAGACACTTCTACTATCCTGTAGTAATGTCTAAACACCTTCTGTAGACTTCTCTAAAACTTCTGCTGCACAATTAAGATTGTGTTTGGCTCCTGCCTGTTTTTGAGGACCTTTGTCAATGTAAGTAATGCTAAATCTAAATCCAACTATGACGCTAAATGTATTTCCACCCTTGTGTGCATATTGCATCTCAAAAAAGTCACTGGTGCAAAACCCTTATGAATAGTTTGAATTAGAAATTAGAGGCTGATTAAAACTGGAGAATTGAGACAGAACTCAACAGTAACGGTGTAGTACTTAAATTTGGTAGAAGATGTAATTTTAATCTGGCATGCCTGTGTCACTCAAAGAAATGTAATCAACCGAACTCCCTCACTGGCATATAAAAAAAAAAAAAGCCATGTGCTGCTAATTTTGGTCGCTCCCATGAAGGCCAAACCTGGACGTCTGTCCTTTTCAAAGCTCAATCTCAATGCAACAGCCTAGATTCCATTTCAGGACAAAGCTTCTCTTCTCAGAAGTGTCTACATAGCAAGAGACAGCTGTACTCATCTATGGCTGGATACTGTTACACAACATGGCTGCCTTGGCACGTGCCCAGTCCCCTGCAGTGTGTCTGGCGGTCAAAATGTCTGTGACCACTACCCACTTTGAACTTGTATTTGGGCTGCATATGCAGCAGCTGCTCAGGGTTCACTTTACTTGACCTCTACCTTGTAACGGAGTCAATGTTGTTGTTTTTTTCAAAGACTTTGCAGCAGATTGCATTTCACCAAAAGTATTATGACCTTTACACACAGCATTTGCACATTTCTCTAACTTTTCCCATCCTGTGCCACCTTTTATCATTCATCTTCATTTCACCATTCTCACTTCAACATTATTCTGTTTCATCAACCTTCCTTCAGTATACAGAGGAGTTGTTGCGTCAGCAGCAGTTTTTGGAGGTCTACCTAGAGGGTACCCGCTCCCGCAGCGGTAAGCCGTCTACAGCGCGTGCAGGCATGCTGTCCATCGTGGTAGACACAATGTGCACTGGGTCGATCACAGACGTACTGGTGGTGCCAGTTGGCATCTCTTATGACCGTATTCTTGAGGGCAACTACAATAGCGAGCAGCTGGTAAGTGCTTGGGTGACGTCTGTTTTATGTTTTGGCAACAAAGGTGTTTTCTTTCATTCAAAGAAATAGAATAGATATTATACAGTAGTTATGGCTTTTGAAATTGTAGCTGTAGAAATTTTTTTGTTTGTGGTGGGCAGGTTAGATAACTAGAATATGTTGTTATGATTATAAAGTCTAAATTGTAACCATCTGAACTCCTCAATCCCACCAGGGCAAACCTAAGAAGAATGAGAGTTTGTGGGGAATAGCATGCGGAGTGTTTAGGATGCTGAGGAAGAACTACGGTTGCGTCCGAGTTGACTTCAACCAGCCCTTCTCCCTTAAGGTGACTGATTGCAGGTTTATATCAGCTTTTATACAAATAGATCTACAGCTGTTGTGGCCACATGCGGAGCTTTAGCAGATTTTAGCTATCACTCTTGATTTTAAAGCGCTAAAAAGCGTTGCACAGCTTAAGAATGTAGGAATCTTACAACTAAAGATCATGCTTTCTTTTGGTTTCTCAACATTTGCCTTAAAGAAAAAAGTCTGTCTTTGGTATTTGTAATGAAGCATTTGTGTGTCAAATGTAGGAGTACATGGACTCCCAGAGAAGCCGCCATATTCCACCACAAGTGTCCCTGGAGCACACTTTGATGCCCATCATTATTTCTGCACAGTAAGAGCAAATACACACACGCACAACCCACTCTAACAATCAGTTATATCCTCCTCTGTCCACAAACCAGCAGTTCAACATCCCCACCTGTGATATTATGAACTCTCCTGTCCAAACTTGACTTCTCCCTCCTGCTGCTTGACAGCAGGGTCTGTTATCTGACAACAGAGCACATCGTTTGAGCAAGCATTGACAGGGGTCACTTCAGTTCAGCGCATTCCTTTCAAAGAAAACCGATACAGTTATATAGTACATCAGCAAGGACAGCGGCGCTCCATCCCAGCTGGTCTTGTGTCACAGGTTCAAAGCTCACGCCAGCAGAGCTGACTGAAAAGACAAATTGCAAATACTGTTTCATAAAAAGTGTCTTACATCATGTATAGCACACTCCCATGCTAAATAGTAGCTTGTCTTTAAAATATATATTATGGCTGGCTGAGACATGTAACAACTGTGCCACAAGCCTGGAAATAAAAGGAAATAGTAAAAGTGAGCCAAAAGAGCCAGAGGTTCAGGAGGGCAACAGTAATTAAATGATCACATTTGGAAACATATTAAGCTTACTTCACTTCAGATTAGTGTTTATTTAAAAACACAAGGGGCAGTTTGTATGCTGTCATGTAGAAGAGTAGTACATAGGGCTGGAGTTATGTCATGTTTTTCTAAATTGTCTAAACTAGTATCCAATATTATATTAAAAAAAAAACTTTATTTTACTCATACTTGTTTAACACCTGTTAAACAATAGAGAAGGAAACTCATTTGTAAAATGAACTGGTGTATTATGCATACCGTATCAAGCTGACATAAGACAATTATCAATCTTTATGTTTACATATTGAGTTGTTATTCTTCCAGACCTGATGCTCAGCTGTTTGAGGGGCAGGAGGAGGAGCAGCTGAACAGAGAGCTGCCCGATGACATCTCAAGGCGACAACTTATTAACAACCTGGCCAAGCACGTCCTCTTCAGTAAGAAATTCACAAACCACACAGCCAGTGGACTAACTGCGCCCTATCTATAGCCCTCTTGCATATGATGTTAAAGGATCATTATCAGCTTCACCAAGAAACTCCAGTTTGACAACTTAAGCTGTTTGTAATATAGAAAGACATCAAGGAAGACTGACATGTGGTAGAGGTTATAAATCATCACAATGCCATCCAATTCAGAGTTATCCAAACAGGATGCCACATAAATTTCTTATGGCACTAGCACATCTAATTTATTTTAAATACCACAGCACGTTTGCTGCTTAATTAGGTATTCCTCTTTTATCTTTTTCTTTTGCACATGGTTCTCCTTTTCATCCTGTGTTAAAAGTGCACCTGCAGCACACATGAAATATTATCCATCATACTGCCTCCATATTGAAATCTCACACAGCACAGCATCAGTCCATCCGCTTCACATCCCTCAGGGCTTTTTTTGCCATGAGGTAGCACTACAGAAACCGGTTCTTCCCAGCTCATGCAGCTGCATTCTACTAGCTAGACCCATTTGTTTTTTGCTCTCAGCCAATCACAAAGCCTCCTGCTAGATGGCATGTTGTTTTTAGCCAATAGGATAGGAGGGGGATAAAGAAGTAGGGAGGAATGCAGTACCACTGCTCACAGGCTTTACATCCCTGATCTTGAGCTGTGCTTAAAATGACCACTAGTAACCTCTGTCCTGAGACATGCACACACACACACACACACACACACACACACCACAGTATTTTCTCTGTCTGCCTGATATGTTTCTTATGTAACCATCTCTTTTAGATTTTCCTAATCCTGTGTTGTATCATACCTGACAAACCTGGTACATTGCACACTTTTATATGATTGATAACTTTATTTGATGGTCAGTAAGATACCCAGTGAATAAATGTATAATATTTAAAATATGTAACATAGGGTTAGTCATAGATGTCAACTAGTCCCATCTGTACATACTTTTAGTTCTTACCATAATCCCTACCAATATCTGACATTAGAGACTTTGGGTCAAGTGCTTAGCAGCATAGCACTGTATTCTGTCTTGTAAATTAAATTGTCTTGTTTCTATCACAGCGGCTAATAAGTCATCAGCGATCATGTCCACCCACATCGTAGCCTGTCTGCTGCTGTACAGACACAGACAGGTAAGTCTGGCTGTCTTAATTGTCCTCTCTATAACACCCTCTCGTGTACTTTGACACTGTATACGGCAGGTAAAAAAAAACCTCAACCCTCTGTTCCTCACATTTTACTCCTCTTTTTGTCTGTCTCTCTTTTTTCCCTGTTTATCCTACTCTTGAGCCCATCATGTTCCCTCCCAAGGTGATCCAAATGTCACATACCTCTGCATGATAGTAATGAATGTCCCTCTCTGTTGGAGATCTCGCTCTTCCTGCATCATCTGTACATTAGTGGTGAGCCGCTGCCCTCTGCAGGCACACTGATCTAAGTGGCTGACAGTGAAAAACAATTACTGAAATTGTCTTCCTGGCTCCAGGAATTGGCCAGTGCTGCATACACATGTAACAAACTCAAGCCCTGTCTAGAATTTTGTTGTACTGAATCCTGGCTTTGATTAGCTTATGGAGTCACACTCATTTTTTTGAGCTTCATGTTTTTACCCCCACTTTTCTCCAGGGGGTGGTGCTGTCCAAGCTGGTGGAAGACTTCTTCAACATGAAGGAGGAGATCCTTTCTCGGGACTTTGATCTGGGCTTTTCGGGGAACTCGGAGGATGTGGTCATGCGGGCCCTCCACCTGCTGGGAAACTGCGTCAATGTGACCAGCAGTTCAAATCGCAATGGAGAGTTCACCATTGCACCCAGCCAAACTGTACCAGCTCTTTTCGAGCTCAACTTCTACAGCAATTGCCTTTTCCATGTCTTCATTTCTGATGCAATCATTGGTACGTTGAGCCAAGACGTTGTTATGTTCTGTGCTCACTCTGGTGTATCACTAATCAAAGACTTGTTTAGGGGTGTGTTGTGGATAAACTTGCTGTTGACATTTTAAATTCCATCAGTCAGACGCTAGTTTTCCTAAGCCTAGATTTTTCTTTACAAATTTATTTTAATGCTTTGTCTCCAGCCTGCAGTATTCTGTCACTGCAGCGAGAGCTGGTAGCGGAATCAGAGTCTGACCATCCGCCTGATGGTCTGAGTAGCCTCCCACTCAGTCAGGAGAGACTCATTCGCAAGGCCGCTGGGCTCTCGCACTTTCTTGTCAATGAGGTGACAGTGGCACCAGTAAGTCCTGCACATTGTCCCAATTGAAATACTTTATTTTTTCTTTTTCTTTATAATTTTCTCAGCAGTCAACAGTCACAACTTGACAAACAGCAATCAAATAGAGCAGAAACAGACAATACAAAACAACAATACAAAAACAAAATCACATTTAGGTCTCATCAAAGTAATGTCAAAAAATGGTTTCCGCACCTTCAAGAAGTAACTTTGAATCCGTTCCATTCTAGCCACATAAAGCATTTAATTGAGGCACTTCCTGAAACATAGGGGCAGTGGAGACTTCCAATTAAGTAGTATTATTTTTTTTTAGCTGCAACCATGCCTGCTCTAATAATTTGCTTCTGATGGGGGAGGAAGGGCCTTGGTCTTGTCGGAGCAACCAGAAATAGTCCAATTGCAATCCGGCTGGATATTTATCTGACATTGTTTGGAAAGACAGTTAAATATGTCACTCCAGAAATTACCTAATACTGGACAGTGACAGAATAAGTGACAGTGATCCCTCTGAGATACCACATCTGTCACAAGGGGGAAACTGATTCAAAAATATTGTTAAGTTTGGTTTTAGGTAATGCAGTCTGTGTAAGACTTTAAATGTAATTAATCTGTATCTAGAGCAAATGGACCAGCTCTGCATAGCGGACAAACCTTCCTCCCTCAGTTCATCTGACACCGGAGCACCCAATAGGGCGGCAGGCTTCAATTGTTATCGTAAAAACAGTGACAAAACAGGAGATCAAATGCTTTGAATCACAGAAAGTGTGACTCTATAGTTTGATTGTGTGAATTTTGGGATAGGCTCCGCTGCAAAATGCCTGACTTGAAGGTAGTGATAAAAATGTTGTTGGTGATACTTAGTTTGGAGCTAAAGAAAGAAGCAAATGTAATGGTCACTAATACAACACAGCCCTCTTTTCCACCAGTCCAGAAACACTCTATCCATAAGTGCCGGCTTGAACAAGTGATGGTATGTTATAGGGGTGTATACTGAGCTATTCACCAATGCAAGGGATTTTTAAATTTTTATTCAAAATCCTCAGTGATTTTCTGAGAATGAAGTAGCAGAAGCAGCACTGGGAGAGAAGCTTCTGAAACTAGCCGGGACTCAATTTTTAACCAAACCGTTGAGACATCAGACCAGCCTTCGTAGGGACAGCCCCACTGCCAGAAAGTGAGAGCCTAGTAATAATGCTAAAATATCAGAAGGGGTCACCATCTTACTAAATTTTATACAGTACAATGAGTCCAACAAGGGGCAAGAGGACATTTTTAAGTGCATCTCTATATTGTAAGACAAACCCCTTGTATGTCCTTTTTTTTTTTTTAAGTGAAAATGTATACAGACAACAACATATGACCAACCCATATCAACATTTGATCTTTATCAAACGTCATGCCATCATTTCTTCCACATAAAAGGCATCCTGCCCCTGTGTGATTAATCAATTAAGAATGCCTCTAGCTGACACATAGTAGTACTGATCAGTTGTAAACTTTGGTTGTTTGTTCCTGATGATGCTGTTGATGATTGAAACAGATTTTGAATGTGACAATCCACATGGTTCATTGGCGTTGTTTCACCGTGTCCCTCCCTCTCTTCCTGTCCGTCTCACAGCCCTGTCAGACGATTTACCAGGTTTTTCATGATGCAGTGACCCGGCTGATCCAGTATGGAGTTCTCTATGTAGCAGAGGTCAGTTTACAGATACAGACCTTACTAGTGACGGACAAGAATAAAAGAAACCATTGTGACTAATTCTGGAAGTTGACTCGCGGGGAACATCTCAGAAAGCGTTGTATATATTTGTTGTGCATTTTGGGCTACTATATGTTCCGTAGTTTGGCTTCCGTTTTTGGTGTTGGCCATGCTGCTGTGAACACGTGCTGTTGTGCTAATAAGTGGTTAATATTACGTCGTAGTCTGTGTTATCATTTTTATATCTAGTAACATGAAACAGTGAAGAATATAAGAATAATCACTTACTGAATGTGTAGTATGTGGTGGGTCTTTTCCATAGCCCTGATGGCCTAATTTTTGTGTTTTTGTGTGTGTGTGTGTGTGACAGGAGGACCAAGAGGAACTGAGTCCCAGCCCCACAGAGGAACCATGGCCCAAAAAGTTCCCTGAGCCCCTTTCCTGGAGAAGCGATGAGGAGGACGAGGACAGTGACTTTGGAGAGGAGCAGAGAGATCGCTACCTAAAGGTCTACTTTAGTAATACATATCTCTAAAGCCAACAGAACCTCCACGACATAACAACTTTCAGAACTGTTTTCAAGTTGTTTAAATGAGCAACATCCAGTCACTGACTTTTTCTCTACCCGTTCCAGGTGAGCGTTTCCACAGAGCACCAGGAGTTCTTCGTCTTCCTACAGCGACTTGTCAGTCCAGTGCTGGAGGCCTACAGCGGCGCAGCCATCTTTGTCCACAGTCTGAGTCAGCCCATGGCTGAATCCGACTACACCCAGAGGCTCTTCAGATACCTGCTCACCCGCACAGAGAGAGGAGTGGCTGCTTATGGTAGTACTGCAATATTTCCGAACATACACTTTAGAAAAATTGCAGAATTATAAAAAAAAAAAAAAAAAATTATCATTCAACTTGGAACAAAAAGTCTCTGCGTAATTATAACACGTTATTTCCTTCTGTAATACAAAATTAATTATTAAACCTGTTACTGGAACAAATGTGCTAGAACTAGACTAATGCTATGACTTCTGAAGACTGAATTAACTAGTAAAAAAAAAATGTTTTTCCCAGGTGAAAGTGCAACTCATTACTTGGTTAAGAACACAGTGAGGACATTCAAAGAGCTTGGGGTAAGAATGTGTTTATTTTATTATTTATTTTAATTCATAACACATGATGTGTTGCTTACAGTTATTTAAATACACTTTAGTGTTAACAAAGTAGGGTTTGGGTTGTGTTCAGGTTCTTCCAGCTTGAGTTACGAGTTTCTTTCTGTGTTGTAATCTTCTGTAGGTCCTGAAGCAGAGAAGAGAGAACGAGGTGACAACTCTGGAGCTGAGCAGCACCTTTCTACCTCAGGCCAATCGGAACAAACTCCTGCAGTACATCTTAGGTTTCACCCTGCTGTGACCGACAAATCCTTCAGCCCAGCTCTGACCCCAGGCTCCTTCCAATAAAGGGCTTCTACTGGTTACTTCTAAACAATCCCAGGTGCTACTCTGTGGAAAGCTTTACCAGGAAGTGCCTTCATGTAACAGCCGCTAACTGTTAGCCATTAGCCGGAAGAGACTTGAAGCCAGTCTTCCCTTTTTGTTCCAGTCTAGGACTCCCTGTCGTAGAACTGTGCAGCTGATAAAACACATGTATCATTCTTTGAAGAGGTACCTCTAGGGATCATCTGATCTTTGTGAACTTTGCCAGTGAAGTCATGAGGTTTTAATATGATCAAAATTTCAGATCAAATCAGAAAATGTACTTAAGCAGGTTAGTAAATAAGAATCACTTTTACAGCAATCCGAACAAAGCAAGCTGCCTTTCGTCTATACAAGTGAACAAGCAAAATATGCATTAAAAATAATGGTAAACATAACTCACAACACAAGCATTTTTATGTTATGCACTCCACTATCATACGGTCAGAAAAAAGTCAGTTTGATGAAACGCTAATTTTGAAAACTAATCTCTGTTCATAGGCCAGAAGACTGTTATTTGTAGTGCATTCAAATGCATGCACTCTAGTGTCATGGAATTTAAAAATGTAATAACTTCTATCTAATGAACAGTAGATAAAATAAGAATTGTCCCAGCAAAATGGGTACATATCCAAATTTTCATTTGCAAAACTAAATAAACTTATAAACAGCTTTGATCAGTTATACTTCACACTTATTGGTTTAAGATATCAAAAAATAGAAGCTGCAAATCCGTTCAGCTGTGCAAAAATATCTACGCAAACACCTGTTGAAGTCCAGTGCAGTCAAAGCCTAAAATCACAAGCATCTATAGTTAAAGGAGAATTCCGGGCAATTTTAGGAGAGCAGAGCCACTGGCTGCAGCAGGTCAAAAGTTCAATACCTATGCACATGTGCATAGGTATTGAACTCTTGAACTGCAGCTCTCCTGGCTCCACTGTGGTGTCAGGTTACAGCCTGTTTCTACATAGTTATTACTAAGGACATAACAACAGCAAATTGTTTTTTTGTGGAAAAAATACATTTTGGAATATTGGATTGTTTGACAATCGACTAGTGTAGACTTTACTGGAAAACAGGAAATAAACAGAGGTATGGATTAACACAACTTTTATGCCTTTTGTCACATCTACTGCAGTCAGATTCACTGTGTTCCCTTGGAAGGAATAACTGCACATGGGTAGCATTTGTAATGACCTTTTGAACATGTTTAGACGCTAAAAACACATTTAAATCTTGCCCTGTTGAAGCCTGTTGGGGGCTGATTCTAGCAGGAGGATAACACGGTGTAGGCAGCACCGCTTGTTTTCGTTTTTCTTGCTACCGACACCACTCCAAATTTCCAAACAACAGAGCTACGTGTTGAAATCAACCGGAATTCTCCTTTTAAGTGCATTCCAACCATTAATATCTAAGTGCATTCAGTTACACTTTGGTCATGGATTTTGTTGAAAAGTGACTTTGATCTGTGTGTTTGCGTAACACCTTTTTCACTTCTCAATGAATGTTACACAGGACTAAAAATAGTTAAATACCAGCCTTTATATCCACGTATGTTCAAATGCAACAAGCTCAAAAACTCTTTGGTAATGCCTTTCAGGGAAAGCAGAGATTTGGGAGTGCCACCATTTTTTCCTGTATTATAAACACACTGTATAAAAGCCGTTCTCAGCGTCACTGCTCTAATGGTTGGGCATACTTAAAACAGGAATTGCATAGTGTGTTAAAAAAAAAAAAAAAGGTACATATCCACTGTGTAGCTGATTTAAACGAAAGGTTACGTGTTTACTTTTAAATGCAGATGACTGAAAATGAAATAATATTTCTTAACTGTCAGGTTTACCTATTCTTTATCGTTGTTGGTTCAATGCTTCATTTCAAAGTTTCAGCACCACTGTCTTAATTCACCAAACACAGTCTAGAAACTTTCCGTAAACACACTTAAAACTACCAGAAAGTAGATTCTGATAATTCCTGTTTTGGTTCCACAATGCATGTGTCAAAAAAAAAAATGGTGTCAGGCAGGTTGGGAATAAAACTTCTGGTAACCGAATGAGTTGATCATGAAAACACTACCAAAATAATGAAATTAAAGCTGATAATTGAACCTCAGTATACAGTTCATGTGCATTTAGCTGCTGAACATTTTCCATTTTTTGTTTTTACTGTAAAATAACAAAGGTCTTGTCGTATGTGTGTAATTCTGAACTTGAATATGTTTTGCATTTAACATAAATGTACAACATCTGAGTTAATGTTGGTGTATGAGTGCACACCAACTGAAAAAGTGTGTGTTTGGAAGGGGAGAGTAAGTTTGATGAATTTTTGGGATTATCAGAAGGAATGCTAACAATATGTTCTCAGATTGATAATGTGAAGACAGTTTGAATGTTAGAAAGCAACATCCTTGATCTGTCAGGGCAATACAATTAAATACAAATCAGGTTACTGGTGGTATACATTTAAGTGAATATTTATACTGAAAGACTTGTTGACAGTAATCAACAACACTGCTTGTTTCAGTTAACTTAAATGCTATGTTTGCTTTATTTAATATTAGAAACCTGCATATTGTCATGCAATCTTTCAGATCTATGTAAGAAATATCCCTAAAATGAAAACTTGGATTGGTGAATGACACCCAGAGCATGTTGAAGAACAGAAAAGTATGTCTTTTAAATGGGAATGTGATCAGTGGGATTTGATTTACATTCAAAGCATTTTTGAGCCCACAAATAAGTCCCCATGCTGAGGAAACCCTCCGCCAAGATAAAACCACTCTACATTCTGTACTGCATGTTTCCTCTGGTCGCCTTTAATCATCGACATTTTAATGTGAACTCTACTTAACCTAAGAATTGTATTTTACAGTTTAGTGTGTGAATTTTGTTGCAGAGAAAGATAGTTTGTATAGGAGCTAAAGTTAAACTTGTTACCTCTTGAATGTATCTCATCTGTCCTCAAAAAGGTCAATGTGATATCGTAGAGTACTCAATGGAGTCGGTACAGATATGATACAGTTTTTATGAACTATGATTATTGTTGAGACTCGTTGCTACTGAAGCTGCATTAACAACATCCCACTACAACTACATTATGTAACTTTGTAGGATTAAAAAAAAAGCCTGTATCTGGGGAGCAGGTGCCTTTTTAATGCACTGTAGTTGTCTTTGGTTTTGTTTTTGTTCTGTCTCTGTGCATGTTAACAAATGATTTCATTTGGGAATCAAAAAGAACACTGTAGATTGTAACTTAGAAAAACACAAGAGCAGAGAACTTGTGGTTACTGTAAGAAGAATCACCAGCTACTAAAAACAAGTGTCACCTTTTTTGTTGCTTTCTCAGAGCAAAGCACAATGATCATTGTTAGATTTTGTTTTTAAATAAATTAATTATAGATTAACAATTGTGTCTTCTGTTTGTTTTTTCAGTGGGGGATTGGACATTAAATGTTTAGGTATCAGTTATAAATAAAGTTGATTTAAAGTAGTTCACTTGTTTTCATCCATATTTTTTCATACCTCGTACAGTCTGTTAAATTTGCCCTACCATAATCTCTCAATCAGTTTTTTTTGCAGGCCTTTCTTAGAATTTAATTTCAATGCAGTTAACATTCTTAACAGATAATGTCTGTATGTATACTTAGCTTTTACTTTGCATATTCTTGTTTTTGTCCTGTAGCTTCTTGGAGTATTCTGGGCTTTTATTTTAAACATGGAAATATACAAGAATGTTGTAGAAATGGATAAAGCCCAATCACATCTCTGCATTAAGAATCTGTGAAAATATGATGTACAATGTGAGGATTGGATGCTTTTCTCTGTTTTGTATAAACAAGTGAGGAGTCATTACGTGTCAGGTTAGGGAGGAAGGATGGCTGACTTTGGTTGGCCCATGGGAGGACAGTAGAATGCTTACTAGGACTTGATATTTAGCACAAGCGCTGTTGTTGAAGATGTCCTCTTGGGAGGGGATGGATTGGGGGATGGCCGCCTGGTGCCTCCAATAGGACACATCTTCAGTTGTAGATATACGGAGACCTGAGGCCAACTGAAGCTTTTGTTACCATGAGGACGAGGCAGAAACGACAAGTGTGCGTCCTTCTTCCAAACAAGCAGCACCTGGACTGTATTGTCAGGGTGAGTGGCTTCAAAATGATTTTTTCATGTCAAACATTTCTGTATTTTTTATTAATCTTTTATTTTAATGCATCTCTTGGAACTGGAGAAATATACAGACCCCAGAATTAATTTGACACTAACAGCTGCCATTGATGTGCCAGTATTATACAATATTACACCAAGCTCAAATGTGATTATTTTAACCCTTGGGTTGAATTCGACTTTTATATCAGAAAGGTTTTCTTAAAACCAAATTGACCCAAAATTACTTCGATGCATGCATGTACCTTGTGTGGAACCCAAATAAAAATTTTCACAGGTAAAATTAATGATTACTTCCATTGAATTTTGTGTTTTATTCAATTTCATAGCATTTGGAAAAAATGTGTGTGTGCGTACTACATGAGCTGTGTTAAGTGTCCTGACTAAACTTTGACATAAACCTAGTCTGTGATTTACTCAACCTCCTCTGATCTTAACTTTTAGTCACAATAATTCATAATTTCTCAGTTTTTTTAAACAAAAAAAAAAGTATAATGTCATTTAAATTAGGATTATTGACCATGAATAAAAAAAAGAAACCAGCTAAAAGCATCAAAAAAAGTTAATTTTCTATTTTGACCCAGAAGAACAAGCATATGGTCAGCAGGAGGACAACACAAGGGTTAATATATTTTGGAAACATTAAGTGTACTTCTTCAAACTGGAAAAACTTCTGAAACGGCATATTTACTATTATGGGAAGCTAAATTCTAAAACAATAAACTCTGGATAAGGTCTAAGTCCTTCAAATTTTGACCTACTGTACAACAAAACCAAACGGTCTGTTTGGACGGTGTCTGATAGGACAAAGCCCAAATTCTGTATAAGTATGAACCCAAAGCTTACATGCTTTGTATATGCACCTGCTATGCGAGAATGGAAGATCTATGTTAAATAGCGGTGTCAAATGTTTGGCATGACACAGAAATGAAAATAAATGAAAGGTATTCTTACAGTATGCACTAAGTTTGTTGTATGTGTTATGCTTTTTGTAGGTGAGCGCCAGAGGCCAGGATGTGTTGAATAGTGTGTTGAAGCACCTTGGCGTCAGTGAACTCCAAGTCTTTGGTCTGGCTGTTCACAGAGGTCAGTTAGTGTCTGTGTGGGAGTTCTAGAGAAAATGTTTTCAATTAATTCCTTGCGGGATGCTGAAATTAAAGGAGGCTGCAGGGAAATAAATGAACAAGAGCCTGTGAAGTTAAAGATAACCATAGGCAAACAAACTGATTGTTGCAAACAACTCTATTTTCTCTATGCTAATTAAATGTGTGCATTTTTTTTCGCAGATAATGAATACCTCTTTCTTGATTCGGAGCAAAAGCTGAGCAAGTACTTTGGCAAAAGATGGAACCGAGGATCCTTAATGGTGAGTTCACACTCTTTTTAGAACATTAGTGAACTCACAAACAGTGATAATGTATAGTGTAGACCATGTATCAAGCCAGATGTTCTGCACAAACTAACCTATGTCCCATTATTGTTCAGGGGAATATTTATGGTCTTAAAACTCAATGTGATTTTTGCTTTTTTTCTTCAATATTAACTAGACTGTCTGCACAGTAGAAGTATCTGCAGAATTCAAAGTGAGCATTATTTCTCTTTGACCCTGTTGAAATATTCATTATACATTTATTTCCAGGTCCCATTCATCTTATTTCTGAGAGTGCAGTATTATGTAGAGAGTGGGTTGCTAATTCTGTAAGTTGGTCTCGCATCAGCATACTATTTCTTAAGAATATTCATCTGTCTGCACACATACAAACTATAATTGTTCTACCCACTGTTTTAATGTCATGTATGTTTTTCTTTTATATGGAAATTTGATTTCCTATTTGGCTGTTTAAGGAGCAGCAAAGTGCAGCAGCTTTACTACACTGAGCTGAGGAAAAAGGTGCTGCATTCAAAGAGCTGCCATCAGGAAGCTTTGCTCTTCCAGCTGGCAGCTTCTGCACTTCAAGCTGAAGTCGGAGATCTGGAGCAGAGAGCAGAGCGGAATAATGAAGAGGAGGAAGAGGGGGGAGAAGAGAAAAGACAGGAGAGAAAAAATAGGAATTACTTTCTTCCAGAGGATTACTTTCCCTCATGGGTAAAAAAAAACGTGTGACCATTTGGAATTAACCATACGTTTTTGTGTGTGTGTGTGTGTGTGTGTAACTGTAACATGAGTTAATGTTCTCAGCTGATACAGCGTCGTGGACGGGACTTCCTGCTCCAGCATTGTCCAGTGTTACACATTGAGCTGAGAGGTGTAACACGCAGCCAAGCTGTCCTGCAGTTTATAAAAGAGGCCAGCAGCCTGCAGGATGGACCAGTTACCTTCTACAGGATGAGACAGGTCGGACTGCACAGAATTAACCAAAGAAAGACACCAAAATACTGTAACTGTAATGACATAAACATATTTAACTGAGGACACATACTGCAACATCTGCTACAGTGGTGCTCAGTTTATGCTTGTTGACTAAAAGAGGAATAAAAGTTTTGGAAATTTATTTTAATACCTAAATTAAAAGGTATTTATTTTCTTTTGCTAAATAAATGTTCTTATTTAAAATACAGGTCATAAGTGTTAAATTCTTTTTATGGCCAGTTATTTCTGATTCAGGATATGCATCCTGATAAAGTTCCCTTGGCCTTTAGAATTAAAATAGCCCCACAT
Source organism: Percina caprodes (assembly GCA_013375575.1). Taxonomy (NCBI): domain Eukaryota; kingdom Metazoa; phylum Chordata; class Actinopteri; order Perciformes; family Percidae; genus Percina; species Percina caprodes. The sequence goes on from JABXJD010000010.1 coordinate 6,230,495, forward strand.
CATCACATACTCTTCACCATGCTTAGAGATAGGCATGGTTTTATTTCAGTTAGACTAATACCTGGTTTGATTTGCATTGAGAGATGATTTTATAAAGTATCCCATGCCTATCTCTAAGCATGGTGAAGAGTATGTGATGATGTGGGGCTATTTTAATTCTAAAGGCCAAGGGAACTTTATCAGGATGCATAATATCCTGAATCCAGGAAATAACTGGCCTTTAATAATAAAATCTGCCTGCCTCTATGGGAATTTAACATAGGGTATGTATACTTATGACCCTGTATTTTAAATAAGAACATTTATTTATTTACAATACGTTATTCATTCACAAAGAAAATTGGTGTCCTTAAAGGTTGGATTTTACCTCATTTTTAATTTAGGTATTAAAATAAATTTCCAAAACATGATTTTGTCAACTTAAGCATGTGTATGTAAACTTTTGAGCACCACTGTATATGAGATCATGTTTTATATTTAAAACTCTGCTTCTTCATCTGTGGTTTTATGTGCAGGAGAAGAAAGAGATAAGAAGTTCAATTCTTCTTGGTGTGGCAATGAAAGGAGTCCATATTTATCAGGTGGGTCTTTTTTGGAATTTATTTTTGCATATACACATTCATGCCTGTGCTTGAATAAATACACTTTCTGGCACTTTCTTGGTCAATTCACTCCTGAGGTTGCATGTATTAAGATTTTAAACTTTTCTTAAGGAGGTGGGAGGGAAGCAGTGCCAATTGTATGTCTTTTCCTGGACCGATATTGAACGCCTCACTTTCCAGGTTGGTTCCAAAGATTACACACACACACCAGAGCATACTTGTGTTCACATAAACGTGCATATTGCTGCCACTTTCTCTACCCCTGTTTTAGGATTGTATTGTACCTCTCACTTGCTCTCCAGGGCAACAGGTTTGAAATCTCTGCCGTGGGCTCTCTGTGCCTCCCTAAGCTGGTGTATTATACTCCTTCAGCCACCCACTCCAAACACATCCTGAGGCACCTCAGTGACAGTCACCGGTTCCACATCACCACCAGAGATGCAGTTGGCCACCTCCACCAGCTGGAAGACATGCAGGGTCAGCAATCTAAGAAAAAAAATATTTTGTCAAAGCTGTTTCATTTTAAACTTATCAACAACTGGACTGTGGGTTGATTGGCTCCTGATTCTTAACAATGATTCAATAAATTTTTTTTTTTTATCCAAACAATATATTATTGGTAACCTCATGAATATATATATATATATATATATATATATATATATATATATATATATATATTTCTCATCCTCTGCCAAAGCATTTTGAAAACAATATCATGAAAACAAATATTCAGGGAATTTTTAACCAGTATCTCACATAATCACAATTGAAAAGTGTCTTTTTCTTTTACTCTTTCTCGGTCTCTCTGCAGCCAGTCAGTTCTATAAAGAGGCCTACATTTATGACACAACACGCTTGGCACACAAACTCCATAGCAACTGCCTCAAATCCTCAATGTCTGACTGCAGTGTTGCCGACGAAACAACCACAGCCTGGTCCAAAGAGGAGGAGGAGGAGGAGGAGGAGGAGGAGGAGGAAGTCACAGGTTATTTAGAAGGAAAAAACATGTTTCATGATGTTGCAGCTCTATGCAGGCAAATAATTTTATCAGCTTTCATTTTGTTCTTCCCATCTTGTACACTCTATTCCACTAAATCTTTCATAATAAATGATAACTAATTTAAGTATAAAGACAGGGAACAATTAGAGCTACTAAACTAGTCCCATAACTTTGTAAAGTCCACCAAATATACAAGCTAATAGGGCAAATAGGGCTTGTTTCTGGAAATCAGGAAGAGTAATTGAGAATCTCTCATCTGTATGTTGACTGCAGCAGAGTTTGAGCTGTGTGTGGACGAACCAGAGGAGTTATTTGTCGACAGCCCAGCCGAATTGTCGTGGTTGGCTGAGCTGTCTGTCGAGGGAGCTTTGGTGTTACCCTCTTCTTATTGGGCAGGTTAGTCCAACAAAAAGCACAAAGACGTATCTAGAATAAGCTTGATCATGTGTTTACCATTTCATATGCACCACATCATTTTCTGTGCTCTTTCATTATCAGCTGTCACCATGGAAATGAAACAGGTGAGCAGATCTCTCTGATTGAACATTTCCAAATTAGCCTTACATCAAAGTTTTCAATGTGTTTCTCTGATCTTTGTGCAGGTTCTGAAGAGCAGAGTTGATGAGGAAGAGGTTTCTATGGACTAATTTACAGCCAGGGGCAAGAGGGAGCCAATAAAAGCTCACGACAAGAGCTCTGATGCTCACATCATAGATCGGATTATGTACCTAATATATACATTATGCTGCTTACAAATATTTTATTTTATTTATAAATGAAATTACCTTTACCTTTTACCTTTTTTAATCAAAGTTCATATTACAAAGCCCCTAAACACCAACGGTCCACCCCCACAGGTCTTCTCACGCATGATATCTAATTAGAGCTCCTCTCAAGACTGTGTGGGAGTGTACAGACTGGGCTTGATTGACACCTCCCATATGTTATTTCTAGAACAAATATTCCTGTTTTGCCTTTCTTTACTGAACTGTACCAACAGACATGTAGATATTATTAAGCAGCTAGATTGAAGGTGCATTATTGTAAATTATATAAAATATATAAATAAGCAATAAAAAATACATATGGTTTCTTTTGTTTAAGTGTGAAAGTTTTTTCACAGTAACAGTATATGCGTATAGAACAGCAACAACAGAGTAAATATAGCTTTCCTTAGTATGTGGGGGTGGTGGCGGCCTTGACCTGCCACTTTGCTCATTTGAAATCAATGATGTCTCTCTCTCATGGGTGGGCCAAATTCTCTGGACAGGCAAAGAAGAGAAAGGGGAGGTAACCTTGCTCCTTATGACCTCATAAGGAGCAAGATTCCAGATCGACCCATTTGAGCTTCCATTTTCTCAAAGGCAGAGCAGGATACCCTGGGCTCGGTTTACACCTATCGCCATTTCTAGCCACTGGGGGACCACAGGCAGGCTGGGGGGGACGCATGTCAATGCTAAAAAACCTCATAAAGTGAAATTTTTATGCCATGGGACCCTTAAGAAAGTTAGTAAAGTTGGGTATGTTATCTTTCCATTTCATTTTAGGTATCTGGGATTTGCCTAAGATTATAACCTAGGTGTGCCAACTTTTTTTTTTAATCAAGCTTTATTGAAAGACGTGGATATACATCAGGAAATAACATCTTCTCTCTTAAGAGTCTACGTTCATACGCGAGCAAGGGGGTTACTAAAAGAAAAAAAATCAAAACAAAGCAAACAAAAATGTATTGCTTAATATTGGCAGTCAGTTCCAAAAAGCTTGGCTTCTTCTTTTTAAAACTTTGACTTATGTAAATAAAATTTGGTTAAAATAATTAGTGAATTTATCATATGAAACTCTGAATGAAACTTTTTGTCATATTGAGTGAATCCAAACAATACATTCCTACACAATCTGCTCTAAAGTTTCTTGGTATATTGGCAAGACCAAAATAAATGTACCAGTGTTTTCCGTTCAGTCCTCCACAAAAACTACAGATGATATCAATGTCTTTTTTCATTTTCTGCACGTAATGGTTAGTTGGGTAAAATCTGTGAAACATTTTGAAAGACTTAACTTCTTTAACTGCTAGATATGAGCCAACGTTCTATTTATTTATTTATTTTAATTGACAAAGGACAGTATATTATAAACCTAATATTATACTTTAAACCTGAAGCCTTGGAAAAATGGTTTATCAAGTTAAGAGAGTGACATAACTGGTTCTTGTCCTTTAAAAAAATCGTAGTGTCATCTGCCAATTGGAAATTTTGGAAACTCTTTACCAAATATTGAGATACCTTCAACATTTCTGTCAGACATAATTTAAAGCGACAATAATTCAGTGACTAAAATAAATAAGAAGGGGGAAATAGGGCACCCCTGCCTGACCCCTCTATTAATTTGAAATATTTTAGAGGTATTGAGATTAACTATAACTGAGCTGTTAATATCTTTATAGAACATACCAACAATGTCGACAAAATGTAGAGAGATATAATGCCTTGCTTCACTGTAGCTGTCATCTCCCCGTGACTGATGCATTCTTAGTACACACATAATAAGGAGTTATGGAGATGTTCCCAAAAGTGTATATAAAATTCAATATATAGGCCGTCGATTCCTGGAGACTTTGACCATTTCATTCATTTTTCATTAAAAATAGTGCATCTTTAATTTCATTAACTGGTCAGATTCACACATTGATTTAAATTCTTCATCAATTAAAGGGATGGTAGCTTGAACATTATCCAGAACATTTGCACAATCATTTGTATTAAATTGTGATTCATATAAATTCCTGTACAATTTGGTGACAAAATTAGAAATTAACTTTGGATCTTTAGAAGGAACTACAACAATATTGAGGGCAGATAAAGATTTTCTTTAAAAAAAAAAAAGAGAAAAAGGTAACTTGTGTTCTTTTCCCGTTCTAGCCATTTGACTCTTGACCTAATGAACGCTCCTTTTACTAAGTCTAAATAAATTTGGCCCAGCTTTAGCTTACTTATTTCAAGTTCTTCTTCCAAAATAATGTTTGCTTTTGTCAGTAAAAGGTCAAGTTTGTGCATCAATTCAGCTTCTACCCTACATTTTTCTTTTTTTTAATTCCTTACTTCTTCGGATGTGAGCAAAGTTTCCTCTACAGAGCAGACAGAAGTATGTCATCCTGTCTTCAGCCAATCAGCGCGACAGGCTGCAACCCAAACACGGAAGCAGCTCAAACGGCTGCAAAAAGGCGAAAATAAAAGTTCAGGCTCCTCCTGTTACATTATTGAAGCTTACGTTATTATTCTTGTGGACAGTTTAAAACCACAGAAACGATAGGTCACATTGTTTGCCAGAGATGGCTTTCTCTTGGTTTCGCATAGCTGTGCCGCTGTGTTTTGCGATTTTATCGGTTATTGTCGCTACCATTGGACACCATCAGGGTAAGTGGCATCACTATAATGAAGGTAAGTAAATGTGTGAAATAATGTGAAGGCTCGCCGTAACTTTGTCCAGATGGAACAGCAGTGTATAGCTAGTTAAGTGTAGATGAAACAGCAAACTGTGTAATGTTGGCTAACAGCGCCCCCACTTGGCTCATATGTTTCTTGTATAACACCGGGCTCTTGTCCACAGCGATGCCTCCTCCTCTGCCCGCCGCCCTCGGTGTGTGCACTCTGGCCGGAATGGCGCTCATTTTGAGGGACATTAGCTCGAAAATGAAAGGTGAAAACCGGACGTGGAGCGGTCTACTCAGTCAGTATCTGGTGGTGAAGGGAATGGGCTGGCTGGGCAGGCGACAGAGAAAGAAACTTGAAGCCGATACACTCAACGTGAAGCTAGTCCAAGAGGAAACTCTGCTGAAGCGCCTGCACAAACACGCAAACACATGTTATGGAAGACAGTATGACTTCAACTCAATACAAGGTAAGGTAATAGTTTATAAGGACACCAAACTGCACGCGTTGTTATATATATGTTATATATCTCTATCTCTCTCTGACACACTGATGTGTCCTCTGACTGGCTGTGAGGTAATAAAAGACTTTACTGAGTTCGTGAAACCACAGCCCAACCCCTTCAAAAGGATTTAGCTGCGTCTCCACAATGCCAGGATATAATTCAGGTGGATACATATAAAGTCTGTCTATTTGAATGTAATTTGTTGGCTAAAAATAGTGACATTTAAGATTATTGACCCAACAATACTAGCTCTAAAACACTCACCATGTGTGTTGTAAAATGTAAACTTTCAGGTTGTTAAAGCTCCCAGATTCCCCTGAGACAAACCAAGGCAATATCTCAGTGTCCTTAATGTAGCTATGGCTATTAATGAAAGTATAACTGCAGAAAGGGAAGAATCATCCCTAAAATACTTTTAATAATTAAAATGTTAATATAGCCTGTATAGCATTGTTATTGTATCAGCTGGAAAACACCTAAAATTATGTGCAGAAGAGGATGTATTAATGAACGGTCATATGAATGGTCATATTCAGAACTGTGTGTTGCCTCTCAGATAACAAAAATAACCAGTGGGAACAGTATGTATGATGATAAATAATTTCAACTAACCCCATTCCATTATCTTCATCAGTGAAATGAAGATTTCAAAATAATTAAAGGGAAATGGTTTACAAAGACAGTTTTCTATCATAAACAGAAACCGTAAACTTGTTATTTTCAAGATAGTGATGGCTTCCGGGCGTGTCACCCCATCACCACATACGAGCACTACCGGGAGTTCATCAGTCGCATCGCGGCAGGAGAGGAGAAGGTGATCATTGCTGAGAAGCCGCTGATCTTGGCCATGACCTCTGGGACGTCGGGAGCCAGCGCCATGCTACTCAGCACCAAAGACACCAACTCTGAGTTCTTCCTGCAGGTGAATCTTGACGATGATGATTTGTTGGCCAGGCTGTAGCCTATGCTGTGTGGTTGTGCATGTGAAACTGGTTGCGATATTCATGTTTGTGTTTCCACCAGGGAGTGACTGTGTGCTTGGAGGCCATGGTAGGAGCATTTCCTGCAACCGACAGTCTACAGCGCACCACCAAGTTCTTCTATTCACCCACTTTTCGCCAGTCTGAGGCCGGTATTCCCATCGGACCAAACTCCTCCACACCAGCCTCCTCGCGTCACATGCTCAACCTCTACACCACCCCAGCACCCGCCTTTGAGGTACAATTCACAAGATAATCAGCATGACTTTTACATCTTTATCTTCTAATGAGTGATTTTATTTTTTTTTATCTTTTTCATGCAGAATTTCTTTCCATTTGAAATGTTTGTAAGGAATTGTACTGTCCTCTGTCCCCTCTTTCAGGTTCCCAGTGAGAAAGACACCCTCTACCTGCATCTCCTGTTTGCTCTCAAAGATCCCAGCGTGGGAACACTGGAGTCCAACTTTGCTTCCACAGTCTTCTATGCTTTCAGTGCTTTACAAGTAAAGCATAGCTCATGTCATGATTCATTATACAGATGATACATATTATATAAAAACACCTTTTTGTGTTACTTTTACTCTTTTTTGCATAATGCCATTCTCTACTTTATGAAAAGCTAGAAAAATGTTACTGAAAACAAAAAGGAATCAAGAGACAACATTCTCATTCAGCAGCCACTCCTTTTTTGATTTGGTGGAAAAAGTCCTTGAGTGCGATTTCCTTCATGCTTGCCGGGTTTGAGTCCCACCAGGACATTTTCTACTTAAGTAGGATGAAATCTTGAGTCAGGTGTAAGGCTCCCACTGGCCGAAAGAAAAGCTCAGGTAATTTGTTTGATGGAAAAAGGATTAGAAAAGTAATTTCCATCCCATCCCCTCTCTGTCCCATAGGATCGCTGGCAGGAGCTTGTTGAGGACATTGAACAAGGGAAGGTCAGCAGTGCTTTGGCTCTGGAGCCCAAAGTGAGGTGCAGGCTCGAGGCTCTGATGAAGCCAGACCCAGAGAGAGCTGCTCAGCTCCGGGCCCACTTCCAGGACGGCTTCAGTGGGATCGCTAGGCGGCTTTGGCCTCACCTCCACCTGGTGCTGGCAGTGGACTCGGGCTCCAATCAGATCTATGGGGAAATGCTGAGGGAGAGCTACTGCCAGGGAGTGCCTTTCTATTCGCCTTTCTACGCTGCTACTGAAGGTGGGAACCTGATCCCAGACGCCACTGTGAAAACACCTGCTCTAAAAGTTCTGGTGTGGCCAAATGTCCTGTTAAGTTTCCAAGTAAGAAACTCATCTATGGTTAGTAGTATTAGCTCTAATTGTATGTATGGTTCTCTGCAGGTTTAATAGGGGTGAACCTGTGGCCCAAGGAGCCAAACAGACACTACATGCTGTGTCCTCGTTCAATGTTCTGTGAGTTCCTGCCAGAGAGCAGCCTGGAGGAGGAGACGCCTCGCACTCTGCTGATGGAGGAGGTGAAGAAGGGACACAACTATGAGCTTGTCATTACAAACTCTTCCGGACTGTTCAGGTCTGATTTAATTTACAACCAAAAATGATCTAATGATGAATGAAATGATTAGGACAGTTTTGGGGGTTCATTTAACTGCCCATTTGTCAAATTATAGGCTTCAAAAAGTGAGAAATTATATTTTGGATTTGCTTTGTGTTATTGTTTGGGTTTTGGTTTCACTCATAGAATGAGTGGCTGATGCTTTATAATATCAAGCTTTGTGCCAAGGCTCCATAAGACAATTTTAATGCAATTAAAATTTAAAGATGCTCAGAAGAACTGCAATCTGCACAAGGCAATCGCAAGTATTTTTGCAAACATTAGTTGCATTAGACAGTTGCATAACTGACATTGTGTTTTTGCTGTGTTCCAGATATCGCGTTGGAGACATTGTGAAAGTAGTTGGATTCCACAACCAGTGTCCCATAGTTGAATTTCAATACAGGTACATTTGTTCCCATCCGTATTTATTCATCACCATATCATCTCATGCTGCATGTATTTTCTGCCTGCTTTATCATATTCTCATGTAGCACATAGCAAAACATTTTCTCCTCGCTTCCCTCCGTCTTCTCTCAGACGGGGTCAAATGTTGAGTGTTCGAGGGGAGAAAGTGTCTGAGGCATTGTTCCTTAACGCTTTGAAGAAAGCTGTTGCTCAGTGGCCGGGAGCTCAGTTGGTCGACTACTGCTGCGCTGAGAGCGGCATCATGGGTAATAAGATATGCTTATACCCCTCAGACACAGCCAGATTGTGGAGTTGACATCTGTGAATTCCTTCTGAGTGGTTAGTCAGGTTTGCATTACAATGATTCTGACTTTACTGTGGTGATGTAGGAGATTCAATAGGCGGCTCAGATCCTCATTACCAGGTCTTTATCGAGCTGAAAGGTGTGAGAAACCTCACTGAGAAACAGCGATACAAGGTGAGACACTTGGCAAACAGCATGAGTTTTTCTTTATCATGAAATAGATTTTTATTCTGTTAGCTTTCTTCTCTCCTTTCCTTTCAGTTGGACATCTGTCTCCAGGAGGACTCGGCGGTCTACAAGTCTTTCCGTACCAAAGGCAGCATTGGACCAATGAGGGTGCAGCTGGTGGCGGAGGGTGCGTTCAGGGAACTTCGCAAACACATGATGGCCTTCTCGAGCACCTCACCCAACACCTTTAAAATGCAACGAGTGCTGCGTAGGAAAGAGTTTGCTGACTTCCTCTTAGGAAAAACCGTCTCCTGAAACCTCCAGTTGTTGTGGAGAACAAGACAAAGCTTGTGGACTCTGACTGTGGTGAGCCCTGACTGAATGACTTATTTTTTTTTTTTTTATATAAAATCATGAATGAGGTGATTCATTGTGCCTTTGGGAACTCCTGAACACAATTTTTTTCAAAATCATCATCTGACTGTTTTATTTTCTCAAACATATTTATAATAGTATTAAAGTGAACTACAACTCAACTGTTAAACTGTTATTGTAGTATTGTTTAATTTCATAAAAACGCTATTTAAATTTATTTTTATCTTATTATTGTGTTGCCTTAATATTATTGGGTTGATAATCTTGAGGGAAAAGTGTTTTTGTATACATTTAATGGAGAAATGTTTGTTTCTTCAGCTGAAGATTCTGAAAATTCTCCTCAATAACAGTATTGATGCTTGTTTTTTTGCATTAAAACACATTTTCAACAATATGATAATTTCAATTGATACCCTCTGGTGTTATTGAAGGTTGTGGCACAACCACATCTGCATTGTCCCATAAGGGCAGTGACCTGTGAAGATTAAAGCAACATTTGGCAAGAGTTATACCTAAAAAAGAAATTGGGGGCATACTAAAGTTCTTTTCTGATGAACTATACATTTGTTCTATTTGTAAAAGTCTGTGTAGGTTGTGATCTGTAAGTGACAAATCAGATGAACAGATTAATGGTAAGATTAATTATAGACTAAACCTAATGATTCTCATGACAGCAGGCAGCATAAGGTTGGCTTGCGGTGTCTTGAATTATTTGGCTTTTTTCAGTCAGACGATACCCTACCAGTGCCGGGACTTTATTGACACCACTAGGGGGGGTGTAGTCATATAGGTAAGACTTGTACTGTGGTATGAAATGTTTTATTTTACAAAAGCCAAAAAACACATGGCATTCTGCTTTTGTGATTTATTTGTATTGTATCTGTGGTTCCAGAATACAACATAAAGACAGCATGGTAGGTAAATAAAGCACTTTTAAAGGTAAATAAAGCATTTTTTTTATTTTTTATAAATCCATGCTTTTTACCATATCTTTGTGTATTCATGACAGATTTTCATCTTTTTCTGGCTGATGTTAAGTGAAATGGTGTGTCTGAAATCTTCACGTGCCTTGAGGATTTACACACACCAATACACAGCTTCGGAGCACATCTGCTCAGTCACGAGTTAATTCAGTGCAAACCATCGAGATTTGACAATGACGGGCCTGATTTCTCAATGGATTTGCTGAGGAAATGAGGATGTATTTAATTGAGAGAAGGGATGTTGCATGTTGTGAGTAAATTAAGCTGTCTTATCTATTTTACAATTTAAGTCAGGAGTATGGCTGTTGATTCTCATCAAAGTAAAAAATTGTGAATAAGAGTATTTTTAGCAAAGATGTCATTCATTCATTTTCAATCAAGTAAAATCCCTCACGCTTCACCTTCAAAAACAAAATCTGGGTAAATGTCTACACAGCTAAGAACTATGGGAAATGTAGTTGGAATAATATTTCACATTGCCGTCTGCGTCACTGTCGTATTAGACTAGTAGATAGTGAGCATGTTTAATGGATTAGCCTCTTTATTAACAACGAGATAGATGAACTACAAGAAGAAAGGGCAATGAGAAGCCATTAAAAATAGATAGTGATGAGCTGCCAGGGCTTTAATAGGATCCGAGAGGGGGGATAATAGTTTCTTCCAGTATAAGAGCCAGTCTTTGACTTTCACTGGTTGTGTGTTGTTGTTTTTTCCCTTTTTCTCCAAAAGCAACTTACCTGTGCTCCCAACGGGATGGGTTAATTAATTTTTATTCACATTTCCTCTTGAACATCTTCTGACTGACAATATATCAATAATGAGCTCAGATATTTTCTTCTTTCCCTCAGAGACAGAATTTATCAGAATTGACACGTGCAATGTTGTTCTTGCTGCATTTTAAAAACAAATAATTAGACCATATTAAACTCTCTGAGATTTGCAGTTGCTGCCAGGGTTGTCAAATGCAGATCAAAACCAAATTTATTTTCACCCCTAAATATTACAAACTTCATTTCTGGCTTGTGGAAATTCCTACACACCCTCAAGACACATACATTTCTATTTCTTCTCTTCCATCATTGTTTACTTGACTCCCAGTTTTCCTAAAGCTACACTTGATGCATGGTCTATGAGATATAATGTGAAGATTTTTTTTGTTTAACAGGCATAGAAAGACACAAAATATCTAAAATTCAAATCCATGATCTTATAGGTAGGTTACTTTATATCTTCCTACAACCCCACTAAAACAATTAGTCTTGATGGTCATGCTAATGTGGAGTTGAGGTAATGTATATTGTTGTTGGTAGCGATTCTAGCTTCTGGGAAATCTATGAAAGCTAAGTCCCATTGTTGGGTCCATCCTAGAGCTCCACATAATTCAGCGACAAAAAAATAAACGTCTCTACTTCATAATTCAGTAAAACTGAACTCCTAAAAAAACCTATTGTCCACTTTAAAATAAACAAAATCAACTCAACCTTCTGCCTGCTTGCAGACATTTTAAAATGTAAAAATTATGTTGATGCATTGCATCTAAACTTGTGTTAGCCTCTGTCAATCAACATATGACCCATACTTACTGATTCAAAGAAAAGGACATGGCGTCTCTTCAAAAAATCACCCTCTAATTATCAGGTTTCTCTTACAATAATTAATATTTAATGATGGATGCATTAATTAAATTAATAGTAGGATCATATTTCCCCTGATTACTGTACAATTTAATGAGATTACTGTTGACAGAACTCATTAAAAATGGACACGATATGATAAACCATTGCTCCTGTTACTTCACTATATAGAGGTATTTCCCTTGTTGGCTAAGCTTTGTTGTTTGCTTGGGTCAGAGTGACTTAAACAACTTCCCTTTGGTGTGTTTAGCATCAAGTCATCATGAAAAACATCTCCAGGCTTATTCTTTTAATCCGCTCTTAGCTTCTTTTATCCTAGAGCCTTAATACTCTCATGAGGATACTGTAGGGGCTGGGAGGGAAACAGTGACCAGCTCCATCCAGAGGAGACAAATGTCAAACAACAATACTCTAGGAATGATATTTATAGGGCTACAGTCATTAAAGCTTTTGCAGCTCCTTCACTTAGCAGATAAATATGTATGGAGAAAAAAAGGAATCCCTCACACACACACACACACACACACACATTCACAAATGTTCGCTTTAGCCAGACTCCCATTACAAAACTGCACAATAGCACACAGTCCAACTGAATACAATAGCCTGCATTGACCAACATGCAGGTAATCCATCTTTCTTTGATTTGCAGACATGCACACAAAAGCCATGTGCTGATAGTAGCATGGGGTGTAATGGTGCTGTCAGCTGCTCCAAAAGCATTCCCCTCCCTCCCTTATTCCTCCACCTCCTCACTCTCTCTCTGTCTTTCTTTCTCTCTCTCTCACACACACTCTCGCACTCTCTACCCCCATCACTGATGAAAACAGAACCCCAAAGAGGATACTAGCATCTCATTGGCTGGGATATCACAGGAGTGGAAGGGAGCAGGAGCGAGAGACAAAGAGAGAGGAAGCTCAAGAAGATGCAACTAGTCTGCCACAGCATCCTGACAGAGCACTGAGCTGAGCGTTGCAAGAGCTGCAGACACATGCACTCATATCATTTTTATCTTGCAGATTCTTGGTCCTCCTGTAAATGGTAAGCGAGACTTAAAGGATAACTTGCTCCACGTTGCTGCAGGAATAAGCTCTCCGGTGAAATGTGCAGTCAAGCATCAACTGGGGTGAGTGATCAGAAGCTCTTTGGATCCCAGCTTCACTTGGACTTGATCTCTCCTTGCTGACCAAGCAGCTGCTGGTGATTGTTACTCTTAATTTCTACTTATCTAGGCTACACACACCTGAACCTCTGAATTGTTGGAGTGAGCTATTTTAGTCTTCCAGGACTCCTCTATTGTCTTTGGGAGAGGCGTTGCTTGGAGAAGGGTGGCTGCTTTTACTGTAAATGTGTGTGCCTGCAACCGGCGCAGGACTGTCACTATTAAAGTCTCCTGCACCTGCTGAGAGCCTCTGGAAGCCACCTGCCGTGCCTCTGGGATGGTGTGAAGTCCAGCCAGCTGTTGGCCGTCCCACGTCTGGGTCAAGATGCCAGTGATGAAGGGCCTCCTGGCCCCTCAGAACACCTTTCTGGACACCATCGCTACACGCTTTGATGGCACCCGTGAGTACAATGGAAACACTCTGGGGCTAAGTTGTTTTGGTACTTGCAGTTTTTAAGAAGACTTACTGTTCTTTCAATGTGAGTCAAAATTGGAGTGGCCTAGTAGTTTAAGTCGCTAATTCTAATGTCCCTAGTTCAAGTCCAGCTGGATGTTTGTTGTCTCCCCACATTTACCGTCAGCACTTCACTGCATCCTTTTTAATCAAAGCAAAACCAATGCGTATATAAAAAAATAAGTTATAACAAAATAATCAAAGCTCTTTGGGCATATCAACCTGTGGTGCTCTGTATCTGAATACCAAACACAACCACGCTGCCTGGCTAAAACAACACCTGTGGGCGGTTGCAGTGGGATGTAGAGTAAAGTTTGTTTTCACTGGGCGCCTGGTAGCTCACCTGGTAGAGCAGGTGCCTAATATATAGTGGTTTACTTCTTGACGCAGCAGCCACAGGGTTAACTCTGCCCTGCAGCCCTGTGCTGTTGGTCACTCTCTCCAGCCCTTCATGTCTTCAGCAGTCCTAAATGAATAAAGGCCTAAAATGCCCAAAAACTAATCTTTAAAAATTAAAAATTAAAAGTTTGTTTCCACTTTTACGGTCAGACACAAGCAGAAAATTGACCTTCAGTAATCGTGTTGTCGTTTCACATTTGTTTTGCACAGTTGGCTCCAAACTAGCCCATGCAGCCATTAGGCAGGACTGCCATTTCTGCTTGACTTGTGTCTGTTGTTTTTTACCTTGTTCCACCTCAGGGGAGGCTGTTGCTCATTGTAAAAAAATACCTTGGGGATGCCTGTGTTTTGTTCGCTTGTCGATTCAGCTTGCCTTCTTTCTGCAAGTGGTAGCTGCCTGAACAAACGGCTCATTCTCCGAGCTGGGTCTCAAGCGACTTGGGGACATAAACACAGTGAAATGGGTGACATTACTGTGTAATTGATGTGTTGGGTATGCAATTATAGCTTGGACTAGTGAGTCAGGCATTCTAATAAGGTGTTAGAAAATCTCTCAAGAGCTTAAAACACACATAGCTAATCAGGCACCCTGGCTGTAGTTTACAATACACATGAAGAGGCTTGTGAGATGAGAATATACACACATTGAATCTAGACATACAGTAGATGACATCGTTCAGCTGCCAACTCCACAGCGCTGCTCCCTGGTTGAACCTCATCTCTGACCTAACTTAAATCTGGAAGAAAACACTTCCTTTGGGCTAAAAGTCTTTTTCCAATGTGTAACATTAACAAACAACAGAACCTATTCACTCTTAAAATAAATAATAATATGAATTCTTCAATGTCTTTAAACACACAAGAAAAACCTTACTGATCTTCCATTTTTTCTTTTGTTGTTTTGTCTATTCCTTATTGATAGTAATGTCTAGGAACATGTAAAGTGCTTAAGTGTCACAGGACTCTTCCTCTCTCACATGTTGTGGTATTTCAGTCCTGCAGCACTATTGTAGCTCTGGACAAGACCGCTGAGCTCAGCCCACCACTTTACCATGGCAAATTAACTCTCCTACAAACTATTTCATATTTTCATAACATTCATGGCGACCACTTTATATATCTGCTTTAGGGTTAGGGTCCAGTGTAGCAGAGTATTTTGTTCTTTTTCATGCATGCTTGTGGATGAATAACCCCAAAAATGGCCGGGATGGAAATGTGTTGGTAGCAGCAGGTTACACCTCCTTGCAGCCACTGTACATGCCATTTTTGCCACTTCTATCAGTAGGGCTGTGGCTCCTAGAGGAGTGGCAGAGTGCCCAAGGCTCAAAATAGATCCGTCCTGTTGCCGGGGCGACAGGGTCCCGCAACTTGACATGGATGATGCTTGAACACATTGGCCACATTGGTCTTTGAGTAAAAGAGAGAAAACACTTGAACTCCAATTAAGTGCCTTCAGCTGGTCTCTTGTTTCGGAAAGGCACATCTTAAAACAAGTGGCATTGTGGATCGTGCAGCTGCGGTTGCTTTTCAGTGAAACCTCAAGCTGCCCTCAACCGGCTGCAGCTAAAGGTGGTTTTCCACTTTGGCTATATATACAGTGCTAAACATTTCTAAGATATAGTATTCTTAGTAAGTTCTTCTTGTTACTTTGCTTGGATGTTTGAGCTGTGCTCAATGATGTTCTGTGCAGAATTATGTAATTGTCTGTGTTCACATTTATCTGTTGAAGGAGGGAAGTTTCTCTGTGAGGTTTAGGCATGCAAGCATAATTTGTGACATCACAACTAGATTGGAAGCCAATCATGGTCCAGAATGTAACTAACACAAACCTAATTTACCTTTTTGTGTGGAAAAACAATATCAGAATTTCTGTCTTTAAACATGTCTAGAGGATATCTCAAAATACTTTCTTAAATTTGACATAATTCAATATAGGATTCGATTAAAGTTAACTATACTATATCACATATGCATACTGACATCATTTAACTAAAATAATATAAGTTTTTCTCATACTAAGTCTCCTAACACAACCAAACAAAATGAACGGATGCATAAATACATTTACAGACAATACATGCAGCCTTAATCAGATTAAATACTTTTTTATAATTATTTTTTTAAATCAGCAAAACCGAAAGCAGCACTGCTGACTGAGCAGCCAGTTTATCTAATTTGTCATATCCATTACCCTTGCCTAGTGTATTTACAACAAGTACAATTTATATCAGACAGTTATTTGTGTGAACATTGTTATCCTGTTGCAATTATTTTGCAGCATGTTCATATAATTACTCAAATTTCTTCCCTGTACATAACAAGACGACCCTCTGTCTTTATGCAAAGCATTACTACTCTCTGGAACAAATAATACAGCATTTTGGTTTAAAAGCCTTTCCAGCTATTATCTATTGTGCAGAAATCTATACAGTCCACATTGTTCATGGCATCAGGAGCTCTGAGTGAAAGTTGTTCATGCTCACAATTATTGATTGGACTATGCTCAACCTTAGGAATAACAATTAGAAAACTGAAAGCAAAGTTGATTTTAATGGAACAGATTATAGACTGAGAAAATGACCGATGTATAGCATATATAGACTCTTTCACTCTATGAGCCTAATGTCAGAACAGGTTAAATCACAAACCTTTGGCACTGCACGGCACAGTACTTGGTTCAAAGCAATATCAGCCTTCCTGTTACCCAAGGATCTGTTTTGCATGTGTGTGTGTTTGAGTGCCTGGGCCCAGGGCTTTGTGTTTTTAATATGTTGATTCTATATGATGTGTCCGTATGTTTGTGGACATCTGATGTCAAAAGTCAGGGTCACGTTTTAGGGCAGCACCTCTGCCTTCAGCAGGATGTTTGTTGTCACACAGGCGAAAACCTTGATCTTCCAGTTTCCTACTTGCACAACTACTGTGTTGTGCCTGTCGTTTATGTGTGTGTTACAGCATACACGCCTGTCCTTTACACCCATCCCCACCTCCCTCCAGCTCCTTTATACAACCTCCCCGGCGGCATTTTCACATTGACTGCAGCTCTCGCCCTGTGGGGCAGCGTAACCACAGGGCAGGTGCAGGCAGAGATAAGAACCGGATTTATTTCCCCCCTGAACACTTTTCTGTTAAAAGGCGACAGTAACACCAAAGAAGAGACGGGGAGGACTGTCGGATTGAACCTTATGGAGCTCGTTGTTGCACTGCTGATGAACAGGTCTTAATAGGCGGCTGGAAAGGCCAGAACACTGCAGACAGAAGCCAGTGGATAGGTGAAGCTACTGTGTAGCTTCATTCTTTGTTGCTTCTTTTGAAGCTCCTTGTATTTATAGTTTTAAAGGATAGAGAGAGAGAGATTATTGAGTAATTGCAGGACTGGTTGTTTGGTAACTACTGAATTTTTTGGTAAAACACTGAAATCCATATCTGCTCCTGATGTGCTAGCACCTTATGTGAGAGCTCCTCCTCTATCAGTTTGTGACTGTAGGTGTGAGTGGGTGTGAGGCTTTGCACCATTCTCAGAATAAAGTCACCACATAAATGCAGTCCTTTTGGCTTTTTTAGGATTCAGAAAGCACAGATTATTTTTCCTGATACTGTTGAAAAATAGTCTTCAAAATATACATCAAGTGATTGATGATTTCCTCATGGCTCTGTACCAGGCCAACGACCTTTTCCCCTGCAAATCCACCTTTCCTTGCACTCTCACTCATCTTTCTTTTCTTTTTCTGGGCATCTTCAGCCTCCATTTGTATAGCACAGCTGAAGACACAAAAGGGGAGAGAGAGGGGGAACAACGTGCAACAAAGGGCCGCAGGGCGAAGTCGAAACTGCGGCCACTGCGTCAAGAAACAAACCTCCATACATGGGTGCCCGCTCCACTAGGCGAGCTACCCACTCTCTCCCATCTGCTCCAATAAGTAATTACATGATGCTGGGTGGTAATTAGCTGGTGGGACAGTGGTCACATCTCATGCGTTTCATCTGTCTTTATACACTAAGGAACATGGACACAATGCAGGCAGCTTGCTGTCAGCAGTAGCATGTAGTGTCATCATGTCAGATTACAGTTGTAGCAAGTCAGCACAGATGTGTAATTAAGGAAGCTGGCGCAGCGGAGCGGCCACTCAAAGCAATATCCCTGAGAGGATTACGGCCTAAGAATTGAGGCATTGTCAAAATCACGTGCGCGCACACACACACACACACACACACACACACACACACACACACACACACAGAAACTGTTTATCAAATTCAGTTCATGTGGGTGCTGGATTGCTTGCTTATGAAGTTACCAGAGAAGAAATAAGTGTGCATTTGTAGAAGTTAAAGTCAAAGCAAAGAGTGGGCCTTTTTTTCTTCCAAAGACCGCTGTCAAGTTAAGACTTCCAGGATATAAAATGATCCACTCAGCACCAGAACATGCGTCAATATCTTAAAGGAACAGTTCTACATTGTGACGTGACGTGATTTGCTGTTTCTTGGCTGTAAGCTGTGACTTCCTGGGTTCTAAGCTCGTTATCAGCACATAACGCCCCATAAAATGGCAACTGTTTGTTATGTACAGATAATCTAACAAGATATAACGTGTTATTTAGTGAGCTTTAGAGGTACTCGTAGGTATATTACCTATACCAGGCTAGCTGTTCGCTTCAGCTTACCATGCAAACATGAGAGTGGTTTCAATCTTGTTGTCTAACTCTTGGCAAGTAAGTGAATAAATGTTAAAATAAATGTCTAACTAAAAACTGACCCCACTTGATTTAAATAATTTGAACAAAACCTTGTTTCACTGACTTGAATGAAAGGACTCGGATGAATAATGCAGATAACTTCAGTGACTACTCCACACTGTAAAGCAGCACAGTTTTCATTCTTCCAAACGCAGCATAAAGTCTTTTTCCCATTGTGGCTTGCTGGTTTTAATCCATCCTTACAAAGTGATTTACGACTACACCTGCCCTTGACCTATTTGAAGGACCGATTTAGGGATGCTGAGTAGAGATGTACCTATTCTTATAAACATTACATAAACCAGAGATGAATGAGTTGCTCTCTGACACTTGCTGGCTCAACGTGCTGGGGTGGTAGAAATATATAGAACATGAAAAGGAGGGCATGCTTTTCAGCCATTGTTTCTAGCGCAATTGTGAAATGTGAAGTAGCAGAGATCCAGAGCAAAATGGGGCTGTATTTGCATAAAAGCTTATACGTGATAAAAAGCATCTTATCAGTCTCTCTACATGACACGAAGAAAGATCTGCAGCAGACACATAGAACAGAAATACCTCAGTTTGCCATGTTTAAGTCTAGGGGAACAGCCGCAATAGCAAGGTATAGCATAAACATAGAACCTCCTGCCTGTTGATGGATCCGACTAATGCCTGTCTTGTTCTATAATTCCACAGTGACAGTTTAGTTGCTGCTCACTGCACCCACCCAAGAAAGGCTGTCACCGTTCAAAAATGACATCCCCTATGGACTGCTTTCTACTCAGTCTGGCCAATTAAAGTGCTAGATTGTGGAAAGTACCGTAGCAGCTGCTTAGTACTCCTCCGTTTTAGGCATGCTCTATGTCAGGAGAATTCAGACTGTATGTGTGCTGCCTCTCTGCTTGGCATTCAGAAAATCTGGAGTCCTGATGTTTTTTGTTAATCAGAAGAATGAAGAAAAATGCTGTGGAGCAACGTTTGATGATAGTGCTGACCTTTGCAAAGAATTAGCAAAAAAATATACATTCATATTTCCTTAGTTACACCTAATCAGTAGATATGTGTGTGGGGGGGTTTAATCCACCTTTTACGCAGTGATTCCCAACCAGGGGTATATATACTCCATTTGGTACTCATGCAGTAAATAGAGTGTACTTGGAATTTGAAGAATGATTTAAAAAATATAGTACATATACAAATATGTTTATAAATAAGTTTTATCTTTATTGCATTTATTGTCACAATAACAAGTAACCCTGCAGCTACAAAGGGTCACCTGTATTGTTTCTGAGAAGAAAAGTTGAAATTGTTAGCTAAAAGTGATGGATAGATGTCTGAAATTTCCAGAATGTATGAATACAAACTTTACCAAACTGACTTAAATAAATAATAATAAATAAATGGCATGCTGCTGGCTGGTAATTAGCTGGCTTAAGGTTTTTGTGTCTGATCCATTCATCAAATACTGCAAAATTAATTAAGTGGAAATCCCGTAATTATTTGTATCTTGTTTTTAGCACCACTGAGTATGCTGCTGTGTATTCGGTTTTGAAATGTATTGTATTTAAAAGCTCTGTCCACTGGTAGCTCTGGCATCTAGTCTAACAAAGAAATTCCACACTGCAGCAAAAACTTGCTTTAGCTTCTTAAGGTCACATGTGTCCTGCAACCGGAAAGTGTGACATCAAACTAGAACTATCATAGGGATTATTATACACGTAGGCAGAACAAATGTACTGCAGCCTGATGTTATTGAGATGAGATCCTAGAACAGAGCAAGAAAACAACACAGGGAACAGGCCTGCTGCTGCTACTGGGGAACTGTCTGTGGTGCTGAAAGCATGGCAGGAAAACACTGAAGAGACAAAGATGTGTTGGTGCTGAACAGCACAAGTGGGATGCAATATCCACATCAAACAATCCACATGATATAAACACCTGACTTTATATTCCACCACTTTGATTTGACATTTAGATGTGTGGATCTGGTTGCTGTTTGTTAGGTCTCGGAGGCATATTGCATTTTTCCATCTAATATCAATACCTTGAGATGATCATGCAATGAACAGGTGAAGAAGCATAAGACCAGGGGACAGTATTCCATTGTTTAATTGGATTTGGGAATTAGGTTCAATCCATCACAGGACCCAAATACAGATTTTATATCAAGTCACTTTCACTTTCACCCTTTCAAGGGTGAAGGGATGTACAGTTCAGCCATTCTTAAATTCCCTCTCTTTTTACAATAAATACTGTATTCCCATTTCTATACCTCTAGTTCTTTTGTGCTGCAACATATGCAATATATTTTTTTTAAAAACAGTCTGTCCTTTCCCTTCAAGTTAGCTAATCACTAACCTTTGTGCTCTTTTTAAACTCCAGTCAGCTGTTTCTATATATTGCAGCACAGGATGCCATTTCCTTCAACCACCCGCTTAAGTGGTCCTGAAATCACATGATGACGTGGGAAATTAATTTAGCTAACACCGAAGGCTGACTCATGCTTGCTTTGAACTTGTAAACTAGTGTTGAAGTAGACCTGCAAGGCTTTGACCTATGTTCAAAGCGCTAAACCAATTTTGTGTCTGCTGTAAAGAGCACATTACCACCAAACTTCGGAATGACACATGATGATGATTTGTTACAGATCTGAAATGACATTCAGTTACATGCATTTTTTTTTCATGCTTCCATGTTGTTTCACTTTTTCCAACACCTTTTCATGTCCTTCTCACAGACAGTAATTTCTTGTTGGGAAACGCCCAAGGCCACCGGGGCTACCCCATCGTCTACTGCTCTGACGGCTTCTGTGAACTGACGGGCTTCACAAGAAGTGAGGTAATGCAAAAGAACTGCAGCTGCCGCTTCTTGTACGGGGCCGACACCAGTGAGCATGTGGCCCAGCAGATGGAGAAGGCTCTGGAGAGCCGAGAGGAGTACCAGGCCGAGGTCCACTTCTGCAAGAAGAATGGTGGGTGCATGGCAAAGAGGATAAGGAGGAGAGAGCCTATGAATGTGAATAGATAACCTTCATTTAGATTAGATTTCCTTCATCTTGTGTTCATTTCAGTTCAGTTGTGTTCTTCTATAAGAATGTCTTTTCAATAAATTGTGAGATTATTTTTATTTTTAGATAAGAGCTGAACATTTTGCTTGAATTTTGAATCTGCACACTAATCCTGAACTTAAAATACAACAGGTCAGCAGTGCAAGATGTGCTCTTTTGCTGAGTTAGTGCTCATTATTAGTAATACAAAATCATCAGATTGAGTGAAAATCTGTAGTCAGTTTATCTTATTTATCCATTCAACATGAGTGCAAATGGTGCTAGAAGAAGTGATCTTGTGTGCTGGAATAACAGTCACTCTCAAATACATATTTCCAATCATACTTTCTTAATGTTGAAAATCCTGAACAGAGTACTGTACATACTATCTGTGTGTTTATTACTGTAGCTCAAATCCATTCCTTCGAGCTCATCCTTCTGACAAAGTATTGGGCTCAAAATAAGATGTGATGCATGAAAAGAGAACACTGTTAAAGCCTCTTTGATGGGCACACAGGATTATGTTCCCAAACCTCCAGCCTCAAAGTGTGTGAACCGCTAACTAAGCTGATGGATTAACACATCTGCTCTGTAGTTGAAAAGAAAACTATTTCTTGTTGTCTTCTTAGTTTTTTCCCCTGTTAAGTACAGTAAGTAAAAAAGTAAGATAATGCAGTCTCACACACATGAGCGATAGGAAAGGAAAAGAGAACAAAAACTGTGAAAACAAAAGTACAGCAATTCTATTTAAAAGCTATAAAATGGCAGATATTCATAATAGTTACAGTATCAGCAGGCTTTTAATGATAAAGTCAGACACTAAATAAATTCAGTAGACACACCCACACACACGTTTGACAGAAAATACTGAGAAATGCCCGTCCCGATCACCCAGAGCCCAAAGTGACATTTTCACAATGCTTGATTTGTCCAAACAATAGTAGATTTAGAATAGTAGATTGGTACATTCAAAATTATTAAAAAAATAAAGAAACATTGCGATTATTAAAAAGAAAAGCATCAAATACTCACATTTGTGAAGCTGGAACCATTAAATGACTTAGACGATAATTAAAATATTTCCAATCTGTCAATTAAGTAATTATTTCAGCTGTTCTTATACAGGTATACATACAGTTTAATTTATAACAAAGCATCATATTTTTCAAGCTCTTTGTAAATTTTGTATGCAAAAATCTTAATTTGTAAAGTAACCTCAAATTTGTAAGTAAAGTACCTAATGAGTACTTAGTTAAATTCCACCATTAGCTGTTTTCAAACACAAAATACACACAAATAGCTTATCTCATGTTGAATATTAACATCCACAGCCTTGTGCTAAAACACCACCATGTACACTGTTTTTTTCCAATGCCTAACACACACACACACACACACACACACACACACACACACACACACACACACACACACACACACACACACACACACACTGGGGACATATATAAAAGATGAAGAAACATCTGTTTGGTGGCAGAGCACAGTATCTGCAGAGTGGCTAATGAGCATGCTGGGTTATGGCAAGGTTTTGGATCTTTGGTGCTTTTTCCATGCCTGACTTGTTATAACCAATCCTCTGTCTTCCTCTTTCTCTTTGTGCACAATCCACCCGAACATGATCCATTTCTAATAGGAGGTATATTTTTAGAAGGGTTATGCCATACTTGTCAAGTATCAACAGCTCAGACATGGTGAGAGCTGATATGATGTAGACAATCACAGGCCTTGGCACAAAGAACTGAAGTCATTAAGGAGATGCATAATATCTACACTGTCTGTTGCCTTTATTCACAAAAAAGATTTCTGTTCCAGGTGTGGCCTTCTGGTGTCTGCTCGATATTGTGCCCATAAAGAACGAGAAGGGCGAAATGGTTCTCTTCCTCTTCTCATTCAAGGACATCACCGACACCTATGGAAGGGCCCACCACAACAGCAAGAAGGATGGTACAAGCCTTGCATACAAAAACACACCCCTTTATTTGCTTACTATGAATGAGCATGATTTACGAAGGGTCATTTTCTGGCACCCAGCTTTCATTTTCTCCAAGCACTCTTTTTCATCATTGTCACATTATGCCCCTCAGTTTTTGTTCTGAAACCTGGACTTCGTGGATATCAAGCCGTATGCCAGGGGAAATCATTTTGATACAATGGAATTAAAGTCAAGTCAGTTGTGTCTTTGTGTCACTTGTGTAACTATTACAGGGATGGTTGTTTGGCATAAAAGCCTGACAGAGTTAGGCCATTAAATGACACAATGTTGCTCTCTGTTCTGTGTGACTGTTTCAGAGAACAAGAGGCACAGGAGGAAGAGCAGCTCTCACTTCAGCGAGGCCAGGAAGCGGGGACGCACTATGTTGTACCAGCTGACCAGCCAGTTCTCGAGAGGAGGCAAGAGAGATGGCAACCTGGTTGGCGTGAGTAATTTTATACAACTCTGACATACAGTGTACTTCCTAAATTGGCTGTGATGGCATTTGTATGTGTGGCCTGAAATACCCTCTAAGAAAATAAACAGGAGTTACTCAGACATGCAGCACCCTCAATCTTTAACTTGAATTATTAATGTTAATATCTAAAAGATGAGATTTTAAGAAGACAATATGAGGGACGTCTTGACCCAGATTCCCAGAGTGTGGCTTATCTCTGGAAATTTCATCAAATTAATGTGTTTTCTATTTTAATCTTGCTTCTCTTGCATTTATTTGCATGGCAGCTGTGTGACTTCAGATGGACACATAGTGAGGTCACTGTGACAGCAGTGGCTGCTGGGAGGCACAATGTGGATGTCACTGAGAGTGAGGTTTTATGGGTCTTTTTTGGGACTGTAAGGACATGCCAGCATTTTGCCGTAGGGGCTTCGTGATGAAGGTCATTATGTCACCAGCATCATCTATATAGGCCAAAATGCTGTGTCTAGTACTTTTATATATTATCATATTCAACATATTTAACCTGTTGTGGTATAATAATGTGAAGGATAAAATAGTCTCATTGCATATGCAGTAGATTGCAACCCTTTTTTGCCATCTGCTGTATATTATTTCTTTTTTGTGTGTTTCAAGTACATTAAGAGGCCTTTTGGTGTTGTGAAATAGACCTGAGCTATGGTCTGCTTCATCGCCTCTTGTTATATTCCCACAGATCAAAGGCCTTCGTAGGCTTTGAATAATAAAGTTGTGCTACACTCCAAGCAAATGTTATTCATTAGATCAAGCTCCTGTTTTGCTCTGAGATACCAAAGAGAAGCAGTTTTTCTAGTGGCGCACCATTTTGAGAAAATCACGCTCCCTCCCTGCAGAGGCTCAGTTACCGACTGGGTATGTACTCAAGACATGTCCCTCACATTGTGGCGGTGCATCCCAGGGGGCTAAAAGCAATTCAGAACGTTTAACTTTTACTGGTACCCCTTGCTTATTCCCGCTATCTTGAGCTTCCTTCCTTAATGCTAGTACACATATTGCTAGAGCTTGCAATGACAGGACAAGAATCTGACATGAATTTTCTTTCTTTTGCACACTTTTTTATTATTCCTTTTCCTTATTCTTAAATGTAGGAATATGTTTTATATCATTGTAACATAAGGAAACTTGTTTTTTTATGTTGGTCAGATAAAACAATCAGTTTGAAAAGGTCACCCCAACCTCTGGTCCATTTCTTACTGTTTTGTGATATTTTATAGACCAAATAATTAAAAGTTTAACCAAAACAAAAATAACCAGTTTAAATTTAAAAAAGCATGAATCGAAAGATGATCAAGTAATAAATACCCTCACATGAATCTGACCTGTATCCTGTTAACGCCTCCAATACCATAAGCTCTGCTGCTGCTTTCAGACCGGACCTGCAGGTGTCTTCATGGGATGTTTCCCATGAAGACACCTGTGCTACACCTCCCCTCTGTTTGCCAAACCTCTTGCTGCCCTGCTTCCAAACCCATCTACTTACAGATGGCACTGTTCACTGACACATACCCTTTCTTATAACACACACACACACACAAGCACACACACACGCTTCACACATACATACACAGACAATAAATGCTTGCTTGAGACAATCATATGGTAAACACATTCAGAATCATATTCACAATATTTATTCAAATTTTATTCCAGCACCCTCAGTGAGAGGGTGTATGTTCGAGGGTGTATGAGACTGTATTTTCATTCCAACACAGTCTCTCTTTCTCCCTCACACATCAAGATAAATAAAATGGCATAAGAAATGTAATGATCAGCGCTATGTGTTTACAGCCTGCTCTCTGTCTGTCAATCCCTCTCCTTTCCATTCACGCACACGCCCATTACTGCTCCACCATGCTACCTCTACCACCAGTTGAATTACCAATTTAAAGTGTTTTTTTAATTCCCAATGAGATTTTATTTGTACAATATTTGACATAAAAATCAAAGTGTAGGTAAGAGAAAATTTGCTTGGTAAACGCAGCATAATAAATATCTTGTTTGACCTAACTTTTTCAACTTTTGAGTCACTTTTCAGTAAGTTCATACCAAATTCATTGAGTTGTTTCATGATTATATAGTTGCACATACACCAGTCAGCTATCCTCAAACAGCTATTGTACACAAGTATTTATTAGATCCAATTTCATTGGACTGTTTCTTCATGCACTCCTCCATTTCATAAAATGTCCTCCTCATAAAACACAATATCAATTCTAAATGAAGCTACTGCTGGGAGCACATCTATGTTCCCTAGTCAATATATTTTTTAATATGACACATTGAAGACAGGGTTTTATGGTCTTGTGTTTTTCCTCTATCAAATGTTTAATGTTTCCCTGGGGCAATATGTTGAAATCACCCACATACAGCTTAAAGTCTACTGATGTTATACTAGGACTGGGTAATATATCGATGGTGTATCGATATTGCGATATGAGACTAAATATCGTCTTAGATTTGGGATATATTGTAATATGGCAAGTGTTGATTTTACCTTGTTTTACAGGCTGCATTACAGTAAAATTATGTTTTCTGAACTTACCAGACTGTTCTAGCTGTTCAATTATTTACTTTTACCCAATAAGTCGTAAAATCATTTCTGGAGAATATTTATCAAAAATCTCAATGTGTAAATAACATTTTGTTAAAGCACCATAAGTCAACCATACAATATTGATATTTGGTCAAGAATATTGTGATATTTGAATTTCTCTAAATTGCCCAGCCTTATTTTATACTCCTTGAAGCCTGCGCCCTTAGATTTGCAGGCGAGACCAATATTCTTGATATCTGCACATTGGCTGAACAGATTTTTACCATTCAAGGGAAAATTCAAAAGCCAATCTCCCTTTGTTGCAATTTTTACTGCAAAGATAGATAGAAAATAATTCTTTAAAATATAACTAGGAGCATGTGTTTTGTCATAATAGTGACTATCACGTACAAATTGAATTCAACTGGAAAAAAATGTAAAGATTTGGGAAAGACTTAGAGAATGTAGCCTTATATTAGCTAGCTATATTTTCAACCGCTTGAGCACATTGTAGATGCGTTGCTGACGTTATATTAAACTGTTACCATAGTATCAGCCTTTGATCCCGTATGCCAGTTGGCTCGTTTAGCTAATATTCGGATATGATAACATGGCTAGCCAAAAAAATAACGCTAACGTAAATGTAACTCCCTACATAGAAAACATGAAAACAAAAAGGGCGCGTTGGACATCTTTGATTCAGGTAAGCAAAACGATGGACTGTAACTTTAACTTTAACTTTACTAACGTTAGCTACGTGAAATAATTGACTGAGCCACTCTAGCCAGACAGTTCTACCAGGGATATCGTTCACTTCCGGCCTGTTTGCAACTCTTATTAGGTTACGGATAACGTTACCTCCTTGTCCTGTTGTTATTACAGACGTGGACTACACAGACCGTTTTGCTATTTAAAAAAGTTTCTGTTCTGGCGGAGTACTGTACAATTATAAGTGGAAATATGATTGGAACTCGAGAGAGTTGGGCTCTGTCTTATTACCATCCCCTTCAGTGACCTCAGTCCCTCTCTGTTATTAGGTTCAACGTTATTCTTTCTCTAGCTACTGCTTTTACACGTTTTCTCTCCCTCTCCATCTGTTACTCTTGCTAACCTCTTCTCCTTTTGGCTCATCCCTTTGGAGCCTGTTGTCTCTCCCCTTATTGTCTATCTGTGACTTTCTTTTGAATTCCTTCTACCGCTTACTCTTTCTTTCCAGCTGAATATGTAAAGCCTTACATCCACTCCAACCTCTAATATTTTTATGTAAAAGTGCAATTTTAAAGTAACGTTAGGCCTAACGCTACTTGTACTTCAATCGAGAACTTCAATTTCTAAAAGTTAATACTTCACTACAATCCTTTGGATTCTTTGGAAAATGGCTTCATTTTTACATATAAAATATCAATGATCTGTTTTTCTTAATTAAACGACCCAGCAATATACTTAAAAACAGAAGTTCAAATTAGCTCCAGCTACACCATTAAGATGCTAAACACAATAATTCATCACTGACAAGGGCCACTTTTCTGCATGAGGACTTTTGATACTTAGTTTTAATGATTATACTTTTGAGATGGTAAATGCAGGACTTTAACTTGCAATACAATATTTTTCCTTTGGGGTTTTGCTGCTTTATGTTAGAAAAAAATACTTCTTCTACCTCTGACATCCTCCCACTCTGAATATCAATACATTTTCCCATTCTGTTTTCCTTTTTTCTCTGTATGCAACACCATCTTTCTCAGACTCTCTCTCTCTCTCTCTCTCTCTCTCTCTCTCTCTCTCTCTGTCTCAATGTCTTCCTCTGCCTCCACTCTTACCAGCCACATCTTCTCTAACTAGATCGCTATTTGTAGCCTATCACCCTGCCAGGCAAAAAGGGGAACCGCAGTACTGGTAAACGTCATCATTGCTTTGGGGATTGGTTGCGCCTTGAAAAATCAGCAGCAACAAGGTCAAAGTTCAAATAATTTAAAATTTGAATCCTTGCCAGCAATTGTGAGCTGCGTGCGACATCAAGGGTAGCGCTCCACCTAATTGGCCAGCACAAAGCAGTTTCACCGCAGATCATGTGTAAGGTTTCCCACTTGAAGTATCAATAATTTAAAGATATCTAATTTAAAAATGTAAATCTGTTGACTTATTTAAAAAGTATTTTATTTTTATTTTAAGACTGCAGAGGTTGCATACTTTTTAAATGGTCTACCACACACTAAATTGCTTCTTCAAAAACATGTTCAACTTAGGTTTTTCCTTTGCCTGAAGGCTCCATACCAAAACACAAACACTGATTTGTTGTTTTGTCTGATCTGGCAGTTTTGATGCTGTTAACCCATGATTGTATCAGCTGCTCCACAGCACTGCAAAGATAGGTCTGGCATTGTGATACTGCAGCTACTGTAACCACGCACACTGACAAGTAGCTCAGGCTTGATTTTAAGCACTTCCCAGGGGAGAGCCACAATTGCCTCTTTTCATTTATCAAAGGGCTAAGAATCTGGATGCAGTTTTGAAGTTATGATTTAAATATGTCTGACTGTGAAATACATGGCCGGTGCTCTCACATGTTTCCCTCAGTTATCTTTTTTTTATTAATTGTTTTCGCCTCTGCACACTCAAGCATAAACTCTTTTAGACAGCACATGTTTTGTCTCTCGTAACACAATTTCTTGAAGGAGAAAACTGGATTGTTGAAACCGAAGATCATTTTGTAAAGTATAATAAGTGTACTGATCCTACAATCACATAATAAGTACTATGCAAAGTAGAGTCAATTGAGACTTGCAGGCTTGTGATCATATTACAGTTTGTATTGTTTTGTACTCCCACTGCATTGTTGGGAAAAAAAGTAGTATTTTGTGGTATACAGTACATTCGAGGCTGATGATCCTCTGCAATATAATATGTGCTTAAGGGAAGTGTGTGAGCCTTCTGAGGGAAATTTTCTTTGATCATGCTGTAATGAAATCACACTTAACGATAAGTATGTAATTACGTTAACATATCTTGTATTTGAACAGGCTGAATTATTTACCAATGTTACCTTTGACTGAGTGAATCTTGACCTGATTGAAGATACTAAGGCATTTCCCATCTGAATGTCATCAGAAAATTCTTACCTCTGGTTGGTTGGACCCTTTGTCTTGAGAACAATGGCAATACACAAACTGAAAGAAAGCACCCTGACCAGAGGGGGTGGACCAAGCCAAAGTATAAAGAGAGTGAGCACCTTTCACTAGGTGTGCATATTACAAACTAACCTTTGTCTTGTGTACCATGCTCTGAGCATTAAAAGTTTGACAATATTGTAAGAGATTTTTGTCTCATTCCTCATTGTCAGAGTGGGATTATAAAATTGCAGCAGCAGCCTCTTCCCCATTAAGAACAGGCTGTATTAGTGCTGCAGCCCAAAGCATGGTGGGATGTGTAGTTGAAACAGTAAGCTCTTGGCTAGAGCATGACTTAATGAAGTGCGAAGACCAGCTGTAGCTGTGCAGTCCCATGTGCCCCCCCAGTACTGGGCTTTTCTTTTCTAATCATGGGAATGTGCTTGGCTGACCGCCTCGAGTGCCAAAGGTCCAATGGACGCACTGACCTCTACGTTGTAAGGCAAATTAAAAAAAACAGTCCAGCTTTTGCTGACATTGCTTGCTACAGCTGTTGGTGACAGTCAGCATGGTTTCTGTTAGATATTCCACCGTGGTTGACTGACTGAGGGATACTGTGACGAATCACTCATCTTTTGATGGGAAATTGTCCAGTGTCTAGCAGCCATAATCAATACAGTTTTGAAAGTGTTTTTCTCTAGAAACAATTTGAACCTTTTTTGCTTCCAATATCATGACTTAATGAGATATTTCACTGGCGACAATTTGAAGATTCCAAGCCTTTATTCGTACAGTAGGGTGTAGCATTGTTCTCTGGTTTTTCTCCTCTTTTTGAAGTTTAAGAAAAGATTGTCCATTGTCTCCCAATTACTTAATTGCCCAAATAGTCAGTCTATTCCCTCCAAGTCAGCTTCAGATTTGCAAAGAAATCTCAAGTCAAGACTTGACCAGCCTCCTTGTTTGCTTGCCCACACCTGTTTGTGAAGTGGTCACATTGTTCTCCAATGGATTACTGCTCATTTATCTCTTCTTTCTGTTGCCTTCTCACCACTGTTGAAGGTAATAGCATCTCCTCCTGTCTCCTAAACATGGTTAAGGCTATTATGTTGCCAAGTGCATGGCCCTATTTAGAGAACTGCACTCTTATTATGTGCCAAATGGATCCCCCCATCTCATCAGCAAAAGCAATTTATGCTTTCTGCGAATGGATTTTCCCAATGAAAAAATGGAATGAATAAGCATCACTTTAAAAAAAAAAAAAAAAGAAAAGCAGCTGATGGCCATTGTACCGTACCACCTGAGGCTTAAACACTAATGGCATTTGTAAAGATGAAGTTAAGCCAAGGCCAAGAAATATATGAGATTATCAGGCGTCATCATTGTTGGTAATAAGTTTCCCCCTCACTGACCACAGTCCTATCTGTCATTTTGGATTATTACTGCATGGCCATTTAACAGGCTTATCACTGTCTTTTTCAAGAGGCTGTCAAGAATAGATAACCAGTAGCATTACCATATCTGTTTCACTTGAGTCGTCTACCGTACTAAATCATCAGCAGTCAGAGCACAAGAGAGGGTGTTGACATTTATATTGTCTGTTACTGCAAATCTTGGCATGCCAATGTCCATTTGATTACCATTTATTTTCACAGCACTCCACCTCATGACCATCTGGTTATGAAGTTTATTATTTATGCAGCTTCTCTAATGTGTTTTGAGTGTTTTGTAAATATATTAAGCTTGGAAGGATTAGTCTGTGAATGTGTGTGTGTGTCCATGTATATGACTGTGTGTATGTATTCTTACCAAGATATTTTTGCACGTCTGCACTTCTCTTACAGAGCATGAGTGACAAGCTTTCAGTACCAGAGTACAAGGTGGAAGCAGTGCAAAAGTCACGCTTCATTCTGCTCCACTACAGCGTGTCCAAAGCCCTGTGGGACTGGCTTATTCTACTGGCCACCTTCTATGTAGCTGTCACCGTGCCCTACAACGTCAGCTTCATGGAATACAATGAAAATGATGTTGTTGAACGCTCTACTACCGTCAGCGATATTGTAGTGGAATTTCTCTTTATTATAGGTGAGTGTTTGAAAAGAAGACACAGCTTCCTAATTTTACCTGAATTTCTCATGCTGTGGCTCAACTAAGTTTAAAGTTGTGGTTTCAAGCCAATTCTATCCTCTAATTTTGAGGATCAAATGTCAAACTCTAAAGGGAAGGGGAAGAAGAAGAAGACTCTTCCCAGCTGGTAATGCCAGGTTAACCTCCAAAGGGAAGCACCCATTGGAAGAATTGAGGTGGCGGCACCTCACTGTGCTCCACTAAGTGTAGATGAACAGTGGTCTGGAGTTCATGTCCAAGTCCTTCAACTTGGCACACAGAGGGAGACCACCAGCAATGCTAGGGAGAAACTTTTTGCTGCATGTTTATTCAAGCTCATTTACTTAATACCCAGACTTTGTTTGTTTTTTCATTTGTAAGTCATATAATTGATAGATTGCAATATTCATCATTCATCATTCAAAATAAGGCATGCCAGCTCAAAACATTCAGGGAATAGGTGATATTGGACAGTAGGTGTCCATTGTTTTAACTTTGATGATTTTTGCAGTTTTCACCAGTCTGCACATTGCTGTGTGTGCTTTCTAAAATTAGACAATCATTATTTGACTTTTCAAAAAATCATTATCTTACTTTCTTTTAGCTTCTTTAACTGAAATTTGTATTGAATGATGAACATCTCTGCAAATATCAACAGCTTGGATGACGGATGAGGTTTTCTACTTCAGACCACACACCCAGAGGTCTGCTTGTTATTTGCTTGCTGCATTCTGATGCTAAGATGAAGATGATCTGTCTGGCAAACTCACTGATTCATATGGATGCCTTAAGACAGTCACATATTTCAGCTGCTTCGTATTTGAATGCATATTTCTTTTCATTTATATTGTTATCATTTTTAGATATTCTAAATTTGGGTACGCTACCCATTATCTACTTTCTCTACTACACACTCGAAAGTGTGAATTGCAAACATCATAGTGTGGTCTAAAGTATATACATGTATCACATACAACTGAACCACTGATATTGAACCTATGCTTGTGACCTTTCCCACTTTCAGCTTTCCTCACTGAATACAATTAGTTTATCATTGTATCAGTCTTTCAAACACAAATGGTCCTCTTCCAGTTTAATGAATACGAATATGACCACAAGATCATTTAGTCACTGGGGAAAAAAAATCACCTTCGACCTTTGTATTTGCAGACATTATCCTGACTTTCCGCACCACCTATGTGAGCAAGTCAGGGCAGGTGGTGTATGAGGGGCGCTCTATTTGCCTTCATTATGCCACCAGCTGGTTCTTTGTGGACCTGTTGGCTGCCTTGCCCTTTGACCTGCTGTATGCCTTCAACATCACAGTGGTGAGTGCAACTGAAATAATATGTTCAGCCTTCTCTTTTTTTTTCCTCCCCTCTGTGACTGCTAACGAAAGCAGCAAATGAATTTACAAAAATTTCCCGCAAAATGTTTAGCCTTTGGAAATACACTACTTTGCTTTCCTCAATGCTGCAACTGTTCCTGCCTGCCTTCCATTGTGACTCGTTCTTTGTGAATAGTCAATGTTATACAAGATAAACACATTTGTTTGAGCAAAGCTTGTCCAAGCTGTGATATTCAGCTGTGTAAATGCAATATATCAAGGTCACGGTCAACAGTCAAGGTGTGTTTCCCGTTATAACAAGGCAGAAGGATTCACTTTCTCTCTCATTTTCTCTGTTGCTAGACCTCCCTTGTCCACCTGCTTAAAACAGTACGCCTGCTGCGCCTCTTTCGTCTGCTTCAGAAGCTGGATCGCTACTCCCAGCACAGCACCTTGGTGCTGACCATATTAATGTCTGTGTTTGCTGTGCTGGCACACTGGATGGCCTGCATCTGGTACATAATTGGACGCCATGAGATGATGGCCAATACAACCTGGGAAGTTGGTGAGTCTGATTGAGACCTTGCTGAAGAGGAAGCTGTTGAAGTGGGAAAGTTAGGTTGGGTGATTCATCCAGCAAGGGTTGCAGACAAATGTAGTACAGTAATAGTTCCAGCTGATTTTTTTTACCATGTGCCATCATTTTTTTCTTTGGCCTTGCTGTACTCAAAGTGATCATTTCATAACTTAAGCGCAGTGCTAGCTATCCAGACTTGTTCAGTTTGGTGCTCTTTTAGTCAGTTGTTTTCTTTTTTAAATTCAAATAAATAACACCAAAGAGTAGATTTTACTTTTGCTGTGTCCCCACTCAGCTATAAATAGTCATGACTCACCTATTGGGATATCTAGCTCTGCTCAGTGGTGAGATGTTGGCAAACACTGTACTCTGATGCTCTAATGAGGACTTTCTTTAACCAGATCAAAAGCTAACAGAACAAAAACCTGGTAGGAGGCAGCGCAGCAATGTCTTGTTGGTGTCACTGTTTAAAAATGGTTCAACATGGAGACCCATATCTACCCCATTATCTGCAGTGTGTGGTTGTATTTGTGTTAGTATTTGTGTCTGTATATGTGAGTGTGCATACATTTGTGGCAGTATATTCTGTCTATAGGGAGGTTAGGTCATACCTGCTTATTGACACTTGGCCCCATACAGTATATCCCTGGAGGAGCCAATCTAATTCTGCCCTTGTCTTGCACCAACATGCCAGCCTCCTGACATCTCTTTCTGGCACACACAAAGACTTAAACATACACTTCTTTCTTAGATCAGGTATTGCAGTATCAACATCAGCCGGCCTCTACCATCTGTATAAGAGCTGACAGAAGACACACAGACATAACAATTACATGACCCCTAACCCTTTGGACATTGTTTGCTCATGCTCTACCTTCTCTTTCAAGGCTGGCTACATGAGCTGGGCAGACGTCTGGAGATGCCCTACATAAACAACACAGCAGGCGGCCCGACAATGCGCAGTGCCTACCTTGCTTCGCTTTACTTTACCCTCAGCAGCCTGACCAGTGTGGGCTTTGGCAATGTCTGTGCCAACACCGATCCTGAGAAGATCTTCTCCATCTGCACCATGCTTGTCGGCGGTATGTCTGACACCAGGTTACATTTTCCCTCTGGCGTTTTGGCATTATAGTGCGTCAGCTTGGCATGCCAGGGCAAGAGATGTAGCAGAAAGTGGGTTGGTTTGGCTTGCGTTGTAAACGCAGCTTGTTGCCATCTTTATATACCAATAAACAGTTTATTTAAGCTGTGGTAGCAATTATTAGTGTAACAATCCAGTTTGTTTTTTTGACTTCTTGTCAGAACAGTGCATAAACAAACTAGTAAATTACTGTGGATCAGTTGGCAAATACACAGTAACAAGTGTAGATGATTGATGGTCAATATAAAATTTTATTTTTATTTTAAAGAAGCAAAAGTGTTTGAAAGAAGTGAAAAGTAATAGTCACCCTAAAAAGTAAGTTAACTTTTGTTGTGATTTAACACATTCAAATTGTAATATGCGAAAAAAGAAACAGACAAATATTCAGCCTTTATATTTGTTTCCATCACACAGCGCTGATGCACGCCCTAGTCTTCGGTAACGTGACAGCCATCATTCAGCGTATGTATTCACGGCGTTCTCTCTACCACACACGCATGAAGGACCTGAAGGAATTCATTCGTGTCCACCATCTGCCCAAGCAGATCAAACAGCGCATGCTGGAATACTTCCAGACCACATGGTCTGTCAACAATGGTATAGATACCAACGCGGTAAGGGCCCCTTTCATTGTTGTTGTCATGTAATAGTTTTGTACATGGTGCTGTCTGCCCTCAAGAAACTTGAGGGCAATGGTTAGATGGTGTTTGAGCTCTGAATTCTTTGTAGCCCTTTGCAGCTGTAATTGTTTATGATCACAACGCCTGTACACCAGCAATTGACTTCCTAATGAAATTCATAAGTGGGGTAACTAGTAGCATTACATTTATCACACATGTCCAGCTCCTACATGACTTCCCTGATGAGCTACAGGCCGACATTGCCATGCATCTGAATAAGGACATCCTCCAACTGCCGGTCTTCAAGGGGGCTAGTCGTGGCTGCCTGCGCTCGCTCTCCCTCCATATAAAAACTTCCTTCTGCGTCCCTGGGGAGTACCTCATCCGTCAGGGTGACGCTCTGCATGCCAACTACTTTGTTTGCTCTGGGTCCCTGGAGGTTCTGAAAGACTGCATGGTGTTGGCAATATTAGGTTTGTATTTTGATGTGGAACTTTTTAAAGCATTGTTTTTAGGGTGTTCATGTAGTGGAGCCAGACATTGAATATTTATTGTTTTGATTTTAGGAAAAGGGGACCTGATTGGGTCGGACCTGCCTGGAACAGACGAGGTGATCAAGACCAATGCTGATGTGAAGGCACTGACTTACTGTGACCTCCAGTATATCAATGTGCGTGGTCTGAGAGAGGTGCTGGATCTCTACCCTGAGTACGCCAGCATGTTTGCTTCTGACATCCACAACAACCTCACCTACAACTTGCGTGAGGGCAGCCAGGACGAGGTACTACAGTAAAGACACACTTGCACACAGAAAACCGGTGTTATTTAGATGTACCGCTAGCGTTTTCTAAATTGTGAGTCTGTCTATTCAAACTCATTCCCTAATTCCTAACTCTCAAAACCTTAGTTAAATATGCTTAAACCTGCACAAAACATCACCCAATGTCTTGTAGATATGGGGAGTAGTGGGTATACATAAGTGAGTTTTCAAACCTAAAGAAATTAGTCTAGTTTCAATGTATTTTAGTCAAATGAGGACTGAGGAAATAAAATGTCTCTTATTACACATTGATCTGCTGATGCTGTTTTCCTGCTGAGAGAAAACAAACAGAAACAAACACACACACAGAATAAAACAGAATAGACCATGCAATTTGCCAGACAACACATTTGTTTCTTCCTGAGGTGCCTTTGTCACTCTCCTTGACACTTGTTCTACGACCAAAGGACTGTTGGGGCTTGATTGTCACACAAATTACCATGTGTGGGTGCCACTGTCAGGCAGCCGTATCGCTTCCTTGTTGCCACCACAAAGCACAGCAGGATGACATTACACTAGACACTAACCCCCTCTCAGAGCTGCCCGTTCCCCCTCATAGTTATTGATGAAAGCCTTACTTAAGGCAAGGTTATCCTCCATCTGGCGATAAAATGCACCTGTTAATGTTCTACAAGTAACACATGTTTTCAGTCATTGTTATATAATGTTTGTAAAGATGCACCTAGTTCAATGGCTGTTTTGCATGTTGAACTGTACGATCGAAACAAATGAATGCCAAGATATCTTTGATGTGTGACTGACAAAACTGACAAAGCTCCCCAAGGGCTTTCCCAATCTCATTCTTATTGACATTCTCAAGCTTTTTTTTTTACTTTCTTCAAGCAATTCTTTTTACTCCCTCAGGCCTTTCCCATTGCTGAAGGTTTTGTTGCTCATTAGTTTATTAGGGCCCGAGCACCGACAGCAGAGAAGGCCCTATTGAAACTAAAGGAATTATTCCTTCTTTCATTCTTCCTGCAAATGAATTGGCTTTTTAAGGGGCTTAACATACTCAAAAACTCACCAAAATTGTCAGTTGCATCAAGTCTGGTAAAAATGTGCGTATTTTAAGGGTTTTAGAAATAGGCGCATAAAAATGGCTTGCTAACGCCCCCTATAAAAACTATACTTTAACCCTGCCCAATTACTCCGGCCACACCCCCCTTTCACAACATTTGAATCGTTTAAGGTAGACCCTTGTATGAGGTATCATTGAACTCAGCAGAGAGTTCCTTCTTTGTTGTTTGTTGTTAAACCACGCCCCCCTTTCATAACTTGAGCACTTGGTCAAATACCTAGGAGCATAGCTTATCTCTTAAGGGAGGTGAGTTTTGAGAAATAAGGGGTAACTCTGCTGTCCTGGGCAAAGTGGAAATGTCATTCCACCACCAGGGAGGCCAAATGTGTTGGACTATAATGACCATGTCGCCGCAGGGAGAATTAAGTAGTCAGTAGTCATGGAGTGTGAAGAACAAGCTGACCGGTCAGGAGTGACAGGGATGCAACCCCCTTTGGAGCTTTATGTGACAACAACAGTTTAACAAAGTGGATAAAGGAAGCCACCAGTGGTGGGATGGAAATAAGTTTTTTATTTTTATTTTTTATTTTTAGTGACGTTTATGACATGTTGAATGGGATAAAAATACCAACCAGGATTGGGCTGAAAAGGTACAGAGAGGAGATGACAACAATGCCACAACAACTATCGCAAGTGACAGTGTCAATTCAAAAACATCCCTTCAGTACAATAGATCATAGACAGCTGTCTCTCTGAGATATATCATGATGAACTCCTCCTACCTTTGATTGGATGAATTTACACTCACTCAGCTGTCAGTGATCTGTACTTCTGTTTTTTTTTTTTTCTTTTCTAGAAACATCACATTTGTCCCAAATTACCCACCAACATCACTTTCAAAATATGTTTCATTTGTTCACATGGTTTAGTAGTTTTGTGAGGTCACAAGTCACTTCATCATGTAAACATCCCCTATAGTTGCTGATTTGCCCTCTTGTGTTTTGGGGTTACTTTTTTCTAGACTCTGGTAGCAAACCCAGATCCTGCTAAATGTATTTTGGATTTGAAAGAGAAATGCATCATACAAACCCTGACATACTCTTGTGTCCCTCAGTTAGATCCTTGCAAATATGTGGGACATCCGTGCCCCATTAATTGATGTCATTTGGCACCAATATTTCAGGTTGGCTAGTTAATCATTCCATGTTTCTCCTGGGTTAGTTTTCATTATGACAGAATTTGTTTCTGCTTTGAATAGACTCACAGATTTGTCCCCTTTGCCTCTTACATACCACCGCCGTCTGAAGAGATTCAAAGTCTCACAGCGAGTTATATTCTTTGCTTATACCACCTTTTAGTAAACTCGGTATTGTGCTTCAATGAAGGAATTATAGTGAATGTGTTTTCCTGCATCAAAGAGCATAACCGGCACTATACTGGTGGAGCGATAGACTGTGGCTGTCACATTAAGCCATGTTGTGAGAAGCACATGAGGGAAGAATTTACACACAGATCCATTTGCCATCCAGCTGGTGATTATGCTAAATTGCTCCCAATGTCTCCACATGACAGCAGAAAGACAAACCTTTGCTGGAATCCCTCTGCAATCGAGTGTAGAGAATGGATTGGTTGTGTTTTTCAGCTTGTGTAGCAAAAGCTCTATCATTTAAATAGTTCCAAAAAGGAAAATAAATTTGAACAGTAGATATCTAATTTAAATGTATCATATTTTTGTAAATGCAAAGACATTGCTCAAATTTAAAATAAAAAGCTCCCTGTGACATAAGTGCCAATTTAGCACGCCCTTGTCAAAAAATGTTTGCATTTCAGAACTTTAGGAAATGGGCAGCGGCCGACACTAAGACACACACCTATTAACTTGACACTAAAGTAGGCTTTCTTTCAACTCAGGACAGCACCATTTTTCACAAATAGAGATAGGATTGGAGATGAGAAGTTTAACTGACACGCTCAACTTGGCACCAACTGCAATGTTTAATTTTAAATGAATGTAGCCTACTGGCAATCTGGCACACGTGGATGCTCACTATTTTCCGTGGGTTCTGTTTCAGCGAGCACCCACTGTATCAGCGCCTATGCCTTGTGAAGTTTTTGACTCTAGTTGCCAGTGGTTTTACACTTTTTTACTGATCAACAGGTGGTGGTTTCACAAGCAAGATATGCTGCAGTGCACCAACAAAGACAATTCCGGATTTAAAAAACCTTACAAAACAATCAGCTTTGCAAATTTTTTATGAGGAAGAAAATGCACTGGATACATTTGTTAGACATTAAGGAGAGACAGGATGCATTTTGGTGATTAACACTGATAGTAAACATAACATTTGTTTTTGTTTATAAGAAAACTCCACAGGGCACTTTTTCATTTCTAAATGTTTAATTCTGAGGGCTCATTTTAATTTTTGAAAGTTGAGTAAACAGGATATGAAGTTGGAAAAATAAATACTTTTTGCCTGAGGCTGTTTCTTATGATCCTTGTTGCTTTCTTTTTGTTTCTGCAGGGCGTCAGCAGGTTTTCACGGTCACCCAGGCTTTATCATGTGAGTTCAAATGAAGGCTTCTTCTTCTTCTCTCAAGGGCATCATTATTCCTTTTTCCACCAAACACGACTTCCTAAAAATAATACTAATTTATAATAAATTCACAAAGCCTGTTTCTGAATTCTATCGGAGTAGGTTAGACCACAACACAATGGTTGTCAAAGGTGCATTTGTGTCATGCATATAAATTCCAGGGTTTTAGCAGGTGTGTCTGGTTTTTTTTAGGTCAAAGTCCTGTGTTTTTATGGTGCATACTGTAATGCAAGTGAGGGCTGTGGGAGGGTTTGTGCCAGGCCTTCCCCCTTCAGGTTGAATCTCATTTGGAATAGAGAAAACAGTTCTGTCCCTGGAGTTGGCCTGCTAACTGGGTCAGTAGCTCCTAATGGGAAACCTTGTGAGCTGCTTTTCTCACTATCTACTGTATGCTTGTCTCGCCGCCTTTATTTTCTATTATTAAAATACTGTTTACAGTGCTTGTTTTATCTGCTATTAAAAGTTCAATTTTATGTAAAACCAGTTGTTTTTACTCACAAGCACTTGGGCAGCCAGGGTAACTTTGAAGCAATTATATAATAAGTAATATAAGTAATGTGATTAAAATATCATGAACTGTATCTCATTAAAATCCAAATTACTCAATAATTGCTCTTTATCGGCAACTTTAAAAAAAAAAAAAAGGTTATGAAATGATTTGTGTATTGTGAGTGACATTTTAGATGAATCAAGTCTTTTAACATTGTTCTGATGTTTTTTAAATATTTCAGTATTCATGTAATTAATATTCCAGAATTTACAAATCTGTTTTCATATCCTCAAACACAAATCAGGCAGTTTAAGGACCGGTGCACCCCTTAGTGAAAATGTA
The DNA here is from genome assembly GCA_013375575.1 of Percina caprodes. Taxonomy (NCBI): domain Eukaryota; kingdom Metazoa; phylum Chordata; class Actinopteri; order Perciformes; family Percidae; genus Percina; species Percina caprodes. The sequence goes on from JABXJD010000010.1 coordinate 6,271,367, forward strand.
AGCGTACAGTTATTAATGCTTCATGTTGTATTTGCAGGAATCCAGGCTGTCCTCTATCATGGAAACAAAAGGGAATGACCCTGAGGACTCCTTCCACCTTTCTCCAGTTGCCCGCTCCCGTCGCAACCTCCTGCTGCCCAACTTCAGCAGCCCTGTTCGCCGTACCTCCCTGGGAAACCTCCTGGGGGAGGATTTGCGTGAGTTCACTGCCCTGCGACACTGCCGTTCACCAATCATCAGCCGCGTCCACGAGCAGAGATCATCACCTCAGCCACCGTCAAAAAAAGAGCATGGCTCCCATGAAGCCACCCCTGCCTCAACTTCAGCTCAGGGAGTGTTGGGGGCCGTGGAAAAGCCTTCAAAGCTGCTTATCCCAACTGTCACCTGCTCTGGACCCCCAGATCTCAGTCCCAGGTATTGATAAAATATCATCAAATTCAATTTTCTTAACACAAGCAGCAAACAAGCAAAAACATATCAAAGCCTAAATTAAATTACTTTTTAGATGTTAGATAGTTTGATGATGCGGTATCTGAGTACAGAGTCTATACATTATTATTATGTTGGATTCTTTCATAATATTTCTACCCTCAATACCATACTGTATAGTATGTGATAGAGGAAACGGAACACTTTTCTAATGCAGTCCAACACCACAACTCTTCAAACTATAGTCGCAAGATTACCATATGGCAGCTTGAACACCTGGCACAGTGTCAACATCAAAAAAAGTAATAAGCTTCACAAAGGCAGAAAAAAGGTTTTATTGGATTGAATTGCCTTGTAAAGGGTTTTTTGTATTGATTTTTCTTGCATCTCTTGCATCTCATTACTTGAAAAGAGTTTATTTTTTAGTGGTTCTCATCATTTTATCTCCAACTTTAATAAATAGCAACATTGAAGTGTCTTTCATTCTTCTAAAACTCTGTGGTTTCCCAAGAGATTGAAATTCATTCATTTCGAATTATTCAAAAACTGTGTCCCCCACTATTTCTCAGTGGTTTGCCTCATTAATAGCACCACTTTACCATGGGCCTTGATGCCTCTCTTCCTGTGATTGTTGTGGTCTATTCTGCCTGCGCAATGTCATAGACAGCGTTGTTATGTTATGTACAGTTTAAATATAAATATATGTGTATATATATATATATATATATATATATATATATATATATATATATATATATATATATATATATATACTTATATATGTATATATATACATATATGTATATATATATATATATATATATACATATATATGTGTGTGTATATATATATATATATATATATATATATGTATATATATATATATATATACATATATGTATGTATATATATATATACATATATGTGTATGTATATATATATACATATATGTGTATGTATATATATATACATATATATGTGTATATATATATACATATATATATATATGTGTGTGTGTATATATATATATATATATATATATATATATATATATATATATATATATATATATATATATATATATATATATATAGCTATGATTGCCTTAGAATGCCTGAGATGGTCTACAGTAAGTAAGGTGTGTTGCAGTAACAGATGCCTAAAGTAATGTCACATAAACCTGCATCATCGACGTAATGTAAATGGAGTGTATTTGCATTGCGTATATCAACAGATGTCTCTGCATTTCATCACCAGAGCACCTTATCCTCTTGCCCTAACCATCTGTATTCATAATGTATCCCTAAGTCATCAAGTAAGTCCTAGCTATGGGTAAATGTTGGTTCAGAGAGCTCAGGTGTCTGTTCTCCAGACTGGGCTCTTCTCCTCATGTTTAAACCCGCACGGGCCTCTGCCAGCCGCAGCTCTCATGGCACATTCTTGGGTCGTCTACTGGCTCCAATGATAATTGAAAAAGCTCTACTGTTACATTAACTCCAGCTTCCCTCCTCTTCACCCCCTCCCCTGCCAGGGTTGTAGACGGCATCGAAGACAATGGACACGCGTTCCACTTCAACGTGGAGCACAGCGGGCCTAAAGCCAACACGGGAGGCAGCACCCAAGGTAAGTCAAACCACCTCCAGCTGCGAGGGTCACCTGGGTGCCAGATGGCTGGAGGTAAACTCCAGAGTTCAAACAGTGGATACAACAATGCTGCCCTGCCTCTTTCTGGGAGAAATATGAGAGCGCAGCATAATGAATTGACAGCCAGGTGTCCAAAGAGTCAGAGAACATGTTAAAGGACAACACAGGTCAGAGAAGTGTACAGATAATCTGACCCGAGCTTTATACCCTGATGATCAATGAATATCACATTCAGTTAATTTATAATGTACTTTCGTTTAGCAAGTGCTTTGGCAACCAACATACACAACAGTACACAACCTATGTACAATACAGCTTCCTAAATACTAAAAGGGTTTTTAAAAACTGTGATGTAGGATGAAGCTCCTGATTTATTTTTAGTTGTTTTGGCCATCCTACAGCGTCTCCCAGAGGATTGCTTGTAATTTTACATATTTTTTTGCCTCATAGATTCCACAAAATTGCTGCTGTGGTCTGTCTACTGTGATGCTGGTCATGTTTCAAGTCTTCACAAGATTCCCTCTTGTAGATCCTAACACTGCAGCAACAACATATAGTCAAAAAACATTCGACGAAGCTTGTTTAAACTATTTCTAAAGATAATACACATAACATGGTCACTATCCAATGCAATAGCTCAGTAACATTATCTTTTGGCAGTAATTTGCAGTGTTGTTGTATTATATTGTATAATATTAATTTGTACATACAGTACATGTATTCATGAATATATGGATATATGGATATATGCAATACATACACATACTGTTTATGTAAATTGGCGTCCTCTGGAGTCACACTTAATAATGTTTGCTTTTTCGTAATAATGTTGATGAATTCTCTTTGTGGTGTGCCTGAGTTGTGTTGTACTAAGTCAGCCACTTATTGTTTTCTCCTGCTCATTTCTTCAGTCTCCACACAGGCGAACGTAACTCAGCTGCTGGAGACAGAAGACGTCAAACAGAACATCAGTCAACTCAATCAAAAGGTAATATACAGCCCCTTATCCTAAATTAAAATTGATTGGACCAAAAACGATGTAGCTTCACTAGTCCGAATCAACTCTGTATCCCTCATCTTCCCCTCTGCCTTCTGTCTGTTAAGTATTTTGGAGACACTGACTATGAAATACAGAATGCATTAATGATTTATTGATTAGAAAACACAACCTGCGTGCTATTTCAACATTAAAATATGACTTCCTCTTTCAGTCTGCAGAAATAAATTTACTGCAATTCATCTTCAGTGCAGACCAGAGGTGTCAAAGTATTCACATTCACTACTCAAGTAGAAGGATAGATACTATGTTTAAAGTATCAACTCAAGCTTTTTACTCAAGTAAAGGTGTAAAAGTACTGGTTTCAAAACATAAAAGTAATGTAAGGGGAAAAAAAGGCTTTAAATAATGCACTAAAAAACAAAGCAGATGCAGCGAGAGGATCCAGATGGGCCAGGTAGGTGCTGTCTGAAGTCAATATTAATTAATCAGCAGGGTACCTCTGCAATGCAGGGATAGTCAGGAGTGCTGACTCGACAGTCTGTAGAAGAAAAACATGATATGACAACCTAGCGCTACTTGTGGCCTTTCTCTGGCCTGTTTTCCTTTTGGTTTTGCTCCCTTGTTCCCAGTTTTCTGTCTTTCTTCCCTATTTGCGTAAGTTACCTCAGTCTGTGTCCCTCTGGATTTCACTACTGTGTAAGAACCCATTTTTTAAGCGTCATGGAAGGGATTAAAAGTCCTCTTTTAGGAGGCCATCAGAAGATTTTATCGGGGCATGAATCCAATACTAAACCTCAAAATAGATGCTGATTAATTTGTTAATCTGTGCTGGACATAATTGGGCAGATTTTTTGAAGCTGCACACATTTGCTCAGTGTTATAATAGAATATGTTCCAAGTCTTTTGAATGTCACAACTAAACTTTGTGCACTTTCTACCCAGATGGGCACATTAAACCAGGAAGTATCCGAGCTCACCAAGAGCTTGCACCACATGATGCATCTCCTCCAGGCCCACTTGTCTCTGCATCACTACAAAGCCTCCATCCCCTCGTGCCCGTGTGGCATCCAAATGGTGTCTGGCCCTCCCACAGCCACTAACACCGACATGCCCTTCAACCTAGCTTCAGCCTACCACCTTTATAACAATCTGGGGAGCCAAGAAGGACACAGCTACCAAAGTGACCCACCTGCTGGCTACTGGAGCTACAGTGGCTCTCCTGAAACCCAAACAGAGAGCCACCCCCGGCCTAAATCCTGTAGTCCACCGGTCAACTCCTGTCTGCCCCTCTCTGTCAACTCTGCGTCCAGTTTAGACCTTTTGTGTCACAACGCTGGGAGCATGACCACACATCTGTGGACCAGCCCGTCTCTTCTTAGCATCAGCCCAGGCTTTCAGGGTGGAAGTCCAGGCCTTGCACCTCATGCTGTGCATAAAGACTCTGGCAACAGGCCTCTCAGTGCTAGCGCGAGCACCATCAGCCAGTCCCAGCCCACTTTGTGCCTGCAGCCTCCCAGTGATAGTGATGAATACTCGTCCTATTCGTCGACACACAGCCTGCTGGACTTGCCACCCAATTCTAACCCCCATCTCTGCCTGCCCTATCACAAGCCTCCCATTGTGTTCTGATGTCCGCTCCAACATCTCATAATGTGATCCAGGACACATCTAACTTCCAAATCGAGGACTCAAACCCCTCAATCTATCCTGCGTCTGCCTCTCCTCCTACATTGCCAGGCAACCCTCTTAGATCCTCACTGGATTCAGGTTCACTCCAATCAGATGCTGTCGAGCCCCACCTTCCACTGGGCAACCCATCTGCCATAGCACACACAAGTCTGGAGTGCCTACTGGGGAACGGGGGGTCTATGGATAGCAGGGACAGTGAGAGCGAGTCATCACAAAGGTTCAGCATTGGTGCCCAGACTCAGAGCACAGAGGAGTCGTGGTGTCTGGACCTCACAGATTAAACAGTTTCAGGGGCACAATCACTGACTTTCCTGCAACTGGAAAAAATAAGTTGTTGACATGCAACTTCTTACAGTGTTTAAAGAGAGACCCTGCTGGAGATTGTCAGTGTGTGCGCTATAGTCCCCCTTCTTAATTCCTATTTGTCATCCCACACAATTTACTCCATTTCTATGCAAAAGCATGTATTTCGTGCATTATCTAGGATTTACTGAAGTGTGTCTTTAAAAAAGAAGAGTTCCAGTATATACTGTATATTTTTTCCAACATCCTCAGAGCAATTTGCTGTTATTAATATCTGTTACCTCCTTGCATGGTAAAGTTGTTAATTCTTTTTCCTAAGGAAAAGGTTTCCAAATTAATGTGTAAGCATTCTACATGACAACCTGTTGATTGTGTACATGGAAACTGTATTTGTAAGGCAGACAGGTCAGAGTGGATGTTTTAATATGTGGAAGAACAAAAATGACACACGTTACCTAAAATGGGAACAGAGTATTTGCATCACACAGCGCAGATTGGTAATTGTTTTTAAATGTTTTTCAGCTTTTGTTATTTGTGAGTTCTTGGACTATATGAATATCTAATATCCAAACTTCACTAAGCAGTACATCATTTATGATTTCAATTATAATTCCAGTGAACATCTCCAGTTTGATGCTTTCCTTAAGACCCTTCATGATATTTAAAAAAATTTTTTACCTCACCATTACGACATTAAATATAGCGCTGTGAAATAGGTTTAATCGCTCTCTACAAAATAAAGGTATGAAAGCTTGAAAATTCCTTTCTCAAGTATCTAATATTCTAGAAACACGACATTACTTCGTATGAATTTAACATAAATAAATACATATGTAGCTGAAAAGAGGGTCCCATTAAATATCATATATCCTATTTTGTAAATCATTTATTTACAAAATATGAATGGCTCCTGGTAAAAAAAAAAAAGGTAAACCCAGCCCGATCTGCTGGCGATTTGGTTTTGCCCTGAAGATTGAGCTTGGTCTGGTGATAGCCAGACTAGATACTTATACTTTATTCATTCAATTGTTCCTTTTTGGCTGACACAATAAAGTGTGCAAAAATGTATGAAAGTGTCATTTACTATCGTGTCACAGTTTATCACACCAATTGTTTTGTTCGAATAAAACATCTCAGGTCACTCATAAATCTATCTTATCTATCTTCCAACTATGATTTAAGCTCAGGAATAAATGTAGATGTTCAGATATTTGTGTAATTAACTGAGGCAATGGTCTAAACTTTCTTGAGTTGGAATTCAGGCACTTCACTGTTATTTGACAGAGAGATCAGGGTTATTTTTTCATTTACAGTATGTTTGACAGGTTGTTGTATCGTTGCATACATTCGGTCATGTCATAAGACTATGTTTATTAATCACATGGAAGAACACTAAAACACTTTAGCCCTGCTGATCCCAAAATTGAAACAGGTGAGTGTCAAGCCTTTTATAATTAAGTTGTATTTCTTCTTTGTGACCATTCAAATCCAGCATGTCAGGATTAACAATGCCCTTTCAGAACAGATCAATCAGCACAGGTTTCCCACAAGATTATGTCAGTTCACCAGTTTTTTGCACATTATACACAAATGAGTAAACAGCCGCCCTAGGAGCCACATTTAAAAAAAAAGTAAAGACTGGTCTTTCAGCCTGTTTCACTGAAATAGTTTTATGCATTGGTGTGATGCCAACCATCTCATTGTAAATGAGAAAAAAAACTAAGGACACTTGTACGACCCCTTTTGCTGGAATGCCAATGTTGTGTTCTCGTTGACAGCACAAGTTATACTTTTTACGTAGACTCGGGATGGATGGAATGGATCAGAGTTGTTTTTTTACTCTATCAGGCTGTGTTAGCATGATACTGTATAGCAATATGTAGAGTTAAAATCTAAGATTCTTTGTCTGGTACAGACAGCCATGGAGGTTATGGGGAGGAATGGACACTTGTACCTCCAGTCAATATAGGAGGAGTCTGTTCTCAGGCAAGCACAGGGAATATTGTCTGATTGTCATATTCTCCACGCCAAGTATGAGCTCTTATCCTTTGGCAGACAATATAGAGTACCCTAATGTAAACTCAACTGTTTTTAGAAACTCATTTGTACCTCCCTAACTTTAAATATTGTCGCTTGAGGCTCCAGGGGTTGTTGAATAGCTCCATAGCATGATGCAAGGGGCTCTGCAATATGTGTAGTTTGTGTTTGTGTGATGTGCTTTTTACCTGCCGCAACAACTACGTTGCTATTGTAGTCCTGGATACACCTACTGTAACAACCACAGAGGTGGTTTTGAGCACTTTGACAGTAGAAAGTAGGGAAGGGGCCTTGGCCCCCCCGATTTTACGCCCCTGGCCCTATTTCGCATCGCGGCTGGTGTGATCCCATTGCAAGATGGTCTCTAGTTGTATATGTTGGTTATTATTTAGTATTACTACTATGGAGGTTTCTATATTATAAGACAATATGTAATGTGTGGAGCATTTGACGCAAGACAAATTTCCCTACAGGGACAATAAAGTTTATTGTCTTGTAGAAAGGCAGGGCATTAAAGGGATGATTGGTGTTATGTTCATTCAACAGAAGAAATTGTCCACAAATGAAATAAAATCTCTGGTGAGAAGTGTGCAACACAGAACGTCCCCAGTTGGCTTTCTCCAAAAAGAGGATTTGCAGCTGTTATTTCTCTCATTAGTGAATTCAATGAGTTTTTGGTAAAACGCTTTTGGTTCATCCTGGTTTTTTTTTTTCTTTGGGCTGATCCGTCCTGACTCTCAATCCTATTATATAAGTGAATGTACAGTATCTTTCATCAGCAGTTCAGCACAATCATTCCTGCTTAAAACAGAGGAAAACACAGGAATGTTTAAGCTTTATATCTCTATTTTAATGTACATTTCATTCAAGTTGTTTAATTTTTTTCATTTTCATTTTTTCTCACACGCACACACGGTTAAAGGTTTGTTTATCACCATTGGCTCAGTTGCAACAGGTTATGTCAACAAATCACAGTTTTCTGAAAACAGAAACAGCAAGTAACATAAAGTGCCATGATGATTGTTACAACATGATTTTACAAGAAACAAGTGAAAGAGCAGATATTTTGAAAATCGTGGGAAAAAAAGTGGGGAAACATGTCAACATTATCATTATCATACTGTGCTTTCAAATCCCACTGTGTTTGAGCAGCTGCATTACTCAGAGTAACATTACAGGTAAGTTGTTTACGTATTTTAAAAGTGAACAATGTTGAAAAGAAATTGTCATTAGTTGCCTTACAGTAATATGTCTTGTCTGTGTGGTTAGGGTGTTACAAGTCACTGGGAGAAAGAACCCCATGACAGTTGATGTGTAAGTAATGTAAATTACTATAGTGGATAAAAACAAAGTCAGGGTATCAACACTGCAAAAGGACAATTTATTGGTAACACTTTACTGCTAGGTACCTACATAACAGTGACATGACTCTGTCATGACACATGAACCCTAACCCCAACCATAACCATAAACATAACTATAACAATAAATTGTCATGACAAAACTGAATGACACTAAAAGAAGCGTTGATATAAACATTTATGCCTTGTTTATAAGGTTTAATGACAGTGTCATGTCACTCTTATGTAGATACCTTAAAATAAAGTGTAACTGATATTTTTAAGGTTTTTTCACACGGGCATAATTAAAGGGTTCCTAGCTCAATGTGGCATTTGATTTCTCACACGTGAAAACTTGAAGACTGTGATTTTTGCTCTCCTGGTGTTTTTTTCTACAGAGAATTAATGAATTAGTCAAATAAAGCTCTGAATCTTTTGATGATATTATGGACTGTAGATGATAAAAAATCCCTAAATTCCTTGCGTTAAGAAATGTTCTTAAACTGTTGGACTATTTGCTCATGCTCATGCTTGAGAACGACTGAGCCTTTTGGGGATGCTCCTTTTATATCCAATCATGACACTCGCCTGTTTCCAATTAATCTTTTCACTTGTTCCTAACAGGTGTTTTTTGAGCATTCCTCTGCTTTCCCAGTCTTTTGTTGTCCCAGTCCCAGCTTATTTGGAATGGGTTGCAGCATCAAATTGAAATTGAGTGCATATTTGCAAAAAAATATAATGTAATATTGTATATACGTTTTCCAGTTTGAACATTAAATATATTGAATATAGGCTGAAAATTATTTGCAAATCCTTGTATTCTGTTTTCATTTAGGTTTTAGACAACGTCTCAACTTCATTGGAAGTCCAGACAAGGGTCCATTGCTGCATGTCGTCACTTCTTTTACTCACCCTTCTTATGTCACTCTGACTCCCAAAATGAATGCCAATTTGCAGAAATGCCAAAAAAAAAACATTCCATTAAAAAAATCTTACAGGTCCACTTACTGGAAATGTCCAGGAATATGTTGTCAAACATTTTCTACGATCAATAAGAAACCTTATCAGTTGTTGTTATAACAAAATGATGGGTCTATTTTAACATTTCACACAGCCCTCTACATGGCAGTGTTTCACCTGTATGAAAACGGTAAAGGTATAATAATAATAATAATAATAATAATAATAATAATAATAATAATAATAATAATATTTGTAGTTTCTCCTGGTGAATTAGTGGAGTCATTTTGGGATTTCCAGCATCCACGTCTGGCCTTGATAAGTCACTGTGTTTGTGAGTAAAATCCCAGCTGACAATTTTATGGTTAATGTTAAACTGGATTTCCATTGATTATGCAACAAGTCCACATAAAAGGAAGTTTGCAGCCTGGCAGAAACCATCTGAGGTATCAACAATCCACAGGAACAATTTACCAGGTAAGATATCTTTAAGTTTTTATCATTTTGTGCATGATTAAAGTGCTCCCAGCTGAATGTAACATTTAATTTTTGACACTTTTCCACCTTTGCTTTATTCAAACAGACATTGGTGTGCAGACACTATGAAGACTGTGATTCTTGCTCTTCTGGTGTTGCTGGTTGTCAGCCAGGGTGAGTTAATGTACAGGAGACACAAACCTCAAAACCAGCCACAAGGAATCTGCAGCTCATTAATATTATTGTTTGTATACAATGGCTCAACATAATTTTTTTCTGTCTTTTTCCAGGTGAAGCCTTGACTTGTTGGTGTGGAGGCTCGAGGAAATGTGCAGGCCGCACTGAGGTCTGCACTGGCTTCAACGACGTCTGTGCCAGTGTCAAATATGCTCAATACCGTAAGTACAGGCCGTTCTTTCAGTGTATTGTTTAGCTAAAAACAATAGGGACAGAAAGACATACCAGTTCAGAGTGATTTCTTTCTTTGAAAACTTGTAGAAGTTGTCTAATAACATATCCTGTGTTTTTACATGTTTTCACAGCTATGAACCAAAACAACTTCTGGGGTTGCTACACTGAAAGTTCCTGCAGGAGTCTGAATTTTCCTGGTGTAGCATCTTGCACCTTCTGTAGGACTGACCTGTGTCAGTGATTAATGAATCTTACGCAACACATCTTCCAGTGACTGAATAATCTGAATAAATTGCATGTGTTGTGTACTTTTGCATAGTCATAATAAAGATCAATTGCAACTTGTGTGGCTGTGTGACTGTATGTGATGACATCTCCTGACTCTCCTGTTAGCTCTATTGCAGCTGTTAGGACAGGACACATGACACCTTTGTCATTATTTTATGTGCCATGTTTACCTTAATTAGACAGTTTCACAGAGATTCATACAGGAATACCTCCACCTGCTGTTGAAAAAATTGTGAAGGCCATAGTTCTTCTTTCTCTATCACATTGCACCACCCTGTGGTGGAAGAGATACAAGAAAGCGTACAAAAGGAAAAAAGAAACCCATACTGTGTATTAAACTGTGTTGGTGCAGTAGATTTCACTTCATCATGTAGTGATAATGTGTTCATGATAAACAATAAAAAGGGGTTTCCCTTTCTTCTTTTACAATTAACAGTTTACTAACAGTGGCATTACATCTGTATAAATTATACAGTACAGTAAATAGTCCGAGCAAAAAATAAATACATTGATTTATTGATTAAAAAAAAACTAAACTACACACAAAAACAAAGGACATTTGTGTTTAGTAGATTGTTTCTTTGTTGTTGCAATGCTTCTTGGCAATAAATTGTATACTATTAGAAAGCCTGATTATTTCCCTTATAAATGGTGCAGGCGCACATATACTGAGAGGTTTATGCCTCGACGCAGAGGTCCAGGATTCAAATCTGACCTGTGACGATTTCCTGCATGTCCTCCCCCTCTCTCTCCCCTTTCTCACCTAGCTGTCCTATCAAAATAAGACTGGAAAATAAAAAATCTTTAAATGGTGCTACATTTGTAAGGAACATGCATTTGTGGGATAAGCAGCAGAGCTGAGTATGTGGGTTGCACCCCTAAAAAATTTGCCAAATCTTCAATGTCAAACAGCTTTTCTTTGTGTTTTTTGGTGGATTGGGTGATGGAAGTCTGAAGTAACAAGACATATTGGCACAATTTATTCATTTCTATTCATTATTCATAACAAACAGGAGTGTGCAACAGTAGTGTGTGGAAGAACCATACATAGTCACAACAGCCTCACGCCTCCTCCCCATGCTGGTCACCAGCCTGGTCACATTCTGCTGTGGGATGACATGCCATTCTATAACCAGCATTTTTCACAAGTCAGCCAACGTGGGTGTGTTGGTCAATGTGGCACGAAAATCACGTGCAAGCTATTCCATCCTCTCCACTCCCAAATTCTGGAGGTAGTCGCCAATAAACCCCGCCCTGTGGGGACGAGCATTTTCATCATTGGATGATAGAGTTTGGTCCCAGACTGTGGAGATATGGGATTGCCATTGGTTGCAGAATTTCATCTTGATATCTCTCTGCTTTGAGATTGCCTCCAATGTTTGTCAGCACCTGGGGCTACCTGAAGCTCAAAACAACAGAAAACTCAGATTGGAAAGATAGTCTAGCTAGCTGTCTGAATTTACCCTGCAGAGATCTGAGGAGCAGTTAACCATAGTCCTCATGAATCCACCAGAGTTTAAAATTCCCACACAAAGAAAGCGGAAGAAAATGGACAAAATACATGCATCTGGCAGAATTTCCTGCTTCTGGAGAAATCCCAGAAGTGGAACGCCGAGGATAAAGACTGATAGCAACAGCAAAGAAAAGCTGTTTGACATTGTCAGAAATTTTTTTTCAATTAATTTCATGGGTGCAACCCACATAATCAGCTCTGCTGCTCATCCCACAAATGTATGTATCTTACTAAACAACAGTTTTGATGCCTTCCAGTTTGGTTTTCAACCACATCACAGCTCTGAGACAGCTCTTGTTAAAGTCTTTAATGACATCCACTTAAATGCAAATAATGGGAAAACTTCAGTTTTAGTATTACCTGATCTCAGTGCTGCATTTTACGCGGTCTACCATGACATATTACTAGACCAATTGGAAAACTGGGTTGGACTTTCTGCAACAGTACTAAACTGATTTGAATCCTACTTAAAGAATAGGGACTACTTTGTGTCTATAGGTAATAATTATGCATCTGAGCATACGAATATGACGAGCAAAGTTCCCCAAGGCTCCATTCTGGGGCCTCTTCTGTTTAACATCTGCATGATTCCACTGTCTCAGATTATGGAAAACAACAAAATAAGTTCCCATGGTTATGTGGACGACACACACATTTACATAATATTATCGCCAGGGGACCATAGTCCAATACAAAAACTGATTACTTGCATTGAACAAATTAACAACTGGATCTGCCAGAAGTTTCTTAATTTAAATGAATAAAAAACTGAGGTGGTTGTTTTTGGAGCAAAAGAGGAACAATTAAAAGTCTGCGCTGAGCTTCAAACGACAATGTTAAAAACAACAGACAAAGCCAGAAATCTTGGTGTAGTCATGGACTCAGACCTGAATTTCAACAGCCACATTAATGCAATTACAAAGTCAGCCTATTACCACCTTTAGAATATATCAAGGGTTGAAAGACTTACGTTTCAGCAGAATTTGGAAAAACTTGTCCATGCTTTCATCTTCAGTAGACTTGACAACTGTAACAGTGTCTTTACAGGTCTCCCTAAAAAATCAGTCAGCTTTGAATCAGAATGTTGCTGTTGGAGTTCTTACTAATACCAAAAAAAGTGGATCACATCACGCCAGTTCTGAAGTCTTTACACTGGCTTCCTGTCCCTCAAATAATTGATTTCAAAATATTTTTGCTGGTTTATAAAGAACTAAACAGTTTGGGGCCAAAATACATTTCTGAACAGCCCAGACCTCTTAGGTCGTCTGCGACAGGTCTGCTTTCTTCTGCGTCCACAGATTAAGAACTAAACGGGGAAGCAGCGTTCAGTTTTTATGCTCCACATATCGGGAACAAACGCCCTGAAAACTGCAGGTCTGCTGCAACTCTCAGTTCTCATATTTTATCTGTTTTTAATTTTTTGTTTTTAATTGCTCTTTAATGTTTTATGTGCAGCCCTTTGAATTGCCTTGTCGCTGAAATGTGCTATATAAATAAAGCTGCTTTGAAATAATCAGACTGTCCAATAGTATAAGATTCAGTCAACAAAGAAAAGCTAACAAAGAGAACAACTTTTACACAATTACAAGACTGGATAAAAAAAGAAGCCAAGGTATCAACGCTCCAGTAGGACATATGTCCAGTGTAGATATCTTGTGTCTTCTTTTGATATGTGGATTATAAAAGTGCTCTGACATTAATTATAACAATGTGGTGTCTGATCTTCTCACGCTTTTATTTTTTTTTTTACACAAAACAGCATTTTTGTCACACCTCATCAGTGATGGGAATTCCGTAACGAGTACGGGTCCACTTGCTAGAAATGTTCAGGAGCTTTTGGTCACACCTCTTGGAAAATGTCCAGGAATATGTTGTCAAACATTTTCCACCTTCAATAATAAACCTAAACCTTTATTATATCTGAAGATCTTTTCTCACGTTTGTTGTATCAGTTGTTATTATAACAAAATGATGGGTCTATTTTAACATTGCACACAGCCCTCTACATGGCAGTGTTTCACCTGTATGAAGACACCAGTAAAGGTAAAAATAATAATAATAATAATAATAATGATAATATACACTCACCTAAAGGATTATTAGGAACACCTGTTCAATTTCTCATTAATGCAATTATCTAATCAACCAATCACATGGCAGTTGCTTCAGTGCATTTAGGGGTGTGGTCCTGGTCAAGACAATCTCCTGAACTCCAAACTGAATGTCAGAATGGGAAAGAAAGGTGATTTAAGCAATTTTGAGTGTGGCATGGTTGTCGGTGCCAGACGGGCCGGTCTGAGTATTTCACAATCTGCTCAGTTACTGGGATTTTCACGCACAACCATTTCTAGGGTTTACAAAGAATGGTGTGAAAAGGGTTGCCAGTATGCGGCAGTCCTGTGGGCGAAAATGCCTTGTTGATGCTAGAGGTCAGAGGAGAATGGGCCGACTGATTCAAGCTGATAGAAGAGCAACTTTGACTGAAATAACCACTCGTTACAACCGAGGTATGCAGCAAAGCATTTGTGAAGCCACAACACGCACAACCTTGAGGCGGATGGGCTACAACAGCAGAAGACCCCACCGGGTACCACTCATCTCCACTACAAGTAGGAAAAAGAGGCTACAATTTGCAAGAGCTCACCAAAATTGGACAGTTGAAGACTGGAAAAATGTTGCCTGGTCTGATGAGTCTCGATTTCTGTTGAGACATTCAGATGGTAGAGTCAGAATTTGGCTTATTAATAATTCGTTAATTATTATTATATATAGATAATTATTGAAGAAAATGCTGCTGCTGTAATAAGAAAATTTCCCCGTTGTGGGATAAATAAAGTATAATCTAATCTAATCTAATAAACAGAATGAGAACATGGATCCATCATGCCTTGTTACCACTGTGCAGGCTGGTGGTGGTGGTGTAATGGTGTGGGGGATGTTTTCTTGGCACACTTTAGGCCCTTTAGTGCCAATTGGCACGGCCTACCTGAGCATTGTTTCTGACCATGTCCATCCCTTTATGGCCACCATGTACCCATCCTCTGATGGCTACTTCCAGCAGGATAATGCACCATGTCACAAAGCTCGAATCATTTCAAATATGTTTCTTGAACATGACAATGAGTTCACTGTACTAAAATGGCCCCCACAGTCACCAGATCTCAACCCAATAGAGCATCTTTGGGATGTGGTGGAACGGGAGCTTCGTGCCCTGGATGTGCATCCCACAAATCTCCATCAACTGCAAGATGCTATCCTATCAATATGGGCCAACATTTCTAAAGAATGCTTTCAGCACCTTGTTGAATCAATGCCACGTAGAATTAAGGCAGTTATGAAGGCGAAAGGGGGTCAAACACAGTATTAGTATGGTGTTCCTAATAATCCTATAGGTGGGTGTAATATTTGCAGTTACTCCTATTGAATTAGTGGAGTCATTTTGGGAATTTCCAGCATCCACGTCTTGATAAGTCACTGTGTTTGTGAGTAAAATCCCGGCTGACAATTATAGGGTTAATGTTACACTGGATTTCCATTGATTATGCAACAAGTCCACATAAAAGGAAGTTTGCAGCCTGACAGAAACCATCTGAGGTATCAACAATCCACAGGAACAATTTACCAGGTAAGATATCTTTAACCCTTGTGTTGTCTGCCAGTCAAAATTGAAAATCAACACTTTGATGAAGCTTTTTAATCAATGTTTTTGACTTTCTTACGTTTTTATCCCTTTTTTTGACATTTAACACTATGTAACACTAACTTATTTACTTTAGTTTTACAGTTATTTTTTGAATTTATGGTCGATAAACCTATTTTTTTAACAAATTATACCTAATGTTTGAGTTAGAAAAGCAGAAATTAGGAATTATTTAGACTAAAATTAAAGGAATGTATGTTATGTGATAAACACAGACTGGAATATGTCTTTTACTATACTCTTTACTATACTCTTTCAAAAACACTTCAATTCTTTCTCCAAATTCTATAAAATTCAATAAGACACCCCAAAATAAATGAAAGTAGAGATTTGTACTTGCCAAAGAGCGTTGTGTGGAATCAATCATGTTATTTTGGGTAATTAAAAAGAACATTAATATAGTCCTCGCGTCAATTTGACCCGAGGACAACATGAGGGTTAAGTTTTTATCATTTTGTGCATGATTAAAGTGCTCCCAGCTGAATGTAACATTTAATTTTTGACACTTTTCCACCTTTGCTTTATTCAAACAGACATTGGTGTGCAGACACTATGAAGACTGTGATTCTTGCTCTTCTGGTGTTGCTGGTTGTCAGCCAGGGTGAGTTAATGTACAGGAGACACAAACCTCAAAACCAGCCACAAGGAATCTGCAGCTCATTAATAATACCTGCTGTAAATTAATTTTATTGTTTGTATACAATGGCTCAACATAATTTTTTTGTCTTTTTCCAGGTGAAGCCTTGACTTGTTGGTGTGGAGGCTTGAGGAAATGTGCAGGCGGCACTGAGGTCTGCAAAGGCTTCAACGACGTCTGTGCCACTGTCAAATATGCTAAACACCGTAAGTACAGGCCGTTCTTTCAGTGTATTGTTCAGCTAAAAACAATAGGGACAGAAATACATAACGGTTCAGAGTGATTACTTTCTTTGAAAACTTGTAGAAGTTGTCTAATAACATATCCTGTGTTTTTACATGTTTTCACAGCTATGAACCTAAACAACTTCTCGGGTTGCTACTCTGAAAGTTCCTGCAGGAGTGTGAATTATCCTGGTGTAGCATCTTGCACCTTCTGTAAGACTGACCTGTGTCAGTGATTAATGAATCTTACGCAACACATCTTCCAGTGACTGAATAATCTGAATAAATTGCATGTGTTGTGTACTTTTGCATAGTCATAATAAAGATCAACAATTACAACTTGTGTGGCTGTGTGACTGTATGTGATGACATCTCCCTGACTCTCCTGTTAGCTCTATTGCAGCTGTTAGGATGGAACACCGTTTCATGGCAAGCCAATCAGAGATAGAGTTGGGCGGGTGTTCATAAGCACCCATAGTAGGAGTCATAACCTAGCGAACAACACAAGCGAGTCAGTCAACAAGACACAGGCGTTATGAAATCAAACAGAGGGAGGGTATATTTAATGTTTTACGTGCAACACTTTGAATTGCCCTGTTGCCAAAAAGGTGCTATACAGTGAACCCTCGTTTATCACGGGGGTCACGTTCCAAGAAGAACCCGTGATAAGTGAAATCCGTGAAGTAGTAACCTTTTTTTTTTACCATTATTATACGATGAAATACTCCATTATACACTGAAACCAAAGAACAAAACCTTTTTACAGGCCCAAGCATTTGTTTAACAAATAAAAGTACTGTATAAACGATTTTTTACAAATAACTACTGTACTGTAAAATAATAATTTTAATCATCAATACGAACTGAAGGCTTCAAATTGCGGAGATCAGCACCGGCCCACCGCGACCAGAGTCATTGGAACGGGAGAAAATGAAAAATGATTATGAAAACAAATACAAAGTAAAGTACAGTAGGAAAAACCGTGACTCAGGTGTATTTCCCTGCTCGTCTGACTGAGCCGCTGCTGTAGCGGGTTTTTCTCCTAAAGCCCGCGGTGCAGGTGTGTTTTTTCGAGAGAAGAACATAGTTATCGGTAGTGGTTGTCGCTCTTTTTTCTTCTGGGCAAAAAGATTCTTATAAACCGACATGCCACTATTGATTATGTTTGCAGAATGCAGAACACAATGCATGATGCAAATCCGTGAAGTAGCGAGACCGTGAAAGGTGAACCGTGATATAGCGAGGGTTCACTGTACAAATAAAACTGCCTTGCCTTACAAATGTGGCACCATTTTAAAGAGGAATAATCAGGCTGTCCAATAGTATTTCAGTCAAAGTTTCAAAGTTTTAGTCAACAAAGAAAAGCTAACAAAGAAAAACAAGAGAACTACTTCTTTTGATATGTGGATTCTAAAAGACATTAATTATAACAATGTGGTGTCTGACCTTCTTACGCTTCTTTTTTTTCTTACAAAACAGCTTCTCTGGTTTTGGTTTAGTCACACCTCATCAGTGATGGGAATAACGGCGTTACTTTTTTCCGTAACGAGTAATCTAATTGATTACTCTTCCCATCCGTTATCGTTACTGTTGCTGTATTTGTATTTTATTTTTTTAATCAGAACGACTAGAGCAGAGAAGCAAAGCCTTTTCTTTCTTCTTTGATTAGCGGGCCGTGAACGAGACAAGCGCATAAATGCTGACGATTGGCGGAGGTTGAGTAAAAGTTCATGGTAAGCCAATCAGAGGTAGAGTTGGACGGGTGGGTGTTCATAAGCACCCATGGTCGGAGTCATAACCTCGCGAACAACACAAGCGAGTCAGTCAACAAGAGTATGGCATTATGAAATCAAGGAGAGGGAGGGTAACTTTTCCTGCTAAAGATTTTCCACCGTGGTCAGAAAACAGCCACTGTGACTCCAGAGTGGCTACTCGCTCCGAAGCCTATCAGAATCAGAATTAGATTTAGAATCAGCTTTATTTGCCAGGTATGAAGACACATATGGGGAATTTTTCTTTGGAGCATAGTTGCTCACAATGTGCTTACACATACAAAACAACAAACAATATATACACACAAATATATACATACTCTAAACAGAAACATAAACAAAAACATAAACAACATAGAGGCATGATTGCAATGAGGAGTTCAATCAAAATTATTTAAATGTGGAACATAGTGCAAAGGATACTGGGATAAATAGTATTGTTATTATATTACAATATGAACAGTATGAAATAATAAGTGAGACATGAGAATGGGAATGATGAGTAAATAATAAGTGAGATATGGGAATGATGAATAATACTAAATAAGTGGAATAATAAGTGGAACAAGTAAACAGGTGTTGTTTGGAGACAGTTTTACTGGGTTATTGACCAGAATTGAACCTGACACTGTGGGTCAGTAGTCAGCTGTTCATCAGAGAGATGGCTTGTGGGTAGAAACTGTTTCTGAGTCTGTTGGTTTTGGCGTACAGGGCTCTGTAACGCCTACCAGAGGGGAGAAGCTGGAACAGGTTGTGACCGGGGTGAGATGGGTCTGCAGTGATGGTTCCTGCACGTTTCCTGACCCTGGAAGAGTATAAGTCATGAACGGAGGGCAGGTTGGCACCAATGATCTTTTCTGCAGTCCTAACTATCCGTTGTAGTCTGCTCCTGTCCTTTTTGGTGGCAGATCCCAACCAGACAGTGATGGACGTGCAGAGGACAGACTGGATGATGGCTGTGTAGAAGTGGATCAGCAACTCCTTAGGCAGGTTGAGCTTCCTGAGCTGGTGCAGGAAGTACAAAGTCTGAAGTCCACAAATAAGATCCTTGCTGTCACTCTCTCACTTCGCCCTCGCTCCTTGCTCTGTCACTATAAAGTGCTTAACAAGCATTATTCAATTTTGCCCAGTTGTGGTCTGTTGAGGGGCAATAAATAGCAAAAGTTCAAAAACATCTATGTTGTTATTTGTATCGATCCACTAGACATAAGATGAGGTTCTGATTCTGATAATATCTACGTACATGGCATTTGATTGGAGGCTAGTCTCACTTTGTGCAGCAACATCCAAATAGTTAAGATGTGTGTACATTGTTTATGTCAATGTATTGTATTAAGTGTCCATTTCATTATAATATTCAGATTTGTCATAAATAATTGAACATGCATATGTATTTTAAGTTCCATTAAAGAGGGGTGGAGGTGGGGTTACATTTGACCATTTAAAAATGTACTTGAAAGTAACTTTTACTAGTTACTTTCTGAAGTAACTAGTTACTTTTATAATTTGTAACTGAGTAGCTAATTTAGTTACTTTTTGGAAGAAGTAACTGTAACTAATTACTTTTCAAAAGTAACTTGCCCAACACTGCACCTCATGGACAAATTCCAGTATTTAGATTTTGTACTAAAAATCTGTTGTCAAACAAAATTTTCCAAGATGAATAATAAACCTTCAAGCTTAACTTTTATTATATTTGAAGCTCTTTATTCATTTTTGTGTGATCTGTTGTTGTAGTTATTATAAAATAATACTACTATTTCAACATTGTGCACTGCACTCCAAAAAGAAGTGTGCCAAATGTCACTTATTGGGAAATTTTGTCTAGGTGTAAGTGCAGCTTGTGCTCCACAGTTGTCATCATGCAGGAAAGCACGTTTACACCTTACACAGACCATTTAAAGCAATCACTAACATTGAGTCATCTGTGTTCTTTTACAAATATGACCTTGCTTGAAATGTGACGCTGTTTGTGAATTAAACCCAGCTGACACTTTCAGAGTTAGTGACACAATGGATTTCTATTAATTGTGCAATAAGTCTAAATAAAAAAGACAGTCCGTCCTTGCCTTGACACAACAGTATAAAGGAAGCTTGCAGCCTGGCAGAAACCATCTGAGGTATCACCATTCCACAGGGACAATTTACCAGGTAAGATATCTTTAAGTTTTTATCATTTTGTGCATGATTAAAGTGCTCCCAGCTGAATGTAACATTTAATTTCTGACACTTTTCCACCTTTGCTTTATTCAAACAGACATTGGTGTACAGACACGTGACAATATGAAGACTGTGATTCTTGCTCTTCTGGTGTTGCTGGTTGTCAGCCAGGGTGAGTTAATGTACAGGAGACACAAACCTCAAAACCAGCCACAAGGAATCTGCAGCTCATTAATAATACCTGCTGTAAATTAATATTATTGTTTGAATACAATGGCTCAACATGATCTTTTTCTGTCTTTTTCCAGGTGAAGCCTTGACTTGTTGGTGTGGAGGCTCGAGGAAATGTGCAAGCCGCACTGAGGACTGCACTGGCTCCAACGACGTCTGTGCCAGTGTCAAATATGCTCAATACCGTAAGTACAGGCTGTTCTTTCAGTGTATTGTTCAGCTAAAAACAATAGGGACAGAAATACACAACGGTTCAGAGTGATTAATTTCTTGAAATTTTTTTCTATGTTTTCACAGCTATGTACATGAGCAACTTCTGGGGTTGCTACACTGAAAGTTCCTGCAAGAAACTGAATCTTCTTGGTGTAGCATCTTGCACAGTCTGCAAGACTGACCTGTGTCAGTGATTAATGAATCTTACGCAATCTAATGCAACTTTTTTTCCTATTCCACTTTTAATACAGTTTTGCAATTTTTTCAAAACACATTATTGTAATTGTTGGTGTTTTACTTTGTTACATTGAATACTAAATAAAACCAGACTGGAGATACTTTTTTTTTTTGTAAAAGTCAATTAGCAACAGCAACATGGTTCCAGTTTCCACAGTCACAACTTCATATTAAAGGCTCATTTTTACAGTTTATACAGTGTCAGAGGGGAGATTTCGACAGGAACACCTCCACCTGCTCTTGAAAAGATTGTGAGGCACATATTTCATCTTATGTTAGATTATCACTGATAAAGAATCTCACGACTGCTGATAAAATTCTGTGTTTTTGCTTTTTTTATCACAGTGCTTCACCTTGTGGTAGATGAGATGCTGAAAAAGTGTTAAAAAAGGAAACCCATAGTGTACAGTATATTTCACTCTGTTGGTTCAGTAGATTTCACTTAGGTATGTGGGGATGTGTTTAATGATTAACCATTGATAGATTTTCAATTAACAGTTCACAGACAATGGTATTGTATCTGTACACACATACAGTAAATAATCCAAGCAGCAACAAATACACTAATCATGAAAAGACACAAATGTCCAGGGTGCTCAGGAAGTTCAGTCAGATGTTTGAAGGCAGGGGCGGATTTAATCATTTTGAGGCCTAAGGCAAACACAGGCATGGGGCCCTCCACAACCCTTGTCCTTCCCCTTTTCAGTCCTTATTTATCTGAGAAAGACATGCTCTCTGTCTGACAGCTGTTTTGGCCAGAGTGCTGGATCATCTTCAATCATAACACATTGATTAGGGTGACTGCTACTCACGGGGTCTAGTTGCTGAGTATTATGTGTGTCACCATCTTCGTCATTGCCATGGTTATCATTATGGACAGTGAAAGCAGCAGTTCTGTAACCATCTCCATTCGAAGGATCCTGTAAGGTTGTCTTGTATGTAGCCCCCGCATCGGTAGAGCAATCTGGGCTGACACTACTCTTCATCAGTGTTAGCATTGCTAGCGCAACCTGGGCTGACACTGCCGGTGGGTAGCTCTTCTTCATCAGTGTTAGCATCGCTAGAGCTAACTGGGCGGACGCTGCCGGTGGGTAGCTCTTCTTCATCAGTGTTAGCATCGCTAGAGCAACCTGGGCAGACGCTGCCGGTGGGTAGCTCCTCTTCATCAGTGTTAGCATTGCTAGAGCAACCTGGGCTGACACTACTCTTCATCAGAGTTAGCATTGCTTGCTGCTCTTTAGTAACGTTAATGTTAGTGTTGTCAGTAGCCGTCATGAAAAAGGTTGTTACCTTTGGAAGTTTTGCTAAAAACGTTCTGCTTTCTTCCCGCTTCTTCCTTTTTTCAGAACCACTTTGGTAGCTTTGCTTCATTTTTCAACCGTCTGTAGCCTCCAGCTTCCAGCATGATGAGCCGTTTGTTTACAAACACACACAGATACGCAGTAAGATAATGGAATAGTCCAATGTAGTGGGGTCTTAGCTCTTTAGCATATCAATGTTTAGAGATATAATTAATTGGTGAAAAGTA
The DNA here is from genome assembly GCA_013375575.1 of Percina caprodes. Lineage (NCBI taxonomy): Eukaryota > Metazoa > Chordata > Actinopteri > Perciformes > Percidae > Percina > Percina caprodes. The sequence goes on from JABXJD010000010.1 coordinate 6,294,160, forward strand.
AGACAACAAATCGTAACCATAAGTTTATGAGGCGTTTTACGGGGCCCTTGGTAGCTTGGGGCCTAAGACAATTGCCTACCTTTGCCTAATGGTAAGTCCGCCTCTGTTTGAAGGTGCTCTTTGGGGTCTGGAATTCAATTAAGTATGGAAAAGAAGGGAAATCCAAGACATTCTTCTTCACAATAATTTTAAAAGCCTTTATTTTACTGGCTATTTCATAATAGAAAATTTAAAAGACATAGGGAGAAGCATCCCACACGTAACAGCACAGCCTTCTGAAAGGTGCACTATGAGTTCCTGCATGGTCACTTCTGTTGACGTTCCAAGTAAATTTCTAACAAAACAGAACAAGATCGCCCCTCCCCCCATGTTTACGTAACTGTCATGACTGTCACTAACCCCACCCCTCCCCCAACCATCTTGTTGGTGATTGGCTGGAGTGTTTTGTTGTATTTTGATCTCTATCCTTGTTTGACATTAACGACCCCTGTATTGTCTCCTGAGACTGGGCTTTTTCACAGTATATTCAGGAAGCAGGCAGCCAGCGGACCAAGGAGAGATGCCAGCGATTTGAGACAAAAATGAAATCACGCTGAAACCATACAGGAACTCATAGTGCACCTTTAATAAAGGCTTTTTAAATAATTTTGAAGAAGAGTGCCTTGTATTTCCTTTTTTCTATGAATAAACAAATCAATTGATAAGTGTGTTTGTATTTTTTTGAGGCGCATAATTATCTCTTTCTCTATCACATTGTATTTATAAACTGTTGCTGTTGTGTGTGTGTGTGTGTGTGTGTGTGTGTGTGTGTGTGTGTGTGTGTGCGCGCACGCGTGCGTGTGTGCGTGTGTGTGTGTGTGTGTGTGTGTGTATATGTGTGTGTGAGATACAGCGATGGCAAAAGTACTCACTTCCCGTACTCAGGTAGAAGCACAGATAGTTGTGTTAAAAAAATATTCTGGTAAAAGTAGAAGTACTGATTTAGCTTCTTTACTCAAGTAAAAGTAACAAAGTACAGGCTTTGAAATTTAATATAGTATAAAAGTAAAAGTAGCCATGAGAATGACAAAGCTAGTGAGGACTAGATTAGGACTGGATTTAAAGCTGATTCTGGTTTCCAACTTGGCCCCAGGTGTGTCTGTTACAACACAGACAGAGACAACTTCTCTCTGTTGATGCTTTATTACAATCAAGCATTAGGATAAACATGGGGGTAGCTCTGCTATGGCTGTTGGTGTGGTAATAAAAGAAATAAATAACATTGTAAAGGCTACCATAAACAATGTATAGGAATCATAATAACAAAACACCCACTAGTATTAATTATATTATTTTAATGCAGTGTAACTGTAGCATGTAAATAATGCACCTAAAATACAAACGGGAGCAAGTTTGTTGTGCGTGAAACACCAACATTTGATGTAAGCACATTAAACAGGAGATATTATTTTTGCACAAAAATCAATCAATGAATTTATGTTTTAAAGTCATGTAAAAGTAACCAAAATGTCAGTAAATGTAAAAAACATGTCCCTGGGTATGAATGTCATTGTTACAAAATATGCATTACACCCCAAATTAATCATTATGAATAATGCATTACAGGACCAAATGTTATTAGCCATTATTTAAAAACATATATATATATATATATATATATTCTAATAAATCCCCCAGAGAGTTTGCTTCTGCTGGGTCTGCTTTTGACGGCACCACTATCCGGCAATTTCATTGGTTTTCATAATGCATCACATGACCGATGAAACCAGGAAGTATTTTGGTTCCACAAGGCGGAAGCGTAGCTATATTTTACTGAACCTGAAACTGTTTTAGGAGAAAACCTTGTTTACGAGGAGCAACCAGGTAATAACTCAATATTCACAGGGTGGAGTGGATATTGTTTATCGTTGTTGGTAAGAACGGGAACTTGTTATAGGTTTCCTTTTAGGGATTTTTCTTGTTAGCCGAGGTTAGCATAGCTAACTCGTCTCATCGATTTGAGCTTTAGCCTCGCAGCTAACTTCCAGTTTTGTTTTTATCTGGTTATTCGGTCAAAGTTAAGGTCAGCAGGTTTGGAGGTTGAAGTACATATCTATGATATATTCTCTTGCCATGGTTTAATGTGATTTTGACTATTAAAAGATGGTATAATACAAACTGTGTCTGTTATATCAGTATCAGCTTTATTTGCCAGGTATGAGGACACATACGAGGAATTTTGCTTTGGATAGCATTGCTCACAATGCGCTTACTCATACAAAACAAACAATATACATACTATAAACAGAAACATTATAGACAGGTAGACATGTTGATATATGATCAGCTTTTAACTCTTTTTAAGTGTCTAAACTGTTAAACTGTTTATCCTATTGTCACTCTGTTGTTTTAGCTTTTTAAAAAGCTAACGATTTTTTTCATCAGTTTTTTTACGGATTATTTTCTCGATTTTTTTCTTATCCTCGTCAGAAAATGGTAAACCATACACTTTCTGGTTTTCCAGAAGCCAAGTTAACACCTTTTTAAACGATTGTTTTTTTGTTTTTTTTTACCCCTATTTTTTGTTTCATATATGAAAGCAGCCAATCCTGACATTTAACATGCTGGACCTACGTAATGTTTTGCATTTCTTGCAAAAATGACTGAAATTATTAAGAACTTGACAATTATTTTTCTGTCAATCTACTAATTGTTTAATCTACTAATCTTTTCAGCTCTAAATATGAATGATTGTTATTAATTATTTATCATAAAATTACGATACAATTTCTTTGTCTTATTTGACAACAAACCAAATATCTTTTAGATTAGAACTGTGGTTAAAAAACAATTAGTTGCTTATTTGAAGAAGTATTTAGCAAATTAATAGAATATGAAAATAACTTAATTGCAGCCCTAATAGGTTAAATACAAGGAATACTAGACATTTTATAGATAATGTATTATGATCTGCAACTTAAAAAAACTGATCATTTAGTTTTGTGTAGGTATTGTATGTAGATCCACTGATTTTCCATGTTTGTATTTTGTTTTTTTAAGGTAGACCGGGTCACTCCACCACTGCCCACCCCATCCGGTTCTTCCCACTGGTAGTTTGGCGTCTGACCTTTCTCACCATCAGTGCCTGTGTCTACAGACTCACTTTTTGTCTGTGCACCTCTTTCACCGGTTTGTTTCAGTCCATCTCATCCATAACAGCCTCTGTCTCTGTCAATGGCTGGGCGCGGTGGAGGATCAACCAGGCCTAATGGTGCCGCAGCAGCAAACAAAATCTGCCAATTCAAACTGGTGCTGCTGGGGGAGTCAGCGGTGGGCAAGTCAAGCTTAGTGCTGCGCTTTGTCAAAGGCCAGTTTCATGAGTTCCAGGAGAGTACCATTGGTGGTAAGAGACAAAACTAGTTTTCTACACTTTTGGTTTTGTTTAGGGGGATCAGTAGGTACATTGGGTTTTTGTGTATACGTAAGTGATGAATATTTTTCCAAACTTTTTCTGTGAGGCACAAATATTTTGAATCAGAAACTTTTCAATTAAAGAAATACTGTATTAGAGGAGATTACAGATGTGATTGGCATCGACAGTTTTTGATACTTTTTTGGCCTATAGTAGGGCTTGATACTTAACCACAGTGTAGGTGAAGTTCATTAAATAAAACATTGGGCCAATATTTTCTATATTAATGGCTTTGTTGCATTTCCAGTTGAACGTGTTCAACATTGAAGGAATACTTGAGTCAAATTCCTCATTCTTTTGGGGTACGAGTGTGCGAGAGCCTTTAAACACTCAACTTGCTGGATACATGAACCGGATCTTCCAGAAGGATGGAAAGGTACATGGACCTAAAACAATATCATTCCATTGATCTTCATTGTCCTGCTGTCCTCAGCCGCCTTCCTCACTCAGACCGTCTGTCTGGACGACACCACTGTGAAGTTTGAGATCTGGGACACAGCGGGTCAAGAGCGCTACCACAGCCTAGCTCCAATGTACTACAGAGGCGCTCAGGCGGCCATCGTGGTCTACGACATTACCAACACAGTAGGTTTCACCTGCAGGGAAACAAGCTTATCAGCCAGTAGCAATGTGATGAATGAACTTGTGTTTAAGCAGCAGCTATTTTTGTCTTTTTGTTTGTCAAATTCATTGTTGACTCTATTACAACCAAAAGTAACAGTAAAAGACAGCTCAAGTCTGAAGTTTTAAGCAAAACTATTCTGATAATTAGAGGCCATTTTAGAGTATCTAATGAAGGGGTATTGGGTTTGTTTGGAGGCAGACGTGTGGGCGTTTGGACATTACACAGAAGGTGCATATTGTAGGTGAAATTGTTCCACTAAGGTTAAAAATAGTTGTCCATGTAAATGCACTGGGTGAGAGCAATATTAATAAGGTGTTGTTGGTAAATTAGGATACTTTTGCACGAGCCAAGAACTGGGTGAAGGAGCTACAGAGACAAGCCAGTCCCAACATAGTGATTGCTCTGGCTGGAAACAAGGCAGACATCGCAAACAAAAGAGCTGTAGACCTTCAGGTATGTAGAAGTACAGCAAAAGGATTTTGGATATTCAATGCCTCACCCTGAATTTATAATATCATAAAATGTGTATGAATGTTGCCAATGCTGTACAAATATTAATATCAATGTCTAAATAATGTTCTTAGGAGGCACAAACGTACGCTGATGACAACAGTCTGCTCTTCATGGAGACCTCAGCCAAGACTGCCATGAATGTCAATGAAATTTTCATGGCTATTGGTAAGTTAAATGACAATTGACAAAACTTTCCTGACCTGAATTCAATGTACTGGTTGGGTGATTTGACTTTAATTGCATTTTACAAGCTGATTACCTGTCAGCTGATAAATAATCAAAACCATATGGAACAAAGCAGGTGTCTGAGAAATATGTGCACTTGACCTAATCACTTGTGCTCACAAATTAACAACAGTATTGTTTTAAAGTACATTTTTAAACATGTTTAAGGGATGTCAACAAAAACACAACTTTATCAGACAAAAGCTGACCACCTGCATTACTTCATCCCAAATCAAAAGAAATATTAAACCAACTCAGATTAGATATGAAAGAGCTGATTGTGTCTATGAGACACTGACCAAAGTTTCAATGAATAGACTAGTATAACCTTCTGTATGTTGCACCTCTAACTTTAAAAAAAAAAAAAAAAGTAAAACAAAAACAACATCTGTTGTTCTGTCCCTGCAGCAAAGAAGCTACCGAAGAGTGACCCCCAGGGTGGAGCTGGACAAGGTGGGCGGCCCAAGTCAGGAGTGGATCTACAAGAAGCTGCTCCTCAGAGCCGCAGCAGCCAGTGCTGCGGCAGCAATTAGCAAGTACAAAACAATGAACTTAGTGAGCGAGCCCTGAACATCGTTTTAAGGACAGCACGTAGCTAAAACCCAGAGAGGCAGGAGAAGGCAGAGCCACTCGCCACCCCTGCACTTAAACTGAGATTACAGATGAGATTATCTGGCTCCACTTTGATTAAAGAATCATAAGCTAGAGGGAATTACCAAGATCCCTCACTACTTCTCCTCTGTCTTTACCCCGTGTATCTATCTACCTCCCTGTCCATCTTCAGCCTATGTCTCAGTTGATTGAATTCTGTCATAAATGATTATTTTTTTTGAATGGTGATGCTGAGGTTGCTTGCCTTTTCCCCTATTTGTTTGAGTGTGTGTGTATGTATAAAGTACATACACACATGTATATTGGCAGTTTATTTTTCTAGTTTTGCCATTTCCCTCTACGTAGCTCATCATTATGAAAGATACAAATGCCCAAATACTAATGCTGAAATTGCAAACGACAAAGCAATCATCTTGAAGGTTTATTGTGTTATTGCAATTTAGACCACATCATTGTGTTCTTGTTAGCGACCCAGACGTGACACAGTTATGAGGAAAGCTCTAGACTTTGCTCATTGAAGCAGGTTGTGATTTAATAGGCTACACACATCTGAAGATGTTTCTGAACTGTGCAACAAATGCAGTTGTTTGCATTCATTGTGTATTGATACTTGTAACACCAGAGTTGTTGTTGTTAGCCTTTTTTAAAAGAAATGTGAAAATAACTTGTAAATCTAAAAAAGAAATAAATAACATGGACGATTCATTTAGCTTTGAGTTGTTTGGATTGGCTTTGGAGGATGGTTATTTGCATGTACATTATGTTTTTAAGGCTGTTGGTACTGCAGCTGGGTTCAAATCACTCTGGCCCGGTTTGGTGCAAGTAGCAGTACAGCCTCCCTTAACAGGATTTCTAGAATCATAACATACCGTATTGGCCCAAATATAAGACAATATCTGTTAGTTTTACTAGATATTACATGTGAAAACTGAGATTATGAACTTGGTTGTCTTTTTTTGACTGTGCTTATTCTCTTTCTATTTTGATAGATTTTCTGTATGGATTTCTTTAACATATTTAAAGAAAATTTATCTAAACAGGTGTTGCAAAAAGGTGGTTGGGAGGATCATCTTATATTTCTGGACTGTCTTATATTTTGGTTAATATGGCTCTGTTTCTACATATGACATGTTGACAGTATGCAAATGTTAGTGTGCTGTGGTAGCAAACACGTGTAGTATACAGCAATGAAAAGTGATTTGGTCACAAGAAAAAAAAAAACTCCCTCATTTTCTTTTACTTGTTTTCTCATCAGAAGCATTTTGTAGAAGAAGAAAAATTATATAGCATGTGTGTTTACACAAAATATGACATCACATGACTGGGTTCCATTGGACTGATTCTGACTCGTACCGAGATAACATGCTACTTTAAAAGGATATATTGTTTTGCTAAATACATGTTTGATTCTATATGTTGTTGTTGTTTGATGGCTGAGATATGTCCCTCTCTGCCTTCTCAAGGCTAGTCTTTAGCGTTCCTGTATCTTGTCGTCCTGCCTCTCACCTTTTCTGGAACACAGTGATCTGGAGCAAAATACATTTCTGTCTGTTGTTTTAAATATTATTCATTAAACTTAGTTAATTTCATATTCATCTGTTAGTCAGAGCTTTGGGCCAATAAAGAAAATCCTCATTATTAAATGGGCAACTGCTGGGAACAGATCCCTAATCTAGTTACTGACAAATGTCTGAATTTGATTTTTTTTTTTTTTTTGCCACGTTATTAAAATGATTAGAAGTTTTAAATTTACATTTCTAAGTGCCTGTAAAAATCGGACATTAGAAACAGCATAAGTTAACATTTCCAACCACCAGATGGCAGCATCCGACTTTAATCTAGATTCACTTGTTACAAATGGGTCGTTTTGAATGCATTGGGTGGCCATTCATTTACACGTGGTCAACGTTTCCAAATTAAAGTCAGTAAATATAAAAACAAACATTAAATAACAAAATTAATTGACAACTATTTTGATAATGGATTAGACGTCATTCATTTTTTTCAAGCAAAAATGTCAAACATTTGGAAGAGCTGTTAAAATATTACTATATTTGAGTGAAGGAAAGGACTCTTATCCACAATTTAATTGCTTGAAGAAATTAAGCACACAGTCAGTGTTTGCATTTGTATGCCTAGCCGTATGTGTGAAAGTGGATAGTATGTAGATCATGCCAAAATCCATTACTGGCATAGAGGAGAAAAAAAGCTGTGCTGCAAAGACTTCATTTGTGCTCAACTGATTATTCTTTAGCTCATTTTAAAGCAGGGTTTCTCTGGGTTAATGCAGCAGTTCACTTTGTTGTGATGAATAGTGCCCTTTGACAGCGGTCCCTGATGCTCTTTGAGGTTTTAAGTCTATTAGTTATAGAAGCTGTAGAATATATTTAATGCGGAGGTGTTCTCAATCTGTTAAGGTTTTAAAAATGTGTTGGTTGCAGTGGTCTGAGCATTTGAGAATGAACACTACAGTATTAAATAAGAAAACGTCTGTGAACATACATTGACCCTTGTCAGTTTGTCAGCATAAGGTGCAGCTAGTTAAAAATAATGTGGTTCAAAAGCGCAATAAACCCTCTTTGTTGGAAGGTTATGATGTTCAGTTATTTTTGAAGCAGTTTAAGAGAGGCGTTGATTCACATGATAATCATTTTGGAGGCTGTAGGTTGTACTGCTGTTGAATTGTATTGTGTTATACTGACTGGTGTTATATAATATTTTGGTCATCCTATTATATCGATACATTTCTCTGTATGTATAGAATCAGTGGTAGTAGGACTCCTAACCTGAGGTAGTGTACTTCCTATTCTTGACTATTTCATATAATAAATTCAAAGTCAGTAATTATGGAGTGACTTTGTTTTAAATTAAGACAGAAGCCAAGTTTCCATCAAATTTAAAAAACAATGTTAAATGAATTTCCAGAAAATCTGCAAAATCCACTGCTGTGTTGTCAACGTGAAGAGTTGATTGTATCGATATAAACATGTTGGGCGCGTAACCAATGCAGAAGAAGAGCTTGCACCAAAATGAGGTAATTCAAGCACGCCAGTCAAACCTCAATCTATGGAAAACCACATGGAAACATGGTGAAAATATGCCATTTTTGTGTGATTAATGTTTTAGTTTGAGGAACGTTCCAGTCTTCTCGTCGCTCCACACCGATCTTATGACAGGAGAAACTAATAAAATATGTTTGCTTTTTTGTTTGTTTGCAGACTTAAATCTGTTCTGTTGGTCTGACCCTCCATGTGAACAAGTAAAAAGATGAACTACAACCAGAAAATGGTCTAAACTGGCTGACAGCCCTGCTGTTGTGGTTTTTATGCCTAAAACCTAACATTAATTCTACTTTTAATGCCACATGAACACACACACAGAGGCACACACTCGCTTCAGAGATAGGGACGCTCTGTTCACAGTAAATTATTTCTCATTTGTTAAGCTGTCAATCAAAAAGTGTTCCATCAAAAAGAAACTCATTTCATACTTGGCCTCTGTGAATCATAATGGTGTGACAGCTGGACTGAAATTGACTTTGTTTAGAGGAGGAGATTTGCAGAAAAAAAGGGAATTTGTCCTGAAAATGAATGCAACCTTTTACATGCGCACATACATTTTTTTTTAAAGTGCAAAAATGGCCATAACATAGCTTTAGCATAGCATGGTTGTAATAACTATTTTCAGATTAGATTTACTACTGTGAAATCATTGGCCATATTGTATAGCAGTTCAAAAAGAAAGAAAACACTGAGACATTTCCTAATGCTCGCTCTGATGGATTCCTTCTATCTTCCTGGACAGAAAGAAATGTCATTAAATACCAAGGGCACCGGGACACGGTATCTGGATTGCATTCTGTGGTTTGAGATTTCTGCTGATAGTAATAGTATGTGTGATGTGGTACGATAATTGTCTCTTTATCTAAAATGAAACATCTAACTGTGTTGCCACCAGATAGGATGCTGGTGAGAAAGGATCCAGAATAAAGCACAATAAACAGTTGTTAAATGAATAGTGATTTCTTTTAAATATATCAATTAAAAATCATTTGCTTACTGAAGACAATGCCTGTTTTCTTGGTTCCTGATGCAAAGCAGTCAAATATTAAAGGAATAGTTCCAAATTTTGGGAGATATGCCTATTTTGTTAGCAGGCAGTTAGCTTAGCAGACTCTAAAGTTGCCCCCTGTCCTTTCTTAAGTCTTTATGCTACGTTAATGCCTACATGTGATCCACAGTTAAAAACCGCGAGGTAGGACGCAGAGCAGTGAGGCAAAGCACAGCGCAGGTGTAGGTCATCATTGATCCTGGAACTGATTGCGCCTTGAAAGGTCAACAGCAATGAGGTCAAAGTTGAAATAATTTCAACTTTGAGTGCAGCACTCTGCGGCAATTTCCGAGCAGAACGCCAAGGATTTCCGCCTTGTTGGGCAGTACCGCTTTCCCAATAAGAAAACAATGGAACGGCCAGCGCAGAACGGTTTTACAGCAAATTATGTGTAGGCGGCTTTAAGCTAACCAGCAGCTAGCTTCAGCATGTACATGTATTTCCCAATATAAACGTAGGCCTATATAAACTTAACATCCAACAACGCAACAGCACAGCCTGTGAGGGGGAGATTTGTTTTCTTCTGTAGTATCAAGACAAGTATAACGTATACTTAAAGAAACTAAAATTGCTTATATAACATACTGCAAGATTTTCATAATTTTTCTTTAGTCATGAAGTTGATTTGTTAATCATAACTTTAAAGCTCTGGGTAAAAAAAACATACCTACAACTTTTCTTTGACTCGCCTGGTTTTTGTAAAGCATTTAGCCTTCTGGAAGGAGGCCTCGGGGAAGACCCAGGACTAGGTGGAGAGATTATATCTCCAACCTGGCCTGGGAATGCCTCGGGATCCCCCAGTCGGAGCTGGTTGATGTGGCTCGGGAAAGGGAAGTTTGGGGTCCCCTACTGGAGCTGCTGCCCCCGCAACCCGATACCGGATAAGCAGATGAAGATGGATGGAAGATGGATGGATTTAGCCTTTGTAATAAGAGACTGACAAGCCCAAAACATAAAAGAAAAAAATCCTGAATAACTGAGTGATTTTCAACCGTTGTGTTTCAAGCTCTCATTTAACTCCCTTAGGAACTTTCTCTTCAAGAACATTGGCATCTTGAGCGTTCTCCTATAACTGAGAAAATTCAAGTGGACTTCAGTGGCATTAACCCTCAAGGACAAAGCAGGGGTGATAGAAAAGGGTGCACACTCAGGAAACACATCTTACCCAGAATGAGAAGCTTTCGTCATCACTCATTGTTAGGTCTGCCTAAGACTAATTGCGTAGTTTTTTAAATACTCCCCCTCAGAATTTCCCCTCCTCATGCAATGTCCGTGTATGATGTAGGTTCGTATTGCTCAGTGTCCAGGGGATGTGAAGTAATGGATATTAAATGTCCGGCCTTTATGGCTTCGTAAGGGTTTTTCAAAGTAAAAGAGAAGATCAAGTCATGTAGATAAACAATCAACTGTTAAAACAATTTGAATAAATGTTATCTGAACCATTTAAATGTACATAATATTTGTAGTAATTATCAAATCCCTTTTTTAAATGACTTATTGTACATTACGCAATAAAGAATAGTTGACAGCAATGATTTATACATCACAATAAAATCCATTTGACTTTGGAGGACGGACGGAATGATTTAGAAATATCCATTTCATTTCCCCTCATTTGTCACATTGAGCAGAAAGTATATGTTTTTCCGTCATCTTAAATTTATAGACGGCTTAAGAGTCGATATTGTGATGTAAGTTCAATCAAGACCAATAAATAATTGATGTCTTCTGAGAAGTAAATTAGCCAAATGCTACATGCTTCAGCTGCTGTGAACTAATAACTGTGAATCCCATTATGTCAGAAGTTGATTATTGTAGTCACGCTCAAATACTCTTTACTGCAGAGGGTTACAATGTTGGATGCAGTCATTATCCAGCTCCAGCTTTCACTATGGTGCTATTCTTCTATTCCAAATTCTTGCTCCATCTTTTTTTCAAATGAACCACTCGTGTCTTTCAAAGTGCCATCTCAAACCAACTTTAAAACCACAAAACGTTGCCAAGCGACCAGGTTAAACTGACATGTGTGCCGTGTTTCTGGATAATTCTGGGACTTCAGGAATAACTCCTTTTAATGAAAGCACTCAAGATGATGATGGAGCCGAGCGTTGGTATTGACTTTGATGCTTGATTGGGCTTGAGCTTCATGGAAATGTAGCAACCAAATTAACCTTATAAATCCAGCCTTAACAACAGGTGGCAGACTCTACTATTGTGGGAGCATCCAGTTTCAGCTTGCTTAGTGTGTATCTGCATATGTGTTGTTTTATTTTGTATCCACAACCAGAGACATCACTTGATGAGCTGTGATATCTTACACCCTTGTCTCTGCTTGTATGTGCACACAAGCACATGTGCACCTTTTATTTTTAGGGCAGCTGCCTTGTGGCGGGGTCAAGCAGGGTGCCAAAGGACTGTGGTGAGAAGGACATAGCTCAAACGCCAAGTATGTTTCCACCAAGCATCCATCATTGTCCAGCTGACAGCTGACCCAGACACACCACCAGGTTGGCCGAAGCAAATTCCAGCATGTGCCTGAGCCACTGTACTCCCGAGTTCATCTGCAGCCATCTGCTTTTGAACAAAATCCAACAATGTTAATGAGGACTTTTAAAGGGGGTGGCATTGGGGAGTTATGGCTGGTGATAGGTCACCCCAGCACAACAAACAGAAACCAAAGGTGGAGAGAATTTGACATGTCTGAGTAGTACAACATTTTCCTTTGACCCCTCAACTAATTCATCTTACTCTAGCTCTTATCTTATGTGGTAGGGGGTTGTAATACATTTAGGGATATGCATTTGCGTTGTTTCATAGCTGTAAACATGCCAGTAGGTGTTTTACAAAGACTTTAAGTGAGGTCATGCAAAAAGTATTTTCACTGGACAAAATGAGCAAATAATAGACACAAGATGTTTTCTTAAGACTGAGGCCTAACCTTTGGAACCAGACCAGTGTATTCATAAAGGGAGTAGGTCACTATTCAGCCTGTTTATATCGTCATCTGTGGCTATGGAGGAAGAGAGAAAATAACCCCGATGATGGCCTTGGAGACGACCAATCCATAACACCACCCTGACCATACGTACAGTAACAAGAAATTGCAGTGCAGAAATGTTTAATATACTTAATGTTTTCATCATTCAGGTAATTTAGAAACAGAAAACATTAAATATTAACACATTTGTTTATAAGAGAGCACTGACAAGTTAATTCCCCACACACACACACACATTTAATGTATCTTCATCAAAAATGTGTGTTTATGTTATGTGTTCATATCTTTGAATATAAATAATATGTAATGTCTCATTTAGAAGGACACAAAAACACTAATTTACTGGGGAAAAAAACATGGAAATAGTTACTGCCTTACCCTCTACATTCATATTCACGTCATTGCTGTCTGTGACTTAACTGCAGCCACATTTGTTTGGCTTTTAAGTTAGTCATGTTAGTGTAAGCAAATGTAGTCTTTTTTATATTTTACATTTGGTACTCTCTCTCTCTCTCTCTCTCTCTCTCTCTCTCTCATCCTCGCGCGCAACGATTTGGTATCAGTCGCGCAGGCGGCAGTGCACAACGCAGCGCGCGCACGTTTTCTTGACCTGCTCGCGGGACAGAAACGCCTGCAGCTGAGCTCGCGCTGTAATCTGTGACTACTGGAAATGGACAGCAACAACGGAGGAGCAATGAAACGGTCAGGTAGGAAAACCTGTTTAATTTGTAGACTGTAGGTCGAAATGTCGAAGCGGTTTCTCTGTTTGTGAGTCGTTTAGGACACTCGTAGACTGCTCTTGTGTGTCGAATAAATGTTTTTACAAATATTTCTAGAATATCTCTCTTTCTAATGGGGTAAATGTTGTTTTGGCTAAAGCTGTCACAAACCACCAATATGATATTTCCTCAAAATGCGTATGCTTGTGTTAAAATACTACTACAGCTAAAAAAAGTCGTTATACTGAAGATCTTGAAAGAACTTTGTTTGAAGAACCTTTGTGCCGGTATGCAAACATTTTGCCCTTTTAATGTCAGTTTCCGGGCACGTTTGTTATCACTTTAAAATAGTTTACTCTCTATAGTAAGGGTTTCGGAGGCACAAGCATGAATTATTCGAATATTGTTTTTGTTTATCATTGTTTATGGTATAGTCATGTCTTGACAGCTGTGTTCTTCCCGTAGATAAATGTTATTAACAGGTTAATGAATGGAGTTATTACTTAAACCTTTTGACTTAATAGATCTGTTGGCTCTGCCCACAAGAGTCAGTCATGTCTGACACATTTTCGCACTGTGTGTGTGTGTGTGTGTGTGTGTGTGTGTGTGTGTGTGTGTGTGTGTGTGTGTGTGTGTGTGTGAGAGAGAGAGAGAGAGAGTGTGTGAGAAACATTTAAACTATTCTGCAGAAGAAGTTGGAAAATAGAAGGGGGATCAGGGATTGAAAATTTATTGACAACTTTAAATGTCAGCACTGAAAAAATTATAAATTTTGTTTTGCAAAATGCAAGAAATGCAAATAGCTTTGACTGCGTTATAATATCATGCCAAGAAGAAACAGAGTGAACTCTGATGTGTGGTTATTTGCTCTGTCTGAATATTGATTGTTTGGTCTATAAAATGCAAGAAAATAATTAAAATAGCATCCTAATTTGTGTGTTAATAGTGTTGGTATTGTCAGACAGACAAAACCAAAAGGTGTTCACTACTGTCAGTGAAGACTAAAATAAACAGCAAATATTCACAGTTCAGAGAAATGTGAAATAAAGGATGATTGAAACAGCTGATTGATTATTAAAGTAGTTACTGATTAATTCTCTAACCCGATTTAAAGGCTCAATACATCATTCAACATTTGTTGAAAAACCTTATGTGTCAGCCTTGCTTGTCATATTTCAGTTGTGTTTCTTCCTGTGTGTCTCACACTGTCATTACTGCGAGTGTTGCCATGGCTTACTCAGCTGCTACTCAATTCAAGCAGAGTAGACCCACTCAAACACCCAGCACTGGCCACATCATCATCTTCTGCATCCTCTTTAAATGACCTTGCTCTCCTCCGTCCCTCTTTGCGTCAGCTTCAAACCCAAATTACTCCAAATGATGCCCGCCTGCCTGCCAAGCACCGCCGCATGCATCGCTGAAGAGATGTTATTCCCAAATGCATGCAAGCAGTCATTTTTGCTGTGAACAAAAGGTCCTTGATTCATCAAATCCCGCGCGTCCTACTGCCCACTCTCCAAAGTGATGCTGTAATTTTCACTAGCACTCCTCCTGTGTGAGGCTGGGAGAGTTGGTTGTGTTTTTTTCGTACCTTGTGCGATTATGTCGGGCTCTGAGGTGTGTACACTGCTGGGACAGACGCACTCTCTAAGCAGCATGAAGACTTCAATTCACAAAATGATCTTCCTAAAGAAAGGCTAAGATGACTTTTATATTTCATATTTCATATATAAAATGAACTCACTGGGACTTAGTTTAATACGCATTACATTAAAAATGTTAAGGAAACAGACTGATAACACTGCAGTATATTTGAGAGGCAATACTGCAGGTAATTGGGTTGCCTTTAAAAGACGTGACAGTCTGAGCACATCAAGTCCTCAAAAAGGCAATTTCAATGAGGAGCAATAAAAGCTTGAGTTTCACCAGAACACTGCCAAAAGATCTGAGAGGTTTGGTTAGCTCATAGCTTTTAAAGCTGGTACAACAAATTGTGGTGCAAGGCCATCCAGTGCTTTGTGGACAAAGAAATATTCTTAAAGGCTGTTATAGGGAGCACTGGTGGACAAGCACTGCCTATATAGAAATATACCATACACTACATGTATGTATGTATATATATATATATATATATATATATATATATATATATATATATATATATATATATATATATATATATATATATATATATGTATATATATATGTGTATATATGTATATATGTATATATATGTATATATATATATATATATATATATATGTATATATATATATATATATATATGTATATATATATATATATATATATATATATATATATATATATATATATGGATATGTATGTATGTATGTATATATATGTATGTATGTATACATATATATGGATATATATATATATATATATATATATATATATATATATATATATATATATATATATATATATATATATATATATATATATATATATATATATATATATATATATATATATATATATATATATATATATATATATATATAGAGAGAGAGAGAGAGAGAGAGAGAGATAAAAGCCAACCTTACCTGTCTTACTAGTCCCCTGCCCAAAGCTTACTGTGTTGGTTCAGTGGCTCATAATGCCAAGATAAGTTCAGTTGCAGTGCATGTGTGCATGACTTCTCCAGACTGTATTTGGCACTTAGCCTTTTGTTTTTTACAAACGGGTCAGAAATATTTGAATTTGTTTTTAAAGAAAAAGGCCAAATAATTTCCATAAACAGCTGGACGCTGGAGTTTTTTTTACAGCAGTAAATTGTGTATTTGTTGGGGACTGTTTTCAGCAGTGGAAACAGTGCGCTCGTGATTATATTCAGCTGCAGGACGGTGTATTTGGGATCGACTCAATATAACCTACAGCACACAGTTGTAATCTCTGAGATGATGGGAGGATAGGTCACTCCAGCTGTCTTCAGCTATCTTTCTGGATTGGTTTGAGAAATGACAACAACGATCTATAAAGATATAAAAAAGAGCAGTTGTGAATGTGTGGCTTTACCCTAGTTTCTATCTGCAGAGCCTGCGTTTACCTTCACGTAAAGCCAGGTGTGTACTGTCACACCCAGGATCTAGCAGCGCCTCACATTCCTCACTATCCTGCACATGGCAATAGGTCACATTCACAGATTACTTCTTCTATCCCAAACACTGGTGATGAAGTTGAATGGCCAGCCTATCTTCTTTTCTCTTTCTCTCCCACTTCAGAGCAGTCTCCTCTCTAGTTTGGCATCTAGCCGCTGCCGCCTGTCTCAGTAAAAACCATCGGCTGTGAAATTGAGAATAATCACGTGGAACGAGATTGGGACCGGAGCAGCTTGAGCTCCAGCCTTTCGCTGTCAATGGACTCATGGCTCCTGCTGATCAAGTCCACCAGGGATTGAAAAATCACCCATAAAACATTTTTTTTTGTCTTGTGGGCAGAATATTCTAGTGTAGTTTCTGTCATCAGCATGACATAGCAAAGATTCTTCTAATTCTTATTTAATTACCAAGAGCTGTGTTATTTCTGTTTACACTAAGGATGTATCTCATTGGCACTCCGAAATACTATTGCTGTGTGTGTTTGTTAGTATATTCCAAGGAAAGTGTAAACGTTTGACTAATGCATTATTGGCGCAAACACTTCCTTTAATTGAAGAGCCTCTGGGTATAGTTGGCAAGTAAAATGAAATTAAATCAGGACAATAACACTACCATCAAAACGTACTGAAACCGCATGAGAAAAATACAAATATGTATCATTATTGTATGCTAACTGCAAACATTTTCCTATATTGTAATACTATTATGAATTATACAAAAGAGTTTATTAGATTAAAGAAGTCCTTTTAGGAATGACATGTTTGCAATATTATACAATACATCTTCTTAAATTCACCTTTTTTATTGTATTTGCATAAATGTGTTTTATATCAATATGTTCAGAACAAACTCCGTTTTCCGTAGAGTGACGCTCACATTTTTCTAGAGCAATGTGTAAAGAGATAATTTGGCGCTAAAGCTGAAACATTGATGTCAGTTTTTTTTTTTTTAAGTTCTCGAGTTGCTTTTGAAAACAAACCTTAAGTTATGTTGTGTTGTACAAATTGTTTTGGTGCTTGACATGAGTTTACCAAAATTTTAGGTTATATGTATATATGATGATTGGAATATTAAATAAATGTCTGAAATAAAATTTTGTAATATTGCTTTTTGAGTAAGACTTTTGTCAAACTTTCTGTCTCAAAACCCAAAGCAATAATTAAATATCACACTGAAATCTCATATTCATGGTCTGAACGCTTGTTGAACACTTTTCTTGGAATAACTAATAATTATGTAAAAGTCATCAATTTCATAATTTTATTCATCTTACAGATACTCATTCAATACTTTAATACAAATAACTGTTAATCAGGCTTTTCTTCCAGTCTTACATGACACCCTGCAAGGTTGCAGCTGCAAGTCTCTTTTAGAAAATATGTTTAACATTAAAACATGCTCAGTCTTTGGTGATTTTTACTGCACGACCAGAGGGTTTCCCAGAGGCTGAGCTTGCATTCAGGGCGAAGTTGGAAGAGCAGTAGTGCATTAGAAATACTTCATCATGTTTGAGGTATTTACCTCCTTGCAGTAAATTGCTTTTCTACAGATATACTGTAGCTTACCGCAGGTTAAAGGTCCATATGGAGTGTACCGCCTGCTCTATGGTGTTTAGGACCACAGGTCTTAAATCAGTCAGGGCCATCTACCAATAGGAACCCCTCAGCATGGTAACCTCCGTCTGTTGGACGTATCACAGATTTCATCATTCTAATTTCAATACAATACATCTACATTAATACTCATTCAACCTAATTTTCAAGTGGAAGCCTGATTTATGTTTTACTTACTGTTTTGCCTAAAATGAAGGATTATATGTTTCATTCGCAGCTAAGACTTAAGAAACCTGGTCAATTCCCATTGTTATCAAATTAGCTTTTTAAAGGCACTATATTTTCAGCAAGTATTGTATTGTATTGGACATGTTGCATTATGCCTTTGCTTTTAAACAGAAGCGATGCGAATAAGGTTGTTTTCTTTAATGAAGAATGTTTTGATTATTTTCTGGGAATCTTTAGAAAACCATGAAAATCACCACTGCAGTTTTCCAGAGCGCAAGGTGATGTCTTGAAATCGCTAGTTTTTTTACAATCAACAGTCTAAAATCCAATTAAAATAATAATACAACAGAGGGAAAAAAACTAATATGTAATCTAAAAATAATATATATATATATATATATATATATATAGTATATAGAGGAGAATGATGGAATACAGGTGAGGCAAAAAGGGTGCATGTAAGACAGATAAAGCCATAGTACTGTGGTGTCACATTCACCAGAGTGCTCCATAGCAGCCATTTTCTGCTTTTATTGTAGGATTTTATTTCTTCTGCAAATGTGTGATAGTAACATAGTAACACAGAAAAAGTGACACTTGAGACAACCAATCTGTCTTCATTCTGTATGGCTAATCTGGCAAAAGAATATCAAGCATCAATGATAATTTGCAATGGACATTGAAATTACAACTCACGGTCACCCTCAGAGGAGGCTTCTACCAGTAAATGTGCAGCAAACACCTTATCACAACAGACCCACAACAGATTGCTTCTACCCCTGCCTCACTCAGACACACCCATCAAAGATGAAATGGCTCTTGGGTTGTGTGATTACAAGTCAGATGGCATTCTCCTTCACACAGTGGCAGCTTAAACCTGCCTCTGGACTGATAACTGTGATCTTTATTTGGCTGCTCAGAAGTAAAGCCACCTCCCCGACTCTACTGACCCTCTCCCTAATAAATGTCTGTCAGCTGGAGCCAAGGAATAGAAAAACTATCCTTCAAGGTGCTGCAAGAATATCAAAATGGCCACAGTAGATCAATAGAAGACATGTAATGACAACACAAGCGGATCGATACTGTGCTGTAATAAACTTAAAAGTGTAGAGAGACAGGCTTTCTATCTATAAGACTAAGTAAAATGTTTGTTTAGGTTTTCACAGCTCATATATCACTACATTGACTGCATGAATCATCTTCCCTAAGGTTGAATCATCAGCTTCCCTGTTTGGAGCCACACAAGATATAAATGTTTTTATATGCTGCTGGACTGTTGATCCTTACAAGGCACAAACTTAACACATACTGACATGGTCTCTCCTCTTACTCACACACACTGTTCTGTGTAAAAAAAAAAAAAAAGAAGAAAAAAAAAAAAGGGCTTCCTGTCATCGTGTCATGTAATAGCAATGCACAAGGTGCTAAAGTAAACACTAGTACAGTATAGCACAGATACTCTGGATATTTTTCGAAAAAATGCTGGCAGTTAAGTTAGCAACACCCAAAATGGGTATTTTGCATAAACACATACCACTCTGGCTCCTTGATGTCTGTGTGTAACATAGCAACCTTGATGGATAGTTGCTTTCTGAGTCCCCATCATATGGACAGAGAGATGGGCAGACACCTTGAGGGGGTATGTGGGAAGTTGGATTTTTTACGGTCCATTACCTCTCCATTCCCCTGTGGCTGCATTGCAGGTACAGATTCAACTGTGTGTGTGTGTGTGTGTGTGTGTGTGTGTGTGTGTGTCTCATTTAACTATATTTGTGGGGTCCAAAAACCAGGAATACAGTATGTATGTGGGGTCCAGACAGCTTTGTGGGGCCAGAATGCTGGACCCCACAACTTTAAAGGGCTGTTTGAGGGTTAAGACTTGGTTTTAGGATTAGGGTTAGAATTAGATTATGGTTAGAGTGTAAGGGTTAAGGATAGGCATTTAGTTGTGATGGTTAAGTTTAGGGTAAGGGGCTAGGGAATGCATTATGCCAATGATGGGTCCCCACAAAGATAGTGAGATGTTGTGTGTGTGTGTGTGTGTGTGTGTGTGTGTGTGTGTGTGTGTGTGTGTGTGTGTGTGTGTGTTTTATACAGTCTGTTATTCTGCAGTTATTTTGCTCTTTGTTCATCCATTAAATGGTGTGTTATATTCTCTCTAACGGTCATTACCACTGAACACAAAAGACCAGTCAAGCAGGCCAAATTAAATGGTCGTTAATTGAAGGAGCCATTAAAGCAGGATCTGCTGCTCATCTAGTGCCGTCTGTTTCAGTCATGACTGAACCAAGGGAGCTGAGGGTGAAGTTATGATCATCGGTCATCTCAACAATATAATTCTCATGTCCACTATTATAACGCACTGTTGTAAACTGTCCTAATAATAATTTATTGTTACAGTTACCATTTTCTTTCTACCTGTGTTAGGGAAAGCAAATGGTTCCTTTATAGTCTCCTGCTACTACTATTTCCTGTGGAGCATTTAATCAGTTGATAGAGGAACACTTCAGGGTCTTCAGGGTAACAGCTGCAGAGAGCTCAATTTTGTCTCATATTGCAAAAATATTAATTTTATTAATATTAAACTATCAATTTCAAGACTTGCTTTTAGTATTTGGCAATACTGCTATTTTACTACAAAAGTTTTTATACATTTTTATATCCTGATATCTATCCAGTAAAAGTCCAATTTAGGTCATTAGTTTGGGTTAATTTATGAAAACATTTTTATTTTGAAGATATCTTATGTATCTCAAATGTGGGTCAGTGGGACCAGTCATGCAGATGAAACGGAGGCAAGTTCAGAGGCAAATATTGTAAATATACACAAATGTTTAAATGAGACATGATTTAGATTTAAGTGTGTATCCATGAAGTTGAGTCTCAATGATGGTGAAAGTTGAGTCTAATCGAAAGCAAGTGGGGATTGTTAAAAGACCTGCAATAAAATATTTTTGGGGCAGCAGAGAAAGAATTATGAACACAACATTGACATATCACCTTTTAAGTTGATAGGATATAGCATAGTGTAATATTTTAATACAGTGGACAATTTCAGGTAATGCTTGTCAGCATTAACTGCTTTTCATTACATTATGTTAGAGGCTGATAAGAAATCAATTCAAACTGATTTATTTGTTAAAAATGCTTTTCTGTGTTTCTCCCTGCCCAAACACCTTAAAGAACCAGTGAGATAATTCAGGCAATTAAACCCATTTTACCTGGGGAGTGCAACTAATTAAAAGTCAATCTAATTTAGCCTGTCAGGTTTCCAATACGAGTCAGCACAGATAAGAACTTGGAGGATGAATAATTAGGGGAACGGGAGCGGGAACGAGCAGTGATCTTATCTGCAGTCATCTGTCAACATTGGGATGATTTGCTCCAGAAATAACACATCATTGAATTTCTTCACCATATGATTAGATACCTCAGTAATTATAATTGAAGTGAAAAGTAATTTAAACAAAATTCTGGCTGGATAATTACTTATGCAGGTAGCTTAGAATCAACAAAATAACACATGGATATTTTCCTACACTTTGGAAGCAGTAGCATTACTGATGTCTGCTGCCACAGGGTTTGGTTGGCACTGGAACTCTTCACATTGTTTTAAGTTAATTGTTTTAAATTAGTGAGTACATAACTTTTGCAACAAGAATTTTTATTTGTAATGTGAGATAAATTGCTGTCGTTCAGCAGCAATTCCTCTCTTTAAACCTTCAATAGCGAAAAACCAGTTGTGAACAGCTGTAGACTACTTTCGAACTGACACATCATATTATACACAAGCTACTTGATCCAAAACACCGAAGGCACTTGATAATTTTTTTATTTTATTTTATTCTCAAAAATTTACAAAACAAACAATTACAAACAACACACCGAGACATGAAATGCGTAACCAGAGCCAAGAAACACAGAGAGGAAAGCTGGGAGGGAGGGAGACAAAACATCAAATGCAGAAACAGACACACACAAACACATACATAAACAGACACACAGACAGACACAAGACAAGAGACCAATCACACGTGAGCTTGAGGTCAAGGCTGCAGCACAAGGCTACAGGCCGGACCTCAAAGAGCCAGCAATGCTGCGCCAAGTGTCCAGTGTTCCATGTACACAATATCCAAAAAGGCAAGGGTCCATGCACGGATAGACATGTCTTGAGGTGGCTTCAACGGGTTGATTTAACGGGTTGCAATCATTCTCCTAGCAGCTGTAAGTGCAGCAAACACAGCATATGTTTGAGCTTTAGAGAGCTGGAACGCTTACAGGTTATTCAGAATCAAAACATTTACAGTAACGGGTACAGTAACATTAATCAAGGCAGAAATTTTGGATGCTTCTTTGTTCCAGAACTGACCAACAGGAGAACACTCGGAGAACATGTGAAGATATGTACCTTGAGCTTTAATTGGGCTCAAAGTGCATAAAGGGCTGTTAATTTTTTTTGTAGTGCATTTGCATGGGGGTGAGATATGTCCTATGAATAAAAGTTAAGTGAATCTGCTGATCACCACACCACATCATGCCAGTCAAGATCAACACTCAGCCCTGGGCAATAACGTGCCCAGATATCACCAAGAACTGATAAAGCCTGGAAACCATACCACAGTTTTTAGGCTGCACAGTAAATAACTTCTGAATAGGATGGATGGGCAAAGGCCTCTGCCAGGGAACGCCGTATGCCTTCAGTGTCAACCTTAACTGAAGGTAAAAGAAAAAAGAGGAATGTGTTAGACTGAATGATTTTGTAAGTCAGAGAACAGTAACAAGCCAACCTCACCAAAAATGTCTTTTAGACAATGAACCCCCCCTTTGTTCCCACTGGGGAGCTGTTATCGGCCCCCCAGCAATCAGGAGTGCTGTATTAATGAATAATGGGGAACAAGTGTGCCAGTTACAAGCTATATGGCAGTATGTTTCAGCTAATCTCCACGTTTTGATGAGAGATAATGGGGCCAAAGCGTAGCTGACACTGTTTATTAGAAACATTGGCAAAAAGAACATCATGGAGTGACCAAGGCTCTGTCATAGCACTTTCTAAGGTTTGCCAACAAACAGATGTATCTGGATTAAACCAGGTGAGGGGGTTTAAGACAAAGGACCAGAACAGATTTTCAGACAGGATGGTGACACACCGTCTGGGCCAGGGGCCTTTTTTGGTCTTCTACCTTTGGAAGAGCTGGCACACATCCACTTCACAGATCGTGATTGAAGTGGGAGTTGGTGTGCAGGAGGAATGTGACTGTACAATAAAATGTATAAAATCTATTCAGCTCGTCAGCCAGTCAATCAGAACCAGCAGTGTTGGGGGACGGTCTCCTTTAGTTTGAGAGTGTCTGCAGGCCTCTCCACACTGACCGAGGATCGCTGTTTGTTGTGGTTTTAGGGATTAAAATACAAAGCTTTGATCATACCAATGAAAGTTTTACCAAGGCCCATCACCTCTAAGAATGACCACTCAAGTCGGTCAAAGGCTTTTCTTGCATCAAAAGAGAAAAGTGACATTGGGGTCTCACTGTCCTCCACCGCATCAACAATGTGGAGAAGGCGTCTAACATTATCTGCTGCTAGTGTGTATATATATATATATATATATGTGTATATATATATGTGTGTGTATATATATGTGTGTATATATATATGTGTATATATATATATATGTATATATATATATATATATGTATATATATATATATATATATATATATATATATATATATATATATATATATATATATATATATATATATATATATATATATGTATATGTATATATATATATATATATGTATATATATATATATATATATATATATATATATATATATATATATATATGTATATATATATATGTGTGTTATGTGTGTATGTGTGTACTTTATATACACTAGTATATTCATCAACTGATAAAGCTAGACATGGGCTAGACAAATGGAAACCCACCCAGAACACATCTCTTAGTCATCCTCATTAGTCATCCCTGCCTACGTGTTTCCCACCTCCTGATATCACTCCACATGGAAAGCATACGTTTCCCCTCCAAATGGATGAAATTTCTATTTGGTATGCGATCAGTTAACATAAACATATTTAGCATTTTGCTGAAGTTCTAGCAGGCT
The DNA here is from genome assembly GCA_013375575.1 of Percina caprodes. Taxonomy (NCBI): domain Eukaryota; kingdom Metazoa; phylum Chordata; class Actinopteri; order Perciformes; family Percidae; genus Percina; species Percina caprodes. The sequence goes on from JABXJD010000010.1 coordinate 6,318,447, forward strand.
TTGCATTTCATCTTCAACCGATAATTAAGCATGAGCTGAATTCACCAACTAGGCAGTATGTTTATTTCCTTGTTGATAGCAGAATTGATAATAGCTTGATTTTATGATTTCACAAATGTTTTGGCGTCACTTAGCCATGCTATTTCTTGCAAAAAAAACCTACTTTAATTAAATATATCTAAAACCATTAAAGCGAATTTAGGTCAAGTCTTTTTTAGAGTGTGGAAGGAAGAGGAGGATTACAGCTGTCAGAAGAGGGGAACAACACAGTTGTCTCAACTAATCCATCCCATTATAATCAGCACTCCCTTGCCACGTTTTTATGTCTCACAACCTGCCTAAAACTTTCAAATAGACATTTTTAGTCAGTTTAAAGCATATGCTGACGCATGATGTGTTAGTGTGTTTAAATAATACATTTGGTAATACGTTATAGTGTCCAGATTGTGGACAAACTAAGTGCTTTCAATTTAAGAAACTGTTTAGTACCACATAACCCTTAACGTTTTTGGTACAATCCTGGCTGATAACCTTTGTCCTGTCCAGTCTTTTACTGTAACACGATTAAATAAAAATAAAAACATAATTTTAAATTACAAATTAATGTTGGATTGACCAGTTTACAATTGTTTCTTAGTAGTTGAACACATGCTCAAAGCAGCGTATTACAAAGAATATTACTGATCTAAACATTAAAAACATGCAATATCCTAGTTACAATTAGAAAAAGTCAGGCTAGCTGTTTCCCCGTTTCCAGTCTTTATGCTAAGCTAAGCTTTATATTTACCAGACAGACGTGGCAAGGTTAGTTTACCAAGCTGACCGCATTGCATTATATCATATTTTGAACAAAACAGTTTTATGTATGTATTGTTTGATTCACAGGTGTATTAAAAAGAAAGTATTGAACGCTGTGTCAAATTTTTACATTAATTACTATTTAGATTATTAGCTAATTCTAATTTTGATAACCAAGGCACTTTCCTTTTTTTCCTCTGTTTGCATAAGCACTGTCATTCATGCACAGGTCACATTTGCTTTGGTCCATAACAGCCTTAGGGCTCTCCCAGATGGCCGATGACAGATGCCCACAATTGCTGTTGCCCTTGGTTTGAGTGCAGTTCCTCCCTCCAGATAAAAAAAACTGTCCTTACCAAGTCCTCCCCCAGTGTCCCAGTTCTCATTTGTCCTAGCATGATTTGTTTTCCTTCATATTTTGTATCACTTGTGTTTCTACTGCCTTTACTTTGCTTTTATATTGAAATAGCGCCATTTGTTTGAGCTCCTCTATTTCATTTAGGATTTCCAAACATCCTCCCCCCTTCCTACTGCACCATTCTTCGGCCCTGGCTTGATCCCATATCATCTGCTCCTTTTTGATAATGGAGCTGGATGCTTACCAGAGGGTTTTAGCCACAACGAGGTGTCCATTCTTATATCCTTAATGTCCTGTCACTGGGTAAAAAACATGGCAGAGAGACTCATCTTGTTATTTAACCTTCCAAATAACCCTGTCCTATTGAATCATCTTTGTAATATTTGCAAACAAAGGGTAGCAAATTTGCATTTCAGTAAAGGGTCATATCAGTGTTTTTGCATGTTTTAGCCTATTTTCTGCAACATTGTTGTAGATTTGTAACGTGTATTTTCATCCTTATAAGACAATGTTGGTTTAAAATTATTATTTTTTTCGTTTCCATTTATTTCTGCATGGTGTGAATATACAGTGAACATTTTGTTTTTGTGTCTTACTGTGGTGTAATTATGCAGTGCAGAATAAGGTACTGTAGCTTTGACAAAAACACCAACAGGCATGATGTTCATTTTGATAATGAATTTAAAGATAAATTAATGGAAACATGTGGCATATACTTTTTTGCTTGTGATTAGTGATTATGCAATGATACGTACGAAGTATAATGTGTTAGGATAAATAAGCTAAAACATGCATTAACATGGTGTGATCCTTAAAAAGTAAAAACACCATAATGAAATATAGTGGTTCTCTGGTAAAATTCAAATTGTCCAGTGCAAATTCTGCTCTGTGTGGTTTATTTTATTTCTGTCTCCATATGATAGTCAGTCTGCCTGGCCACATGCTAGAAGAGTTCAGTTTAAGAAACACGTGGGGAAAGGAGATTACATTTTGTCATTCCTGACTATGGACTACCTCAGGACTCTTTACATGGAGCAAACAATTACTTTTAAAGGAACGTGTCAAAGTTTGTGCTGAAAGAAGATTAAGTGCAAGGACAGGGATTTATTCTAAATAGGCAGGGTGGGTTTCTCCGATTATGAAATAGTTTGTGCCAAACTGTATTAGGTTGCTTCTAGTTTCCTCTACCAAGCCAATGACTTTTAAGAAAACAGTGGCAATATGTTGCACAATTGAAAAGATTCAGTTTTGTAAATAAATGGCATTGGTCTTCACAAGTCTTGAAGAATAAAAAAAAAAAAAAGCTTCATATAAAATACTAAATAGTAACTAACTTTACACTATGAACACTACAGCCATAAAGCCTAATTTTTTTCTCAAACACACTCTTCTTTTAGCCAATCTTTATGAGTCCAATGCAGAGAACGGGGACTTACCTTAGGATGAGGCGACATTTGTGAGGCGCTTCTCTAAAGTCAGGATCAAATGTCAAAGAGGGGCTCTTCCTTTAACCTCACACCATTCTGTGTTGATTGCTGATTTGTGATGTCTGAGTGGCACAGTAGCTTAAACATGCAGCTTAAGTGAATCCAAAACTCTTAAGTTTCTCCTAGGCTTGATGGTTTGTTTGACTCAATGAGAAAAGAGAGCTAGACTAAAATAAATTCAAATCCTTCATCTCCCAAAGCTATTCGCTCGTCTGACAAGCACTTCTGAAGTAGCATACTGGCTGCTTAACCTTCAGTCGTGACACCCCATGTCCTCCTGTGCAACAAAGTTGTCAATATAAAAACGGTCCGCTGTGCACAAATGGTTGGTAACCTCCGATCTAAATGATTCCACTGACAAGGGTTCACTGTTCTCTAGATGCCCCCACACAGAGGACACAATCCATAACATTACTTTTTTCAATAAGTAGAGAAAATTGGAGCTCAGTTATCGCTTTAGGTGGCATGCTTAGTTTTGTTTGAATTGAGATCATGTTGGAAATGGCATTTTATCTCACCACTACTTTATATTCTCCTTAAAAAATACCTGTGTTGTTCTCCTGATAAAGATTGTGGGTACTATTTTGTTGAGACCAGTAGTGGAATGTAATGAGAAGATGAATTTGGCATAGTGTATAAAACATTTTCCCAACATCAGGATTCATAAAATAAAGTCCTTTTTGATTGTTCTTGAAAATGCTTAAATATCACATTATTCATTTCTCTAGTGATGATCTAATGGATTCTCTCTTGAGTATACTCATAAATACTTTACAATACTTTGCCAAAGAGGAGGCATGCAGGACTATCTGGTTCTGTGGAGCCTCTCAACACATCATCGAAGGTGACAGCTGATTGGCTGCTTCACCTCCTATCTGGCTGTTGCACCGCCTTACTGGGACAAATAGACACACACTTCAGCTAAAATGTGTGTGTGTGTGTGTGTGTGTGTGTGTGTGTGTACTCGTCCTCAGATACCAGTGGTCTAATTAAAGAGCTGGCATGTCGGAAACCTGTTCTCCCTCTTTGTTTAACATTGACTAATCTGCAACTTAGAGTGGGGTGTGTGTTATCTGGTGATTGCTGGGAGGTGTCTACAAGATCAATGCCAAACCAATTCAGACATTTGTGGAACATTTTTGGGAACCCAGCCAAGCTACCCAAGATGAGTGTGTGTGTGTGTGTGTGTGTGTGTGTGTGTGTGTGTGTGTGTGTGTGTGTGTGTGTGTTTATGTGTGTGTACATTTCCACATGAATTACCCGTGCTCTTGGGACTTCACAGCATCTTGTGTTGCCATATTTTTCATAGATACTTATTTATCTGTTGCACCACATTTGTGTATTATGGGAAAACATTGCTGATGATGTTTTTTCCAGTAAAAAAATAATCAAATCAAATAAAATTGTTGCCATGTTTAGTATGTTTTATTTCATTCTTGCTAAACACCAGATTGAACTGGAAGCATCCAGAAGCTACAGTGCATCCTTTCCCTACCACCCACTTTATTTTTTATCATCAACTACATGTTTAATTCATGCAGACAGTATACATAACTTGAGTGAGAAATACAGAGGTATTTTGTTTATACTACTACAAAATGTATTGTTTTTAAGTGTTCAGTCTAAACTTGATAAGGTGTTCGGTTACTAGAATTTGGAAAATTAACTACTTTTGCAGGTGTAATTCGAATTACGAAACATAATTAAAAAGCCATACAAAATTCAAATTTTTTTGCCGCTGATAAACACACAAACTTTCTTTTTGTTATTGCAGGGCTTATTATAATTATTTAAACAGAATAGCCTACATGGTCTATTACAAGGTATGCCACTGCCCTCTCACCGCATTCTCATGAACGGGTCCGTATGATATCGTACAAAAATGTATATGCACATCAAAATGTATGATATCCTCCAAAATTTTGAGATTACCGGCTGGTTACGTGACATTGAGTGGCAGTTACAGAGCTTCTTGAAGCCGGCTACAGTCCTTCGTTGTATCAGCAGTAGTTGGTGGTTCATTTACATGAAAATAGGTGACTTTGAGCCAGGTACAAAGCACCGCGAGCTGTCGGTTGTTACGGTTAAATTTAGTACACAAATATGAGTGTTTTGCCGCAACGAAAGTTAGATTAGGCACCAAAACGACTAGTTAAGATTAGGAAAAAGATCGTGGTATGGATTATAAATACTCCCAAGGAACACACATTTCCTGGGTGAAGTTTTCCCCGGGAAGTAAACTTCGCTGTCTGGCTTAAAAAAATCCTGTATGTTAACACCCACCGATTCACCGCGACCTCCCTCTGCAGACAGTCGCGTTCTTTTACAGCGGGCGTCAGTGTTGTGAATACAACAACAAAAAACACGGATCGGTTCATGAGAATAGGTTGACTGCAAACTTCATGTTACATACAACCACAAGCACATGCACAGTTTTGTCGTCCCATGTTCCAAGTTCCAGTTGAGTCCAAGGAAAATGTAGAGACTAAAAATATGCACCCTCTTAACAGCTCCCACTCACTTACCTAACATGGTGAATCATTGCATTTGCTATATGAGTGGAACATTTTGCAAATGACCTTGTCATAGAAATCTGACACACAAAATACCACTCATGCTGTGTAGATTATGTATGCCAACACAGAATATAGTGTGTGTGTGTGTGTGTGTGTGTGTGTGTGTGTGTGTGTGTGTGTGTGTGTAATAGTGGACTTATTGTTCTGAGGGTCATGTACCGTGTTTTTGAATGTTAATGGCTTAAATGCACCTGTGTGTCTTTGCGTATGTCTTGTGTTTCTACATAATTGAGCCCTCACACTGAGTCATGCTTCTCCTTGGGCTCCTTTTGTAATAAAGAGCTTGTCATTCTAACTCTAATTCCAGCACCGAGAGAAACTTCTTCACATAACTAAAAAAATCTTTTGCGCCACTACTTTTTAATAAGGTTTTCCATATAAGTGTTTACAAGTTGGTTATTTAAATAATTCATTAACCAATGTATAACTTATTAGCACACCTGCTCCTCATTTCTGCATCAAGCAACACCCATGTGTATACAGTACTCCTCTCAGTTTATGTGTATCAACTAAAGATGTTATTTATTTATTTATTATTCTGCCAACTATTTAAATTATATTAATTAATCTATGAATTATTTTGTCTGTAAAATATCAGAAAATAGTGAAGATTACACAATATAAATTATTTATTTTGTCTGACCAAGACTCTAAAACACAAAGGAAAAGCATATTTGAGAAGGTGGCCCCAGAATCAAGATGAAGTAAACCCCATTTTAAGCCAGCATAAAGTCAAGGTTAGGGAAATATGGTGGTTTGTATTAAAATAGTCCCAAGGAACACGCATTTCCTGGGTGAAAGGCTTTAGTTTTCTCCGGGTTGGTTGTTGAGCAAATGTCAAAATTGCACCATGTACCACAACTGAAACAATATTATTCTCTAATTTAATTCGTCCACATTTCAGCGCGGAGATCAATACATTTTCTGTCCTCACACTTAAATCTTACATTTCACTCACCTCCAGCTCTTTGCAGACTTTATAGTCTGTGTTGCCCACTATTCGGTAAAATGTGCCTCTTTTGTCCATTTCTTTGCCTTGTCTGCACAAATTACAGCATAATTGAGCTGCAATTTGTGTGAAAAAGGTTCCAATTCATGTTTTCAGCGGATGTGCGGGGTAGCCTAGCAACACAACTGTAATTGTGGTCCACCTATTCAGTTGTTCAGAATTCATTTTGACTGTCAAGACTGAAAAGAAATGTAGGTGTTTGGTGTTTTGTGTGAGCTGTCTTTCTTTGTAAGAAAAAAAAAATCTTTATCTGAATTTATTGCACTTGGACACATTTATCACTTCTGAAAATATATTCTATGCAGTGATTATTAGAAACAGAAGAATATTACTCATCTTCTTTTACCGTCCAGTTATTCCATGTCAGGCCGAGCACTGTATCTGCTGTCGACGTAATGGAAAAGTGATGACAGGTGTTGCAACGAGGGAGCTCATCTTGGCCTGAGCGTCTGGAACAATGCCATTTTTAAAGGAACATATGCTTATGCTGCTGCATCCCGTTCACAGCTGCCTTATGTATCAATGCTGAAAGCCTTGGTCCACCTCTTAATACATCTGGATTAGACCTGCTTGTTCCAGGAAGTTTCCTAGATCACACACCAGAAAGAGCTGCAGCTGTTCAGGTTCAGGTGGATTAATATCCTAGAGGGGTGTTGGATTTGTTCTGTCTTGATTCTTTAAGGCCAGTCTAAAAAGAGGACTTGCTTCTCTGAAATATATTCTTAGGCCACCTTGTAGTTGTGTGTGATAATGGATTGAACAGGATTTTACTGTATCTAAACAAACAGGCAGAATGTACAGTTAAGGACCAAAAAACATTAGTTTGCCATGAAGCCTTTATATTGTAATAGATACAGTTGCAGTGCATCAAGTGTAGCTATATTTAGAGAAGTGCCATGCTGTACTAAGTCCCCTTAAGAAGATATAGGACAATGATCCACATACTGACAAGTGAGTTTATCATATAATTAATGTAATAGAACTGTATCTCATCTCTGAAGAGCGCCTGTTAATATTATATTTTATTCGTACTGTACATTTTTATGTTCCTGGAGAAAACCTGATATTTCCAAAAAGTCTTTGATGGTGTTTTATTTTAAATAATTTTGTTTACACTTTACAATGCCAGAGCGTTTCTTACCCTCATTTGTCAAAGCTCAGTGATAAACTACTTTGTCCCCCAGTGTGAAACCAGAGCACATCAAGGCAGGCAGCACATCTTTGCCAGTTTTATAGCTGCCTTTCAGCTCAGTACCCAGCTGATTGGAGCCTCTATCCACCATCCCATGTTGCCAGATTAGCAATAAGAAAACCTTTTTGAAACCATTGATAAAGAATCTTCTTTAGTGGCTGTAACATCTTGTTTTGTTTTTTTCAAAACAATTGTACACACTATCTCAGCTATTCTACACCATAACATAAGACATGAAGAATAAAGCTTAGACTATATGTAAACGATTTTCAATAGAAACAATACTAAGAGTTTACAGCCCTGTGAGGGTGTACGTAGGCACAATGATGCTTTGTCCTAAAGGCTAAAGCCAGCATGCTAACATACAATGACAATTCTAACATGATGATGTTAAGCAGGGCATGATGTTTACAATGTGGTTTAGCATGCCTACAGTAAGCATGGCTAAAAAAAAATAGGAAAGCACACCTGCACACCCACACAGGTGATTTCATTCATTTTTCGATGATTAGAGCTCTTCTCTGTGGGAGTGATATTCTCCTTTTTTTTTTTTTATTTGTTGCACCTGCCCAGGTGGGACAAATAACACATTTTATTTTTGGTGTTGGCACATGGAGGCCGGTGCTGTCATGTATTGCCAAGCACAGCCCACCTCCAACCTGAGCAGGAGTGTAATCAGGATAAATGAAAACACCTGTGTGACTGTGCAGGGCATTTAAACAACCTTAAAATTAAGTCCCCTCCTCTGCACATGATTTCCTATACTACAAAATATGTAAACCCAATCATATGTCAGTCGGGACACTAAAATTGTGCATTACATATATAGTGCTTTCCAAATCGCACACTTTTTCATTATACGTTTAGTATTTTTGGCAGCTGACCTTACTGCTGCGTTCAGTATGCATACAATTAAGACATACTATTTTGTCGTAACATTGCGCCTTGAACTTGACCCTCTTGCTTCCGTCGCAGTCTGTAGTGCACATTTTTACAATTTTAATGAGCTGTCAATGAGCTGTTGTCTGTCTTTGATCTATCAGTGGTATCTTCCACTACACAGAGGATTCAGAATAGCCGGAAAAGCATGCTGGCTTGCATACTGCAAAATGCAACCAGATGCAGCAGCAGGTCCTGGTATTTTTGGCATACAGCATTTTACATACTTTGTATTGGGACATACTAAACACTTTTCTGGCACAGTAAATAGTATGGATATTGGAAAGCACCCATTGTTTTAACAGTCAGCTATTAAAAAATGGATTAGCCAGGGACTGGTAAAGAAGAATCATACATGTCTAAGAGCAAAATGAATGAATTCTCATTTATGTAGGCACCCATGTGGAGACCATTACGCTTTACTACAAGTGAGTCCCCTGATAGAATAGTTCATGAAGGTCATTTCCATGCAGCTGTCCCAGGCCATAAAGCAAAGAAAAGATGTGGAGCACGCAGTTGGCAGGGAAAGTTGGTAGAGTGTATTAAAGAGATGAGACTTAAAGGCAGGTGAACCTTTTTTTTAATCTGATGTCTTGTTTGGCTAGTGACACAAATCATTAGTCGGGATCCTTTAACAAGATGCAAATGCAGGATGTTATACTACTGCACTTTGAGATAATGGCTGTTATTATTTCATCAAAAATTTGAACAAGGACAGCTGGAAATGGCTCAGTGATTTTTAACACATTGCTATGAATAAAAAGTTATCACATGCTTACTATGGTCATGCTGATATGTTTATTATTTCAAATTTATAAGGGGCGTCAGGTCAGAGAGAGAGAGAGAGAGAGAGAGAGAGAGAGAGAGAGAGAGAGAGAGAGAGAGAGAGAGAGAGAGAGAGAGAGAGAGAGAGAGAGAGAGAGAGAGAGAGAGAGAGAGAGAGAGAGAGTACAGGAGGCAACATTTATATTCTTGGCTTTGTCTTTCCTCATCACGGACCAACAGCCAGGCTGATGAGTGCTGGTATGTAAAGAGCTGCCAGGGCCAGATAGCTTCACTATTAAGAGGACAGTATAACAGATATTGCATTTACAGATAAAGGTTATGCGTTCCTGATGCTTCAGCTCCTCTCAGAGCTTTCTGTATAATGAAACGGTTCCAATAATTCCATGATACACAGAGATCTTACTGCCGGCTCACTGGGATTTATCTTAAACCAAAGGGTTCGTAAACTGGGCTAATGTCTCCTGCATGGATAATATAACCAGTAAGTAATCATACAGCTTTACTGTACGTCAAAAAAGATGTTATACAGACTATCTACAAGAAGTGTTGATTTCAATGTAGTAGATTTTACCGTGATATGTAATTCTTTGTGCATCTGTTGTTGAGTTAGATATGTATAGTGTGTCACAGTGCCCATGATCGTTTTGTTCATAATAATGCTTCATTATTTTCTTTTTAAGAGCATAGAACAGTTAAAATCCTTTACATGTATTTGTTTGTTTTTTGCTCATTTATTCTTTATGAATCTTGTTTAATTAATTCTATGCAGTCCTGTTGTGCTCTTCAATTCTTCATTTCTTAATTATTATTTTTGTTCTTTAAAAGATTATAGTGTCTCACTGACACAAAATGGAATTCTTTTTTTACAGTATAACATAACTTGATTGCCAACACCTATTTCAAAAGACATGACCAATAAATAAATATTCAGGTTGCCTGTTGCACACACTCACTTTAAAGTAACAAATTTCTGCCTGTTTAGTTTGTCATTAAGTCCAATTTCCGCTTCATTTGTTGATGTTATTTCAACATTGACAGAAGTCAACAATTTAAAACTCACACCTGCCCCCTATGTGTTAGTTTCTCTGTAAAAATACATGTGACACATCAAATCAATCAATGAAGGACCCAGAGGAACAGCACTGTGTAGTTTTTATCTTGTTTTAGCTTCACTTCCTTCACAAGACTTCATTCACTTTCAGTCACTTGTGCTCTCTTTAGTTTACTGAAGAAAGTTCAAGGGATCGACAGTGTGGATTTCTGGATTTGTGAACTTTGTTGTAAATGCTCATTATAAACAAAAAATGCATATATTCCTATTTGACACAACAATTTCACTCTGGTATACCATCCTACATCAGAAATCGAAGTAGGCCATTTTAAAGGATCTTGTGTTAAGTTGAATATTTTGCATGACACCTTGTAGGGATCAACTGCAGGAACTGGGCTGTTCCCAGCTGAACACTCCGGTGCCAGACAGACAGACAGAGCAGCCCTGGCTGTGGTACACAATGCCAACAGAAACCAGCAGCTGCTGGCCAGTCGGCCAGTCATAATATAATACGGTTGTCAGGTGCCAACTCTAGCTGACCACAAAAAAACGAGTGAGTGAAGCAGTTTGGGTGCCTCCAGTGTATTGGAAGATTTCTACCTGAACTAGTGGCATCACTGTGCAGTATTAGACATTAGCCAAAAGGAGCAGCTAAATACTGCTTGACTTGAATAAAAATATATTTATTATTCTTTATATTTCACATTTTGAAGTTGCATATTACTGTAAAGTAGGCAAGCACATAAAAACAATTACTAGGTATAATCTGGATGTATTACATTTATGAGATACAGCTTCTAGGACAATTTTCTTTTGACTTTTGACTTGATGTCTGCAAATCTACATGGCCCATAAGACATATACACCACAGGATCAGACAGGCTTACAATACATTTCGAAATAATATTTACAGATGCGCAGATACTTCTCACTGTATGTGCTGGCAAGCAATTTAACACCTGAAATATGGTTTGATAGAGGTTTCACATTTAGCAGACACTAAACCTCTGTGAAATGTTTTATAATGTTGATGTGTTGTTTATTCATTCATTGTATTCTATTATATTTCCTGTACATTTATACACAGGCTGCTGTCTCAGAGTTTCTCTACCTCATACTTACTAGCTATTTCCAGAGCTCACTGCCTATCTCTCTTAGTCTGGCTCATCACTAGACCAAGCCAAGCTCAATAGATTTGAGATTGAGCATTAGTCTGGGGAGTCTTCTCTGTATTTTCTCTGCACAAGAGGCGTGACCAACGGGCATAGTTCAAATGACTCTGTACTCAATTGGATAGTCCTCCAACCAATCTGACCAACGACGTAGAAGCAACAGCGGCATCAACCAAATGGGTAAGCCAGCCTCCACAAAGCGTAACTCCTATGGCGCCATGTTGATGCTACCTAGCACCTACCGTTAGCATTCCATTGATTGCCATTCATTTTGACGTCACTTTGGCAGCAAATAACTTTACATCTGAAGCGTTTACATCTGAAAACGCTTACATCTGAAGCGTGTAAAGAAAACCCTTACCGGAAAAGTGCTTCTAATAGCCTTCACTGGTCTCCGTTGAAATCAACGGGTCACCTTGTCCATTTCATTTACTGTCTATGGAATCAACGGGTTGCTGCGCTTCGGTGGCATTTGGTGGCCGCTATGTTGAATGTAAACAAGAAGCTGCTTGGTCGCTTTGCTTTCGTCATTGTGTTAAACCCGCCAATAGCGCGCCAGGTAGATAAGCCAGTTTGTGATTGGTTCCCGCAAAATTGTGAACTGCAGTAGGAGAATTAAACGTGTAGGTTTCCAGACCAAGCTGCAGGGCGAAATCAAATTGCCAGCAGAGTGGGCGGGGTTTACCCAGTCTACATCTCACTGTGTCCATCAGTAAATTTAGTTTGCATAGTTGTCATCATGTAACTTAGAAATAAAACTCCATAACTAAACAAACTGGTGTTCATTTATTTTTTATAGAGGACAGTGCATAATATTCAACTTAAAAACATAGGCTAATTGTTAATATGCTGGAGTCACTTCAACAGCTAATTTACAAAAATCCCAAAACACACTAAAAGGAGATTAATCAGTTAACAACATCTGTCACAAGAATTTACTGTACAAGACAGCCTCAAAAGATGACTAAACTGACCTCCGGTTGTTTTATGTTCATTGACCTTATCGATACAAACCTTTAAACACCTTAAAGTAAGTTAGATGCCCACTCCTCCCTCCGACTGGCCCTGTCTTCTACACATCAATGCTGTTCTGTGACGGCCATTTACTGACAACGGGCAAAAGTCTGTGCTGTTATCTAGCAGCATTCTGACAGAACTGAGACAGACAGCCAGAGAGCGGCAGCATATTTCAGCCTCAGTATGTATTGTGTATTTTGTGTTGTGTTACTTCAAAAAAATCAAATTAAATGTGGTAATCAATCAAATCAAAACGTAAGCCCAAGTTCTGAAAAGATTAGTTAATTAAGTAAATTAACTGTAAATTGAATTTCGTCTTCTGGAAAGTTGGATGGACAAAAAAGCTATTTGAATACATCAAGTTGGTTTTTGTCAAAGTACAGAACAGCCGGTGAACATTTCCCAACTATGTTACTAGAATACGTAATTCCGTCTGCAGTTACATATTGCAATAGTTGTACATAGGAGATAGTCGTTTTTTTCCTACACCTGGTTAAAAGATATTTTATTCCCTCACCATCTTCACCAGCAGTTACTCATGTCCCCATCCACTGCCAGACTGTAGTAGAACATCATTCAAATAATCATGGTGATGGGCTGCAACAGCTTTGAAGTCCATGCAGCTAGTCAGAGGCTGATTAATTCCAGTGAACACATTTCCCTTCCACTTTTATCTTTCCACCAGTCCAATTGAATTTTCAGAACGGCATAGATTTTTCAAGTGATGGTTTCTGTTCGGTGGGGGTTGTGTTCAGCGAGGCGGGAGGATAAAATGTCCAACACCATGAGTACTTAATTGATGCCATTATCATATGAACAGCACCCAAACAAAGAATTCAGTTAGACTTTAGGTGACAGATCCACAATCACAGCAGAGCTCACGTTATGGCTGTCGCTTGATTTATGCTGCCAGTCTCATTTCGCTCAGCCATTACAGTTATTAAGTGCTCACACATAGAAATGTGTCACTTTGTGTACCTCGGGAATCGGCTTTTATTATCTGATAAAAAGACAGAAGCTGGAACAAGATCTTTGTTGTAATGCTGTGATGTGCGCCAGAGATAGGCCACACTTTTCAGCCAATGCATGTTTAAGCGCCAGACTATAATAATTTAATGGGATCACATATAGAAATTTTGTATTTCCTGACAGTAGACACTCTGGTTAAATGCTATTGATAAATCCAAGCGATAAGAATCTTTTGTCTGCCTATGAAATCTCTCCGTTTTGGTTCAATGAAATATCAAGCACTATAATGGTGGTGCACATAAAATTGCAGTTTGAATCACACTAAAGAAAAAGACCATTACTACTCTGCCCTGAATGGAGCCATGCTGCTCTGTTGCCCCCCTGTGGAGACTTTAACAACATACATTTTGAAGGAAATGTCTCACATGGGAACTGTATTGTTTCTAATTCACATAGCATTGTGCAACACTTCTGATTAAAGACCTTTTTCTTTCTCCAGATATGAAGCGTCCAAAGAGCCCTGACTGGCTGGACAGCAGCCCTCCTCCCAAGAGTCAGGAAGGACAGGCAGAGGAAGAAGAAGAGGAAGATGAAGAGGAGAGGAGGGTGCACAGGGCCAAACGAGAGCGACGTCAAGGCAGCAGCAGTGCCACTATGTGCCAGGTGTGCAACATACAGCTGAACTCTAGCGCCCAGGCCCAGATCCACTACCGAGGGAAGACGCACCAGAGGAGGCTGCGCCGGCTGGCAAAGGCTGTCAGCACAGGTATTCACTAGGGCTGGGGGGGGGGTTATTGCATGGTATTGCGATATTATCTGTGGCAATACTATATTGATACACAGACGCAAAGTATTGATCTTTTATTATATATTTGTTGGTCAGTTTGTCTGCTTGACGATCCCATTATGCAGCAATACAACTGAAGTGAGATACACAAAAAGAGAAATTTATCTTTTTAGATAAAACAGATTTTAACAAAGTTTCCTTTTTGGGATATAATTTGAAATTGGGAAAAATTTGAAGTTGGGAAAAAAAGGTAAAATTGCAATATATTGCACATAAGTATCAAGGTTGATATCTTACCGTGAGGCCTCTGGTAATTCCCACCCTTAGTATTCACTGAATCTATTATGCAATACTTATTTCACTTACCTGCGCAAAGCTTGAGTTACCTGCTGATTTACTGCAGACTATAACATTTAAAAGTAGCTTCACAAGCAGCAAGAACAGAACTACACACATCATTATCATTTCGGTTTGTAAATGTATCATACTAATGCTGTCTCATTGTATATCATTCTCTTCTCAAATTTAATTTTCTGATGCTGTTTGTATGTGCTTGTGTGACTGTCATGGGATTTGTTTCTTCTGTATCATGGTCTTTCTTACAAAAGAGGCCATTTTATTAACTACATCTATACAGTCTAATGAAATCATGCCACATTTTCTACCTTTACAAAGCTTATAGAGTAGAATAGAATAGAATAGAATAGAATAGAATAGAATAGAATAGATAGCTTTTTAATTGTCATTCAACTGTACATAGAGATATATGAATGAAATTTCTTTCCACTGGCTCATAAACACTGTTTTAACTAAAAACAAAAACTTTAAAATAGATACTGTTATTGCACATTTATATATATATATATATATATATATATATATATATATATATATATATATATATATATATATATATATATATATATAAAAAAGAAAGAAATACTGTTTATGCAGTGTCATAGTCCACATGAGGCCCACTGCAGGGGGTTATTAAGGGGGTTGTTTTGAGTTCAGGAGTCTGATGGCTTGTGGGAAGAAGCTGTTCTGCTCCAGATGCTGCGAAATCACTTGCCAGAGGGCAGCAGAGAAAACAGTCCATGATGGGGATGGGTGAGACCTGTTGTGGTGTTTTTGGGCCTAGTCAGACAGCATTTGTGTGTGAGGTCCTCACCACTGTAGTGGCCAGGTTTTGTTAATTCAACTGTATATGTTTGTTACTAAGGTCGTAGTTAGTGGTGTTGTTGTACTTGACTGCATTACAGTAGTATATTGAAAAGTGTTCCTAACTTTCTTACCCCTTACTTACTTTCTTAGCTTTTTCCAGAGTTTTCAACCATATCAAACATCGATGAATGGAGTTTTCTTTGTTGGCATGGAGATAGATCTGGTGACATGCAAGCTCATAGCTGTAATGATTTCATTCATAGCACTAACAAAGACTAACAAAGAATTCACTTTCATGCTTAACTCTATGGATAATTTGTTAAGGTTGTAGTCTGCAATGCTGAAAAATTCTGTACTTCAAAGTGAGTCATATTTACATGAATATCAAGTGAGAATAAGTGGGAGTTTTGGCAGACAATAACCATTTAAACTGACTTTTCAAAGCAAATTAAGACAACTTACAGAGACAGAAAAGGACAGGTAGTCCCAAATAAATGGACCTTTCCTACTGCAGACATTCTGACTTGTCATAGCAGAAAATACATGAATTTCACCAGTGTGTTTCATCCAATGACAAGTTAAAATGTCTGCTGGGAAATGTCTATTGCTGATGCTTAGGTCTCAATGATTGAAACATTTTGCAATAAAGCAGCAGAAAACAACAGTGCAACACTAATTGCTAGAGAGAAACAACATCTAGACCCTCACCAACATTGACTGAAAGACTCATAACTTTATATTTACTTACAAACTGCCTCAAAATGACCATAGTTGAATCAACACCTCTTACAGTCAGAACAAAAACAGAACATTATGAACTTCACATTGCTATTTAGTGCAGGGCTGTTGTATTGTCAGTGCTTCAGTTATTTTGTCATCTGCAGTGTTTTAATCAATTTTCCCTCCCTAGAGGGTCTGTTTACAAGTGCTAGAAACATATGGTGCTTTGTGTCTGCGCCTCATGCTTCTTGTTGCTGGAGTTTGATATCAACAAAATTTGCCCAATATCTGCTAACAGTGTGAGTGAATTTGACAGTGCAGATACTGGGTCTGGCTTTAACACTACAATATTTTTTTTCCTGCTGCATAGACAAAACATTTCACAAGTAAATGCTGCATAAAAGAACAATAAAAAGTAAGGTTTGAATTTTGGAGCCCTCCACAACCTGTCAGGAAAGCTTTTTATTTACTTTGCACTGACTATGTGCACGTTCTGCAAATATAGGCTTTCCAGTAAAAGTTGTGTTGTTAGGTGTTTTTGGCACACACAAAATGGTGGAGAAATAGTATTTTAGTAGACTCGAAAACTGTACCCTAATTCCTAACACACCTTGTAAAGTCAGGTGTTTATTTATTTTGACTTGTAGTATACTGTATCTGTCACAATTGTGTAAATGTTCACATCTACAAACCATGAGGAGGTGTTATGCATTCAGTATATTTTTACTATTCCAGAAGAGCCCATTTTCTGCACACCTGTTTTGACGAGGGACCATTAATCACTTTCACTCAACACCACCTGTGTCACTGCCGCGCTGATCAATCAGCACTCAGCAATCGCAGAAAAAGAGCCTCTAATGAACAACTGGCCAGTAAAATGGCACTTTTTAATGTTGATTTATGAGTGGCTCTCTTTGTTGGCTTAGCACACATGTTTAGCTGTTTTAATCTAACACAGCACATGAAATAAATTAATAGTATATCCATTGTTTAATTTCTCCATCACTTCAACCTCATTTTGTTATCATCAGAATGTTATTGACTTTTTCTGTGTCAGATAATAGCCTCTGCAGATCATCATTCATACTTAAAAGTATGAGACTGATCCCCGGCATAAGTGTGTGTGTGTGTGTGTGTGTGTGTGTGTGTGTGTGTGTGTGTGTGTGTGTGTGTGTGTGTGCGTGTGCGTGTGCGTGTGCGTGTCTGTCTACATGGTCTCCATTTTTGGACTCTATCTACCTATTAAATTTGGGACTGCATCCAGTCCCAGCATCCAGCACCAAACTTTTAGTTCCCGACTGTCTGATTAGAAGATCTGATGTTAACTCCAGTAACCTTTATGGAAATCCCAGTCAATTTCCAGCATTCAGCTGTCCTGCATTTCGGTGTGGAAACAGACACTTCTGTGAATGTTACCCCATTTCAGTTGATAACAAATGACTGGTGACTCCTCAGATGGAGTTACAGACAAGAACTGTCTGAAATGATTCCCTTGTCAACTTATTTAGTGCTGTCTAGTGCACTTAGCACCAATATTGGACATAGCCAAGATGAAAAAAGAACTCTGGTTTTGGTACAGTTGGAGTTAGTTTATGCTGTCTGCTGAAATAAACCAAAGGGAAAGCCAAAAGCAGAAGCAGAGAGTGGTTTAGTAAACAGGCTTTTCAACAGCCTGTTGGTTTATGTGTTGCATATTTATAAGACAATCTTAAATCTGCTAACTGTTAGCATACTAAAATATTACCCACAACAGCAGTGTTACTTTGTCCTTGAAAAGCAGATTTAAAAAAACTCTGGATTGTAATATCCACTTGACATCACTATGCAGATGATGTGCAGCTCTCTGCAGTGGCTTCGTCTATGATGCAAAGAGTGTTGACAGACTTGACACTTCCCTTCCCTGTTGCACATTCATCTGGTCTTCTTTGACCCAACACATCTGATACAACTTACTGTCTCATGCATTTGTCTCTTAATGATGTTGAATTCCATTTGGCTGCTTCCAACATGGAATTAAAATGCAATCCTGTTATCTTGTTTGTGCCCACATTGTGATCGAATTGCAGTATATTACCGACTGTTTCTACATCTGACTACTTCATGTCACTTTTCCCTTGTGAAGTAAACACAGTATATTATCAAAACCTCCTTAGATTCATGAAATTAGGTCACAGCTTATGTCTGATTGTGGATGGCTGTCACCCATCATTTAGACTGTGTTGGCATATTTATTTGACTGAAGAGATTTATTATCTAGAGGACCCTATGAGTGTCTGAAAGTGCTACAACAATCTGAAAAAGTGTGAAGGTGACCTCCATTCGGCTCCAGTTCGCTGGCAAGAAAGCAGGGAGCTATTTGTTCTCTCAGATAAAATGCTGCTATTACTGACAAATTTCTCTAAAACAAGTGTGGGATTGTGCAGGAAAGTTCCCTGTCATAGGTCCTACCATAATGAACACTCTACAGTACACAGAATTTTAATTTACCCCTCGGTGTACTGCAACCAAAAGGGGTGTTGACATATTTTGTTTAAAATGTGTTTCCATTTTGGTATAGGGCACTGTCACAATTCATTGTCTGTTGTTCATTATTGCATGCTTTGCATAATGTTGATTAGACATCAACAGCATCAGCACTGACAGGGTTTAAACAGCCAACCTGCTGCACACCACAATGTCAGAGCTATCTCTTCAAATAATTGATAGTTAAAATGTGACTCATGGGCAACTTGTGTCAGTTCCCCACACGGGGCACATAGTGATTTCACACCTGCCATTTTGAAACCGGTTAAATCAACCCTACAGTGTTTGTTTGGGTTGTTGTGAAATTGACAATACCACAGTCAAACAACTCCCTGACCTAAAAATAGCTGGGAAAGGGTTTATTTGGAGCAGCCGTGCAACTCGTCCCATGGCATGAAAATTTCACTTTATAAGTTTTTTTAACATTAATATGCGTTCCCCCCAGCCTGCCTATGGTCTCCCAGTGACTAAAATGGCAATAGGTGTAAACCGAGTCCTGGGTATCCTATTCTGCCTTTGAGAAAATGAAAGCTCAGATGGGCCGATCTAGAATCTAGGAGCAAGGTTACCTCCCCTTTCTCTGCTTTGCCCGCCGATAGAATTTGGCCCACCCATGAGAAAGAGAGAGACATCATGGCTTTTATACAAGCAAAGTGGCAGTTGGCCAGCTACAGGCACAGAAATCCTTAGGATTAGGAAAAAGCTAATTGTGGGAACGGCTCTAGTGTCTGTAATTCTGCACCAAGGCTAAATTTCGAATTTGAAGCACCTTGTCATGGGACCTTTAAAGACAAGAAAAAATAATGTAAATTGTCCTTTTAAAGAAATTTATTGCCTCATTTTTCCCAATATCCTGTTACTTATGTATTTTGCATGTTATTAATCTAAAACTTTCTTGCTCAAGTCATTTATATTAAAAAACAAATGCCCATCATATATGCTTTCCTGGAGAACCAAGGTGACATCTTCCAAAATGTTATGTCTGACGAACAGTCTGAAATGCAAAGATATTCAGTTTATTATCACAAGACATAGAAAATCATTAACTCTTATCTTTTGGAAAACTAGGCCAGAGGATTTGTCATTTTTGCTTGAAATTGTAATGTATTTTGTTTATCACTGCCTGTAATGTTTCATATCTAACCAACAGAACAATTGAACTGTAGGATTTAATTTCCTATGGCGCACTGAGCACCCCTGTGGTGGCTTATATAACCTTTTGTAAAACAACATGACACTTTATTGGATTCATCAACAGTTTTCTGGCACAAAATGGCAGCCAAACAGATCTTCTGTCAAACCTTGTAAACAAACAAATAGTAAGGAGGATTCCCACACACAAATGGCAGGTTTACATCATGCCATTCTTCCTGTTGCCTATTTCCAAGTAGAAAGAAGAAAGGAGGACAAGCCAAGTCAATTAAGGTGATTGTATAATATATATTCAGTATAATTTGCAGCACATAATTCAGTAAATGCTGCGATGAAACCAGCCTAATAATACCTATTCCCTTCCCACAGCTGAACTAGCATTCCCTTTATTTAGCCGCATAAAGTGATTGCTCAGATGAAAAGATATTTTAATAGGGTGCTTCTCACTGGGGGCCTTTAGAAAAGGGAACGTACCAAAGCAGTTTCCGCTTCTTGCACACTACACTGAGCGATCTGGACGATCTGTGGAGTCTTTTCAGTTCAGGGGTTATGGTTTTCAAATTTTCAGTATGATGTGTGTTTGTGTCATGCGTATAAATTCACATGAAAATGCCATTTCTGATATGCGTGTATACTGCACACACAGACACTCAAAAGTCGAGGTAAAGGAGAAACAGGGGACGTAGTGGGCCCCAGGTATTTAGTGCTTTTAAGGTTTAATTTGCACAATTCAGTATGAATTAAAGATCTTTCAGAGATGCACCTCTTTACGTTAATCTGAGGGCAATTTAACAAGTCGGTCTCAGGTCTGGATTTCAGAAGTTGTTAACAATTCCAACAAAGAGACATTTTCCCTCTAAACTTCTCAGATGGTTTCATTTGAATTATTCTTTGAGGCCCAATAAGGGTTAATTGAGCCATTATTTCACAAAAAAGCAAAGATTACACAATATTAAATATACTGCACATTTATTTTGTAGCACAACTTGAGAACTAATTTATGCATGTCACGTTTCCATCTGTGCATTTGAGATTGAGTCCAAATCTTCTGAAGGCCTCTACCTACAAGATCTACCTATATTTAAATGTCCAATGATTTTATCATAATAGGTACATTTTGGTGCATTATTTAAGGTTATATAATTAAACCTTTTGAAAGTTGGGAAAAAAAGGGCTGTCCTTTTTTGCATTGATCACATACATACATTTTGTTGATAAAATATTTCTACACTAGTAACAAGCTTCTTTTACTGCTTTTCAAGCTTTTTGTTGTCCAACATGCATCCTGCTTTATTGTTTTTGATACCTAACTCGGAGTTTAGTGCATGGTTGCCTTGGCTGTTGACATGTGACAACATGGTATGGTACCATGATTTTAACTTATAAGAAGCTAAAATGCTCCTTTAGCTCTTTTTTGTGGAATTGATTGGATGATTGTACATTTTACTTATCTCCAACAGGATTGAACAAATAAAGCAAGTAAGAACACAGAAACATCCATTCAAGAGAGATTTTCTTTTATTCAACTCCTGTGTCTTCCCACATATAAGATATATATCAAATATATATCAAATCTTAATTGAAAATAATTTGCCGTAATGACATAATATAATTATAACAAACAAAAATGTCTTGAACGAGTGATGGAGTTTCTAGTACAAATGCAGCAGGTTTTGCTGTGAAGTCATTAACAGTAAATATCTTGTGTAAAAATTGAGAACACAAAGTCAAAGTACTTTATTGGTCTCCCTAAGGAGAAATTTGTTTTGGACATTGAGTAACTTGCTTTGCTGCAAGGGTTAAAAACAATTAAAAGACAAATGTACAGTCAACATATGGGCTACTCAAGGACTGTGCAAATTGCAGATTTACTATTTTCTATACTAAAATAAGTTAAAAGCGATACTTCAAAACAAAACAAAAACAAAAAACAAAGACAATTTCATTCATCCTTTTTATCCATCACTGTCACAAATATACATTAAAAAATTCATAGTCATACGTTCATTGCTGCTCATTAATGAGTTTAACTGCGAGAGGGAAAAATGAGTGCTTATACTTATATTTACACAAAGGAACCATGTACCTCTTTCCTGAGTTCAACAGCTCAAACTGTGAAAACAAAACATGGGAGTTATCAGACAGAATGATCTTAGCCTGCCTGAGTGTTGCCTGTTCAAAAAGCTCCTGTGGGTTGAGAGATGCAGGTGTTCCCATAATTTTACCTGCCGTCTTAACCAGATTGAAAATCTGGGTTTTAGATTTTACTGTCAAATTCCCAAACCAACTGGTAATACCATACCGAAGAACTGACTCTACTGTTGCTCTATAGAAGATTGACATAATATTTTTACAGACCCCAAACACTCTAAGCCTGCGTAAGAAGTGGAGACGCTGATGAGTTCTGGCACAGACATTTGTTACATGTGTGCACCAACTCAGGTCATTGTCAATATACACTCCTAGATATTTAAAAGAGGACACCTGCTTGATGTCATGCATTTTTAAGTTGAAAACATTCCTAAAGATAAGTGGCGCTGTTTTACAAGAGTGTTTATTTTGCCTGTGAGGAGGTACAGTGGTGTGAAAAAGTGTTTGCCCCTTCCTCATTTCCTGTTCCTTTGCATGTTTGTCACACTTAAGTGTTTCGGAACATCAAACCAATTTAAACAATAGTCAAGGACAACACAAGTAAACACAAAATGCAATTTGTAAATGAAGGTGTTTATTATTAAAGGTGAAAAAAAAATCCAAACCATCATGGCCCTGTGTGAAAAAGTGATTGCCCCCCTTGTTAAAACATACTATAACTGTGGTTGTCCACACCTGAGTTCAATTTCTCTAGCCACACCCAGGCCTGATTATTGCCACACCTGTTCACAATCAAGGCATCACTTAAATAGGAGCTGCTTGACACAGTAAGGTCCACCAGAAGATCCTTAAAAGCTACACATCATGCCGAGACCCAAAGAAATTCAGGAACAATTGAGAAAGAAAGTAATTGAGATCTATCAGTCTGGAAAGGGTTATAAAGCCATTTCCAAAGCTTTGGGAATCCAGCGAACCACAGTGAGAGCCATTATCCACAAATGGCGAAGACATGGAACAGTGGTGAACCTTCCCAGGAGTGGCCGACCGCCCAAAATTACCCCAAGAGCGCAGCGACGACTCATCCAAGAGGTCACAAAAGACCCCACAACAACGTCCAAAGAACTGCAGGCCTCACTTGCCTCAGTTAAGGTCAGCGTTCATGCCTCCACCATCAGGAAAAGACTGGGCAAAAATGGCCTGCATGGCAGAGTTCCAAGGAGAAAACCACTGCTGAGCAAAAAGAACATCAAAGCTCGTCTCAATTTCTCCACAACACATCTTGATGATCCCCAAGACTTTTGGGACAACATTCTGTGGACCGATGAGACAAAAGTGGAACTCTTTGGAAGGTGTGTGTCCAAGTATATCTGGCGTAGAAGGAACACTGCATTTCATAAAAAGAACATTATACCAACAGTAAAATATGGTGGTGGTAGTGTGATGGTCTGGGGCTGTTTTGCTGCTTCAGGACCTGGAAGACTTGCCGTGATAAAAGGAACTATGAATTCTGCTGTCTACCAAGAGATCCTGAAGGAGAATGTCCGACCATCTGTTCGTGTACTCAAGCTGAAACGAACTTGGGTTCTGCAGCAGGACAATGATCCTAAACACACCAGCAAGTCCACCACCGAATGGCTGAAGAAAAACAAAATGAAGACTTTGGAGTGGCCTAGCCAAAGTCCTGACCTGAATCCTATTGAGATGTTGTGGTATGACCTTAAAAGGCCGTTCATGCTCGAAAACCCTCTAATGTAACTGAATTAGGACAATTCTGCAAAGATGAGTGGGCCAAAATTCCTCCAGGACGCTGTAAAAGCCTCATTGCACATTATCGCAAACGCTTGGTTGCAGTTGTTGCTGCTAAGGGTGGCCCAACCAGTTATTAGGTTTAGGGGGCAATCACTTTTTCACACAGGGCCATGATGGTTTGGGTTTTTTTTCACCTTTAATAATAAACACCTTCATTTACAAATTGCATTTTGTGTTTACTTGTGTTGTCCTTGACTATTGTTTAAATTGGTTTGATGTTCCGAAACACTTAAGTGTGACAAACATGCAAAGGAACAGGAAATGAGGAAGGGGGCAAACTTTTTTCACACCACTGTATAGCCTTAAAGGATAAAGGTTTCTTGTGCACAGTTAGATTACATAAACAAGACTGTAACATCATTGCCTGCAGGCTTACTCTGCAAGACGTGCACTGATAAGCATCTTTGGCTATTTTTAGGTATTCGTCATATTCCCGTGTATACGCACCAACACACCTCTGGCTAAGAAGCCAAGTTTCAGAGTAACATAATGTGACTGTTCTTGGATTTGATTTTTTAAATTAAGACTATTCATACACATCCTAAATCCTGAAACAAATAGTTGGTCAGAGAGGTGACCTTAACCATTTACTGCACCGTTTATAACAATCTTCTCACTGAAAGGGAAAATTAAGCCTCTCTTCTTTCTGAAACAAAGCTTCCCCTCACTAATAGAAAATCTCCTCCTAAGTTTCTCAACCAGAGCTCCACTGCAGATTGACTTGGTTAAATACTTATCTGACGGTTGAATTGTTCCTCCTCCACACATGCACACGCACACGCGCACACACACACACACACACACACACACACACACACACACACGCTGAAACAAACTGTGAGTGGTGAAATAGGACATTTATCTGGTGGGTTTTTTTTCCTGCTTGGCCTCATTTCATACAGCAGATACTGCTTAGCAAACAACAGCCATTTTTAAGACGTCACTTGATCTTCAGCTATTCTGCACAATCTGAAGGCCTGCAGGAAGGAGTGGACCAGGAGACTGAGGAAGGGAGGCTGTCTTGTTCACCATTTCACACCTGTTTTACAGTATTCTCCAATGGATGTGTCATCTACAAGTCAGAGATGTGTCAGAAATGACCCAAGGAGCTTTACGTGGTTTTTAGATATTAATAGTTATTTTTGGTATTTTAGGTGGCAGCAAGCCAGTATCCTGCATGTAAAAGAAGAGTCAATAAATTTTAATACAAACATGAAAAATGTTGGATTTGTCTTGGTGGTGAAATTGTAACTTTTTGAGATTGGTTTTGGATGTTATCCTAGATTAAATGTGTGTGTGTGTGTGTGTGTGTGTGTGTGTGTGTGTGTGTGTGTGTGTGTGTGTGTGTGTGTGTGTGTGTGTGTGTGTGTGTGTGCGCTTTTATAACGCGTGCGCGCGCGTTATAAAAGCAATAAGTTAAAATGCAATGGGCTGCGAAACTGTCAAAATGCAGAAAATTTTTGGTTTGTTGGTGATTTAGGTTGAGAGGAAAGAGGCTTTTGTTGCCACTCTCTGTTTCTGTCTGTCATTTCCATAAGTAACATGGCATGACAATCATACACACATACAGATTCCATATAGATAAATAGAGGTATGCATAGCCGATGAAGAGAATGAAAGCATCCTCTGTGTAGACAACACACAACTGTTCTGCTCGAGGCTGTCTCCCTGCACTTTCATTTGGATGCAGCAGGCTGAAATCAAGTGTATAACTGTCAGGATTTGTCAGCGTTGTGCTTTTACACCACACTTATTCAAGTGGACATGTTGCCAGCAAGGAGCACACAGGGCAGACACAAGCAGCGTGTGTGTGTTTGTGTCTGTGTGTGTGTTTACGACACTGTAAATGACATTTGAGGCCAGGGTTCCGGGCAGGCACTGTGAGAATAATCGTGTTTATTTGAAGTGATTATAGTGACTGTGGAATGAATATCAATGCATTGACGGCCTGCCCTCCCCAGCGGTGTGTACAAGCTTCTGTGTTGCCTCTACAAATATCCATCTACGTGCTTCTGGAATGAGTCGAGATTTCAGATGCCCTGAAACTCTTCCTCTCCTCCTCTTCAACAACTAAAAGCACATGTCAGAGAATCCTAAGGTTAATGTACAGTATGTATATTCTTAATATTTAAGAACATGTCCAATGTAAAAGTTCTCAGATCCTTAACTTAAGTAAAATATATACCACAATGTTTCAAGTAAAAGTGCTACACTTAAAATTTACTATAAAATGGGGTCACTCAGCCTAATGGTTACAATACTTTGATTATTATTACTATGCATTAACATAAAAGGGGCAGCAATAACATTTTTATACTGTATATTAATTTATTCATTTTCACACCTTTTTATTATAGAGACAGTAGAACCACATGCAACAAAGGTCCCCAGCTGACATGAACTAAGGACGTTTTGTTTCATGGTCATAAACCCCTCGACAACGAGAGTACTCCATGGACATTTAATATTAATCTGCAAAGTAACTAGTTGGAAAAGCTGTAAACCTGAATTTAGTGGTGTAAAAGCACAATATTTATTTTTGAAATGTAGGTAAAGTAAGCATAATGTTGTATTACATAAACATTGTATTTAAAGCTGTAGTGCATAGTTTCTGTCTCCCCATGACAAATTCTAAGTAATGACAACAGCACTGTCGGAGCATCTACATGCCACAAGCCTTGTGATTGCACCCCCACCCCTCCTCCACGCATTTGCTAACACAGGGGATTAAAAAAAAACATGATGGATTCTTCAGAAGAGGTAATTATCTTGTGATTGTTATGTCCTCTTTGCTGCTGTTGTCGTCACTGGACGACACCATTTTGTAAACATATACAGTACATACTGAGGAATACAGAGAGAGTTGTGTGGAGCTGATAGGCTTAATTAGCTTTGCATCAACTCATTTGGCAATATGTATTTGTAATGTAACAAACATTCATCATATAAAATAGTTGCGCACTATAGCTTTAAATATTGTACTTGACTTCACATAATTTGTCAGTGGTAACACCAAGACCATTGCTGTTGTAGACATGCAATACATACATACATACATACATACATACATACATACATACATACATACATGCAAATACATTGCAACTCAAAGAGCCATTTGAGCTAAATATCACACAGAGAGGGTGACACAGAACACAGAATCCAACTCTGCAGTGTGTTAGTACAGTAATCATCGAAAGATTAGAAAATGAGCAAGTGATTAGGTGTACAAAAATCTCTCCCACCTGCTCATTTAAATAAACACTCTTCTAGAGTTGCACACCACCGGCTGCTTGATCTCAAATAGTTTGTTAAGTGAGGAAATAGCTGAACTATCACTATGCAAAGCTTCCATGATTCATGATTCCGATTTTTGTAACTCGTTACAGAGTCAAAACCCTGGATAGATTGGGTCTTCTGATAATGTAAAATTTGCATAAGAAATATAATGTATTTGAATGGCTACACATTATTCTCATCTAATGCTTACTTCCACCCTTGGCTTATGGTGGCTAATGTTAGCAAACCTTGGATAGATATTGTCGTGTAACTGTTTGTTAACTCTTCTCTACTTGCTACAGCTACAGTCTTGTTCAACAAAAGTTACACAGTGTCGCTTTTAATATTTAAATGAAGGTTTTCCTTTCCTGGCACTGACGGGCCTCTTGTGGTGCTTCTTCCTGTTCCTTCCCAAAATGCAACATTATTATAGCCACATCAGCCATTCCTGTGATCGTCATGTAAAAATGTTTAAATGAGAGTGTCTAAAAGATATGACATGCAGGAGAGGGTTATACTTCAGAACACTGGGGTTGAATACTGGGGTTTTATGTAGGAAAACTGCAGAATGAACAGTTCATTTAAGTATTACTCTACTGCTTACTTTGGCTGAACGCTAAACCACTGATCAATTATGATGGTGATTATATTAGTCACACCAAAGTGGTGGTGAAATAAATAATGACTATAAATAATGACTATGTTCTGCTTGAGTGACTCAGGTATTTTGATTGAAAACTCTGCACACTCAACCTATTGGAAATGTAAACAGGGGTGTAGAAACCATTTATTCTAATCAAATAGGACCTTGCAATCAATCATCACAAACACCGTACTGCATTATCTGATGTAAATATATAAGGTGTATCATTTGGATGTGGATTAAAAGCTAGTCAGTGTTTCATCTTTGCACTCACAATGTAGCACAGCTGCATTTTAAGGAGGACCATAACATTTTAAGCAGAATAGAACTAGATTGATAAATGATGCCTATTGTTGTCAAGTAATGCAAGGAAGGAAATTGCATTTGATTGTCCTTTAAGGCACATGCAGGTGTGAACCCTGAATAGAAAATGGTGCTGGGAAGAAGAAGAAGGGGGAGAGAGGTGGGATGTTAATGTTGTTGATAGCCAGTGTTCTGCCAGCTCTCTCTCCCCCCTCTTCCTCATTCCCTCGCTCACTCACTCGCGCTCTCTTAGATACTCGCGCACACAGAAGAATACACACTTGCTCTTTAGACTCTCACCAGTCTCTTTCCCTTCTCTGCTGTTTTTCTATCTGCCTCGTTGCTTCTCTCCTTCGTCTCCTAAAGGGCAGCATGATCAGCAGAGCACAAGGCTTTTAATTGAAGCACATATGTGTCGTTCTTGAGCTGCAGCAGTTTGGATCAAAGCCAACTTGTGTTGTTGACCGACAAAGGATTTCATTCCAGTTAGAGAAGAAAAAAGTGGAGGAAAGACAGGCACAGAAGAGAGACAGAGAAGGTTATCCACGAGGAGGCACTTTTTGGTCAACTTCTCTGATGGGAGATAAACTGGCAGGAGACGCCTAAGTCAAACACAGAAGAGAGTAGCAAGCAGAGGTATCACAAAACGCGAAGATGCTTTTTGGTAAGACCTTTTGTTTACTTTTACAGTATGTCTCAGTACCACTTATTTATTATTATCAATAGCCTCACAAATAGTTGAGGTTTTATCAGGTTTTATTTATCATGAGGTGTGTTACTCCTCTGTCAAAGTGTGTTTTTACAACAATGACTTCACATCATTGCTCAAGGGCAAGCACAGTCTCCTGCCTACCATCTGCCCTCTTCCTCTGCATCCAAAATGAGTCCCACGCCTGTTTGTTTTTCTAATTGACCCCTTTTGATTAAGCCAAATATGGAGTTCAGACCAATACAACACAGTCGCTCCCAGATGTGTCAAGTCATTTTAAAGCGACACAAGAACAGTGCTGATATCACTGCACAGATTGCTGGCAATTATGGCTTTGCCTCCCGAGGGAAATATGCCCAGATTAGCTCGCATAATTGGAACCTGTTAAAGATAAAGGCAGTGTGGGGATTCTTTTTAGTCATTTGTGTTTGTTTTTTTCAGCTAAGGGAGCGTAATGCTGATTGCATTAAGGGTTTTTAAATTTAGAACCACTTTAGTGTTGCCAAGTTAAGCTCTTTCATTTTACCAGCATACGTTGGAAGTATGCATAGACAGTTTACCAGTCTGAAGTTCAAAGTTTGACCTCTAGATACATGCATGCAAATGAAAGAGTAAACAGGAGTTCAGCTGAAATGATTAACGGCCATCAATTTTGGTAATCCATTAATCGTTTCAGTCACTTTAAAAGCAAAAATGCCAAAAGTAGCTGTTAGGAGCTTCTTAAATGTGATAATTTTCTGCTTTTATCTGTTCTATATCACTTTAAATAGCTTATCTTTGGAGTTTGGATTGTTGATTAGACATACAAGGAATTTAAACATGTCAGCTTGGTCTCTGGGAAGTTGTGATGGCAGTTTTCATTGTTTTTCAGACATGTCAATCAAGAAAATAATCAGCGGATTAATCTGTAAGGAAACCAATCGTTAGTGCAGCCTAAGATATACGTTTGTGTTTTTAATTTTGGATGAACATCAAGGCAAAAGTTTTTCATCTCATAGCGTAAACGCAAAGTTATGTGTGAAATATTATGTGTATACATTTGCATTTGGTGATATACTTCTGTAGTTTATGGACACATATACATTGTGCCGCATGTGTCTGAATAGAAATACTAAGAAGTGTCTGTGTGGCAGCTCTGGATACTGTCTGCTTTTAATGTCAGATTAGAGGGATCAAAGGGAAACAGTTGGAGATGAGATAGCTGTAGACTTTTGCCTGGTGGCTATGCTGCAGCTGTCCCCACCCCTCCACCGCTAGTCAAGAGCTGCAGTGACAGCCTCTGTACATAAATCTCATTCTACAACATGAAATAGATGTAACGATGTGTTAAAAAAAACTCTAGAATTAAGAACATATTTATTAGCTTTAAGATTTATATCTTTCTATACGTCTTTTGTTGAAAAGTAGTAGACATACAATTATGTGTAGCACAGCAGAAACTGGGGGAGGCATTAAAACAGTGAATACAACATTTATAATAGAGCACACCAGGATCACAATACTGTAGTAACACACATATTACAAGCTCTGTTTCCGTGCATAACACCACATTACGCTGTCAGTGATGCAAATTGCAGTGACTCACAGTATGAAATGGAGACTGGTTTACATGTTAAGAGGGGCACAGCACACAGTGATGCAATTGCCACATGGTTGGGTAAAGTCCACAATATTATTTGGCTCTTTTTAAAACCATAATCCAAATAGCAGGAAACTTGGAACAGAGAACTGATATTATAACGCGTATCAGGTAATACAGCTAGATGATAAAAGCATAAACATTTGGTTTTTTTAAATAGACACACTAAACAGGGCAGGGCAATGAAAAACCCCACGTTTTTTAAAGTGAGCTTTTAACCATAATTTAAAACATTAACAAATGCATTCAATATGACAAAATAATGTAATCCAGTGCTTTGTGGCACATTGTCTCTTATAGTCATCAGCTCCCTGTTCGTCCTCCTACATCTTCTCTCTTGCCCTCTACTGTCAACTAACAAATGTTTGAAAATGTCAACGTATTAATTTAAAAAAGAAATACAGGAATTTGGCTGTGACTACAATGAATGTATTATCATTAAGTGTGACACAGGCTGGCTTGAGTTGTGACATCTTACCTCTTTATTCCCTTTAAAAGGTGATCAAACAAAAGTCTACACCATTACACTAAAATCATATTTGTGCTTGCGAAAAGCCCAATTTGCATTTTATTAGTAAAACCCTGTGACGCATTCCATCACCCACACACATACAAATCATTTCCTATATATCAGATTTTAAAACACTACAGAATTGCTTTAAATTGCAATAGATGATAGTTATCTGATCAGCTTGAAATAACCTACTGCATTACTGCATGAAGCAGTTTAAGTGTCTTATTCGATTTCACCTGAAGTGTAGATAATACACTAAATTGTCTGTGTGACAAAGTACAAAACTAGCCATTAGAGCAAAACCAGGTAAAGTTTTTTAAGGCAGTAGGAAAAAAACCTTTGAGTGCATGACTCACTTTATGGAACCAATAATATCAGCAAGTGGGATGATGTGACCCATCATATTAGCTACGAGACATTAATCTCTGTTCTGTGGGAATGGAGAGAGAAAGCAAGTCCTTATTTTATTGTTATTTTATAGAAAAGTTTTTCAAAATGTTTCACTAGACAGTTCATGAGTCACATTAGATGGGACCATTAATTTTCCTGTTGGGGCTCAAATTCACTATCCAGCAGCATCAATGACTCATTATTCTAATAGTAGGGTAATGAGTATAACGCAGTATGGTTTTAATTGCAATACTTATAGGGCAAATGATCATAGAAAACAAATGTAATTAGGCTACTGTACTTTGACTTAATGCCTTGTGTTGGAGAGAACTTTTTTTTTTTTTTGTGCCACAGCAGTATCTGAAATACCCATCATCAGCGTGGAGCCAGGATTGCAAACTCAGTGCATCTGAAGTATGTAAGAAGTCCTCCAAACCATACGACGCTATGACAAGGTTGTTTTGTCCTACCCTCTAACACAACCCACAGGAGTGTTTTCCATCCTCATATCTAAAGTAGAAAACATAATGGTTGCATTTTTGAAGAAAACAGTTACTGTTTAAACACGTTGTGAAACGGTTGCCATTTGGTTTTGTGTAGGCACCAAAACTACGATGTTAAGTTTTGAAAAGACATTGCGGTTTAGGCTAACTTGTTCCGTAAAGTAAAAAAAAAAAAGTGCTGTTTACTTTTATTATCAAACAGGAAACAAAACCCCGGTCTCCTGGTTGAAAGTCCTGGTATTGGTTTGACCCATACTTACTTTCTGCTTTGCTCCTGTCATATTTACTGTGGTCACTAGAGGGGGGCTGCCACTATCAAGGTTAAAATGGTTTGTAATTGCTGCTTGGAGGACAGTCTTGAAGTATGATATGCCGACATAATTTGTGTCGTGCCAAAAACACAAAGACAATTACATCTTTACATGAATTGTGTGTTAAAGTAAGTTGAAGCCAAATGTGTGTGCCCATCCACCACCTAACTCATTTACTTTTCGCTGTCAGCTTTCAATAAACTAGATTCCTGGTGTAGTTATAACTCTATACTATATACTATCTTTTCATGGTTGGGAAATTTCTTGCACTTCTATGTAGAGCAGGTACGCTGTATTTGCATTTGAACACATCATGCTCATTTCACAAATTATTTTGATTTTCCTTTACTCATTTAAATACAGTTTGGTATAATCTGAATGAATAAATGTGGCATCCTGTCTAATGTTGTGTGTTATTACAAGACGTTCCCTCATTTACCTCAACCCTGCTAACAGAGACTGACAGCCCCAATCAGTCATTGTTGAGTGTGAGTTTGATTAGCCTGACTGCGAATGACTGGGAAAGTTCACACACACACACACACACACACACACACACACACACACACACACACACACACACACACTCTCTCTCACAAACTCACACACACACACACACACACATGCACATTTTACTCTCCTGGTGGTTAAATAATAATAAATAGAGGCATGGGATGTCATCACACATCTACCTTGCTTTTACACTGAGTGTGACTTTTTTTTAGTAAAGATTTAATTTTGATTGTAATGATTAGCAGGAATGTTTTTCATCATTTATAATTGATGTCAGGAAAAACAAATTTGTCATAATCAGATCATATTTGCTTCTGATTTTGATCAGTACAGTTACGTATAGTATTAGTATATATAAGTATATATGAGAAGTGAATCTGTAAAGTATTTTGATAGTGAGTTTAAAAACATCAAAAGCTGGCAAGGATTATTCTTCAAAATCATATCAAATGTCAAGTTGTACATAGAAGCTCAGAGTGACTCACATCATGCATCAAAATGAGGGTAACAATTTCCAAATGTGCCCTGGGAATGGAGCTGCATGCCAAAACCAACTACATTAAGTAATTTTAATGGTTTAGACACATGCCATGGATTATATTATTTCTATCTATTTTGAGGGGGGATTTGCCAAGAACTCATGCTGCTTTAAGATATGTGGCAACCAGGACTGTGATTGGGTGATCTCTGTTGGGCACAAAGTAAGGACATTGAATGGATCTTTCAATACATTACAATTACACCACCTCTTTGTCTGACCTCACAATAAGGGCTTTAAGTACATGCAGCAGGCTGCTTAACATACTCATTGTGGGTGTTTGGTGTTTTAAGCCCCCAACTTCTGTGCCTGGAAGGCACTAGGATTAGGCAGTGGTTAGTGTTAAGGTTAGGGTTAGGTGCCTTGAAGTCAACGGGCTGCAGCTCTGCCTGGAAGTCAATGTTGGGGGGATTAAAACAACATCAAACCTCATTGTGGCCTGTGTCCTCTTCTTGGTGATGTTGTGATGTGCAGCATCAGCGTTGGGATGAATAAACTAGTTATAAACCAAAAAACAAAATGAGCCTGCACAGCATGGAGTTAGAAACAGTAGGGAGGATAAACTGAACACTGAACAATCATCACCATCCTCTCAAGGTGCAAGACGGGGTGTCTTGAGGCACTCTATTGTGTCAATAGCCATCAGACTGCATAATACTAGCTGTCCCATACTGAGAGAACTGTGGTACGCTGCCTGCACTGTGGACGCAGACTACCCTAGATTGCTATTTACATATCTAATTTAGAAATTTACTTGCATAGTTTCTATCCTGGATATGTTTCTTTAATTGTCTGCGTATAAGTTGGCACATATATTTTATCTGTGTGAGTAAGCTGTAAGGGATCCCACGTCACTGATTATACTATATAGATGGCAAGATTACACACATATACACACACACACAAACACACACAAGCAAGCACAATCACACTCAAACTACACACTCTGTCAGCAAAATGGATTCATGTTTGGTATTTACTGAAATGCTGACTTCAATGAAAATATTATGCTTCCAAATCTGTCAAC
Source organism: Percina caprodes (assembly GCA_013375575.1). Lineage (NCBI taxonomy): Eukaryota > Metazoa > Chordata > Actinopteri > Perciformes > Percidae > Percina > Percina caprodes. The sequence continues at coordinate 6,352,416 of JABXJD010000010.1, forward strand.
GTGCCTTAAAAATCAAGCAGAAAATGCAAAATCTGCTGAAATATGCAGCTGCCAGGAGACATGACATTGCCCAAAATGCAAGTGCTCTCTATTAGTATTCATGCAATGGCCTACATTGTCAGCATATGTGCACGATTAGGGTAGCTGCAGACTCAGTAAAGTATGTAAGATTTAATTTTTGGTGGAGTTTCTTTCACTCACAGTCTTTGACCTTGTCCTTAAAGAAAGGTGTTTTAATTTAAAATTATGTTATTGGTAGGACTGAAGTTTTCCCTGCTAACAGCTCATGGAGTGAACCGAGGTCTTACACTTCTAAGGGTCTATAGGAAAAGATGTTTCAAAGATCACTGGATTTCACTAAAAGTCTGTATGTTGCTAATTAAAAGGTTTACAACCCTGTGAAAGAGGTCCTAATGCATTTGACGGCTATGTGCTGTACACAATGTCATGCTAAAAGACTGAGGCTAAAGCTATCAAAATAGGTTGACTGGTCTGCCGTGCCTAGTTACACTTGCTAAGAAATGTTTGTACAATTGCTGTTCAAGGGAGGGGCTTAGTGAATGATCAGTTGAGTAACTTTAATATAACTGCTGATGTTACCTTGTGTTCTTTAATGTATCCCTGATAAATATCTTTCAAGATGCACCAATAAGCAAAGATCCTGTGATTCTCAGCTCTAAAGCTGCTAATGTAGGATCCTTCAAACTCACTCCACCAGGCAGACAGCCAGAGAGGAGCAGCCAGACAGAAAGCTGCTAATTACTAAGTTCGTGGGGCGGATAAAGCTGCGACAGACTTTAAATATCAATAAGTATGTGCAGCACATCTGCTGAATGGCGTTCAGCAGGTCTGATTGGACTCTGGCTTATCTCAATTCAAGCAGATGGTGGCAGTTTATTTTAAGTGTGCTTGATAAAGACGTGCAGAACATTATGAATGGGCAGAGGGTTGGAAAAGGAAACGAAACACAACAGACACTGCTCTATCTGAGCTGCACTCATAGTGTATTCATGCTCATTTTCCTGCAGATCAACGTTATCTCCTAGTGTTTGTTTATCCTTTATGGAAACAGAATCGAAAGGTACATAATGTGCATTAACTTTGAATTTGGTGGTTGCTTGTTTACAAAAGACAAAGTCTTCTCGACATAAACAAGATGAGAAAATGGAAGATCATAGTGAGAGTAACTCAAATCATGCTTCACTAGAACATATACAAGAATATTACTTTCCTAATGTACCAGACAGGGACAGTTATTGAATCAAATGTGATGCCAGTATTAACATTCAACTATATATGATGACTTGTGGAAACTGTAGAAATAAAAAAGTCCCAGCAAGCCAACAGCCTTTGGTAAAGTTCTGGTTAAAAAGAACCTCATTACAATTGATATCTAACCTATTGTTTAATGCCATGGGGATGAAAAGACTTTGAAAACATGATGAATTTTGACCCTCTTAATTGTTTTTAGCATAATTCTCCTGTGTGGACATAATGGTAGTAGTGACGATACTAGTCCTGGATTTCATCTTGAACAAACTTAAAGGTTTATTGACCCTGGGGTGAAAATGGGCCCACAGTGCTCCAGTTGAAAGTAGGACAGATTACGGCAGGGACTCTGATCTGGGCTGGATGCTGCCCTGTAGGTAGAAATTCACAAGAAGCCACTGGAGCTTCCAGCTGCGGTTGTGTGAGTTTAAATAGACAGTGACAGCCAGCGGGAGAATTTGCCTGTTGGCTGTTAGTCGTGGCCTAAATGTACTTTGTCACAATAAAGATGATTTATTTAAAGACCACACAGTGCAAGGCAGGGGCAGAATTTTAAGCCATCATGGAAATTAGGCCTTCACTTCCCCAGTTTTGTTTCCAGTGGAGGGAGCTAAGCGGAGCTGTCAGTGGTAGTTTTAATGGATGCTAATTCATCCTCCAGAGCTCATCATAAATGCCTAGCTCTCTGCCTGTTGTGTAAGCAATGAATGGCATCATCATTACAGCAGAAGCACAGTGCACTAACTACTTCTGTTTTATGACTCAGAAAAGCTGTGTGCTTCATGCTATTATGAAGTGGAAAACATACCATTCAATTTTCATCATTCAACAATGTGTTTTGCAGGCTTAACAGCAAAACCCTGTCAAAAGAGGCAACTCTTTTTTAGCATTTCAATTCCACGTTCCTCAGTGCTTAATCCTGACTATTTGATTGAACCGTCTGAATGGCTGAGTGCTATTCTGCAAATAGAAAGATTACTGTTGGTTAAAGATAGAGTGAGTGGGATTTTCCAATCTGCACCTACAGAGTACACTGTGCAGTAGTAGTGACTTATGCATCAAAGCAACATTGTTTTATATAGTCATCATAAGGGTATATTCAAGTAATTCTTTAATTTAATAATTTAATTTCTTTAAATTACTGTACATATTTTTATGTTAAATAAGTTTTATTTAATTGTTTTCTGATACTGTGATTACAGTGAGACTAAATATATTGTCAGCGGTATATTCCAAATGCCCAAAATACGCATGATGTTTTATATAATTTATGTGTTCATAAACTATTAATAAGGGTGAGTTGCTAAATTTATTGTCTTGTAATTATCTGGCTGATGTCAACCAGATTGTTAAAATGACACTACCCAGATTTAGATTTATGATGTGTCGATGTCCTGATGTCAACACCACGTATTTATTAAAGGCATTAGCAGCTTTGTGGTTCACATACAAAAATAGATAGTATTTGACCTTGTGAAATAACTCAACACGTGTCTGGACCACTAGAGCATTTCATGAGCTGGAACCCTTGAAAAATCTAATCTAAATTTCATTATAACTGTGTCTTTTTCGCAAAGTCAGTTTTGTTAAATAACTTTTTTAGTGATATTACAGACATTAGTGGACTGTATGGTCTATGTTTTTGCTTGGAAGATGGTAAAAAAACAAGTAAAAAATGACTTATATAATGACTTAAATTTACTCATGTTGATAATTCCTTTATTTATTTTTTATTTTATATTTGTTCATCCCACTTTCCTTTCACCCCAATCTTTGGAGTGGATCCTTGGAGCGCCTCACCATATACCACTGAAGCAATATCATACATCAATACATTATAGTAACATTCAAAGGAAAAGGTAAAAAAAAATCAATGTATGTACATTTACATATACATATACTGTAAGCATGCCTAAATGCATTTTTTCTAACAGTTAATTTAAAAATAAAATAATAAATGATCCTAAATTGCTATAAATCAAAGCAGTGTTGTCCAGTGAAAGCCATCTCCAAATGTGATGATTTTGAAATGTTCAGGTCAACGTAAAGGTTAAGTGTTCATTTATGGGTTAAATAAAACATTTCAAAAGAAATTATCTGAAAAATGCATTGTCACAAGGCTGAAACCAGGACTTTTATTTTTAGCTCATGTAACATTGACGTTTTGGAGACACACGGTTAGCGACAATCAGGCTATGATTGGGGTGATTAAATATACATATGAGTAGGGCTCACAAAAATACTAGAATGAAGAGCCACATATGCGCGGAGGGGCTCACAGATGATGCCTATGTGCAGGGTCTGGATTCTAGTACTACGCCTCGGTCTCTGGTCTCTGACATCATGCCTGTCATTCTCCAGAGGTGCATTATTAATTATTATTTTAATGATAATATAGCAAAATATGTTTGGTGTCTTTCCACTTTAAATTCAGTGAAATTAAGATACAGCCCTAACTCAGTTGTTAATGACACAAAGCATTAACACCAAACAGAGGAAGCTCATCAGGGGATGCTGGTAAACGTCAGAATGAGAGTGTGTCTCCACACCGCCATGTTGGTTCAGACTGAAGACCGAGAGCCTGTTGGCTCAGAGAGATGATCCCAGAAATGCATTCACCATGAAAGGAACCCCAGCAGCCGTTCCTCTGATACTTTCGCTCTGATTCGCCGCTGTGAAAGCTTGTCATCTTCCCTTTTTTTCCTCCCTTCATGAAAAGATGCCATTTCCTTCCCTCTGTGATTGCTGTGTTGTTGAGTCACCCAGAGACTAATCCTGGAAATAATAGAGATTAAGCTTTTCCCCCAGTTTTTTTCAAGGTGCTATAATTTCTCTAGCTCATAATCTTTTATCTCTTCTCAATACGGGATGCATGGCTGCTGTGACCTATCCTCCCAGTTTCCATGAAGAAGCTATCTTCCTGCTTAGAAAAAGAAAGTGAATAAAGATTAGAACGAGCAGGAACTGGTTTGTTTTTCAAATGGGGAATTATTTTTATTGTAGAAAGGATGAAAATATTTTTACTAAGCCCCTGCCAAGAGCAAAAGTGTAATGGATTAAATAGTGCGTTTGTCTGCTCTAACCCGTAGTCGTTAACATGTCCAACTAACTAGCTTACCTACAGTTTAGTTTGGGTAACATTAGCTGCTCTGTTTTGGTCTTTTTTGTACTTTGGGATGTTGATATTTAAGCATTTACTGTTAACATTAAAGGTGAAAACATACTGTTTAAAAAATACCAACAAATATATAAGCTAAACAGGCAAAAAACACTGCAAGAGTAAGGCTGTTTCTTTATTTACTTGTCTTCTATGCTGGTCATCAACTAGTGAAATACTTATTTTTGCCATGTTGACTGAGCCTTCTTTTAGCATCATATATGTAGCTATTTTTTTTTTTTTACAAGCTGAAAACATTACAGGTAGATGCATGTGACTACAAGATATGGGGTCTATATATATTTCTGTCTTACAGAATACAAGTACTGTAGTTTTGCTAGGGTTCTTCCCCCTTTTATAGGTTATAGGAGGTTATTTTCTATATTAAATGGTTAACTAAATATCTCTACTCGACCTTTTTTAAGGTTGTGGGTCATTGAGTTTATGAATTTGAGTTCATGAAGTTCTAAAGTAATGAATGACTATTTATAAAAACTAATCAAGGCCTTGCTGCTTAACACATTTCCAGCATGATTAGATGAAACTAACATAACCGCAGCTTTAGTCCATCTTGTCAAAGTTAGCACTTTCTGGACGCAAATGAGATGGGTAATTTAAAAAGGGACAGTCCCGTCAGAAGCGCGTTCCTCTTGTCGTTTGTCGCCTGATGTTGTACATATTCTCTAGATGATGGCAGTTTCTAGTTTGTTCAGCACAAAACACAGTTTATTAAACGTCTCACCCTGCTGTGTTTTTGTGATATATGCATGGGAGATTAATGAGATCAATTTCAGATTTGTATAGAAGAGGGAATTAATGTCCCCAAAAGTCATACTGACAGGCAGATTAAGCACATCGGCCTAGCGGAGGGAAAAACAGTATCTCATCTGCCAGTGGTTGTCTCTCTTTCACTTTCTCTCATTTACTCTCGACTCAGTGCAACGCAAGTCAATACACTCTCATTGGCATCAGTGGTACATGAACGGTCCTGGTGGAGCCTTTAAATGAAATTGGAATTCATCAAAAACAAAATTGAATCAGTAAACACATGTTCTGTCTGTGTGTGTGTGTGTGTGTGTGTGTGTGTGTGTGTGTGTGTGTGTGTGTGTTCCACAGAGATCTGTGGTGCACATTGAACATGCAGGATCAAATAAACAGTATAATCAGCTTTAATCATTTCAAATTCTAATCTAAATAATACACGTTGAGTGCCTGTAAATCACTGAATAAACTGAATAAGAGTGCTAAAACAAGATAAGATAACAAGTAATATAATGTATATTTAATAAAGATTAAGATAAAACAACTTGACATTATTGGGTTGATTAGGAGTTACCTTTAGAATTGGCTTCCCCCCGTTTTTGGATGTTTTTCAGTGATGTTATTCTAACAGATTTGTTTTTTATTCCCAAATTACAGATTATTAAATCAATGTTTCTTCACTTGTTAATCATTCCTCACACCTCTGTATTGGTCTTTCTAACCTTCCTGTAGTCTTTCCTGTTTTTGGTAGCAAAGACTTGTTTTCCCTTTGTCTTGTATTTTGACTGAGGTGATTCTGGCTGTATTTTTTTAGTCAAAACTGTCTCTTATCTGTAGGGACAGAGATATAACGGCCAATTTCTATTCATGGCTTTGAATCAGAACGAAATTCCCTTTTCTTTGTGTTTGCTGTTCAGTGTTTCAGACAGGCAGTTTCAGTTTGTTCAGTTTTGTGTCTGTCTGGTTTGAGATTGTGACGCAGCGCTGGTCCAAAGTTAATCCCTCACTGGTGTGCTGGAGTTATGTGGTTGGTCGGTCTGTTGACCAGCTGAAGGAATGAATACTTGAAGTGGTTCATCTTTTTGTAATAGTTTGCTTCTCAGAACGTAACATTTCGTGATTATTTTTGGAATACTTTTTAGCCAGATGCCAGTTGGTCGGTCGGTCCACCACTTTGGTACAGACTGAAATATCTCAACAACTATTGGAAGGATTGTCATGAAATTTAGTTCAGACCTTCCTGGTGCCCAGAGGATGAATCCTAATGATGACGCCCTGTCTGGGTGGATTACAATAAATTTTGTACAGACATTAATGTCTCCCTCAGGATGAATTGTTGGTGATTGTCAGATGAACATTTTGATTTATTCAATACTTTGGTTTATGACTAAATACCTACGAAACTAATGACTTTCCCATCGGTTTTCCCATATGTTGTGTTGAGTGATAATTAGTAATAGTAAGCATGCCAACACACTATAATTAAAATGGTAAACATTATGTACTAAACATTAGCATAAAGCTTTTTGTATAACTCTTAAAATAATTCTCTCTGCAGTACTGTTCATAACATTTCTTTGAGCATGTTTGAATCTGAAAATGTTGTATTTCTTTTCCCTTTCCCTGTTATGTCTCTCTGCTCTGCTCAGGCTTTAAGAACCATTTTGAATATGGGACCAGATTAGTAAAATCATGCTAATGCTCAAGGACTTTCAAACCCGCTGCATCCCCAGAGCTAAAACCTGAAATCAAGAGGTGAAAGAAGCAGAAAATCAGGGAATATTGCTTTCATGTTGCTGTGCTTTCTTAGCACTATGAAATAACATAATTAGATTCAAACATTAAGACTGACTGTAATAACTCTTTGCAATATTTAGAGAAAAAAAAACAATACACTGTGATAGTTGGTTGCTATATGCAACAACAGTCTCTTCACATATCTTTCCTATATCCAAAGTTGGTGAGTCATCTCTCTTCATCTTCCAGTCGTCATCTGGTATGTTAATACTTCTGGATTCATCAGTCAAATTTCTCTTGACGTTTTCCGTCCCAGTAGGGCCAAACCACCACTCCACCCTCAGTAACCACAGATTTTAAATCTATACCAATTCAAGCTTTGTCTTTGAAATGAAAGAAAACACTTGATATTATATTGTATGAGAAAACAGACGGCTTCTTGCAACATGTCTGGATTCTCATCCCATCTTATTTTTATTTTATCTGGAGATAGAGAAAATGTTTCTTAAAATGTTAATAAAAATACTTCACTTTCATCTTTTAGTAAAGTTTACTTTTTATGTAGCTGTGTAAAATAGGTTTTAAAGTCAAGTCTTTATTATTGAGACATTCAAGAAATATTATTCTACCACTATCAGTCCTGCATCCACAAACAACATGACTGCATACAATGAATCTCTGAATCACAGGTATGGTTATAATTTGAAATTTCAAGTGAAAAACTGTCAATAACCTCTGGTTTTCTTGTACTCAACAATGCCACACTTCTAGTGTCATTCCTTTTACACTGGGATCTTTATGAAAACACTTTTTCTTTAATATTACAATTATATTGCTATCTAATTGATATTTAAAGGAACTGCCCATAGAAATGTGAATCCTCACCTGTTGTACATTATACAGAAAAAATGCTTACAACATTCACCCATGAACTGAATCCTGAGCCATTGCTCACTTATATTAGTTTGAAGTTGTTTCTGTTTTTTACATGACCTTCTAACTTAAAAACCTCAGGATTTTCAACATACAGGCATTATAATAATCGCCATGCTTTTGTAAGACTCTGCATTTCAATGTGAGCTCACTAATGTTTACTTTGGATCTAGACAAAGGTCAGTGTCGTGCTGCTCTTTAAAGCATGAGCAGTCTAAAAGCATTTAGGCCATCCAAAATTAAGCGTGATGAGATGAGATGTTATGTGGGAGGATATTTTCAAAGCAAATTGTGGAACAAAACAAACACTGTAACATATGCAAGAAGACAGAAAACTGGTGAGCAATAAAAAACAAACTTATACGTATATTACATAAAAAATACATAAAATAAATTATACAGCCTATCAGTCACCTTGCTTTGAAACCTTGCAATTATTTGCTCTTTAAAAAGACTGACCCATTTGCAGGATCTGAGGAAGAACAAAACTACACAATTACACACTCTAGTGCTGTGATGAAAGGCCAGAGACATTTGTCAAGATAAACTATGGACTTCTAAAGCCGGAAAAGGCCACACAAAGCCTCTCATAATTTTATCCCCTTCTATTACTGAAGTCATTAAAGCTTTACTGAGTGAATCCTTCACTGTGGGAATGGGTCTTGTTCATCTCATATCCTGTGTGCTAAACTTCTTCTCTTCTCTTTATCCTTGTGTGAGTGTATACAGTACGGATGTGCAGCTTTGGTGGCCTCAAATGAAAAAGGGTGAAATTTGTGTCTCTCTCGAGCTATGTGTTTCAGATGGAGAATCTTAACAGTGATGTGCTTACTCAAATATGGTCATCCCTGCTGTAGGTGCCCTCTCCCAGAGCCAGGTCCACCCACTCTTGGGCTCCCTGTCTCTGCCAGGTCGACCCCTCCAGCCGCAGACTCATGCCCAGCTGGAGCACTTCCTGCCACTCAGGGTCAACAGCTCCTCGCCGCTCAGCCTCTTCCCTAATTTCAGCACTGTAAGATACCATATCACATTACCACATCAAAACAAACTTCAGTGGGGTGCTACCAAGGCTTAGGCGTTTGTTCCACTTGTTTCCTGGCAACTCTTTACTAAAAATGCCAAATACACATACAGTATGTGTTTGTGTATATATAAGACTGGTATCAAGGTCTGAAATTACAATCTTTTAATCCTACCCTCAATTTAGTTTAAAAAAAGAAATATATTAAACAAAAGTTGTGAAGCAGAACTATTAAACTGTAAGGCATGTCTTACATATGGTAAACAACTTTATATAACTTCAAATGTGCACGTTGTAGCCTTTTAATGTAGGAAAATATTAATAGATAATATATATAAATATAACTTGGCTCCAGTAAGTGCCAAAAAAATATGTGATTGAGACATCCCAAATACAACACTTTTCTCTCACACACACAAATGCATGTTTGGAGTGGCAGACTTAATAATCTGCATTTAGTTTCTACGCTGACAATTTAGTAGGAATGCACTAAATCTATCAGGCATGTGGGAAAAGATTCCTCTGACACCTAACGCTAAAAACATCTATCAACTAACAAAAAGAAGTCATCAAAAATGTGAATTAAGGACTGTAATTTCCTCCTCCTCCATTCTGAAAAATATACACATCTTGCATTTTTTGTTTGTAATTCTTAAAAACTTTTGCATAATGTAGCATTGGCAAACTAATCTACATTCACCAAATAACATCACACCGTGCAATACTTCATTAAATCCCAGGATGACTATTATTATATAATATAATATATTATATTTTGTAATGAAATTGTTAAAAGTTTATGCTTGTGCCAGTTTATATTTGACTGGGATAACAACATAACAACATTTAATTAAATAAGACCATTACCATGCGCACAGCAGGTTAAACATGTCCAAACAGGTGCTGAGAGTGACCATCTGTTTCAGAAAAGATATGTACTTAAGTCATTTAATTGACAGTATGCAAAATATTTACTATTATCTCAAACTCTTTTTTTCTTATGGCATTTGCGTTATTTTCAGGTTTAAATCACTGCTTTGATGAAATTGCCTTTTGCTCTACTCTATCACAAAAGCAGGACTAACATGTTCATGTATGTCCATGTGTGTGTATGTGTGTGTGTTTGATCTCGTAGATGGACCCAGTGCAGAAGGCAGTGATCAACCACACCTTTGGCGTGGCTGCACCCAAGAAGAAACCCATCATCTCCTGTAACATCTGTCACCTGCGCTTCAACTCCACTGTGAGTCAGACACTCGTACAATCCTTTCTCCTGATATCTCAGAGAAAAATGTTTTTTTCTTTCCTTGAGCTTTCTTTGAGCTTTCACCAGATGAACTGGATAGAACAAAAGCTCAATGGACTTCTTGTTCATTTACTGCAATAAGGTGGAGCTATTATCTGCCTGTTTGTTTACTGCAGAATGTGATCATTCCTTAAATTACATCAACATGTGGTGTATTTTTATATGATAAAGTGAAGGGTTGTGTTGAATAAACCTGCTGACCCTCTTGATGGTTGCTGAAAATAGGCTTTTCTAAACAACATTTATAATTGTCTCATGAACTGTCATCTAAAGCTTATCTTTGGATAGTTTTGGCTGCCAAGTGTCCACATATTTGCAGCTCATTTAATATTTTTTTGCATATTATTGGTCTAAAAACAATGTTGAAGCAGGCTATGCTTCTCATCAGTCTAATCATTATATCTTCATCTTCCATTTTTTCTTTTTTAATTAACCAATGGGTTCTTAAAGGATAACCAGTGGTTGCTTTTTTCCTCCTTATCACATCTCCCTCGTCATATTCATTTGGCTCTGATTCCTATGGAGTTCATTTTAACATATTTGCATTTATATTGTTACGAGGAACCTGGTGGAATGACAATGACTCTTCTTTGTATGAATTGTAAAACTTGAAGAAGGCAGGTCACTGGCACAAGTACATTTACCCTTGCTTCCTGATCAGTTTCTCTCACTCTTTGCTCTGTACTTTTGGACATACAGTGATGCTGTAAGCAGTTTGTTTTCTAGCTAACAGGCTCTCTCCTCCTCTCCTCTGTGTCACCTGCAGCTGCGCTGAGAGTGCTGGTTGACCCAGGAGTTGGATGCCAGGTTGCAGGCAGGTACCAGGTCCCAATGGAGCTGCACTCAGTGGCTGGAATTTGCACTTGAAAGAGAAAATTGACTAAAAGAATAGTTAAGAATATGTCAAGTCTTTTCATATTTTATACTTGACCCCCATGTAGTACAAACAGTAGCTTTAATTTTCACAGTCACTCATATTTAGTTTTTATATGACACGTACAGCTTCAGATGCCATTCAGTGTTCAGCGCAATTATGAATCCGCAGTTTGATACAAACTAGGATCTCAAAGTTCAACCAAAGCTAATATGATTTAACAGTAGTCTAGCACGCTAAATTCAAGTGGTTATTAGGATTAAATTTCTGGTAAGCATAAATAATGCATATATCAGTTTGGACCAAAGTGACTGATCGACAGGCTGGCATCCCAAGAGCAACATCTCTAACAAGAGTGATGAAAACATCATGTTTTTGAAACTGACAAAAACTGTTTTTTAAAAAGAGAGAAATTCAAACCCCATGAACAGAGAGAGATGGTTTCCTATGAACAGTATGAACATGTGCAGCAGTCACAGTAGGCAAAATATATGGTGCAGCTATAAGTACAAGTAATGGAAATAGTAGGATATTATATACAGAATATACAGTCTTCAGTTGCTCATAAAATTAAGTGCCTCTACAATAAAGGGCTTTATTGTACTGAAAATGGAAAGCTGGATCTGTTTGCTCAGTACGAAGAAAAAGACGAGTGGCTGTGAAAATAATATATTGTTCATATTACATAACTGGTGTGCATAAAAAAGGAATAGACTTGAATATGTTCTAATTATTCCTTTAAGGCTGTTAAACTCACTGAAAAAAAGCATGAAAGATTCAAGCCTGAAGGATCACACATTATATTCTAATTTTGCTGCCCTTTTTTGTGGAGTACAGTTGTTGCTCACTGTGTATAAGGAATTTGGGCATTAGTGGTGTGAGAATGCATAAAGCTGCTTGAATCTAGGTCAGCGGAGGCCAAGCTGTCCTGACAGTCTTCTTTAGGTGTCTTTAACTGAGGATCTTTACCATCCTGGGACACTTATTGTACATGCTATTCTCTCTTTACATTACTATGGTGGAACATAGTGAACTCATACTACACTGGCATGCCAGATAATATGGTAGTATGCAGATTGGAGCAGATTCAGCCCTCTGACTCAGTTGAAATTCACGCTGAATGGTTAGCATGTGCACTGACATTCAACGTAGCCAAAGGGCTCGTTCACCCTTTGCTCAGCCCTGTATCCCCCAGCACACACTTTGACCCACTGTGGTACCCTTTCTGTTTGTGTAGCAGCTGAAACTTCACCTAAAGTGTTGTTGAGGAGACTTGTACCCCACCACTCTACGCACACAGTCACTGAAAGATCACCTCTGCACACAGAGCTCAAAGGCTATACTGTGTACATGGAAAACTGGATAATTTGAGCAGTGACAAATTATCTAACAGCCTTGTATGAAGCTAGATACCTAAAGTCTTGTTACACTGTTCCAAACTCAGACTACCTGTTTATACTAATGCATTTGTGTCTATTATATACAGAAGGTCACTAGTGTTGCAAAAATGTGTGCTTTAATAGATGATGCTGGTTATGTTCACATGAAAAGATGAAAACCGACAATGCCTTAATCCGTCCAGTTTCCCTTCCTTGTCTGTACTTAAGCCCATTCATTACTAAAAAATGTGTTACAAATATATAGTTTGTCCTCACCTTCCGCTTTCTTGGTGTTGGCATTCTAAACTCCGGTTGATTCGGGAAACATTCTCCGAACTAGAACCGACAATCACATTATATGTATCTTTTTTTGAGTAAAATTCTCATTCTCATCAAACAAGTTCCTTCCCGAGGCTATTTTGCAGCGTAAATGCAACCCAGTACTATGGCAGTTCGTGAAATAGTCATAATCTATTGATTCGTGTACACGTTAATGTTGTTATTTTTGTGTGTTGATTACAAATTTTGAAATAACGTATTTCAATGGAAAGCCTATTTTGTGATCACAGAACGATTACGGTAGCGAGTAGTATTGAAAATCTGCACAGGAGGTTGGTTGGGGTGGTGGATGGGTCAAACAACACAGGACTTTCACCATGTAGACCAGGGGATTGCGGATTCCGTCCCGTTGTTGTGGCCGGCATGTGGCATTTCATTTCCCTGTTGTTGCGTGCCACAGAGACCGTGGATCATGTCCCTGTGCCCGGGGAATACGTCGCGTGTGTGGCAGTCCGTCCCGTTGTTGTTGCCGGCGTGTGTCATTTAATTTCCTCGTTGTTGCATCCCCCAGAGACTGCGGATCGCGCCGCGGCGCGAGTTGTTGTGGCCATCCCGCGTGTCCTCTTGTTGCGGCCCCCGGAGCAGCCAAGTGGCAGTTAGTGAAATGGTCACGTTCTAAAATCGTGACATGTACACGAAATAAATGAGAAAATCGTGGCAGGTACACAAATCAATAAATCTAAATAACGTGACTATTTCATGAACTGGCATGAGACCAGATTGGCCACCATATCTGTGTCTGGTAGCCGCCTAAGAAAATTTTGACTGGTTTAAAGAAATGCTGAAAAACCAGAGCACACTTTTCCCCTATCCCGCAATGTTGTATGGACTAGCCAGACCATCCTTCCCAACGCTGTGGAGGAAGGTCTGGCAATGTGAGACTAGGCTTTGGTTACTTAGACTGTACTTGTTGGTAAGATCAATTCATTGTTGTCTTTTCATGGGATTTGTTGACAATGACAAAAATATTGAATATCACCAGATCTATCATTTATGATTTCTACTTGTTTTTTTCTTTAATTTTGATGTTTTTGGTTCTTTTTGCGCCTTAATTGGGAAAATAAATAAAAATCCCATCTTTTTTCAATCACAACTCCAACTCATCCTGAGCGTTTTTCATTTGCTCAACTACCAGCTACATCTACCCACAACAATTATCTTTTGGGCTTTTATGGCCTTTAATTAAGTGGACAGCTTGAAGACAAGAAAGGGGAGAGAGGGGGGATGACATGCAGCAAAGGGCCTTGGTTCAGACTAGAACCCCGACCACTGTCTATATAGAGAGCACAACCTACTGGGTGAGCAAGAGGTCTCCCTGACTTATGCTTGTTTTGTACACTTGATTTTATGTATAGTTTTCTCAAATTGATTAAGCTATTTGAACTTTCCACCTTCCAGGAGTAGGTTATAGGACTTTCTTACAGGAGAAAATCCATTGAATGCGATTCAACATACTGAGAAACAAAACAAAATGCTTTACTTTATTGCTATTGGTTTCCTACAGCTAAGTAGAGCATATAAAATGTATAGATTTGCTGTGCTATACAGAGATATTAATGTGTTTATGGATTACCAGATAAATGTGTTTTGCTTCAGTTGCTTTGCTTTACTGTTGGTGCACTTCTACTCGCTTGATTTACCTCTGTAGAGCACACATTCCTTTATCGAGAACCATCCACAGCCATTTCAGGATCCCAAATCTGCATGCATCTGTTGTCACACTGCCACAAACGTGTTTTCTCTCACAGAGGAAGGCACATGGGTCATTTTGTGCTGCAAAATATTGAACATGGGCCATTCTGTGTCACAACGAATCAGTGGAAAGATATGCAAGTGAGCTCAGAGGACGGTCATGAGATGCCACGAGTCCAACCGATGCTCATTTGTGCACAACCGTGACGATGATGATGATCAAAATGGCCATGTGACTCTTCCTCTGAGTCAAATGCTTAATCACATAATTTTTCCCTAACTCCATGGAAGCATGTGAAGCCAAAGAGATGGAACAGATGGAAAGAATACAGTTTACTGATTTTCATGCTGCACTTCATTAATCTAATTAATGTTTGTTCTGCTCGTGTGTGCTTATTTGTGTGTGTGTGTGTGTGTGTGTGTGTGTGTGTGTGTGTGTGTGTGTGTGTGTGTGTGTGTGTGTGTGTGTGTGTGTGTGGTCAGACCCAGGCAGAGGCCCACTACAAAGGTCACAAACATGTTCGCAAGCTGAAGGCCTTGGAGACC
Organism: Percina caprodes; assembly: GCA_013375575.1. Classification (NCBI taxonomy): domain Eukaryota; kingdom Metazoa; phylum Chordata; class Actinopteri; order Perciformes; family Percidae; genus Percina; species Percina caprodes. The sequence goes on from JABXJD010000010.1 coordinate 6,367,431, forward strand.
CAGAGGAACCGGCAGAAGAATGGACACAGTCCATCCACAACAGGAAAAGATGGAGAGCGAGGGAGGGGGGTGATGGGAGGAGGAACGGTGCCCACGGTCTCACATTTGAAAGACATAACAGGTAGAAATCTTTTGTTTTTTGAAGGCGCCCCTCTCTCTATCCTCTGAGTAATGAGAGGTAATTGGAGAGACGTAAGCACCAAGGCTTGGGTAGCTGCCACTCAGCTGGCTAATTACCAGTTATTACCTGCCCTGCTATCATTGGCTCTGTCAGATAGGTAATTACTCCCATCAAGCAAAGACAGGAAGCCTTAAAGCAATTATGAAGGGGTGCTATCCAAAGAGGGATTTAGTTGTGTTACTTTCTTTGAGTTTAATTTTGGTTGCAAATCAACAGTGGCTCAACACAACTCCCACGTACAGTTCCTATTACGAAGTGTGTTGTCACTCTGCTAATAGGACATGTCAAAGAGAGTAAACTAAATGGAAAAGAGCCCAGAAGTATGAGCTTTGTGACCTACATGTTTTTGTCAAAGTCAGGCTAAACAGCGAAAGGTGAAAAAAGTGGAGAAGTCAAGGCAGGGAAGAACAGTCATATGAAATGTAAGCAAATATCTAGATTTACTTTAGTTTAGATGATGGAATTTACATGTTGGTAGTAAGTAATTCATATGGGAAGTAGAGTTTTGAGTAATTCCTCCGTTAGTCAACAAAGGCAGACCTTTAGTCTATGAGGACTTCAACACTGACTTTAAAGGATAAGTAAGGCTGCAACTAATGGAGGAAAATAATGGTGACGTCTTCAAATGTCCTGCAAATCCTCACAGCTGGAACCAGCAAATATATTTTTAAGATGATACACCCAAACAATTAATTAAGTTTTTGCCAAATTTCAATTAATCAAGTAATAGTTTCAGCTCGAAAGACAAGCCCAGCGCAGACAAAAGAAGAGGTGTAAAAACAGTGCATTCCAAGTAGAGTAGTAGTTGAATTTGATGAAGTTAAAAATATCTTAGTTGAATAAATTGTATTTTGCATCTGAATTTGGGACATTGATTTTTTTGTGGAATTTTGGATTCTGAATTTATGAAATTAGAAAAGTAAAGGTGAGAATTGTTGAAAATTTGAAGGGTCAAATTTAGAGTCAAACAATTCAGATACATCATTTCAATGCATAAATATTCAGTGCTAGAAATCCAATGGCTTTTTAATTTCAAAATCCAACGAAACATATTTACTTCCAAATTCTTCGGCAACATTGCCTAGACAAGAGATGTTCTAACATTTACAACTTTGCGGTCTTTTACTCACTCTGCTTCTCATTATGCCTGACTAAAGAAATGCTACCATCTTCCTTTCAATACTCTGGATAGTTTTCCTTTTGATGTTTGCTAATCCCCCTCCCATTTTCTTCCAACACCTATCAATTTCCTTCAAACCACACAATGATTAGCCTGTTACATTCAGCGGTTGCCATGGTTTTTGAGTGATGGTAAAAGAGGGAGCTGCAGCAGAGGGAGTGACAGTTGACAAAGAGACAAAGGAAGATTGATTGAGATGGCAGAAAAAAGTGGAAAAATATACAAAAATCAAAGAGAGATGATGAGAACAGAGAAGTAAGTAGGTGAGGAGAAGTAAAAATATAACAAGGTTATATTAATTAAATAGAACATAGAAAAAATAGCAGGTCAGCTGCACAAAAGACTGATAAGAACAGGAAGGAACGAGGGGATTACTGTACATCAGTCAAGAAGATATATTCATACCTTGATTGTGTAGAGTTTATGTATTGTAGTAGTATTATAAAACTGTTTTCTGTGGATTCACCCTCATGAGTGAATCTTCTTGTGCTCATATTGAAGATGGCACATCCAGTGTTGGTAGCTAAACTGAACCAGTGCAATTCTTAAATGTTCAATCCAACACAACTTTATTTATATCTGTACCGGCTATTGTATGCTGCAACTCTCCATCCAGATGAACAGGTGTATTAATAATCACAAAGCCATTAAATGACATTAAAGTTAAACAATGTTGTAATAATATAAAATATGTCTTCCTCTGAGAAGTTATAATTGTTTACCAATACTTGACATTATAACATGAACAAAAATAAACACATACTGTAGGTGTGTCTATATAAACTAATACAATTACATTATAGTGGGTCATAAACCATTTTGTAAATGGTTATGTACTTCTTTTTAATGCTAAATAGGGGGACATATAGTGTTACCAAAAAGCATTCAGAAAATGCTCATTTCTTGTCTGACTTCTCAAACTGGATACAATTAAAGCAGCTATAATAAATAATTTTATTCTGAGCACCAATTGTTATCTCCAAATTAATGTAACATTCACATTAAGAAATGTTTACCATTATCTGGATTAGATACCAAGACATGAGCGGGTAGCTCATCTGATAGAGCAGGTGCCCATATATAGACTATATCGACTACAACCTGTGGCCCTTTGCCCCCCCTTCATGTCTAAAGCCCCTAACACACCAACCCCATAATCGGCCGTCGGACAGTCTGGCAAGGTCAGTGACTCAAGTTTGTTTGATGTGTTCCGTGCCGTTGTCCGTTGGAGGGGCCGTCGGCCTTCATTTTGTCCGACCTGACATGCTCGGTCAGAAGGCGGGCGCTGCCGGCAGTGGGACAATGACCAATCTGATTGGTCTCAAAATCTGACAGAAATCTATTAAACTGACCTTTGTCTATCTGAAATGAAGACAGATTCAGCAACTGCATGGCCTATTTCTCGCTTCAAATGTTTTCAGAAACACATTTTGGTAAACTATTTTATAGTAAAATATGAGATCGTATTTTGAACAAGCCGCCATGATAGTCTGGCTTTCAATTTCCGGAGAAACCAGACCCACGTGACGCGTTGGTTCAATCAGCTGCTGTTGGCAGTCGCCATTGCTTCAGTGTGTTCCAAGGCACTTTTTTGGCCAACTTAGGGAGGCAGTCAGTCCAACTGCCTTTTCTGCCAATGGTCAGCCATCGGGCTGGTGTGTCAGGTCCTTAAGCTGTCCTATAAAATAAAAGATACCAAGACAAATATCATATTGCTATACCAAGTGTAAATGGGCTCATATTGCAACTTCTATGTTTATTTATCTGTCCACAGGCCCAAGTACTTCTTCCCAACCTGCACAGGAGCAACCAGAAAGCGGCCAGGAAAGCTTGCTGGCACACACTCCGTCCTCACAGCCTTCATCCACAGATTCCTCCGCACTCCGCTCTCCTCAGCCGTCTCCACTGATATCCTCTGGCTCTCAGCTTTCCGATCTACCTTCAGACAGTCAAACCGTGGAAGGGTGCAGCTTGGGCACCGGTTCAGCCCCACACTCTGATCCTCAGGGGAGCTCCATGGGAGGTGAGGAGAAGGAGGTGGTAAATGTGGAAGAGGCTAAAGAGGCCAAGAGCAACAAAAAACCTCTTCACTGTCCTACGTGCAAAGTGACGGTCAATTCCAGCTCACAGTTGGAGGCTCACTGTAGTGGTATGTTGTGCAATACTACTGATATTATGTTGGTTAATTTAGGATTCTGATAGTCCGCCTCTTTGTTTGGCTAAATCAGGCTCGAAGCACAAACAGATGATTGATGGTCACAAAAGCAGCCAGTCACAACGCAGGGTCAAGATGACATCATCGCCCAGGCCAACCAGCCGAATTAAGCATCGAATGAGCAGCAAGACCAGAGCAGTTGTGGGTGTATCTAGCCAGCCCTTTCACTGTGAAATGTGTCGGGTGTCCGTCAACTCAGAGACACAGCTGAAGCAGGTATGTGGGTTCGTCCTGATATAATAAATGTCACTGACTTTATTCTTGTATAAACTCCTGACCACAGTATAAAAACAAAAAAAATGGAATCCCTAACCTTTGTGGTCTCAAAGAAAACTACCCAGTTTGTTGACTGTTTGGTTTGTTAGAGCTTTAAACTTACTTTATATTGTTGTCCCCTTTTAGCACATGAGCAGCAGGAGACACAAAGAGCGTTTGGCTGGGAAGCCTGTCAAGGCGAAGTTCACCCCCTATAATAAACTACAGCCCAGTGCTATCTTAGCGGTGGGTTGTCTCTCTCACACACACACACACACACACACACACACACACACACACACACACACATACACAGGCACACACACAAACAAAGTATGCAAGTATGATATGGCTAGTGGTTGATACAAATAATATATATATTTTGTGTGTGTATATATATATATATATATATATATATACACACAATGTGGTAGTAGTAGTAATTTATAAATATATTTAAATTACTACTACCACCTCTTTGATCTACACTGAGATATACTAATTTTGTACAGACATAACCGTAACCCTAACCCAGACTTTGGTGATCTTTTAACTTTTTTATCTAACACCGTCGTCAGGCCAACATTTTAATTTGTCCTATACTTTGGTCTATGACCAAATCTAAATACCTGCAAAACTAGTGACATTCCTATATAACTTAGCTGTACTTTATGTTTAGTGGTAATTAGTAAAAATTCTAGTAGCATGCAGATTTCATAATTTAGCTCAAAGCACCACTGTGTCTAAGTACAGCTTCACAGAGCCGCTAGCTTGACTTTAGACACTTGTTTAGAATAAATATGTATCTTGTCTTGGGTTTCAGACTAAACTGGCCCTGCACAAGCAGCTATCTAAGGCCTTGCCGGCAGGGTTCCTGACCAGCCCCCTCAATCAAGCTGCCTTGTGCACCATGGCGTCTGGACCCTTGGCACTACGGCTGCCGCCAGGTCCCACAGCCTTCATCCATGGTCCCCTGATCAGCCCCACACTCTTCAGGCCTGCCCCAGGACCTCTGAGGGCCACACATGCTCCTATTATCTTCTCTCCTTACTAGCAATGAGCCAGGCTAGGCTGGAGGACTTACAGTACAGTGGACCTAAACTACCCAAAGCTGGACTACCATAAAGGTTTACCTTGGTCCGTTAGGACAAAGCACAGGACCCCTGAAGGACATTAGGACACAATGCAGCGACTTCGATGGCAGCATACATATAAACATGTCAAGTTTGGCAGTTTCAAGTTGTAACAACAGTTTGCATAGTGTGCTGACTGACCAGTGTCTCAACCCCTTTAAAAATGGAAGGACCATCGCTCAGCTGTTTCCCCTCAACAAACTGTTGAGTGCATGTTCCCCGGGTCTGGACCCCTCTGGAAGCCATAATGACTAGCATCTTTTAGTTTAATTTAAAAGACAATGATATAATACACTAGGGTGTGTAAATGTTAATAAGTGTTTGTTGCCAAAATTCTTTCAATTTCAGAGCTTTCTAGTTGTACTCTGAGAGAACAAGTACAATACTTCATTCCTGCTTCAGTCTTTATAAACAAGATCAAGAAAGTCCAGATTGTGTCTCCCATGAAAGTGGCTATTTCCATATAACCGTCCTCCACCAATGAAAAGACAAAGGAGACCCATAACTTTGGATTGCTAAGGATAGTGCATCTCAGCAGCCGTTGTCTTATGTGGATGTTTTTTTGTTAAATTATTTATTTAAGATAAATATATACATTAATTTTTTTTTCTCTTTGTATGTGTTTCTATCTTGCTCTCTGTGTTATTAAGTGACAATCAACCACCATCCTGATATGATGCCAAGAATACTCGCCATATGGAGACAAACTACATCTAATGCATACAGTGCAATCGTTTCATTTAAAGTTATAAAATTTACTTGTGTGGATAAATAAGTTATAATTAAGCAACAGCTTGATGCTGTTTGTGCAATATAAACAGACAGGCTGATGTGTGCTGTTCCCCCAAAATTATATATAATGATTTATACACAACTATTTAAATGTCTTTAACGTCTTTATAAGACGTACCTACCTACCTACATACGTACATACCTGTTATTTTTTTTATATAGCTTAATAAAAACAACTTTCTTTCACTTTAGAAAACCACTCCTGATAGTGCTGAATCATCCTAAGCAATATGTATTTTTAAAGTATCACCTGGTAAAATCAATGACTAGTGTAACTGTGCATCAATTGCAATAATGTAAATGATTATGTGGTGAAAATGTCAATACTGTATTCTAAATGAACTTATAAATAGTACTGTTTTTACAAAGTTGTGGTAGTTTCTTGAAATGCAAATATAAGTTTCTTTTAGCTTTCATTACAGAGAATATAGGCCTACCTTATGTATGAATAAAGGTTTCGACAAGAACACTTAAAGGTCCTTGATCAAGGCACACAGTAATTTATAACTTGTATCGTTAGTTTGGCACTGTTCTTATTTCAGATCAAGATAGGTGTGCTTGGACCACACCCAACTTTGAACTCGGTTTCCATTTTGAACTACACACCACCTGTAAAGATTTGTGACCCAGATAGACAGACAGACAGACACAAACACCTTACTTAAAACCTCTTCTGTGTTAGTTCCAACTGCAGTCACCTTGCAGTCACTTTGTGACACACACAGATCCACAAGGTGAAAAATAATACCAGCATTGCTGTTGTGGCTTGTAACAAAGTCATTGCTGATGTATCTTCCCCCCCCAAAAAAAAAATTACTTTATGATACTCTAGTGCTCTCTAGTGGTATTATGCACGTAAGAAATAGGATAACCATAGCAAGCAAGAAGTCAGTGCTATTTCCTGCAATATACATTTGTATCTATTTAACAAACAGCAAATTGTGAAAAGGAGTAGTTACCATGCTTTTCATAGTAATGGTAGTGTACAAAAAGACATCTAAATCTCTTTGTTATTGATGCACCAACCCAAGTTAAAATCATGTTTAGTCACTTTGGGATAGATAATGCTTTTTGCATCTCTACAAATACCCTTGTGACATAATGCCTTCTTTGGCTGATGTTCAATTGTAGCAACTTTGTAGGTGGAGATTAACTGTAAATAAAAACAGATTTAATGTTTTTTAACGAAAAGCATGCAGGATGGAGTTAGAAGTGGTTTTTTTCAGCTTTTGACATGGAGAATGTCTAATATACACAAAACCACAGCATGTCCAGCAGCTGTTCAGTAAATCCTGGTGATAGCAGCCTGATCATTAGTTGATTGAAAAATTATTACAAGTAGAAGCTCATGGGGTAGTTGAAAGTATATTTAAATGCTTCATAGTCAGCACATTTCTGGTTGTTGTTTTTTATTCGTTTTTTGTAACATTTATTTTCAAAAGCTAATGTATGTACGTTTTAAAGCGAGAAAAATATGCATTCGACAAAGGTCCTGCTTTGAGAAAGTTTTATTAAAACCATAAATACAGTCTATGATTAAAACATGTTATATTTTGATGCAACGTTATTTTTACTTTTTCTGTTTTTTAAGACCTTCCAAAAAGAAAAAAAAGTCTCCGGATATGACGTCGGTTCGTGTTCGTTCTTTCTAGAAAAAAATGGCGGCTGTTGACATCGACGTGCCGGTGGACACAGAACCTCAAATCCACAATCCAGAGGACATGGATCGGTAAAATATATATATATAATTGTCCGCTGTGTTTTGTTGTGCTGCGCGTTTAATATTAAAATAACCCGTGATTCACTAACTGAACACAACCGTTGCCTGACAAAGCTCGGGAACAACAGCGCGATCAGCCCGGAGACAAGCTAACCAGGCTAACGTTACCTATCAGTCCGGGGAAAACGGCACATTTAGCTTTAAATCTTAGGCTTGATTTGTAGGTGTTGGCTTTATCATAGTTTCGACAGTTCAAATTAGACCACACTTGGTGGATTCTTCAAATTTATTTTGCTTCGCAACTTATTCGTCAAGAAAACCTAACGTTAGCTAAGATAATTGGCGTGTCTTGTCTCACATGCTCCTCTGCTAACGTTACAGCTATATTGTATTTTGAGACTTATTGGGTCAATAGACCTACTTGTACGAAGACATTTACGAAGAACAAAGCATCACTAGCTACAGTCTGTTTCTGGACCGTAAGTTAGCAGTCCGTTTTCGAGAAAGTTCCACAAGAGGCATACCGGTACACAGATGGCGTTAGTTGGACTTGGTGCTCAAACCATCTGATAGAGTTACCGTAATTACCTAATTTAACCTTCAAAACATTCGAAACATTTTAACGGTCTCACTTATGTTAATATGCAGTGTTGTGATGCGACATTCTTCAATAGTTAGTTTTTTTATATCATGTTTACATGCTTTAACGTTATAATCTTTTTGACTGGTCAACGTTTACCGTCTTCCACATCTGCGCTCTTGTTGTCTGTACCGTAATTGCAGCCGGTGGTTGGCTGCGACGGCACTGTAGTGCTGTGACATCACAACTGTACAGAAGTCCTGACAGATTGTTTAAAAGCACACTTTCTTAATAAGAAGCATTTTAATACTTTGAAAGTATTTATATAGCACCTCGACCTCCTTTATAATGAAATAATCAAAAAAATCGTGGAAGCCTCACTGTTTACAATATTGGACCTTAACCAAAATGTACCTTTGACAGTAATGTTACATTTTGCATTTAATTGGTGTCTTGTCACATTATGAGATCTGTGCAAAATGTGAAGTAACACATGTTCTAATAAATAAGAGAATGTTAACATGTGTAATTAAAGTGTCCACACAGCAATTACTAATGAATATAAGTTAGACTTTACTGGGCTTAGAATATGCCACGTGTGAAAGATAAAACATAGGAATCAGTACGTTTTGTAAGTGATTTTCCCAGTTGTGATTACTTAATAGCAACACTTTTAAATGTTTCAGCCCACTGTGAGCAGCACAGCATTTTTTTCCCGTATGTGAATCAGCATTTATTTGCCCTTTAACATTTGGTGCTTTTTGAAAGGTCTGCAGCAGGTGAATTTCACTGCTATGTTTAGTACTACAGCTATTAGGACTGTACAGTATGTGCCACGCTCTGCTGTCCCAGTTCCAGGTGTAACACACCACACTCCAGTCCTTTCAGGCTCTGCCTCATTTGCAAGAAAGTCTCTGAAGGAAACAAATGAGTATGAACAAACCATTTGTTGATTTTAAAAAAACGGTCCATTCGGTTTGATTGGTAGAAGTTTTTAAAGAATTACAGCAGATGTAATCCAGCTTTTTCACTACTTTTTCAAAGATCATACATTATTGATTGCTGTCGGTGTGTAAAGACCATTTCAAAAAATGTATAATGGAAAATATTACCAACCGTGCCTTTAATTGATTGTAGGGCTAAACAATTTGGGAAATATACTGTATCTAATTGCAATTATTTAACCTAATACTGCAATTTTAATATGAATCACAATATTGGAGGGAATGATTTTAATTGAAAAATCCATTAAAACGATCATGGTGTTTTTTTTGTTCTTCTTTTCAACGATCTGTACCAAACAAAGATCTTCCATAAGGCTGCACAGTAAATTGAACTTGCGTAATAAAGACATTGTAAATACACTCGGGGATTATTATTTTTAGTTAGCTGAAAGAGGGTATCAGTAGAAAACTGCACTTTTTCATGGTGCCTTTTGTTTCCAGTTCAATTTCAATAAAATTCAGACCAATTTGTTTTATACTGTATCAGCTAGTTACTGTCTGGTTTCTGTTTCTTTTCCCTTTGCAGTCAGGCCGAAGGCTTCAAAGAGCAAGGGAATGCATTCTACAGCAAGAAAGAATACTCTGAGGCTTTCAACTATTACACTAAGGCCATAGGTGACCACCAACTTCTCTTAACCTATTGATCAATGTTTGTTTAAAGTGTTTTCTTTAGGATTTCTTTTAGAAGTTGGTCCAAGTCTGTCCGAACAACCCAACTATAGACAACTATAGGGCAATTACTTACTTAACAGTAAATATTTGCTCCATTTCATTTTTAGACTGTTTAAACATGCCTTGGCAACTCACTTTTATACTAACTGTACATGCAGACATTAACACCCTTCCAATTTGATCTCATTCCTTATAAAATAATTTCAAGACTTAACATCTACAACAGGTCTACCTCTGAATATTTCTACTTGTTGTTAAATTGCAATGTGAGCGGCAGCCAACGGGGCGGCATTATGTTGGCAGGATCATTTAAAAGGCAACCGCGACTACATTGTGCGCCTGCCCTATTTCTGATACCGTGGCTGCAAAAAGTTTGCCATGGTAGGTCGTAACTACAAAATTGAGAAATGCTGATGATTTCCTCTTGTTGCACATCTACTTTAAGACTTGACTGCTGCAATGTGTATGGACATACAGTATATTTATCTGTCATTTCTACCCACATATCAGTTTGCAACATTTTTTCTTCTTTCATCTCAAGATGTAAGCCCCAAAAATGCCAGTTATTATGGCAACAGGGCAGCCACCCTCATGATGCTCTGTCGCTTTCGAGAGGCCCTAGAAGATTCCCAGCAGGCTGTGCGGCTGGATGACTGTTTCATGAAGGTGGGTTTGAACATCATCTACATTCTCAGCTTTCTCAGGTCTCAAAACCCCTGCTACACTTGCAGAATAGAGAGTAACATGTACAGTTGTTTACACAGTCTTGTGCCCCTCCTGTCCCACAGGGTCATCTACGTGAGGGCAAGTGTCACCTGTTGTTGGGAAATGCCATGGCGGCCAATCGCTGCTTTCAAAAGGTTTTGGAGCTTGAGCCCAGCAACAAAGAGGCCGAGCAGGAGGTGGGGATCACCTGAACTTTTTGCATTTTATTTAATGTAATCACAGTATAGGAAAGAATTGAATTGTGTACTAATCACAGTCTTGGAACTAAAGACTGAATAATGCACTTTAATCCCGTCTGTTAACATTGTAAAGATTGATTGATGTTATATTTTAGAATAAGACTGCAGGGACTCTACTGGAGTACGAACGGCAGGCAGATTTTGGCTTTGAGAAGCGGGATTTCAGAAAGGTATTTACACCCATTTTCTTTTTTCAAGTTATTTCTATGGTCAGTCAGCTGGAAAATATAAGAGAGAGAATTTCCTCAACTAATCAAATAGATGACAGAAAAATCTGTCAAATTGTGCTTAATTTTGGTGCTTATTGCACACATGCTTGCACACATGATTGACTAAAAAAAATATTTTTTTTACATTGAATAATAATAAAACGAATATTTAGCTATTACAAAGCTCCAAATATGTGCATTTCTTTTCATGAATGAATGAAATGATCGTGTAACCACCGGTAAAATGGCCCTGTTCTGATCCAGGTGGTGTACTGTATGGACCGGGCCTTAGCTGTGGCTTCTGCCTGCCACCGCTTCAAAATCCTCAAGGCCGAGTGTCTGGCTCTGTTGGGACGCTATCCAGAAGCCCAGTCTGTAGCGAGGTAGGTACATCTAGCGGTAGCTTCATGGTGTATGATTGTTTTGTTATAGTTATGCAAATCATTCTTGGCTTCATATACAATTTTAATATGAATACAAGGTCTGCTTTAGTCACTTTCCAATAAGAAGGATGGAATTGATTTACAGATTCTCCACAGCAGATGAAAACAAAACTTTCTTTTACAGTGATATCCTGCGAATGGATTCCACGAACGCAGACGCACTCTACGTCCGAGGCCTGTGTCTCTACTACGAGGACTGCATCGATAAAGCTGTACAATTCTTCATCCAGGCTCTGCGCATGGCACCTGACCACGAAAAGGCCCGGCTAGCCTGCAGGGTAAGATTGCCATTGATGTAAACACTGATGTATAGGCCTACACACAATGCATTTTTGTAAGGCAAAACATTGCATATAATCAGAACCTTTGTATATTTAAAAGAAAACTCCACAGTGCACCTTTTTTTTTTTTTTTTTTTTTTAAAGGCTAACACAAATAGATTAAAAAATATCTGTTCCTACAGCTCACACACATGACAAGGCAGCTCATAACAGTAAATCCACAGTTCGAGGCATGCTGAAATACAGAGAACATCTTTTACATGGCTTACATTTCACTGCAAGTGTGAGTAAATTGTTGTAGGAGAAACATAATGACTTGTTCTCTTTCTAAATCAGAATGCCAAAGCCTTAAAAGCCAAGAAAGAGGAGGGCAATCAGGCATTTAAGAACTGCAACTATGAAGCCGCCTACCAGCTGTATACTGAGGCCCTGACAATAGACCCCAACAACATCAAGACCAACGCTAAACTCTACTGCAACAGAGCCACGGCAGGAGCAAAGGTCAAAGGCAACAAATCAGCAAACTGCCAGTCACAGGCATTTGATCTATAATGCTGTCTGGTTATTTGTTTAAAAGTAGCAACCTTGCATAGTACTCGGGCTTTTCTTACTCATTCATTCATACATTTACTTGTTTCCTCATCAACAGCTGAAGAAACTTAATCAAGCCATTGATGACTGCACCAGCGCAATCAAACTAGATGACACTTACATCAAGGCCTACTTAAGAAGAGCTCAGTGGTATGATACACATTCAATATGAGGACATTTTTCCTCGTGTACGGTCCGCATTGTGCAGGTTTTGAGTGTGTACTTTGTGTAACCCCATAGTTACATGAACACGGAGCAGTATGAGGAGGCCGTACGAGACTATGAAAAAGTTTACCAGACAGAAAAAACATCAGGTAAGCTGGTGTCTTTATACATTTTTACCCGTCTTAACTGATACACTAGCTGGTCAGGTTTTCACTCACTCACACATTTTATCCCTCAAGATCACAAACATCTGCTGAAGACAGCACAGCTGGAGCTGAAGAAGAGCAAAAGGAAAGATTACTACAAGGTGCTGGGGGTCAGCAAGAACGCCACCGAGGACGAGATCAAAAAAGCCTATCGCAAACGGGCCCTTATGCACCACCCAGGTAGGCCTCTTGGTCTTTGCACAGACATGCTGGGAACCAATTGATTATTTAAAATAAATAAATAAATCTTAATTGTATCATCTTCTTGCAGACCGCCACAGTGCGGCAACTCCAGAGGTGCAGAAAGAGGAGGAAAAGAAATTCAAGGAGGTGGGCGAGGCCTTCACTGTGCTCTCCGACCCAAAGAAGAAGATGCGCTACGATAGTGGACACGACCTGGAAGATGAAAGCTCCTGTGATGGCGGAGGTGACTGCTTTTAGTCTTTTCTTTCGCTAGAGTTACATTCAGCCTGTAGGTCATTGGTGGGTTGAAAGTGAACATAACAGGTTTTTTTATTTTATTTATTTTTTACTATTACTTATTTTAAAGGAATACATTTCAAACTAAAAAAAAAAAAAGCACACTTGCGGGTGCAGACCTCTGCTAAGGCATGCCCTATCACACAATGTTAATGCAGTGTGAATCTTCCCAGTTTGGAACAAATTTTTCAGATTATTCCAGCACCACAAAAATGCAGCTGATTCACAGATTATTTACAACACATATGTACATGTAAAATAACTTTTTTTATTTATTTTGTAACCATAAATTTGACGTTTTGGTGGATATTCCAACTTTAACTCCATTTCTCCATCTTGTTCTTCCTGAAACTCATCATCAGCTAATCCCGCTATATTTTTATCTTTGCTTTTTCTTTAGATTTTGATGCAAACAACATCTTCAGGGCTTTCTTTGGCGGCCATGGTGGAGGAGGAGGAGGAGGATATAGTTTTGATTCCAGTCCAGGTATGTTTTCTCAGTTTGGACATCCACTAATTTATTGAATCATGGAAAAATCTATCAGAGAAAGTGCATCATATTAACTTAACTTTGTTTGTTTTTTCAAGACTCTGGACCTGGAAATTTCTTTTTCCAATTCGGCTAAAGTAAAGGAGCATATTGGAAAATGCAGCCCCGCAGTGGACAAAATTTAAAATGGACCCACAGTCACCTCATGATGCTCATACTCCTGAGTGTCTTGCAAAATCTCCCCACTTTTCTTATTCAAGAGGTTTCTCATTATTACATTCTCTCCTAAATTTATTCCTCGCATTGATGCTAACAAACAGTGGGAAGGATAATTCAAGTTAAGAATTATCATTGTATATAAAAAAAGGTTCTTAAGAAGTCTTTTTTTAAGAGGGTTGGTTCAGCTGATCAGAGCATGTTCCTGTTGCCAAAATCAAAATATTAAATAAAATCTTGTAACACTGCCTCAACCTTCATAAAGGTGATCAGTAGAAAGAAATACAGTGGAAGTGGAAGCATCATCGTTGATTAGTTTTAGTAGAAGACATAACATGGCTTACGTTTTTAAGGTTCTCCTGGGATAGCATGTCTCTATAGAGTATCAATGTACTGTGGAAGTTTGATGTCAAAACTGACCTCAGGACAGCCTGTTTAGGACGCCAGTCTCTCGCGAGCGTTTGTTCAGGTTTTATTGGCTCGCTTGTCAAATATAGAATAGACGTGCAGGTTTTTTTTTGTTTTTTCTCCATGCTGCATTGTATATTTGAATCGAATGTAAAGCGTTTTGTGTCCATAAAGATTTTTTTCTTCAGTCTTCCCTTGGTCTATTTATATTTATTGTACTGTATATTCTTTGAAAGCACCGACCATACATCTGTTCCTTCAAATTTAAGTGGTGCCTTACCAGAATGAACAAATCAGTCAAAAGCTGCAGAGCAAGACCTATTTACGTTTTTATGTTCTTTCACAGGACCTCATATTTGGCCAGTAAATGAAATTGAAATTTTTGCAAGTTAATTCTTCATCCCGTCAAACACAAAATACTTTTATGTCATCATCAATCTCACCTGTTACTCAGACATTTTTGTCATGCACGTTTTGTCAGTACACCCCTTGCCCTACTTGTTCTACCTGTTTTAAAAGGGGCACTGATGATAGGTTGAACGCTTCTATTGTCTTTCACTGAACTATGTATCATTTTGTAAAACTTTTCACAGTATTATCGACATGCTTTTTTTATGCGAAAAATAAAGTCTTGTCTTTTACTGTAATGTTGGACTTATTTGAAATTTATTTGTGGAATACTCTGATTTCTTTATTTCTTTATTCACACATTATTGTATCATTAAACCACAATTTCAAAAGGTACAATGATCATATGTAGTCTGTGTGAAATAGGGAACTCCAAATGTGCTCCTGAAATCTTTTTGGATGGGGCCTGATAACAAACATACGACAGACTATAAAGACACTAAAAACACAAATCTGATCAACTCTTTTCCCCAGATTCCATTAGGGAGTAACTAAGTACATCATATTACTACAGTATCATATTTGTACTCTTGGGGTCTACTACAATTGGTTGAAATGCTTTGATGTTCAAAAACATGTTTGAAACAACCCACTGTCAGGCTGTGCTTGCTCAGCTAGCACCTATGGGCAGCATATATGATAAACTGGGCTGGCATTTTCAATCAGTGAGCAATTTCAAACAGGAATGTGGGTGAGGTGCTTCAGGCAGTAGAGAAAAAGTGCTGTCTTTGGGAGAGAAAGCTCAATTTGAAAACTAAAAACGATATTACACATTAAAAGAAGAAAAAAAAGCATAATTAGGGCTCTTTAAACTTTGGCTAGCCGGTCATGTTTGATTAATACTGTTACTAGCAATGAGGAATTGATAACCCACCTCAAGATAGCTGATTACAATACATGAACTATTCTGTAATTCTGTTTTTGGATATTATTAATTGCAGTAGCTTGTCCTAAGAAACTTGCACTTGAACTGATATTGAAACGTGACTGTGAACTGGTGAACTCCAGTTGTGAAAGAAAGGATGGCTAATGCTTCCCTCAGGATACAAGGTGTCAGCAGCTGCCACGTGGTTTGTTCTTGATGATGTCAATTGCGCCCATACTAAATCTTATACCTACTACACCACAGGTATGTTGATATGGTAAGGCAAGGCAAGGCAAGGCAGCTTTATTTGTATAGCACATTTCAGCAACAGGGCAATTCAAAGTGCTTTACACAAAATCAGTTAAAAGAAAATAAAACCGATAAAACACAGAAGAAACAGTTAAAAAATAAAAACAGATAAAACACAAGAATAAAAGTTACAGTGCAGTATAAAAGATTAAACAGTAAAGAAATGAACATCATTTAAAGAAAGGCAACATCGAAAAGAAAGGTCTTCAGCATTGATTTATGGTATACTTTCTTACCACATAAAATAATACACGTTATTTCTGGTGTAAACTGCTTACATACACTACCGTTCAAAAGTTTGGGGTCACCCAAACAATTTTGTGTTTTCCTGAAAAGTCACACTTATTCACCACCATACGTTGTGGAATGAATAGAAAATAGAGTCAAGACATTGACAAGGTTAGAAATAATGATTTGTATTTGAAATAAGATTTTTTTTACATCAAACTTTGCTTTCGTCAAAGAATCCTCCATTTGCAGCAATGACAGCATTGCAGACCTTTGGCATTCTAGCTGTTAAATTGTTGAGGTAATCTGGAGAAATTGCACCCCACGCTTCCAGAAGCAGCTCCCACAAGTTGGATTGGTTGGATGGGCACTTCTTGCGTACCATACGGTCAAGCTGCTCCCACAACAACTCAATGGGGTTCAGATCTGGTGACTGCGCTGGCACTCCATTACCGATAGAATACCAGCTGCCTGCTTCTGCTCTAAATAGTTCTTGCACAATTTGGAGGTGTGTTTAGGGTCATTGTCCTGTTGTAGGATGAAATTGGCTCCAATCAAGCGCTGTCCACTGGGTATGGCATGGCATTGCAAAATGGAGTGATAGCCTTCCTTATTCAGAATCCCTTTTACCCTGTACAAATCTCCCACCTTACCAGCACCAAAGCAACCCCAGACCATCATATTACCTCCACCATGCTTAACAGATGGCGTCAGGCATTCTTCCAGCATCTTTTCATTTGTTCTGCGTCTCACAAACGTTCTTCTTTGTGATCCAAACACCTCAAACTTGGATTCATCCATCCACAACACTTTTTTCCAGTCTTCCTCTGTCCAATGTCTGTGTTCTTTTGCCCATCTTAATCTTTTTCTTTTATTGGCCAGTCTCAGATATGGCTTTTCTTTGCCACTCTGCCCTGAAGCCCAGAATCCCGCAGCCGCCTCTTCACTGTACATGTTGACACTGGTGTTTTGCGGGTACTATTTAATGAAGATGCCAGTTGGGGACCTGTGAGGCGTCTGTTTCTCAAACTAGAGACTCTAATGTACTTATCTTCTTGCTCAGTTGTGCAACGCGGCCTCCCACTTCTTTTTCTACTCTGGTTAGAGCCTGTTTGTGCTGTCCTCTGAAGGGAGTAGTACACACCGTTGTAGGAAATCTTCAATTTCTTAGCAATGTCTCGCATGGAATAGCCTTCATTTCTAAGGACAAGAATAGACTGTCGAGTTTCAGATGAAAGTTCTCTTTTTCTGGCCATTTTGAGCGTTTAATTGACCCCACAAATGTGATGCTCCAGAAACTCAATCTGCTCAGAGGAAGGTCAGTTTTGTAGCTTCTGTAACGACCTAAACTGTTTTCAGATGTGTGAACATGATTGCACAAGGGTTTTCTAATCATCAATTAGCCTTCTGAGCCAATGAGCAAACACATTGTACCATTAGAACACTGGAGTGATAGTTGCTGGAAATGGGCCTCTATACACCTATGTACATATTGCACCAAAAACCAGACATTTGCAGCTAGAATAGTCATTTACCACATTAGCAATGTATAGAGTGTATTTCTTCAAAATTAAGACTAGTTTAAAGTTATCTTCATTGAAAAGTACAGTGCTTTTCCTTCAAAAATAAGGACATTTCAATGTGACCCCAAACTTTTGAACGGTAGTGTATATTCTAGACTCATTGCTATTAATTGCATTACACATTGTCACTTAAAATTATAACCTACCTCATTAGTCTTTCATTGCTCTTGTAAAGTTAATTTACTTTTACTCTTACTATAGTGGGCTGGTCATTTATTTTATTAATTCTTATTTGGTTTTGTTTTATGTACTTGTACTTCTATCTGTACTTTAAATGTAAAATAGTGATTTAGTGTAGGTGGGTTAGTAAAAGATGTGGGTGTGACTTACATCACCGCGTGACTACGTTTAAACCAATCAGGCTCCGGCATCGTCGTGCAATCGCTCGCCAGATTATGGTGCGACAGGCAGTGAGGGGGCAACTGGCAGCAGCAGGCTCCTGTACAACAACAAGTAACGTTAGTGACTCTTTAGCTCTGTTGTTTTGACCAGTTAACGATTCCTGTACATCGAGGAGGTGCCACTTTCATTGACAAGGTAACCCTTTTGCGCTGAGTTCTTTTTAAACGCCAACGTAGCTTCTCCTTAACGTTACCGGTTAACGTTAGCAAGCGACAGCAGTATTAGGCTAATGTTACAGCAGTTAGCCAGTCAGAGACAGAAGATATACAACTGTTTCCTACATCGTTTACCTTAGCTGATCTTCTTTGAAACAGATTTTACATAGATTTAACCGAATGATCATTCGCAGGTGGTTAAAAAAAACAGCGCTCATATTAATCACAAACGGAGGCTAAACCTTTTTATAGCATCTTCCTGAAGCTTGTTTTTTTTCCTTTTTTTTTTATATCTCACTCAGTAGGTTAGTCTACACTGGCTACATTTGTCCATCTTGTCTCCTTGTAAGGAATTTGTTCCTCATTTATGCACGGCGAGCCAAGCTAAAGTTATGGAACTTGCTAGGCTAGCTGATGAACAGTTTGTGAAGTGGGTGTGGTAGCTTGTAAAAGAGCTTTATTCACTTGTGTTGGCCTGACGCACATGGTGTGCCACGGCAGTTTGCACGGGAAAAGTGATGCTAGAGCACTGCCAGGCTCATCAAACAGCAGCTGTGTCTGAAGCAATTCCCCCCCTTCTGGCCCCTCTGATGCTGCCACCTCCAAATCCAATTTCCTCCATCTCTGGAGCCTATACAGTGTACATATTTCACGGCTAGATAGGTTTAAACAATGGACTGGACCCGTGGATTATGGCCGGCTAAATACTGGGACATCTGGCTCTGAAAGCATGACAGGATAGTTTTGCTAAGCTAAATCCTAGCCAAACTCCCCTGGTTAGATCACCACAGACACCTTGCAGACTGTCTTTCTGTGTTGAAGTGCAGCAGCTGATGTGGAAGCTGCTACCATAAAGCTCAGCTGGGATTTCAGAAGCTGACATAAAACCACCATAAAATGTTATCAGCTATACAAAGGCAAAGGAGATGGGATGCATGCTTTTCAAGACTCATTGCTCATTTCATCTCTGTTTTGTAGTAAAGGTACTTCATGGACCTGTGTTTGGGTGTTTCCACACACTGCTTTATAGGGTTTAACCTAAGACATTTGACACAGGCCTGACAACATGCAGCGGTGTTAACAGTAATGTCAAGACAAACCGTAGAACTTCCTTCACATTCCCTCCTTACATACATAGTGTTCTATCCAGTGTACAATTCCTAAATATAACCAAGCATAAATGAATTTTGATGAGTTTGTAAATCTAGGAATGGATATAATTTGTTTAATCATATTTTATTTAAGCAATCATCCAGTGTCCCACATAACACCTCAGATTTTTCAACATGCATACAATAGCCCCAATCTTGGTTGAAAATCAGAATTAACTTGGCCTGTAGTTTTCTAAGTGTGTAAAATGCTCTTATTCTTAGTTTATTGTTTGTTCTGTCTACAATATATCTACATATGATTTTGTAACTCTGTGAAATGAACTGTTGACCTCCCTCTCCCAAAGGTCCCGTGCCATCCAGCGCTACCATGTCGGCGAAAGCCATCTCAGAGCAGACAGGAAAAGAGTTCTTGTATAAGTATATCTGCACCTCAGCAGCCGTGCAGAACCGGTTCCGCTATGCCAGTGTCACCGCTGAGACTGACTGGGACCGCCTCTCACAGGAGCATCCATGGCTGCTAACAGAGGTGAGGCTGCTACAACAGACTCAACACAACCTCTAAACAGCCTTCTAGTAGTGTGTATGCGCGCGTGTGATGATACTCCAACATTGTTTTAGTAGCATGCTAGAAGATACCAAATATTTAAGGCTGAGTTTGAACCAGGGTGAACAAATGGATAAAGAGTGCCATTAACAGGGCGCCTGGATAGGTTAGTTGGTAAAATGGGCGCCCATATATAGAGGTTTACTCCTTGATGCAGTGGCCCCAGGTTCGACCATGACCTGCGGCCCTTTGCTGCATGTCATTCCCACCGCTCTCTCCCCTTTCATTTCTTCAGCTGTCCTATCAAAAATAAAAGGCTGAAAATGCACACAAAAAACATATAGCAGAAACAAGTATACTTTTGTGTGTGTGAGTGTACTTTTATTAAAATTTGCTAGCAAGTAATGTTTTCACACAGAGAGCTTGTCATATTATATTATTTGTGGGGAAAATTTGTGATAGCAGTATCATCTTTTAGCCTGGTATAAGTTTTGTTTATCACACCAATATTGTTGCAAATCGGTGATCTACGTTTAATATGTGGCTGGTCTGTTTTTTTTCACTTGCTTCCCTTATAGCGGCTGGTGGTAAAGCCAGATCAACTAATCAAGCGGCGTGGGAAGCTCGGTCTGGTGGGCATCAACCTGGACCTGCAGGGTGTCCGAGAGTGGCTCAAAGCCCGTCTCATGCGAGAAACCACTGTGAGTTGACTGTTGAATGAGTTGTCTGTGAGCGTTCAGACCAAAAGCAGCTGAGCATTACCCTTGCGACAATGAAATCCAGGAAGTCCAGTAGAAATAACTGATCCAAGAGACTGAAGGTTTATCAGACAACAAAACGCAGCACAGTTGTTTTATAATACTTGATTCAGATTAATCTAAATCCGATAATACTCGAGAAATGTCTGTTAGGTTATTGCTTGTTGTGATGATCGGCACGCAAAACGGTAGAACCATTCTGTTGCAAAGTAATCTTCCAGGACAGTGTGTTTGGACATTTCATTGGCCAATACTGACATGCGCTGCATTATTTCACACAGTTCTGAACACGGCGTTACTGGTCACTTAGCTGTCTTGCCATCCAAACAGAGAACAGTCTGTCTTTTGTGAAGGGACAGCATTCTGTGTCTGTATCTCCATTCAAAATAACATTCTTTAATTTGCTCATAATCTGCTCAGATAAGTATCCAATACTTACTCTGCCTGCGAGTGTACCAGCTCACCATCAACTTACTGTTAATTTGTTCTCCATCTCTCTAGACTGTAAAACACATTCATTTGTTTATTGATCTTTGTCATCTGTTTGAAATACAACTTAATTGTCCCTCATGAAGGGAATTTGGGACATAACAGCAGACAGCATGTGATGTTATTAAAAACCACAAAGACAACTCATTTAAATGATCAAATTGCATTACATTTTAGATATGTTTAGCAAAGTATCCCTGATCCTCAGTGTAATTGTTCAGACTAATTATGTTGTAGATAAAGATAACTTTGCAGTCTACCAAACTGACCAATGTAGTAAATCTCATGACTGCCACATTGACTTTTATTTTTCTTCTCAGCATCTGAAGAGAATGTAAGCTACAGTTCCTTGTCCTTTAGTCCCAGCATATGGATATGTTTGTGCAAGGTCACTGTGTCCAGTGCCAGAGGGCATGGGCTTATGTTTAGATCTGCCAGGTCAGAGGTTAATGTAGGAGGGTGGTCTATTCTGGTCAACCAAACATGCTGTGCTGCACTTCAAACAGGCTGTCGTCAAACTTCTAGTACTTCTTTGTGCTTTCCTTTTTAATAAAAAAAAAAATAACAGATGCACATATAAACTAGGGCTATGCAATTAATCGAAATTGTACTTGCAATTACGATTTTGGCTCCTAATGATCACAAAAACAGAATAATCAAGAAAAATGATTATTTGCGTTTTGCAAGTGAACTCGTTTGTCGTTTGAAGAAGGGAATGTATTAAGAATGTTTTTTTTTTTCTTTTTCACTTTGTTTTTAAGTTCAATAATTGCAACATCTTTCCAAAACTCAATGAGTAATTGTGTTAAATAATCATGATTTCAACATAGACCAAAAATAATCATGATTATTTTTCCCCATGCTCGAGCAGCCCTAATATAAACAGGGTGTGGAAAGATGGTGATAAGAATTAAACCTTGGAAGCAGACTGTAATGCAGTGCAGAGTCCATTTCCAAATCTATAACTAGGTCAGTCTAACGTGTTTGTCTTTAATAGGTTGGAAAGGCCAAGGGTGTGCTGAAGAACTTCCTCATTGAGCCATTTGTTCCACATCCACAGGTAATGTATGCTAGTTTCTTAAGTCATTCTACATCCTGTTTGTTTGAAAGCCATGTTAAGTTTATTTGTGTAGCCCGTTAGACCCAGGCTAAATACTCAACCCACTCAGCAGGTAATTGAAACCTCTAGGGCCAGGATACAAACAATATTTGTGTGTGTGTTTTGTATTTAGGTCAGTGTGCATGTGATTTAATTAATTTCCTCACAGTTTTGTGAAGTGAACAGAGGTTAAATAGTATTGCAGTATCTGTGTGATTTGTTATTGTGAGAAAACGTGCCTTTATGAATGTCAGTTTTGTTAAAATAGATAGATGATAATAATTGTATGTTCTGGACATTCAAACAAGCTTGTCAGCCTTTTGTAAATAAGAAAGGATAAATAAAGAAAGAATAGGAAAACTCCACAATTTGCATAATAAATCTGTGAATATGTGTTTGTGTGCCCGACCATCTACTGGTCCACCCAGGACGAGGAGTTTTATGTGTGTATTTATGCCACACGTGAGGGCGACCATGTGCTTTTCCACCACGAGGGAGGAATGGAAGTGGGTGATGTGGACGCCAAGGCCCAGAGGCTGATGGTTGCAGTGGATGAGAAGCTGAGTGAGGACCAAGTCACAGAGCAGCTCCTCGCACATGTTCCTGATGAAAAGAGAGAGTACGGACACAACTTTTTTTTTTTTAAATTTTGTTATTGCTACAAATACACAGTAAAAAAAAAAAAAAAAATGTTTTTGATGAACTTGCCTGAGTTTGCCAGTGAATCAAAGGTTTCTTTCTTCAGTGTAGTTTGTGTTTTGCTGTTGTGTGACCTTGAGTAGTGTGTTTAGTTTTTCCCTTTTCCAAATACCCTCCCCCCCCGTGTACAGAGAACATGCTGATCTCTCTTTTATGCAGCATAACATTTATGTTTTGGGACTAGTTTCTCAGAAGCTCGACGCTTAGAAGCCAAGTGTGATCCTTTGTGAATCTTATTATGCTGCACTGTCTGTTATACGACGCAGCATTTAGCCTAATTATTTGGCAAGAAAATGTTATATTATTTTTATATAATGTAAGGTCTACACTTTTATTTTGTGTTTATCTAGTAAGATTAGTTGTTCTCCTCTTGAATAGTGAGTTTAGTTGACTGTTTTTGTTTTTTCCTTCTTGAAGAGTCTTGGCCAGTTTTATAGTTGGACTCTTTAACTTCTATGAGGACCTCTACTTCACTTACCTTGAGATCAACCCTATAGGTATGTTTTTATAAACTTCAAAGATCGATTCTCAACAGTACATACTGTATGTATATTCATTTCTCTTTTATGACTCCTAGAAGTGTCCTCCTTTAGTCTGCGAAGGAAGATGGGAACTGTTTTGTCACTATAACTGCTCCATTTGTGCATTATTAATTCCATAGACTGAATGAAGTACTTGGAGGGGATTCATTATTAATTCATGGGAACAAGTTACTAATGTGTGCACATTCATGATCAAATTCAAATTAACAAACTGTTTATTACTGTTACATTCTCTTCTGTAACATCTGTATCTAAGAAAAACATTAAAATATCAAATTAATGGATAACAACTTTTATTCTCTTAACCAGTCGTCACCAAAGATGGAGTGTACGTCCTCGACATGGCAGCTAAAATTGATGCCACAGCAGATTACATCTGCAAGGCTAAATGGGGTGATGTGGAGTTTCCACCACCCTTCGGAAGAGAAGCGTATCCAGAGGTGAGTTCTGAAGCACGATAAAGTTTTTAATGTCTCAGCCCAACCTTTTAAATGGCACCTTAAACATGATCTCAGTTTATGCCTCTGTCCTTGGCCTTATTGCGACAATTTGTCCATTGCAGGAGGCCTACATAGCTGATCTGGATGCAAAGAGTGGTGCCAGTCTGAAGCTTACACTGCTGAACCCAAATGGCAGGATCTGGACCATGGTGGCTGGAGGAGGGGCTTCAGTAGTCTACAGGTACTCTATTAATTAAATTCCTTTTAGGTAACAGAAGCATTCAAAATGGTTTGTTGGATGAATGCTATACTATATATTCAATATTGTGTGCCACTTGTGTTGCTCTTTGCCTTGAAATTTAAAAGCTTGTTTTAATGTATACACAAAGGCTATGGTGCAGTTTATTTTTATTATTATTATTATTTTTTTTAGGCTTTTTGTTTGTCCTGTGCACATGAACACAGTTGTGTTCAGTTGACGCAATATATATTCCTGCCAATGGTTTTGCCCTATTCCACTGATCTGGTGGCAGTAACGTGCCAAAAAAGCAAGTGAAGAGGAAGACTGCAAGCTAGTAAACATGGATATAAACAATTTTTTTAAGACTTAAAATACTTACTTTTTTAAAAAAAAAAAGGCTTTGCTACTTTTGTTACACTCTAGCATACACATAATGTGTTTTGCTGAGTAAAACTGAATGGAAAGAACTACACAGGACACAGTTGATTTAAAACTAAACGCCAACTAGAATCAGGACACGGTACCTAACTGTCCACCATCCCACTTCCTTAGCGACACTATCTGTGACCTGGGCGGTGTGGATGAACTGGCCAACTATGGCGAGTACTCTGGCGCTCCCAGTGAACAGCAGACTTACGACTACGCTAAAACCATCCTCTCGCTCATGACACGGGAGAAACATCCTCAAGGTAGGTACAGCAAACGCTGTGTTAGGGCTTGTTTGCACACATTTAGGCCAAAGGTAAACCAATCTAGAGTGTTTCAGTTAAATTAGACATTTCTTATAAACTTGACAGAGTTTGCCTTAAGCATGTTTGCGGAGGAATGATACAACACAGACTTAAGGCAATGTGGATCTGGTCACACTCCTTTTAGAGTGTCTCAAGGCCCCTGTTCACTGTATGTTGCCAGCAATAGACTTCCTGGCTGTCACCAAACTGTTATTGGGGTGTCACATTTCAGTCAATAACATTTTCTGCACATATCAACACTCATCTCTCTGTATCCTGCAGGGAAAGTGCTGATAATCGGAGGGAGTATTGCCAACTTCACCAATGTGGCAGCCACATTCAAGGTAAAACACACTGACGTTTCAAATAATTACGTTAATCATTTTTAATAAGTGGAAAAAAAAAAACTTCAACACAATTTTCCCCCTGAAAATATAAAATTACATAATCCATGTTACTTTTGATTAATTCAGACCCATAAGCCATGAATAAAACGCAACATCCATAGCTTACTTATAGAAGACAACATTAAAGGTGTATTTAGTAGCATAGTCGGTTGGTGTTTGCAAATACCCCTTCACACACTTCTAGTGAGGGGATTACGTTTCTATACGTCTGCATTTTTTTATTTTTTTTTTATTTTTTTTTTAGGGAAATGCTGCTTAGTATGCCTAAAGTACTGTCTCTATGTTAAATACTGATGATGCTATCTTACATGGGACACTCAGTGGAAGTTGGTCTGAACACATTGAGACCAAATAATGACATGTCACCTTGTTCTTTTAATGCACATGATATTAGATTTTGCATCTTGCTTTCTGATATGGACATATAAATGGTGTTAATTAAACCAACACTGGCATTCTTGTCTCTAAGCAGCTCTTACTGGCTGACATACCCACGCAGATATTTAAAGAATTCATGTTTTTTTTTAACCACATAGCTGACCTGCCTGTCTCCCTCCCCAGGGCATTGTCAGGGCCATCAAAGATTACCAAGGTCCTCTGAAGGAGCACGAGGTCACCATCTTTGTTCGACGTGGCGGGCCCAACTACCAGGAGGGACTGAGGGTCATGGGGGAAGTCGGTGAGTGACATGAAGAAGTCAATTCCTAGTCTTAGAACAAATGAATTGGATGACTATATTATAGAATTTGTCCATCGAAGAAAAACTTGGTGTTGAGCTATTTTCAGGTGATTTTTTATTTTACTTAAAGAGGGATAATGTTTTTAATGCATGCACAGGTGATATGAGAGCATGAATACCAAATGTGTTTTAATATATGCCAAATTGTTAGCAAGTATTTTAAATTGAGTTGTTTAACTCTGTTTCTTTCTGCAGGGAAGACCACAGGTATTCCCATCCATGTGTTTGGTACTGAGACCCATATGACGGCCATTGTTGGAATGGCTCTGGGCCACCGGCCAATCCCTAACCAGCCTCCAATGGACGCACATACAGCAAACTTTCTCCTCAATGCCAGCAGCAGTGCAATGGTATTTTCATTCAGTCACACACTGAGGGGATCGAAGTGTAGTCTGCAGGTCTTCTGCTTCTCTTTTAAACACATTTCAGATGCCATATTGTTTGAGACAGGCACCCCATTTTCATGTGCTAATTGTCCACTGAGTTAGATGGACATTTAAATTGTGAACTACTACATTTTTTACTGTTTGAGAGTTAAAAAAAATTACTATTGCTGATAATTAATTGTCTAAGATACATTAACATTAGAGATTGAACATGCATGACTGTATTGTATCACAGGTAAGCAAATTCCTTACCTCCTTACATCTCTTGCTACATATGAACAACAGCTGCATATACTTGTGCAAATAATTTTAGCTTTTGAAAGGTTTGGCCTTTTGGAACTTGTTTGATTAACTCTATTCTATAGCATTACATGTGTGTCTTTGTATGTTTTTATTTATTAATTGTGGTCCTTGATATTCTTTAAAAGAAAAAAAAAAGGCTTAAATGTCAAGGCTATATTGACTGGTGATAAGCTCAAATGTGGCAAGATGTGTACTAAAGGGAAAATGTTAGTTTACTGCTAACAATTATCATTGGAAGCTTCTGTATAACTTTTAAATAACATGCATTTGTTTCTCTCTACATTCTGTACCAGACTCCAGCTACAACAAGGACAGCTTCATTCTCTGAATCAAGGAAGTCTAATGATATCACCCCAGCCAAAAAGTCTAAAGCAGGTCTGCCAGCAGGTAACTAACCCAGTAGCACTCACCTCTCCAGTGCGTCTTCTCAGCAAGACTCCATATGTACTCATACACTTCTGCTTTTTCATTTCACTTTCCTTGCATCCTGTATTTCCCCCATGCTACTATTCTGCATTTTAATTTTCTTTCTATTTTTACCTTCCTCCTCTTCTT
Source organism: Percina caprodes (assembly GCA_013375575.1). Classification (NCBI taxonomy): domain Eukaryota; kingdom Metazoa; phylum Chordata; class Actinopteri; order Perciformes; family Percidae; genus Percina; species Percina caprodes. Next base: position 6,394,612 of record JABXJD010000010.1, read on the forward strand.
GTATTGCTGCACAAACTGTTCACTCACACCTTATGTTTTCATGCTCGTTTCTCTAAGACTCTCTTCATTCTATACTGTGGCCTCTGAAGAATGTGGTCACAGGCGACTGGAAAGGTAAGTGATAGGTGTGCCATGCTCACACTGCTCTCGGCTGCTCACACGCTCCACACTGATCTGCCCGTGTGTGCGCGCGTTACACGTTTGCATCACCTCAGTGGTCCAGTGGGGACATTGTATTCTGTAGCAATAAGATTTTTGTCTCCTTTTTTTTTTTCTTTTCTTTTTTTTTTTCTTCATCCTTGGAATAAATAAAAACTGTAGAAAGAGTTGTAGATAATCCACAAAAACAAATGTTTTCTAATACTAAGATGAATGTACTGTATATATGTCATCTTTTAGATTAGATAGTTTGTGTTTGTTGGTCAAATTTTATTGTAATATTACAACATTTAGCACAGGCTATGTGGATTAATTTTGATTGTGACAAGACCATACTTTTTAGATTGCTTTTCACACTAAAGGCATGCTCTGTAGCAGCTGAAATTTGCATGGTCTTTCCACTGGTGTGCTTTTTATGAAGTGTTTTCAAAGTTAGCACGCAGTTTACAGAATGCACTGAAGTCTGTTGAATAATAAGATAAAGTTGCACTTATTGTTTTCTCTTTTTTCTGTGCTCACTATGTCTTATTTTGTGTTCCCGTCCAATGGGGTCACAGAAGCGCAAGCTTCTTCAGGCTGCAGCGGAGGTATGGAAGGGTGTGGAAAAACCTGTCCTCCTGCCCTCTCTGTCCACTTCCCCCTGCCTTCCCATTTGTCTGTCCTTCTTTTTCCACATTTTTATAGTGGCTTACTCACTTTACGGGGTGCTGTTTTGTGTCTTAGCTAAAACTGGTCAAAGAAGAATTCCCATCCAAAATGACATTGGTGAATTATCTGGTATTGTATATGTTGTGAAACTAAACCAGGACAGACAATTTCTTTAATATTATAAAAATTGTCTTGTAGGGCTACCTTAAATCAATCATTTCAACATTTGCTTTCCCTTTTAAGACCAGCTTCATCCTAAAACCAGGGTATCTGCATGTCAACCCTACTAGTTTTCCATAATAGTGTCATAATTTGACCAGTATGATCTATGATAGTCTCACAGGTATTGAATTAAAATCTCTATCGTGAACCCTGCAGAAACCCTGTAAAACATTACTTGTCACTCTACAGCCCTCTGTTAAAGAGGCAGTAATAGTGTTGGACAATTGATAGCTCTGTGCACAACTTCTTTGGATCAGAGAACCAGAGAAGGCAGTCAGTCTGGACAGAGAGAAAAGACTTGGGAGGACAAGAACAAATTTGTGGCAAATTTCTGGTGATTAACTTAACAAATGCTTCAAACCACATTGTACACTAACATTCTGTATTTTAAAGGGAATACTTGATACAGGATCTCATCTTTTTCTTACAATACTGCTGTGTTGCTTTATTGTCTGGACCTTGCCTTGCATTATGTATATATTGAATTACTAGTCAAAGCTTTTTCATCAACGATCAAGGCGTACGTGGTATTCCTGCTTAGTAATGGGCTAGTAGGGTTTCTAGGAGCACTTAACAGTAGAAAAAATGTTTTGCATAAAAAAGGGTTAAGTAAAATCACTATTGGAATGCAATATTAATGCATTGAAAAAAAGGGAAATTTCTTGCATTATATGGTCAGAAAAAACACTGGCCCTTGATGGTCAAACCAAGTTGCCAGTTGAGGTTTTAACATAACTTCAAAAAATATGTCCCCATCTACCAACGGTTCCATTTTAACACCAAATATTATCCTTATTAACTGTGTGAGGTGAACAAAAATGAACTTTCAGAGTACCTTGGTTATGCTGTACAAATGTTTGTAATTATCTTAGGTTAAATGCAATAGCAGCACTAAAACTAGATGTGTGGTGCCCAGATTATAATGAATCGGTAAAAAACCCTGCCATATGCCTAATGCAGGAAAACAAAAATCAACAAAGAGAAAGTGGTGAAGTTATTTTCTCTACCTCCTGTATCTTTTTCCTCAGAGTGAGTTCTATCTGTACTCTGCTTGATGCCATCCCCATTCCTGCTATCTTCCTGAGCCTGACCCTCGTCTCTTGCCTGTGATGTGTATTTTGCTTCTAGTTGTGACTTGACTCTCTCTGCCTTCTCATTCATTTAGCCAAAGCCACCACACTCTTCAGAAAACAAACCAAGACCATTGTCTGGGGCATGCAGACACGTGCTGTGCAGGGCATGCTAGACTTCGACTATGTGTGCTCCCGGGACGAACCCTCTGTGGCAGCTATGGTCTACCCCTTCACGTAGGTCCCTCAAGATCTCAAGTTTGTCTAAAATTAGTTAATTCCCTTGATATTCACGGATTAAGGACATCTCCCCAGTTTTACGATAGATGGTTCTTAAACAATAACTTCTAGTTGTGACATTTTTATCCTCATTACTTGATTTAACTTGTCAAGTCTTCATATCTTGTATCATTTTTTGTCATGTTTCGTCCTGATTTAAAAAAAAAAAAAAAAAAAAACTAACTGTACTCAGCTCAATTTTCAAAAGTTGGAAACCAAACCTAAGAAATGTATTTAAAACTGAATGTCATTATCCTACTCGCACCATTTTGGTAAAATATCTGGAAATATGCAATATCGGTGGTGACAGTAGTTTTCCAAATTTGTAAATCTGAGTTTAAATTTAAAATTTGTTTTGGATACAATTTCTCTTTTCTTTATTGTTTTCTTATATCTTACATTTCTGTGTTGCACAGGGGAGATCATAAGCAGAAGTTCTACTGGGGCCACAAGGAGATCCTGGTGCCGGTCTATAAGAACATGGCTGATGCCATGAAGAAGCACACGGAGGTGGACGTCCTGATCAGCTTTGCTTCATTGCGCTCAGCCTTTGACAGCACTATGGAGGCCATGCAGTACCCACAGGTAGAAAGACATACTGTAAAATATTTTACCATATAAGCCCATACAACACTGCATAAAAATGTAAGATTCAGCCGGACGTGAAAGTCTGCCCTCTTATTCCATTGTTTTCAGATCCACACTATCGCAATCATAGCTGAGGGAATTCCTGAAGCTCAGACAAGGAAAATAATTAAAGTGGCTGATGAGAAAGGTGTCACTATTATTGGCCCCGCTACGGTATGCAGTTATATCTTACCAACAGAGATGATTTATAAAAAATGTGTACAGTATGTGTTTAATCAACAATGTATGTAAGCAGAAAATTATCAATTTCAACTGGCACACACATTTATACTTATTTTCTGTCTCCCAGGTTGGTGGCATTAAGCCTGGCTGTTTTAAGATCGGTAACACAGGTGGCATGCTGGATAACATCCTGGCTTCAAAACTTTATCGTCCTGGTAGCGTGGCATATGTGTCGCGCTCTGGGGGCATGTCCAACGAGCTGAACAACATAATTTCCCGCACCACAGATGGCGTCTGTGAAGGTGTGGCCATCGGAGGCGACAGGTACAAGAACTTATTTGCAAATGATTTGCTTAGCGGTGAGAGACCGTTGTCCTTTTTAAAGCCTGTTGTGAAACTATTGGTATTAGTATTGCTATCCCTGCTCCACAGAAACACATTGTCTTTTGACTTTTGAAATCATTGTGTTTTGCTCCTCTTGGTCTAGATATCCAGGCTCCACCTTCATGGACCACGTCCTTCGTTACCAGGACACTTCAGGGGTTAAGATGATAATAGTGCTAGGAGAGGTGGGAGTAGCTCCACGGATGTTTATATTTTCACATTAACATCACCTAATGTTAATATTTAATTTTTTTTTATATTTATGCCATAAGCCTCTCTTTCACTCTGTCTACCTAGATTGGAGGTACAGAGGAGTACAAGATCTGCCAAGGCATCAAAGAGGGCAGGATAACCAAGCCTGTGGTGTGCTGGTGTATTGGAACCTGCGCCACCATGTTCACTTCAGAGGTTTGGTTGCTGTCTTGAAATAACTTGCTTTGGATTTTGTTGTTGTAGCTTACACAAAATTCAGAGTTTTTTTTTTTTTAGCTCAACCTGTCATACTGCCTTTTCAGGTTCAATTTGGCCATGCAGGGGCCTGTGCCAACCAGGATTCAGAGACTGCAGTAGCCAAGAATCAGGCTCTGAGGGACGCAGGTGCTTATGTACCAAAGAGCTTTGATGAGCTGGGGGATGTCATTAAGTGAGAAATTCATCAGTCATGCCAGAGTTTGTCATTGAAATGTGTTTAGGGTTTTTCACTAATGCTGTGAATATATGGTGAAACAGGACAGTTTATGATGAACTGGTGGCCAATGGTACCATTATTCCTGCCGACGAGGTGCCTCCCCCAACAGTGCCTATGGATTACTCTTGGGCCAGGGTAAGAAACACCATTGTAAACCTCAACCTCTGTCTTAGCCGCCGAAGAATCAAATAGTTCAATCAAATCTTGAATACGGTAGTAACAATTTAGGGCTTATGATTTTCATGGTAATGTATTGTTTATTTTTAAAAGTGCTGACAGAAATTATTTTTAATGCCAATATCTATTTTGGCTAATATTTTTTTAAGCATACACATGACATTTATTTATTTATTTTTAAGGTATTTCCTTTTTTTTTTTTTAACTTGTCAGTCTCTCTGGTGGACAAAATATGTAATAGTGCCATGGTTTCTATTACCTCTAACATATCAATGGCATTTCACTTGCCTGTTACTTATCAGCTGGCAAATACCTGATACTGATCCCTCCTTCACACTGTATAAACATTTTCACACTGTTTTATTACCTGTGTTAAATCGGTTTTACTTTCCACTGGATTTCCTCAAGGAGTTGGGCCTGATCCGTAAGCCAGCCTCATTCATGACTAGCATCTGTGACGAGCGAGGCCAGGAGCTCATCTACGCTGGCATGCCCATCACTGAGGTCTTCAAAGAGGAGATGGGTTTAGGAGGAGTGCTGGGCTTGCTTTGGTTCCAACGCAGGTTGGTATGACTACTTGATGACAACTAGTGGTAATCTGTTACTGAGAAAAGAATATGTTATACAAATATATTTTCAGTGGAATAAGCTGTACTTTGTTTCTGTCCAGGTTGCCGCGCTATGCCTGCCAGTTCATTGAGATGTGCCTGATGGTGACTGCTGATCATGGGCCTGCCGTCTCTGGTGCACACAACACCATTGTCTGTGCTCGTGCTGGCAAGGACCTTATCTCAAGCCTCACCTCCGGCCTGCTCACCATCGTCAGTACTGCTTGCACAAAAACTTAACGTACACACTGTGCCACCATCTTTAACCAGAAAAAATTACAGAAATTATGAAAATGCTCACTTCTCTACCTATCTGCTGTCTTTTACTGCTTGGAACACATGGTTAAAACAGTTGTTTCTCTACTGAATCAGGGTTTATTCATAAATTCCAGGGGGACCGTTTTGGAGGTGCTCTGGATGCAGCTGCAAAGCTGTTCAGCAAGGCATTTGATAGTGGCATGCTACCCATGGAGTTTGTTAACAAGATGAAGAAGGACGGCAAGCTGATCATGGGCATTGGCCACAGAGTCAAATCAGTAGGCATTACCCAGTTTTTACACTACCTCAAGTTGCATTATCAAGATCCATAAATTTGTGGCATTTTTGGACTATAGTAGACAATTGCAAAGATCATACATCTGAATAATTCTTCTTTGGATTATAATTGAAACAAATGGATACCTTACAGTTAACTGCTTTTAACTACAAGAAACAACACAAAGCCGTAACACAGTTTGTCTCTGTTTCAGATCAACAACCCAGACATGCGGGTGCAGATTCTGAAGGACTTTGTTAAGCAGCATTTCCCCTCCACCCAGCTCCTCGACTATGCACTAGACGTAGAGAAGATCACTACCTCTAAGGTACTTGTCGCATGAATAGCACAACAAGTGAAGACTCAATCAATTCTCAATAAAATCAAATGGTCTTGAGGGACAGGTGTGTCAGGAAAGCCAGCATCAGGACAATTAAATAAGTAAAGGATGTTGCACAGTGTCCCCATCTCCCGATGAGATAATTTTACTGTCAAACATGCAACATTTCACTGTGACATCTTTGGACCTTTGCTCCTTTTTATGTTAACCTCTGACATTTAGATTTCCTTTTCTTATTTTCAGAAACCCAACCTGATCCTCAATGTAGACGGTTTTATTGGTGTTGCCTTTGTGGACCTGCTTAGGACGTGTGGGGGCTTCACAAGGTAAGGATCAAACTCCAAGACATGTTTCATATTATAACTATTTTACTATATTGCCATTCATTATCTGTAAATACACAGATTTACAGATAATGTAAACATGTGGGCACATGTATGAGTGCCCACATGATGGGTTAAAGTAGTTGACAAATACTTATGTGCTTACGAATTACATTAGTGTGGTATAATAGCAAGCATACTGTTGATAGCAAGCACACTGTCCAGTAGTGTTTCTCACATGAATGTTGAACTGGTTCCAGAGACGAGGCTGACGAGTTTGTGGAGATTGGTGCGCTAAATGGGATCTTTGTCCTTGGCCGCAGTATGGGATTTATTGGTGAGTCTCTTTCAGTGAGAGCCATGATACTAAGATTCAAAGTATTATTAAAACAACACCTCTAACTAGTGTCTGTCTTGTATTAGGACATTACCTGGACCAGAAGAGGCTGAAACAGGGTTTGTACCGCCACCCCTGGGATGACATCTCCTATGTGCTTCCTGAACATATGTCCATGTAATCTCCACATTACAGAATGGGACGCACTTCCAGATGCGACTGCCCAAATAGATCAGGCAGCATTACACATCTCGCTCACCGTATATGTACTCTGCAGTTATGGCAACAGCGGCCTTGGGAAAACTGGGAAGGGTGATTTTGGAAAATGGAAGTACTGTCTGGCTGAGGGATATAGGTAGAAGTTTTCAGTCTTGCTTTTACGGAGAAAAGGGGAAGTCAATTTTTAGATTTTGTTTTTGACTGAGTCTGAGATGTTACTTAATTCAGTTTTGACCACAGACCCAAACCAATACAAACTTTAGCAGTTGCAGAAGCACAAAATTAATTAGTACTTCAAATAAAGAGCAGGATTCAAAGCACAGTTAAAACGTGACTCCTGCATTAAGGAGTCCGATTAGGTAATCTGCAGTAACAGCTTCTGATGTAAAATTTGTTCAAGCTCAATATCTCTTTTTTTTTTCATTCTACTCGCAAAAAATAAAATATTTTATAATCAGCATTTGCCTATTTTAGGCCATAAAGTGTGCTCAATTATGCAGTCTTTCTCTCGGAGCATTGCACCTTAGTGACACTAGCAAAAAATCTCAGTTCCTCCAAGTTTTAATCCCACTAAAAAAGACTTGTCACAAATACACCAAAGTTATTTTAAGGAATTTGTTGTCTTTGTTAAAAGTTTAAAAAATAAAAAGAGATCCATTGGTTATTATTATTATTATTATTATTGGTTGAGTTTATCTAAATCTTATGTTTTTAAAAAGGAGGCATTGTAATGGGATAAAGGAAATAAACAAACTAATTTGGGTGTCACTTCACTATTGCCTTTCCTAGAACGCTGGTTGTAAACTAGTGGTTGCAATTTGTCACCTACTGTAAATTAGATGCAGTTTTTTTAGATGCAGGTGTTTTAAGTCTTTCACACCCAGTATGAATAGAAATACTTCCGTTGCTATTCTGTATTACTGTTTCAAAAACAGGAAACCGCTTCATGAATGAGCCCTTTGAATCTTTGAAAGCATCTTTTGGTAAGGGACCATGAAAGCACTTTGCTTTGCTTGGGAAAATGATTGTTCATAATACGGCTCTCTAAAATAATTGTCCAACTATCACTAAAGACTTGACACCAACTCAAAATGCTTTGTAACTGCCCACTGTAAGGCCTGCTGTTTCATCTTTGTTTTGCTGTTTTTATTTAACTGTGGAAAAAAATGCTTTTTTTTTTTTGTATAATGCTGTCATATAGTAGTATTATAATAGTAATAATAAAGAACGTATTGTTTAACTTTTCATTTTGGCTGAAGTGTCTAAATCTGTTCTTGGTGAAGAAGTGAGCTTTGAACAGAGGTGATAAGCCTGAAACTATAGCTGCATCTCATAACCCTTATTTGATAGCTCCTAGACTCCTCTGTCCTCTACTGAACCGGATGTTGTTCTGTCCCTCCTTGGTGAAGTCTCAAAGCTCTTATTTCTACCCGAGGGGCCGAGCATCATTGAGGGATCATCAAAGAATTATAGGCATGGACACTAACTTTTACCCCTTATTCCATTTTTTTCTCAAATGCCCTTTTGTGAAATTATTAGGTTAGTTCAATCTTGCTCTTCAGCTGGAAACGCAACTGGATCTATGATTCAAGAGTCCTCACCAGATTAAATGCACATAGGGACTGTTTTAATTCAAGAGAAAGAAATGCAGTAGAGGCTTAAAACTCCCTAAAATAAATAGTAATGTTATAAATATGGCTTACCCTGGCACGAATAAAGGTTTATTGAAAGTATAGCTTCTAAACGATTCTGAACTCTGACTAAAGTCCACACCAAAATTAAAATTGTGCAAAAAAGGTTAGTTTGCCAGAGGTGACTTACCAAATTAAAAGTAATTAATAACATTAAATATGACTAAGACATTGAATGTATGCTTTATACTCGCCAGGTAGGGCGTAAGTCAGATATATCTGTTATGATTTTTAGTATAATTCTGAAAGCAACAGTGCACATCACATCCCCAGCAGTTACTGTAGGTAAATCGCAACACGCATGCGCAAATACGATGCATCCTTTAAACAAAGTTACATTTCGCAAAAAAAAGTTAATGCGTCACAACGTTAAAAAAATAAATAAAAATAACATGTACTTCTCCGTTTTAGCGGACGGGATATGGATATTTTGTGTGGACATGAATCCGAGAGACTCCCCTTGACTCTCCAGCTTAAATCGAGTGCATTTGGAAAATTTTAAAGACGGAAGTGAGCAGTCCTGCTTTCCGACCAAGGCTGAGAACGCTGCGCATGCATGTCCGTTTTTGAATGTCTATTTACGTGTGTTCTATATGCATATGAGTTATTCCCGAAGATAGTTCAGAGCCTTCATTTGCCTCTGAGTCTATCTCGCTGCGGTATGGCAGCGGCAGCAGAAGCGCCAGAGGACCGCGCAGCGCTAACAGGTGACGGGGAACCAGAGGAGGCCGAGGAGTTCACCTGCTCGGCCTACTGCTCGGAGCTCTCCCGGCGGCAGAACGAGCAGAGAAAGTCGGGGCTGTTTTGCGACGTGACACTGGTCTTCAGGTCCTGTGGGGTGTCTGAGGAGAGGGTCCAGACCTTAACCGCCCATCGCTCAGTGCTATCCGCGGCGTCGCAGTACTTCACGCTGCTGCTGGGCGGACAGTTTTCAGAGTCTCTGTCAGGGCGAGTGGAGCTCAAAGAATGGAGCTCATCAACGGGACCCGACCCAGAAACTGTTGAAAGTGTCCTACAGTTCATGTACACTGGACAAATCGGGGTAACCACTGCTAATGTGCATGAAGTGTTGGAACTTGCCGACAGGTAATTTTTTAAACTATACATCAGAGTAAGAACATTAACTTCTCACTTCCTTATACACGGAAGTGTTGGGCAGTGGGCCTAACAGGTTTTTGTTTCTACAGGTGAATGAGCCACACATTGTTTCCATTATATAAGCTGAGGCCTGTAGCCTAGGCTACTACGAATCAATATCAATATGCTCTGAATTTCTTTCAGTTACCCGGTTACAACCGCGGTCCAGCATGAGCTATGATGTTGTGTCACGACGTGGTTAACAACTAGTTCAGTCAACCCAGGGTTTCCCAATCCAGTGATGCGTGCGTTCACATGCAAGAGCCGGTGTTTGCACAGCGTGACCAATCGCAAACATCTACCAGAGCTGCATATTTTACATCAGAAGAGCAAACTATAATTCTACATAAATATGAAAAACACACGCTTTTACAAGCAAAACGCAATGCAACGCGTATCGATATAACTTATAATTAGACTGGTTCTTTCCAAAAACTGTCGTTGCTTTAGTCTGTTTCAGTTGCAACCCTGGCAGTGGCCAGCGATCAAGAGAGCGACTAAATGATAAAAACATAATTCAAACCGATGTGCGATGCGCACATCGGTTTGAATTATGTTTTTATCCTGCCGATGTGGGAAGCCTGACGAACAACTCACTGCCAACATTTGAATCGGGTTTTATATTTATTAATTTAAGGGCGCTTTTAGAGCATCTCTCTCTCTCTCTCTCTCTCTCTCTCTCTCTCTCTCTCTCTCTCTCTCTCTCTGGTGTTAGGTGTTCAGCATAAGTTAATAAGTTATCATGGCGATTTAACCCAGTAACAAGTGATCCGACGTTCCCATAAAAACAACAAAAAGATACAGATACACAAGACAGACACCAATTAAATAAGACAGTAATCGCATAAGGGTGACTGGTATCGCAAAGCCTCGGGTCAGATGTGAAATGACCGAGTTACAAGAAGAATACAGGCGACCAATACATTTATACATCAGATTCCTCAGTAAAGTGGAGAAAGTAATAACTCCTGCTTGACAGAACAATTCACTTGCACTACACCACCTAGGTTTCCTGAGGAGAATACGCAAACAATCATTATAAGCGACCCGCAGCTTATTGAAACTTGCCTTTTTGAACTTGACCCACAAGGGGGCAGTGTAAAAAGCAGTATAATATGCTTTAAGGTTTATCTTGACAGTATCAAAACACCAGGAGAACTTCCTGGCAAGTATGTTAGCCTGTATATATAACATGCGACGCTGCCTATACATGTCCTCATCATCTGTCATTATGTTAAGATGTGACCCAAATACTTAATTTTACAACCAGCAGTTAGCACTTGCCCTGCCAGAAAAATAAGGTCCTTATCCTCTTTCACTCTACAGATCATAACCAAACTCTTTTTGGCATTATATTTCACATCATATTCAAAACCATAACAACATATATTCAACAGCTCCTGAAACCCTGCACTGCTAGGAGAGACAACAGCCAAGTCCTCTGCATACATGAGATGGTTCACTAGCATGTTACCAATCATACATCCTGTCTGGCCTTGAAACAAAACTGGTCATCTGTACTTTAACACAAGTAAATAGGTCAAAGTCATTTTGCCTCCACAACTCTTCTATGTTCTCAGCCCCAGAGACTCCCTCTATGTTGCATGGTAATGATGTACTGTCCCTGTTCAGAGCTCTCACCTCCTTCCAGAAGCCAGTAACATCACTACCAAGGAGCTTTTCAGCTATAGAGCCCGCTCTTATTTCTTGCTCATGTTTGTTGACATAACGTAGTGCATATTTATAACTTGCAGTAGTACGCTTTTTGAGTTCCAAGATTGGCACCTCTCTCGGCCTGCCTGAACCCAGGCCTCAAATGCAACCTTAGCTTCAGCATGATAAACTGCAACATATTTATTCCACCCTGGCTTGATGCTCGGCCTTTTATAAGGATAAATAAATAATGGCCTGCTGGCCTCATACGTTCATACATAGTACAAAGGTCGTCACAGTGAAAACTTATGTCACAATTTACATCAGAACACAAAATAGCATCTTTGGGCAGTGATATATTGTTCAAAAGTACATCAGATCTACTGCAGTATGAGCACAGATCTTCATTAGTGATAAAAGGAATGTGATCAGACATGGATGCCCCATACACAATCTCTATTGAACTTAGGCTAGAATGCACATCAGGAGTACTGATGATGGTCAAGCCATGATGTGGTGTGCCAGGCCTCACTTATATAAGAGTAGCTATCTGCAGGTAAGAACATATGGCGGGATAGTATACAATTATCATCATCACAGAACTGTAGCAAATGCCTAGCAAATAACGAACTCCTGTCTGAAATATCAGCATTTATATCTCCCACCACACTTGTGGGATGGTTACCAGAAATAAAAGAGATAATGAAAGCTAGTCAATTCAAGTATTCATCTTCATTTTGATGTGACTCATGTGGTGTATATACATTCAGGATAGTAAACACCTTATTGTTAATAGATATCTGGACAGCAATACACCAGTCAACTTCCAACCTGATGACACTAATCATAGAGTCCAGCTTTTCATGGCAAAGGATAGCCACGCCTCTTGCTGTCCATCCTCTTACTATTCCCATGGACAGGTCTGTAGTAGACTCACTGGCGCCATGGAAACCCTCACAAAAAGAGTTCAATTTCCCCAAATCCTGTTTTGATAAAAACGTCTCTTGTAAACATAAAATGTCACAGTCTTGCAGCAGGTTATCCACCAGTATATGCCGGCTTCTGTCTCCAACACTATTGCCCAACCGTAGACCGCAGCAGTTCAATGAACCATGGTCACAGGTGTTTTCACTTTTGCCTAATAAGACCTATTTTCAGGACTGATTAGATTGTGATTGATTGATAACTCCTTGTTCTCCTGTCTTGTTGCACCTGTAAAGATGGGACAATTTTCACTGTTTTTGTAAATACATGGACATTGAACTCGCATTATTTCCATCATTTCTACAGCTGAACCTGGGTTGAAATGTCCAATCAGCCACAATAACTAAAAACTAAATAAATAATAGGACTTTTGAAAAGCACAGGCATAAATAATTACATTAACGGCTCCAATTTCATTTAGCTGTGCATGCTGTCACGCTGCCATGGCTTACTGGGACATTTGTTAATGTTATTAGGGCTTTTCCTTATATGACAAGTGATTATATCTGATGTGAAAAAGACTTGTTATAAACTGTCTATTGATCCACGGTGTATGTAATGGATTACAACATTTGATTGCATCATTGAGATGATTTGATAATACTGCACTTTTAATGAGATTTTTAAGCAGCAGTTAAAGACCTGCAATTAAGGTTAAAGTAGCACTGTTCTGCAAGAAACAGCAAGGCAAGATGTGTTGCCAGTGCAAAAATGAAAAGGTAAACCACCACAGTACGTAAAAGGTTTGCTAGCAGACAGTGTCTTGGTTTCTCTTGGGAATCGATGTTTCTAAACAGTTTATTACTGAACATGAGTTTTTATTTTTCATGGAAGAGGATTACTAAAGGTTTTAGTGTACAGTGTACTAGGCTTTTTCCATTGACGTATGCTTAGTTAGTTTTTATACATTACTGCGTTGATAATTACAACATGTTCACACAGGTTCCTGTTGGCGCAGCTGAAGAACTTCTGCGGAGAGTTTCTGATGAAGAAGGTGAACTTATCCAACTGTGTAGCAGTGCACAGCCTCGCCCACATGTACACCTTAGACCAGCTGGCCCAGGGAGCCGCCAAGACGATTAGAAGAAACTTCCACAAAATAATCCGCAACGAGGAATTCTTCACGCTGCCCTTTCACCTTGTAAGAGACTGGCTGTCAGACTCAGGAATCACTGTGGATTCTGAACAGGAGTTGTTTGAGGCCATAGTAAAATGGGTGCACCAAAACGCAGAGGAGAGAGAGAAGTATTTTGATGAGCTGTTCAGACTTTTAAGGTTGCCTCAGATGTCTCCTACCTACCTGACACGGGTGGTGAGAAAAGAACCCTTTGTGGCAAACAATGCAGCTTGTCAGCAGCTGGTCTCTGACGCCCTTGAGGTCCACGCTGTACACTTCGAGAACCTCAAGTCAGCTGATTTAGAGCTCTATGCGTCTTACATGGCAGCAATGCAGCCCCGTCTTGGTCAGAACATGGATGTAATCATGGTAGTGGGTGGTGTTTCAGAAGGTGGAGACTATCTGAGTGAGTGTGTGGGCTACTTTGTTGCTGAGGACCGTTGGGTAAACCTGCCACACATTCACAACCACCTTGACGGACATGCTATTGCAGTCAGTGACAACCATGTTTATGTGGCAGGCTCCATGGAGCCAGGCTTTGCCAAGACGGTGGAGCGCTTCAACCCCAGCCTCAACACCTGGGAGCAGGTCAGCAGCCTGACCACCCGCAAGCACTCCTTCGGCCTCACATGTGTCAAAGACTTACTCTACAGCATCGGTGGTCATGGCAACTTCAGTCCAGGCTTTAAGGATGTTACTGTCTACGAGCCTGAGCAGGATGAGTGGCACAATCTCGAGCCAGCACCGAAGATACTACGAGATGTAAAAACGGTAAGCGTAGAGGACCGCTACATATATGTGATGGCCAGGACTCCTGTAGACATGGACAATGAGGATGGACTGAGCACTGTGACCACCTGCTACGATACAGAGAGTCACAAGTGGCAGGAAGTTGACTCCTTACCGCTTATTGATAATTACTGTAGTTTTCAAATGGCTGTTGCATCCACCAACTTCTACCACACAGCTTCTTGTTGTGCGAAGAGCTACAAGGTAACAGCTGAGGTCGCTCAGCAGAAAATAAGCAGAAATATCTCTGATGACATCCTCGACAGTCTCCCTCCAGAGGTCCTTAGCATGGAAGGTACTGCTATTTGCTACCTTGGTGAAAACATATTCATCATTGGTGGCTGGAGGAACTGCAACAACATGGACAAGCAGTACCGCAAGGAGGCCTACAGTTACTGTGCTGAGAGGAAGCGCTGGATGCTGCTGCCACCCTTACCTCAGCCACGTTGCAGAGCCGCAGCCTGCCACGTTCGCATCCCATACCATTATCTTCACGGCTGCCAACACTACCCCATGCCCCAGAACTTGGCTCGCCAGCGAGACCGCATGCAACAGATGCAGCAGCTCCATCGCCGTACGCTCACTTTGCGCAGACAGCTGCAGTCTCAAATCGAATGTTGAGAGCTTTGTCTAGTTAGCACTTAATCTGCTGATCAACGCCTTGTTACCACTAAACTTTGATCTTATTTTTTGCCTTTATTTAGGTGCAATGTCTGCATGGGCTATCTGGGGCTGGTTTAAATAAAAAATAAATAAAAGAATTTGCCAGACATGCTACTAGTAAATTGATTACATTTATTTTGCTAGTAAAGGAAACTGTGATTTCTGTGACATTGTCTGATAAGATTGTTGATTTCATTTCTAAACCACTTAGCTTAGCTTTTTTAATGTGGTCTGTGTTAACACCTAATGATGTCAGCATATGTTGTGGTAGAAGTTAGAATAAAAGTGAGCCAGTAATCAGTAACACTTTTCTGTGAAATTTGGTCAAGTTCAGTGTTGAGATGTAAATGTAGCAAAGTAAATTGTTTATTGTGATGTAAGTTAGGAAAAAAATGATAAATTACTGTAACAACCTGAGCTGAGCTTTAACGTTTTACTCCTCACTACTCTAATTTCTTTTCTACCTCCATTGTCTGGCATGCTTTTTTGCACAGTGAGGGTTGAAATATCTAAATGTTGAACTATGTTATATTCCCAACATAAAAACAGCCAATCATGTATCAAAATTTTTTAGCAAGACTCAAGTATTGAGCCAAGCACATATTGGGGAACATAGTGTTCAGTGATTATGCGGTTTCCCCTGATTATATATAGTCATAGTCATGTTGGACTAAAATATATGCATTACTTTGCCATTCCAATGGTTGTGTATGTGATTGTTTATGATTTATTTATTACCAAGGACTTATGACTTCAGTGCTTAAAGACCGTGGCTTTAGGGAGTTGTTTTGTTAGTTGGTACTGTATTAGTGGATTGGTTTGTTCTGCCTTTATGCTTCTGGCAGAATTTGTTCTACCTCATACTTTGTTTTGCTGCACTATGAAATGTGTGAAACACATCAAATCAGGAGATTGACATGTTTTTGTGCATGGTTCTCACCATGTTCCCAATGTGCCATAAAATCCCACCTGCCCCTTATTGCAACAGTTGAATTAACTGTTTCCTGCACTAAATGACCTTGAATGTTAACTGTAATATTTTGCGGTATTGCTACTACACTACTAAAATCCTCTGACTCAAAACACTGTTGTGTGGACCAGTTGCTGAGCTCATTATGTCTGTTGAAATTGCTAGTGCCTGTGGTATCCCCAGCCAAGCTCTCTATAAATGTTATCAATAACAGTTTCCTACTAACATACTGCACATGAATAGAAATAATTTGATCAGTTGTATGTCAAGGTTTTGAATTTTTCAACAACTTGTCTTAAGCCCCCTTTCTCATGTAACTTGCACAATACCACAGGAACAGAGCATGCATAGACAGATTTTAGATCAAGCTTTCAAGATCAGATTTTGGTCCCAGTTTTATCATTGGAGAGTTGATTTTGATTGAAGTACGGCTGTGTTACATATGGTGCCAGTCCATATGTATGTGCAAGAGCAAGAAAGTGTATGCCTACACATTTGAAATAAAGAAATCAGTTTGTTGTCATCTCTACTCTATCTTTCTTCAACTTTGTTATGGCAAGTTATGGTGATTTCATTGGTCTATATGTATAAATACCTTTCATAAGACAAAATTTATAAAACAAGTAATATTACAATGCACCTTAGGAAATCATAATTTTACAGAACTTTGGGAAAACTGACCATCAATACAAATAATCACTAAAATATTCCTCCTTGCAGGTATATTGATAATCGATGTCCCATATATAGAACTATGGATGTCCCTCTCTGAGGATTTGGCACAAAAAATAGTTTCCATCAATCCTTAATATCAAGTGGATTCTGGTTCATCATTAACCAGCTTGATGCACAGTAATTTAGACAGAACAGATGTTTAAATAGGGACACAGCCATAACACCCCAAGAAGAATATTAATGTGATGTAGGTATATGTGCAAAAATGCCCTCAGTTAAGTAGGAACGAAAGTGCGTCGGAACCTTTGTGTTTATTACGTTGAAGCGGTGGAATGCTGCGTGCGCGTCCGACAAAAACGTAAACAAATTATTCAAGCCATCAGTGGACTTTAAACTTTCATTATGTCAGTACTAACGCTATGATATATATTTGTATATATATACACAGCTTGTTGTTTAACATTATGCACTTTTAACGGTTGTTCCGAATAAAAGTGAACACTTCGCGGAAGCGTCAGTTCTCCGTTTGAAAATGGTAAGTTCTAACTTCCAGCTGTTAACGTACTTGTTAGCTAGCTAGCTACCTAATTACACAGTAACGTTAGTCAAACAGGCTATTAAAGTTAAAATATGTTCAGGTATGAGCACTGTAAATAAATAAATTAAATGAGTTATGTTGAAATGAGTACCCAAGGAAAAATCTTAGGAAAATGCAGACCTGTAAAATAAAGCAATACCAAAACGAGTTTTTCCCTGGCTTTACATGCAGATATATCACATTCCCTCGATCTACACACCGGTGCGGTCCGTATTGGCAATCTGGCACCAGCTGACCAAGGCTGAGGTGAGGAAGCTCTCCTGAATAAAGACAAATGGAATTTTATTTCAGAAACTGTACTTAGCTGTAATTCTGGCTTGAAAGTATCTGTGATTGGGAGCACTGAACATAAATACTTGTATTTATGTGCACACAGTCAAAAAAAGATTATGTCTGACTAAAGACATCATCTTTGGATGCCTCTTCACATGTCTGAAAACTTACATGAACTCAGTAATAACTATAGTGCAAGCATGTAACATATTTCTGAAGTCTGCCTTTGCCTCCCATCACTCTCCTACTGTTCTGCTCTCTGGATAAACATGCACTGTAAGACTAAACTTTTCTTTTTCAGATCCCAGAGCTGGCCAAGTGCTCGGTGCTGATGAAGGAGCGCAGCAGGGTGGAGGAAACAATCCACGCCATGCAGCGAGCAGGTGCAGGCAGCCTGCAGGTGAGTAAAGTCCAGAATTTCATCAGCAGTAAGAATACTTTCAGAGCAGAATTCAGTCAAATACAGGAATTGACACTAAAGCATATTAAACTTAAGAGCAAAACATAAGAGGTGGAGGGTGACACATATAGCCAACAGTTACATATGCTTGGAGAGTTTACTTTAATAAAATGCATCAAGGGTTACCCGCTGTCAGAACCAATGTTTACCTAATTAAGATAAGAAAACCTTTTTGATGGAATGGGATATAACGTATAGCAAAAGGTGAAAGGTAGTAATGTAATATAAGGTAAAATGTAGTACAGCAGTATAACATAGCGTGTATAATATAGTACACTAAGTGGTGTATTGTGTGTGTGTGTATATATATACATTGGGGTACAAAAGTTTGGGCACCCCAGAAGAAGAAGCCAAGAAAAAAATTTCCAAAAGGCATCATATGACAGATTAGACATTCGTATTATGTCACAAAAAGTTAGATTTTATTTCCATCATTTACACTTTCAAAATAACAGAAAACAAAAAAATGGCGTCTGCAAAACTTTGGGCACCCTCCAGAGTTAATACCTTGTACTGCCCCCTTTGGCAAGTATCACAGCTTGGAAACACTTCTTGTAGCCAGCCAAGAGTCTTTCAATTCTTGTTTGAGGTATCTTCGCCCATTCTTCCTTACAAAAGTCTTCCAGTTCTTTGAGATTTCTGGGCTGTCTGTCACGCACTGCTCTTTTAAGGTCTATCCATAGATTTTAATTATGTTGAGGTCAGGAGCTTGTGAAGGCCATGGCAAAACCTTCAGGTTACGCCTCTTGATGTAATCCACCATGGATTTTGAGGTGTGTTTAGGATCATTATCCATTTGTAGAAGCCATCCTCTCTTTAACTTCAGCTTTTTCACAGATGGCATCAAGTTAGCGTCCAAAATTTGCTGAAATTTCATTTAATCCATATTTCCTTCTACTTGTGAAATGTTCCCTGTGCCACTGGCTGCAATACAACCCCAAAGCATGATTGATCCCCCATGCTTAACAGTTGGACAGAGGTTCTTTTTATTAAATTCTGTGCCCTTTCTTCTCCAAACGTACCTTTGCTCATTGCGGCCAAAAAGTTCTATTTTAACTTCATCGGTCCACAGAACTTGTTCCCACAATGCATCAGACTTGTCTATATGTTCATTTGCAAACTTCAAACGCACATTTTTGTGGTGAGGACGTAGAAGAGGTTTTCTTCTGATGACTCTTCCGTGAAGACCATATTTGTACAAGTATCTCTATATAGTGGAATGGTGTACCATAACTCCAGTGTGCCAGGTTTTTCTGGATGGATCGTGCAGTCAAACGTGGGTTTTGACTTGCTTTTCTCACAATCTTGCGAGCTGTTCTGTCTGATATTTTTCTTGGTCTTCCAGATCTTGCTTTAACTTCCACTGTTCCTGATGACTGACATTTCTTGATTATATTCCAAACAGAGGATATTGGCATCTGAAAACACTTTGCTATCTTCTTACAGCCTTCTCCTGCTTTGTGAGCGTCAACTATTTTCAGTTTCAGTTTTCTAGACAACTGCTTAGAAGAAGCCATGGTGCTGATTGTTGGGGCAAGGTCAGATGAGTCTGGGCATTTAAGACCTTAAGAGTGACATCACCTGGTCTTTCCAGACGATGATTGAGAACAATCCATGACACTGTCAGGTCTCAGCTTTCCAAAGGGGGCGGTGCATGCTATAAACTCTGCAGGGTGCCCAAACTTTTGCAGATGCTATTTTTTTGTTCTCTGTTATTTTGAAAGTGTAAATGATGGAAATAAAATCTAACTTTTTTGTGACATAATATACGAATGTCTAATCTGTCATTTGATGCCTTTAGGAGATTTTTCCATCTTTTCTTGGCTTCTTTATGAACATTAATACAAATTTTTACCTGGTGTGCCCAAACTTTCCAACCCCACTCTACATGTGTGTTAGCCGAGTGAAAGAGTACTATTTTTCTGATCGAAATAGTTATATTTCCTCAGGTAATCTCAGACTTTGATATGACGCTGACCAGATTTGCCCACAATGGAAAGAGAGTTCCTACCACGCACAGTAAGCACTCAGATAACTGACTCTTTGAAAATATATTCTGCATCTTGGCCAAATCGTGTTCTTATGATGGAATCTGCACATTTCCATTATTACATGCAAATGATTTGTTTGCATTTATGCATTTTTTTACTTTTCTCATTATTTTTTACAAACCTATTTCCCCTCATTTAACCAGACATCCTGGATAACCAGTTGTTGATCGATGAAGATTGCACTAAAAAGGTAAATATTATTTCATTAGGCTTAGGGTATTATGAAAAAAAATCACTTTATCTGGGATATGGGGTGTTATTTTATGTCTCTGGTGCTTCCACACGCATGCAAACTTGAAAAAAGTTAAAAGTGCGCCCTGGTTTAGAAGAAGTCTCTCGGCTAATCCTGCCTTGTACTGACCGAAGTTTCAGAAATAGCTAGCTAGCTGATGTTATCATTACCTAGCTACCGTGCATGTGTGACTCCCAACAAAGACGGTACAGAAGTGAGATGTCTCACTCTGTAGCTAAAACAGAGACCTGAACACACAGGGTGAAAAGAGGAGCTGCAGCAATGTGCAGTACAACAAAAATATGGTGTTTTTTGAAAATGAAACCATGTAAACCTATTCTGGTGCAACCTCTAAATACAATTATGAATCTGAAAAATAGCATAATATGGGCACTTTAAAAAGTACAATTTGAAATATAAAAGGCCCATTTTAGACTTGTATAATTGTTCCCACTGCAGTAACTGCAGCTATTGTGCTTGTGTGAAATTATATTTACAAATCCAAATTTTTATTTAGACCATGAACTGCTAGATAAACAAATGTTCGCTGGTCTGCAATTCTCTCAGCAAGTCCATGCTGACACAGACTTTGCAGGAGGTCTGTAAATGGTTAGTATGTTTTGTTGGTCCACTGCAGATGAGGGAGCTGTTGAACACCTACTATCCCATAGAGATTGATGCTAGCAGGACTACAGAAGAAAAGCTGCCTCTCATGGTGGAGTGGTAAGAAACAAAGAGACCAATCTAATTAATAGCACCTGTCTATTTCAATTGAATTAAAGTCTAATTTTACAATGACAAACCATGCGCTAGGGCTGCACAATATATAGTTTTTTATTGTTATTGTATTATCTGGCACCATATACACTTCACAAAAGGCTGTGACACATTGCGATAGACACTCAGAGATTTTTGTGTATGTTGAAAGAAAATATCAGTAGAAACTGTTTAAAAAGATACTGTCATTCTTTTTTAATGGTGCCTTTTATATTCAATTTAGTGTTAGTTTTGTTTAATAAGATAATGTTGGAAAGTATTTCCTTTCGTTTGTTTTAGAGGGGTTGTGGTGATGACTTAGTTGCGGTTTAATTAAGTAGCAAGGGAAGGTCGTATACACCTTGGCAGATATCAGATCCGCCCGTTACCTTTTATATATTTTGCGTGATGTGCTCTTCCCTTGCTGTTTGGTGTAAGGTGAATTGTTACAAATTCAACAAGCAATTTTTTGTATTTTAGCAGAATACTGAAAGCAGTAGCAATGCAGAACTGAGTACGCTTTAATATCTGTTTATTCATCACAAGAAGTATCGTTATCGTAATATTCAACAACCGGATCGCATAATTTCCTCATATCGTGCAGCCCTACCATGCACTGTGACTTTTCTCAGTGGAGCAGTTCAATTCAGATCTGATAACATTTTAACTGTCAGTATTTAAAGTTCCAATTCCTGAAATGACTAAAGAAAAGTTAACCAACCCCAAGCCTGATTGAAATGTTACATTTGTGTTGTGCTGCTTTGTGCAGGTGGACTAAAGTACACGAGCTGCTGATTCAGCAGAGGATCAGGAAGGACATGCTGGCCCAGGCTGTCAGGGAATCCAGCGCTATGCTCAGGTGTGCACTATGCTCAAATCTCACTGGTTTCCAGTGGTGGAAAGTAACCAAGTACATTCACTCAAGGACTGTACTTAAGTACAAATTTAAGGGATTTGAACTTTACTTGAGTGCTTCATCTATGCCTGACAGATCCAAATATTGTACTTTCTTTAGCTTTAGTTGTCATAAACTTCCTGTCCGGTGAAAACCATGTATCTCCAAATATGGTGATTTGGAATTTTTCTAATTAACATAAGGATCAAGTGTTCCTTTGTTGATTGAGAAAATTCTCCTACTTCTAAAGCTAAATAAACTATTATTGGTATTTTCATAAAGCTGAAAATATGGATGTTTTTCAGAGCTCATGAAAAGTTGACTTTTTAGAGATACGTTGTTCTCACGGGACAGAGACGCTACAAAAATATGATGATCTTATAGAATATGATACAGTACAGTATTGCTGTAGATCAAAGTATATAAAGGAGTCAAAATTAGCACAACCTTAAAAATCTACAGCAGTAAACTGCAACATACACATTAATGCAACAGTGATATCAATCCAATAACATGTGTGGAAAACACTGACAGGGAACATTTTTCTGCATAATTAATACTTTTACTTTTATATATTTTGCTGATAAAATGTACATACCTATACTTAAGTAAGATTTTGAATGCAGGATTTTTATTTGTAGTGGAGTATTATTACAAATGGTATTAGTATTTTTACTTAAGTAAGGGATCTGAATACAGTTTTTCTACCAGTGACTGGTTCGGTTCTATAGCGAACATGTCAAGTTTATTCCATTGTCATGCACAAAAACAACTCTGAACTGAAAACATTACAACATGATAATCGTGTTGGCTATAATTGATAAACAATAAGTTGTGCATTAGTGAAAACAATACACGTTGAACATAGTTTACACAAATCTAACTTCTTGTTTTACTATTTGACAACATGTTCTGGAACACTTGCTCAGGATAATTCAAATTTCTCTCATACAGTAATCCAAATGTTTTCTCAATTAGTCGTTGGTTCTTGTGTCTAATGGGTGGTGTGTGCGATTTCTTAAGGGACGGCTACAAAGTGTTTTTTGACCGTCTGACGGAGCAGCAGGTCCCTCTGTTGATCTTCTCGGCTGGTGTTGGAGACGTCTTGGAGGAGGTGATTCGACAGAACCACGTCTTCCGTCCCAATGTCCACATCATCTCCAACTACATGGACTTTGACCAGGCTGTGAGTTTGACCACACCTAGCTCTACTGTGATTTTGTGTCAAATGAATTATTATATGAAATGCCTTGTAAAATGTTTAAATAGTTGAGAAGATCTACCACTGTACCTTTTTTATTTAAAAAAAGAAAAAAACGTAACTTTAAACATACCAATGATACCAAAAGCATTTTTCCTATCGGTTTATTGATTTTAAGGCATGGGAAATGGTAACAGAAAAAAATGAATTAGATGAAGCTAATTTGGAGCTAATAAGAGCAAGCAGTAATACTAGTAGAGTATTTTCCTTCATGATATTACGTTTCTATGTCTCTTTTTTTATCTCTGTTCTATTTAGCACATTACAATTCCTCTTGGTTGCTAATAGAGATCAGTAAAAGTATTTAAACATACATGAGTTAACTCCACCAGCTTCAGTCTTTGTTTGAGAGTTACAGTAACCTTTACTGAACATTGTGTTGTTAATAAGGGGGTCTTGCGAGCCTTTAAAGGACAGCTGATCCACACCTTCAACAAAAGGGACGGTGCTCTGTCACATGCAGCTGGCCTTAGGGAGCTGCACGGGCGACCCAACTTGCTGCTGCTGGGAGACTCTTTAGGAGACCTGACCATGGCTGACGGCGTGTCAGAGCAACAGAACATCCTCACCATCGGCTACCTCAACGACCAGGTCAGACTCATGGATAGCGTTGTTCCTTATATCAACACGTTGAGGTTTAGAATTTAGGTTCTCAGTGTCTGCATTCTCTATCTCAGGTAGACGAGAGAAAAGAGTCGTACATCAACTCCTTTGACATCGTACTGGTGAAGGACGAGACGATGGACGTTCCCAACGCCGTCCTCAGATATATAACCTCATCAAGAGACAGGAAGTAAGAGGCACACGGAGGGACATCATGACAACATACACAGATGGACTTGTTCACTCCATTCACCGTGCTTCATGTTGGACAATTGCACATCATCACTTACCTCAAATCCCAACTTGAAACTTTTTATTATTACACTCTGTGTTTTTACTGTATATCAAAGCCATCCTACCAAAGTCCAGATGTTTAAAAGATCTAAATTAGGTCATGCATTTGCAACTTAGTTTAGAAGAATCTGTGATTTGTGCCAGTATTGCAACTTCACAGTTAGGGGGCTGGGTAAAACTCTTTTCTTCCTGCTGTTTAATTTGTTTGAGGGAATCCTCACAATGTCTTGATGAAAACATTACTGCCAGAAAGGTAACGTACATAATAACAGAACTTATTGCAGGGATAATTTATATGGTCTTTTTTCAAATGCATAAAAGAACATACATTGCAGTACCAGCAACCTTTTAAACATATCCATATAAACAATTACAGGGTGTATTTCTAAATTTCTGTCTTCCTTTTCAGTACAAAAGCACGTTCTCATTTTTACTTTGTTGGTTTATAGTGTGAGGATGTGTTATACTACATATTGATGCTGTTCTGGTGTGTTTTGTGATATTGTGTTACTGTATATTACATTGTAATGTATTATTATTAGTTTAATTGCCAGGTGCAACTAACTTGACAGTGATGGTACGGTCTTGAAGCTACTGTAGTTATTAAGAGCCATTTTCTTTACCTGTGACAGTGAAGACAAACATGTTAATGCCAGCATCAAACACAATGCTACAGCAGAGCAGTATACCTAATGAGTGTTTTGTCTTGAAACTGAAACACGGTGGCTGCTAGAAATTAGGACTTAATATTGAGCTAGTTGCACTTTACTATAAGTGTCAGAGTAAAGATTAATATGGACTCACTTGCAAGTGTGCTGTTCTCAGCAGAAGGTATAGTTCACATTTTTAAATCCTAGTAAAAAGCAGAAAACGAAAAGGGATTGTCCCTTGAATTCCTTGACTATGTAATAACCTTTTGTCTCCAACAGAAATTCCATGTAAGTCATATGGGAGTCTAAAAAATGTGAACTATCCCTTTAATCAACATTTTATCTCTGTATTCTACTAATAATTTCTTGCGATGCAGTCTTTGACCGTAAGGTGGTCATCAGTTTGATAGATGAGGAACAGTGAATCATGATGTATATTTTACATTATTATATTAGAGATGCATCAATACTAATGATACTTATATTCTTTTTTTTTAAATCTTTTTTAAAGACCCTAAGAGTTTCCCACGTATATACACCAAAAACAATGCATTTCTTTAGTCTTAGCACATATCCAGGTGTACAACATGTTGAGATTTTCAGATATTTGACATTGATTTCCAATGCCCTTTTTCACAAATAGTTTTCGGCCTTTTTAAAAGCTGCTCATAGAAATTGGGAATTTTGGGTGCAGGATGCAGAGTGGCACTTTTTTTTTTTTTTTTAGAAATGGTCGTCTTGTTTTACTGTCAATATGTGGCATATTTCTGATCCTTTTTAATAAACAAAAACAAAAGATGATCACGTAGAAGAATTAGTTCAGCATTGCACTTTTGGTCAGTTTGAAGAAAAAACGTCTTAAAATCCAATCAGGATAACCAGATCTATCTTTATTATGCCATATATTGTTCCTTGTCAAAAAGTGACGCCTACATTACCCACAGTGTAACTGAATTGGAGAAAATTAGGAGATTCAAAACAATTTTCTTTTTCTAACAAACTTAGAAAAAGAAAATTATAATTAAAGTTATTATGATTAATGGTCCTTTTAAGGTTCAATAAAGGTGCTTCTTTGGTTTTCTGAAATACATCTATCAAAGACTAATAATCGATGTATGATTGTTAGTCAGAAATCCTCGAAAAAGACTTAAAACACATTCTTGTCTTGTATAGGAAATATTAAACGATGAAGATGATGAATGAAGGTGTATGTAAAAATATACATAAAGTCTGTTTATCCCTGAGAGAACTCCTCATGTCTCACCTCTTTCCTTGTCCTCATTGGCCTTCAGTTGGAGCTTTTTAGAAAATTAAAGAATATTGTTTAGACTTTATTTTCAGAATTCTTAAAGTCAGAATTATGACTTTTTTTCTCAGAATTCTGACTTTAAACTCAGAACTCAAATACATTTTTCACATGTGGCCCAGTCATCTTCCGTACTCTTAGATTGGCATAATATATTACATTATATTATCTTATCTAGCAGAGGTAGAACTAATTGTGATACCTTATAATGCACATGTTTCTTTTTTATTATTCCATTTATTTTTTCAACATATTATACTAAGGCTTTTTTTATGACTTTTTTTCAACATGCTATGACTTTTGTTTACTATTTTATTAATTTTTCGACCTGCTATTCTATGACTTTTTTTGACATACTATACTTCAACTTTTTTGGACATGATATTAATACTATGATTTTTTTGACATAGGCAAGGCAAGGCAAGGCAGCTTTATTTGTGTAGCACATTTAAGCAACAGGGCAATTCAAAGTGCTTTACACAAAATCAGTTAAAAACAATAAAAACAGTTAAAAGAAAATAAAACCCATAAAAAAACAGAAGAAACATTTCAAAAATAAAAACAGATAAAACACAGGAATAAAAGTTACAGTGCAGTATATAAAAGAATAAACAGTAAAGAAATGAGCATCATTTAAAGGAAGGCAACATCAAAAAGAAAGGTCTTCAGCATTGATTTAAAAGAACTGAGAGTAGCAGCAGACCTGCAGGTTTCTGGGAGTTTGTTCCAGATGTGAGGAGCATAGAAACTGAAAGCTGTACATAGTACATACTATATTATGACTTTTTTTCAACTTTACTATATGTAACACATTATATGTAACTGTTTTTTTCGATAAACAATAGTTTTATACTATGACTTTTTGTACATGCTATACCAGGAATTTTTATGACGTTTGATTTAGCAATAATGTGTAACACTTGTACATGTGACTTTTTTAACATACTATACAATGATGTGTTTCCGACTTTTTTGAACATACTTTTTTTTAACGGTCTATACTGTCCTTTTTTGACAAGTTTTGACCTACTATGCTATGACTTTTTTCCACTTTTTTCGATGCATATTACATACTATGCTATGACTTTTTTATGACTTGTTTTTTATTGACGTTTTTCAACATACTATACTAGAGTTTTTTTTCAACATACTATACTATGACTTTTTGATGTACAATACTATGACTTTTTGACATACTATAAGTTTTTTTAAACATTTTTGACATACTATACAGTTACTTTTTTATTACTTTTTTCTACTTTTTGACATCTTAAACTATGTCTTTTTAATTACTTTTTTCGACATGCCATACTAGGACTTTTTTCAACATACTATACTATGACTTTTTTTCAAAGTACTATACCAGGACTTTTTTATGACATTTTTTTCAACATACCATGCTGACTTTTAGTTGACTTTTTTGATGTACTATACTAGGACTGTTTTTAACATACTATACTAGGACTGTTTTCAACATACCATGCTATGACTTTTTTCAACATTTTTCGGCATACTATGCTATGACTTTTTTCACATACTACACAATGACTTTTTAATGACCTTTTTTGAATTGCCAAACTATGACTTTTTTCAACATACTATAATAGGATGTTTTATGACTTTTTTTCGACATACCATGCTATGACATTTATTTTACTTTTTCAACATATTATACTATGACTTTTTTCTACATACTATACCCTATGACTTTTTATGACATTTTTTACATGCTATACTATGACTTTTTTGGACATGCCATAATATGACTGTTATTGACTTTTTTTACATACTATACTATAACTTTTTTGACAGACAATTATTTATTTTTTGACATCCTATATGCAACAACTTTTTTATGACTTTTTTCAACATACTACACTAGAACTTTTTATAACTTTGTTCGACATACTATGACTCTTTTCAACTTTTTTTGACATACTATACTACAACTTTTTGTGACATTTTTCAAAAGACAATACTATGTATTTTTAATTTTTTTGACATACTATACTATAACTTTTTTTGTCATACTATACTATGACTTTTTTTTTACTTTTTTTACATGCTATATGCTATGACTTTTTATGACTTATCTTGATTTTTTTCAACATACTATACTAGGACTTGTTTATGGCTTTTTTTTACATGCTTTAACCTTTTTATGATTTTCTTTGCCATGCTATACTATGACTTTTTTCGACATACTATACTACAACTTTTTTGTGACATTTTTCAAAAGACAATACTATGTATTTTTTTGACATACTGTACTATGACTTTTTTTGTCATACTATACTATGACTACATATATGCTACTTTTTTATGTCATACTATACTATGACTTTTTTGACATGCTTTACAATGCCTTTTTTGCCATGCCATACTATGAGTGTTTTTGATTTTTTTCGACATACTGTACTATGACTTTTGTCAACATGCTATACTATGACTTTCTTAACATACTACACTACATTTTAACTTTTTTTGACATGCTATATGCTATAACTTATGTTAACATTTTTCAACATACTATACTAGTTTTTATGACTTTCTTCGACATACTATACTATGACTTTTTTTTACTTTTTTGACATCCTATATGCTACGACTTTTTTATGACTTTTTTCAACATACTATACTAGAACCTTTTATGACTTTGTTCAACATACTATGACTCTTTTCAACTTTTTTCGACATACTATTCTACAACTTTTTTGTGACATTTTTCAAAAGACAATACTATGTATTTTTTTTTTTTTGACATACTATACTATAACTTTTTTGTCATACTATACTATGACTTTTTTTTTTACTTTTTTGACATCCTATATGCAATAACTTTTTTCAACATACTATACTAGAACTTTTTATAACTTTGTTCGACATACTATAACTCTTTTCAACTTTTTTTGACATACTATACTACAACTTTTTTGTGACATTTTTCAAAAGACAATACTATGTATTTTTTATTTTTTTGACATACTATACTATAACTTTTTTTGTCATACTATACTATGACTTTTTTTTAAACTTTTTTTACATGCTATATGCTATGACTTTTTATGACTTATGTTGATTTTTTTCAACATACTATACTAGGACTTGTTTATGGCTTTTTTTTACATGCTTTAACCTTTTTATGATTTTCTTTGCCATGCTATACTATGACTTTTTTCGACATACTATACTACAACTTTTTTGTGACATTTTTCAAAAGACAATACTATGTATTTTTTATTTTTTTGACATACTATACTATAACTTTTTTTGTCATACTATACTATGACTTTTTTTACTTTTTTTACATGCTATATGCTATGACTTCTTATGACTTATGTTGATTTTTTTTCAACATACTATACTAGGACTTGTTTATGGCTTTTTTTTACATGCTATATGCTATGACTTTTTATGACTTATGTTGATTTTTTTTCAACATACTATACTAGGACTTGTTTATGGCTTTTTTTTACATGCTATAACCTTTTTATGATTTTCTTTGCCATGCTATACTATGACTTTTTTCGACATACTATACTATGACATTTTTTAAAAACTTTTTTAATCATACTATACGATGACTTTTTTTGACATACTATACTGTGACTTTTTAAAAACCTTTTTCATCATACTATACTATGACTTTTTTGACATGCTTTACAATGCCTTTTTGCCATGCCATACTATGAGTGTTTTTGATTTTTTTCGACATACTGTACTATGACTTTTGTCAACATGCTATACTATGACTTTCTTAACATACTACATTACATTTTAACTTTTTTTGACATGCTATATGCTATAACTTATGTTAACCTTTTTCAACATACTATACTAGGAGTTTTATGACTTTCTTCGACATGCTATACTATGATTTTTTTTTGTCATACTATACTTTGACTTTTTTGGACATGCCATACTATAAGTGTTTTTGGCTTTTTCAACATTCTATACTTTGACTTTTTTCCAACTTTTTCAACATACTATACTATGACTTTTTTACAACTTTTTTTTGACATCCTATATGCTATGACTTTTTTATGACTTTGTTCAACACACTATGCTATAACTTTTTTGGACATACTATACTACAACTTTTTTGTGACATTTTTCAAAAGACAATACTATGTATTTTTTATTTTTTTGACATATTATACTATAACTTTTTTTGTCATACTATACTATGACTTTTTTGACATGCCATATGCTATGACTTTTTATGACTTATGTTGATTTTTTTCATCATACTATACTATGACTTTTTTTGACATGCTTTACAATGCCTTTTTTTGCCATGCCATACTATGAGTGTTTTTGATTTTTTTCGACATACTGTACTATGACTTTTGTCAACATGCTATACTATGACTTTCTTAACATACTACACTACATTTTAACTTTTTTTGACATGCTATATGCTATAACTTATGTTGACTTTTTTCAACATACTATACTAGGAGTTTTTATGACTTTCTTCGACATGATGTACTATGACTTTTTTCCAACTTTTTTTTTAATGTACTATACTATGACTTTTTTTTAAACTTTTTTGACATCCTATATGCTACGACTTTTTTATGACTTTTTTCAACATACTTTACTAGAACTTTTTATGACTTTGTTCAACATACTATGACTCTTTTCAACTTTTTTGTGACATTTTTCAAAAGACAATACTATGTATTTTGTCAACATGCTATACTGGACTTTTCATAACTTTTTTTGACATGCTATATGCTATAACTTATGTTGACTTTTTTTGTCATACTATATTATGACTTTTTTGTACATGCCATACTATGACTGTTTTTGGCTTTTTCAACATACTATACAATGACTTTTTTCCAACTTTTTGTTGACATACTATACTATGACTTTTTTGACATACTATTATTTTTTTAACTTTTTTGACATCCTATATGCTACGACTTTTTTATGACTTTCTTCGACATGCTATACTATGACCTTTTTTGTCATACTATACTATGACTGTTTTTGACTTTTTCAACATACTATACTGTGACATTTTTTCCAACTTTTTTGACATATTATACCATGACTTTTTTCCAACTTTTTTCGATATACTATACTATGACTTTTTTGACATACTATACTATTAATTTTTTCAACATACTATACCATGACTTTTTTTTTTTTGACATGCTATGTGCTATGATTTTTTTGAAATACAATAAAATTACTTTTTTCATATTTTTTTGACATACTATACTATGACTTTTTCATGATTTTTTTTGACATACTATACTATGACTTTTTTTTTTAACATAATATACCATGACGTTTTTATGACTTTTTCAACATACTATGACTTTTTACTTTTTTGACATGCTATATACTGTGACCTTTGTTGACTTTTTGAGATATTATGACTTTTTTGACATACTATACTATGACTTTTTTGACATGCTACATGCCATGACTTTTATATGATGTTTTTTCAACATACTATACTCTGCCTTTTTTGTCATACTACGCTATGACTTTTTTTGGACAAACTACACTATGAATTTATTTTTTTATTATGCTATATAGTATGACTTTTTTTTCAACATTCATGGTAAAATGTCTGACTTGACCACAGCTTTTTGTCATCTCAAACAAGCCTAATGGCAAGCTGCCTCCATGATGACATTCAGTTCCAACCAACCAACCAGGAAACAGTGACATACTGTACTATACTATGACTTTATTCCAAAATGTTATACAAGGATTTTTATGACATTTTTATGACATACTTTATCAAAACTTTTTTGGCATACTAAACATTTTTTTACTTCTTTTGAAATATAGTATTAATTCAATTACCTTTTTCAACATACTATACTTTTTTTCAACATTCTGTATTAGGACTTTTTTTGCCATACTATATTACGAGTTATTTTGACATTTACTTTTTTCAACATAGTTTAGTTTAATCATAAAAAGCACGTATGTCGACAAAGTAATTAAAGTCATGGTATGGTATGTCAAAAGAAGTCAAAAAGGTCATAGTATAGCATGTTGAAAAAGTATTTGTCGAAAAATGTCAAAAAGTCATAGTATCTCAGTCAAAAATTCATAAAAAGTCATAGTGTAGTATCTCAAAAAAAAGAAATCACAGTTAAATGTTGACAAAATTTATCAAAAGTCAAGTTTGTCAAAAAAAGTTAAAGTAGTTAGAATAGTATGTCCAAAAATTGTAAGATTAAGTAATTGTCATAAAGTAAAACTCTGTAAAATATGTTGAAAAAGTCTTGAAAAAGTCATAGTAAAATACATTGAGAAAAAATGTTTCAAAAAGTCTTAGTATAGTATGTCAAAAGTCGATTCAAAAAGTCATAGTACAAGTATGTCAAGTTTTTATAAATGTATAACATAGTATGTCATAAAGAATCTTAAGTCATTGTATAAAAGTTGAAAAAGGTCAGAATGTCAATTTCTTTTATTTAAAAGTTATAGTATAGTTTGTCAAATGTCATTGTATAGCATTATGAAATAGTAATGTATGGTATGTCGAAAGTCTTTAAGTCATAGTGTAGAATGTCAAAATAGTAATAAAAAAAAAGTTGTAGTATGTCTGGAGAAAAACATTCCATGACATCCTATAGAAGGAAATAAGTTTTTAGGCCTTAAGATTTTTTCCTAGCTGCATCTTGCACCAAAAAGTGAAGCTTTAAAATGTTTTGGTATATGCACCTCTCTTTTTGTCATAAATACATTTCAGATGTCAGACATTTTCTTACAAACAGTTTAATTCGTGTGACTTTCAAGGACAAATAAAAGGTGCTTGTTTGGTTTGAAAATATTTTGAAATACATCTGTCAAAAACAAACAATCGTACAACACAGAAATCCACAAAAAAAAGACTTTGCAATATTTTCTTGTCATTTAAGAAGACTGTCCAATGTGGTATAGAAAGTTTTAAACCATGATGATGTATGGAAAAAGTCTCTCGTTGCTTGTTTTTAAGGTGTTGGGGTTGATCCCTGAGAGAATAGAAGCATTTGTCCTCATTACAACTCCTCATGCCTCGCAGCTTCCCTTTCCTTGTCCTCATCAACCTTCAGTTTGAGCTCGTCGGCCGTGATCACCCCGTCTTTATTGCGGTCCTGGTTGTGGAACATGTCGGTAATAACGTGCTCCATGATTTGTCCAGGCTTTATACGACCTTTGCCCTCCGCCACCTGCAGCTTGATGAACTCCCCAAACTAAAATGTGTCAAGAGATAAAAGAGCATCATTGATCATTTTATGGCATACTATACAATTACTTTTGTGACATGACATAACATTCTATAACATTTTAATGTTATGATTGATGATTTTATTTTTATGGCATAATATATTATGAACTTCCTCATGTCATACTATACTTTGACTTCTTTTATTATATACTACCAGGGGTTCTCAAGGTTTTGATATCTGAGAGTATTTTTACATTGTGATATGGCTACTTTTAGTCAAGGAGAGGATCTGATTACTTCTTTGGACAGAAAATCTACAGTTTCCATTAAATAATTTGGTTAAATGTGTTAAATAAATACTTTTGAGGGCCCTTGTGAAATGAAATGAAATTAAAAAATCTGCCATGTGAAATAATGTGGGTGGGGGAAATACTGTCAGCAAGAACGTACCTCCTCCTGTGGCACCTCTTCGTTCTTGTTGAAATCAAGGGCTGCAAAAAGGTCTTCAGGGCTATCCTCCAGCCACACAAACAGGTAACCAGGCGGAACTCCCTTCTCAAAGCTCACCAGTTCAATGTCAAAGACCAACACAGCACTGCCTGGCACACCAGTAGCTGACAAATAGAAAGCAAAAAAAACACTGTTAACTGGTTTACCGCTTAATATTTTAGTAAATTTAAAATTCAAAGCACAGGACTTAAAGAGGCCTTCAAGAGGGTTCGGAAATAAAATTATAATAAATTAAAACTATACGGATATTGAGAGTATTGTGAGTCTCACCTCCTTTTTCTCCGTGGCCGAGGTGAGGTGGCACCGTTATCACCCTCTTCTCTCCCACACACATGCCTCGCAAGCCTGCGTCCAGCCCATCGATCACCTTGTCCGAGCCTAGCACTGCATCCTGAAGGCTCTCATAGTCGTGTCTGAGGAAAAAGTTGATTGGACATATTAAAGTGATTACTAAAGTGATTATGTAATATCAGTGTTGAAAACATGGGATGTCTGGATGACTCACGAGGAAAAGAGTGGTGTGCCGTCCACCAGGGTGCAGTTGTAGTGATAGCGGACAAGGTCGTTCTCCGCGGTGGTCTCATTACACGCCTCGGGTTTGTGGGTGATCTGGATGTTCACCGTGTCATTGGGGTTGTGGAAGTCGATGACCAGAATGTCAAAAACCAGCACAGCAGAAGGGGGAATGACGTCACCTGGACAGACCATACACAATTATTTAATCTCTGTAGTATCTCAGTGTTAATATACAACATTGTGAAATAATATATATATATATATATATATATATATATATATATATATATATATATATATATATATATATATATATATATATATATATATATACACACACACACACACACACACACACACACACACACACACACACACACACACACACACACATGCGTTTCCTTTATTTCCATGACATTGTAGATTATTACTGAAGGCATCAAAACTATGAATGAACACATGTGGAATTATGTACTTAACAAAAGTGTGAAATAACTGAAAACATGTCTTATATTCTAGTTTCTTCAAAGTAGCCACCCTTTGCTTTTTTGATAGGACTGCAAACCCTTGGTGTTCGCTCAATGAGCTTCATGCGGTAGTCACCTGAAATGGTTTTCACTTCTTGTCAGGGTTAATTAGTTGAATTTCTTGCCTTATTAATGGAGTTGGGACCATCAGTTGTGTTGTGCAGAAGTCAGGTTGATACACAGCCGACAGCCCTATTGGACAATTGCTAGAATTCATATTATGGCAAGAACCAATCAGCTAAGTAAAGAGAAACAAGTGGCCATCATTATTTTAAGAAATGAAGGTCAGTCAGTCTGGAAAATTGCAAAAACTTTTAATGTGTCCCCACGTGCTGTCGCAAAAACCATCAAGCGTTACAACGAAACTGGCTCACATGAAGACCACCCCAGGAAAGGGAGACCAAGAGTCACCTCTGCTGCTGAGGATAAGTTCATCTGAGTCACCAGCCTCAGAAATCGCAAGTTAACAACAGCTGAGATTAGAGACCAGATGAATACCACACAGAGTTCTAGCAGCAGAAGAGCACTTTGAAGAAAGTAGAATCTCAGACATGTTTTTTAGTTTAGCACTTGTTGGCCCTTTTGCCTTCACTCTGCAGCAGCAGCTCTGTTTGTAGGGAGTTGGGTTGGGAATCGGAGGGACGCTGGTTCAAGTCCCTATATGGACCGTTGTATGGTGGTGGATTGGTAGCTGGAGAGATGCCAGTTCACCTCCAGGGCACTCCCAAGGCACCAACCCCCCAATTGCTCGGGGCTCCTTTCTATGGGCAGCCTCCTCACTCTGACATCTCTTCATTTAGTGAATAGTGTATGTATAGGTACTGGGCATGTGTGTGTAATTCAGGCCTGTGTGTAATAACAACAGAGTGAAAATATTGTAAATTCCCCTTGCAGGATTAATAAAGTATACATTATTATTATAGTATACTATATAAATAAAATAATAGATACATATTCTGTTCATATTGAGATGCACCTAAAGTATGACCATGAAAGCATGCTACTCATTATGGTTAGGTTATCAGCTTTTCCTGACATTAACATAGTTTAGTCTGATTAACAAACTTATTGCAACGCTTGATCATTGTCATTCAATGTCTAAATTAATTATTCAATATTTCTTATAAAATGTCAAGACAGTTGTGGAAAAATGCTCATCACAATATTACCAGAGCCCAAAGTCAAATCAATTTTTTTTTTGTTTGTTTTGTTTGACTGACAGTCCAAAGGTATTTCATGAATAACGATGTTGCAATAAAACAGAAATAAATAAAGCAATTCTTAAAACTTAGGTTTATGAATTTTCTGTCAGCACTAATATTTACTAAAACAATAACTGCTAAAACAAAATTCCCTTTTTTGTATATTTATATCATAATCCAATTACTTTTTCCTGATTTTTAATGGGTTATTTTTCCAGAACCTTAACACTGTGTCAATGCAATCAATTCAATTATTTTGGACAGACCACTTACTGCAAGTTGCAATAAAGCTACAGTAACTCACCTGCTCCTTCCTCTCCATATGCCAGGTGTGGAGGGATAATGACCCTCCGCTTCTCCCCAGTGCAGACTCCCAGCAGGGCTTGGTCCATGCCTGCAATCACGTACCCCATCCCGATGTAGGTGTTGTATGTGCTGTTCCTCTGGTAGCTGATGGCAGTAACAAGAATGGGTTAATTTAAAAAAAATAACGTGGCTTTCATTTGAATTATATTTAAAGGTTCCATGAGATGGTTGTCTTTGGATGTTTTTATATAGGTCTTAGTGGTCCCCTAAAACTGTATCTGAAGTCTCTTTTCCAAAATCCAGCTTTGGTGCAGAATTACAGCCACTAGAGCCAGTCCCACAATGAGCTTTCCTTAGGACGTGCCATTTCTGTGTCTGTCGCTATGGGGGGGGCGCAATGTGGAGGGTGGGGTGTGTCCTTGACCACTTTGCTCGTTTGAAAGCCATGATGTCTCTTTTTTCTCATTGGCCGCCCAAATTCTCTGGGCAGGCAAAACAAAGAAAGAGGAGGTAACCTTGCTCCTTATGACCCCCAAAAATACACATCACAACATGTTTTTTGTTTAACTCAAAATATGTCAGTATTGGTGCAGCACGATTTTACTGAAGTGATGGGCTTAAAATATGATTGCATGTGTGTAGCTACAGAACAGTACAAATGGCTGTAATATAACTGGCAACTGAGTTACAGCTTTATGTCAGTGTGACCTGGGCTCACCTGGTGTCAAAGGTGACTCCGTTCAGGAAGGTACCATTGTAGTGGTACCGGACGTAATCCCCAACCACAGATTTGCGTGTGCACGACTCCGGCACCACCTGGTTCTCGATGGTGAGGTTATCCTTTGGGTTATGAATGTCAGCCAACAGGACGTCAAACACCAGGGTCGCCTGGGAGGGAATCTCCGTACCTGGTGAGCAGAGGGTTGAGAGTTTCAAACTTCACACTAACCGACATCTTAGCAACATGAAAGACAAGTATTATTTATGTTACCTTAATTACTTATTTCAATCTATTTATATAATAGAGTATAAAATAATTACAGATTCAACTAAAATAAAATATGGAATAAATAGACATTTCAATGTATTTATATGTTATGCTGTATTCGTACAACTGTAGTTGTTTAAAGATTTGACACCCTCTAAAAGCATTGCTCTATAGCGCTACTAGTGGAATAAACAAAACTCCACAGGGCAGCTTTAATATGCTATGTTTGTTCTATGTACTGTATATGCATTTTATTGATAAGATGTAATTTGGGGGATTTGCCTGTTGATTCCTTGCAACATTATTTTATTTCTCTGACCTCTAACTCCCTGGTGTTTGGAGAAGCAGGGTTTGGTTGCCAAGCAGGAACACCACATCCACTATCACTTCTCTTTAGCCCTTTTAGTTAACCATCATTTGTGCTTACCTGATCCTTTCTCTCCGTAGGCTTTGAAGGGCGGGATGACGATATTTCTGATCTCTCCCACACACATGCCCAGCAGGCCTTCATCCAGACCCTTAATTAGCCAACCCTCACCCACTAGGGAGTTGTGGGTCTGCTTCCTGGTGTAGCTACGTACAGTAGGGCTCATACAAGCGTAAAGTCAAACATACAACATACCTGGATGACAGTAAACATAACAAAGAGCTGTCAATGGGAAAGGGCTTTGTTTCTAAACATAGAGATGAGAATGAGATTTAGCTTCAAATAAGGACCTCTTTGCTGACTGATTTATTTACTGTTTTTAGGGTTACAACTGCTCATCACTCTCTATACTGTTTCATTAAAAGATCAGAATTTTGTTAGAACATTTTGGATGCCAACAGTCGCCCAGGCCATAATTTACCTGGAGTCGAAGACGGTGCCGTCGAGCAGAGTGCCGTTGAAATGGTAGCGCACAAAGTCAGTGCGCATCACCGAGCGTTGGCAGTCTTTGGGAGTGGTGATGGTTTTGGTGACAACCAGGTCGGCTTTGTTCCACAGATCCAACAGATGGATGTCAAACACAAGGGTGGCGTCTGGAGGAACCACGTCGCCTGTAAACATGGTTAGATTAACTATGTGGCATTACTGAGCAAAGACATCAGTGTTAAGAACTTTTTAGAAAAAGCAACACTATAATCCACATCCACCTTAAGTGAAAGCTTGGGAAATTACACTTTAAGTGGTCTTATTTCTGTAAATTACCACCCCAGTTGAAACATGATGTTGGGATATGGTTGTAATGGCGGTAAAGATCACTTGAACATCCAGGTTTAGCCATGCCTGCTGGTACTGAATGTGCTATCCACATGGTAATAATTGGAATATGATATATCAATACAGTTTAGCCATGCAGCAGCATGGCTCATAGCATGTTAGTCTGTTGACTTTGGTGATTACCTGACTTTTCATCGGGCATCACCAGCATGTCAATTTTTTCACTTATATGTGAAATATCTCAACATCTAAAGGATGGATTGGCACAAATTTGGATACAGGGATTCATTGTCCCCAGAGGACTTAGCCCACTGACTGGTGATACCCTAGCGCCACCATGAGGTTAGGTTTGGTGATTGCTTCTAATGCATCACCAGGCCAACATTTTGCTAATAAAATGTTTTATCATGATAACATGCTCAACTTAAATGGTGAACATGGAAACATTACATTACAACACTGTGCCTAAAGTACAGCCTAGCACATCGACAGTGTTTGTGTAATTACTCTCGCTGCCAGACGAGGGGGGTGGGGGGTAACAAGTAACTGCCACATAGACAACATGAAGCCTTCGGGGGCCCTGAGGTTCTGGGGCCACCTGAAAACTTCAATGCTAACTCCTGATTTCTGTAGAAAAACTGCTGTGTGGTAGTCTAACAAGTTATTTCAAAAACATCCTATTAATGTTAAACGATTGTATTAAGCAGTATTAAATTTGCATTTACCTGCACCGGTGCTTCCATAGGCCAGGTGGGGCGGGACAGTGATCGTTCTGCGCTCATTCACACACATGCCCTGCAGACCTTTATCAACGCCAGCGATGAGCCGGCCCTCCCCGAGCAGGCCCACCTTCGCGTCTCCTCTCTGATGGCTGTGAGGGAAAAGAAAACGTTAACAAAGACCGAGGAAATGACAGTAGTGGGTCAACTTTAAGAGGATGTAAGCTCTGGGGGAAACGCAGGACTATGTTTGTAGAAGATGCGTGTAGATATACGTATATTAATAAATTATTGCAAACTGATGACGTTAAATAGATTTCATCTTTTTTTTTTTTTTACTTTTCTGAACTAACACTACCCTTACTGAATCGAGTTTTAAGGCGTTTGCAGCACAATTACCAACTTTAAAGCAAAGAAAACAAAAGTAAAATTAATGCATTCCGAATTTCAGATAAAATGCGTTTTAACTTAGCCTACCTCGAATCAAACGTTTTCCCGTTGACAAATGTGGCGTTGTAGTGATAGCGAACATAATCGCCCTCTTTCGCTTCTCTTGCACAGATTGTGGGGATGAAGGCTCTGTCCACGACTACATCTCCCAACACGGGACTGGGATTACATTCCACGGGAGACCACGTAGTGAGGAGGAAAAATACAACGCAGCAGGCAAACATGTTTACAGGATAGAAGGATTCAAAACTACAAACAATAAGAAAAGCCAAAAAAATAGATAAACGTAAGGCGTGTGCGCTCTTTTCGCAGAGGGCCGAGGCTACAGATGTGGATCAGGGCAGCGGTGTCTGAATGCTGTAAACGTGGACAATCTCCAGGCTGCAGTGAGGACTTTTTACCAGAGGGAAGGAATGTCGGAGTTGGAAGTGGGAAGCGCCTCTGTCGAGTTAACCACATATGCAGGAGTAATACTTCCTTTGAAAAAATAAAATAAAATCACAATAGAAGGAATTGAACAGAACTATTCAAAACGTCTTTTTTTTGCCTAATACACAATATGTGTATGTAGTCTTTTTTAACGTAGGCCTATTTTGAGGTCGATAATTATGACTGGATTTGTTTTTTTTTTAAATTGCCTAATTTCTACTTTTATTTTGAAAACAAAGTCGCCGATCGTTATGTTTGTCTTGACTCTTCACCTTTTGCAGATCACAAAGAGACCCGCCTCTCTGGATCAGCCTCTCGGAGCCGTAAAGTGGCCCAAGATAGCCCCCAAAGTTTCAGCTTTTCCATTATTGCCGTGAAGATTTCTGAAATAGAAGCGCAAGTAGCGAAGAGTATTAACAAGTCCAGTTTAGTCTGCGAGGGAATTTGCATCCTGTCAAGCATCCGTGTCAATATGAATAACCCAAACTATTTGTGGGTAGAACAAGAACTGCTAAAAACAAAAAAAGCCTCTAATCCGTTACATTACACAGAACATATTATTAATCATAAACCCCGATAGAAATCATCCATAACGATGGGACTTCGGTTTATAAATCTCATCTGATGTTTTAATAATGATGTTTGTTAAAAGTGAACTTGCATTAGTGAGCAATTACCAGAACAAATAGGACAATGCGTGGCGGTCACTTTTACGCTCGCTTCTTGTGCCAAATATAGAAACAGAGTAGTGTGTGTCAGCTGTAGAAACCTGAGGAAGTAGCCTCAGAAATTCCTAATCCCGGAATTCCCACAGACCCTTAAGCACTTCAGCAGACCACCACACAGACACAGCAAACTAACAGGAGCCGACCGAAGAAGCAGACTATGTGGCACATCATCTTATCATGGTTGCATTTTGCGCTAAACGAGACGCGTTGTTGACGTTGCTTTGTTTGACCTTAGTCTTTATGACAGCCGCGCAATATGAAAACTACAATTTCAGAAATTTCCCCAAAGAGGAGCTCATGCCCGTCGCCACTGCGTATGGACTGGCTTTGGACAATTACGCAGCAGAGAAGTGGACGGAGTCAATCACGTATTTGGAATTGAGTTTGCGTTTGCACCGGCTTCTTAAAGAGAGTGTAAGATACTGCATGCTGCACTGCAATAGTAGCAAACGCGAAGAACCGTCCTTTACAGAAAGCCGGGACCTCCACTTCTACTGGCACGTTATGATGACAGCGTCCTGTCAGAAGAAGTGCAGAGCTCATTTCCCCGCGCTGCAGCTCCCTCCTCCCGGCAGAGAGATCTTGGAGGATTTCAGCAGAAGATCTCCCTACAGACACCTGCACTTTGCATACTCCAAGGTGAGACACCTATGTCACATGCCACATCATCCCTGAAAGATGTTCAACCTTAAAGGACGTTTTAAAACAAAATTGATTGAAATTACGTCATCATCTTTACATCATCTAACACAATGTACATGATATTTACTGGCTCAGGGCTGTTATGATCTTGGTCTATGAGTCTTTTTCCAGTCCATCTATACTTAAAACTAGCAAAGGTAAAGTGCCCCCAAATAACCATTAATATAGGTTTATTAGAATTAACTTGATAGTCTTGGCTTCTATATTTTACAGTTAACTTCTAGTATCATACCCAGTTTAAGAGAAACGAAATCAGTGTTTTTCCTTCAGTTGAATGACCTGCAGAGGGCTGTCCCATGTGCCTACACCTACCTCCAGAAGAACCCAGAAGACCAGGAGATGCACCAGCTGATGGAGAAGTACAAGAGCCAGTACGACCTGAGTGGCTACCTCACTGACCACGAGGAACAACCATATGAGGTGCAGACAACCTAGCCTCGGTTCTTCATTAAAAAAAAACATTTTCTGTTGAGAATATACGGCATACAGAGTTATGCAGTTTAACACTGACTTAACAGCAATAAAAATCTTCCCATCTCAGTTTCTGAAGTGAAAAACTGGATTAATAATGTCCTTTCTAGGCCTCCTTTCTGAGAGGAGTGAAACTCATCAATTCAGGTGAATACAACAGCAGTGTTGAACACATGGAGGAAGCTCTGAGGCTCTACCTCCAGGAGTATGATCTCTGTCAGGCAGACTGTGAAGGGATCTGTCAACTTCCACCACACAGTGACTTCTATGCAGTCATAGCAGGTTAGTATGCTGTATTTAAAAATTGTATCAAAATGAATAGAAAACACTTATGAAAGAGATGCAAAAGAGAGCAAAACTGGATTTAAGATGAAAACTTTAAGAAGTGGAAGGAAAATATTTTACTTTTCTAACCCACACTTCCTTTGTCTGACAGCATTAGTTACTTTTTTTAACACAAAAACACATAACAAGCATATAAAATACAACATATTGTCATAGATTAAACCAGTGGTTCCCTACCTTTTTGGCTTTAGAGTCCTTACAAGAGTGAACCATCTAGTTGGGTTCCCATCGTAATGTTTCAGATGTCTATTAGTTGTTTTTCTCCTTTCCTCTCTCATAAATCATCTTACAATTCCTCAGATTTGTCTTGTGATCCTTTAGAGGGGCACGACCCCTTTATTGGCAA
Organism: Percina caprodes; assembly: GCA_013375575.1. Taxonomy (NCBI): domain Eukaryota; kingdom Metazoa; phylum Chordata; class Actinopteri; order Perciformes; family Percidae; genus Percina; species Percina caprodes. Next base: position 6,437,095 of record JABXJD010000010.1, read on the forward strand.
CCAAAGGACTAAACTATGTAGTAAATGAAACTACCTTCACCTGATATATACTAATATATCAGTCACAGGGGCTGTTTTTTCAGCAAAATGAGTATTTTTATTTAAGTATGATTTTAAAAGCAGAATGTTTATTTATTTTTAACTTAAGTAAAGGGTCTGAATACTTCCACCACTTTCTCTGGTTTCATTGTATTACTAAATAATAAATAATCTCTGCTCTTCTTTTCCACAGAGGTTTCTGTTGACATATTACACTGTAAGCTGAAGTGTGAAGAAAACTTGCTGCCTAACATTGGGGGTTATTTTGTGGAGAAATTTGTGGCCACTATTTACCACTACCTCCAGTATGCCTACTATAAGTGTAAGTTTCCAACTGCAACTGAGCTTTCCATCACCGCTCTTGAATAATATCAACACTCATGTGTGTATCTGCTTTTTTTTCTGACCAGTAAACGATGGCCACAGTGCGTTGCCCTGTGTCTACAGCTACTTCCTGTTTGAACCTGAGGACCAGGTCATGAAGCAGAACCTGCTGTATTATAAAGCCTACAGTGAAGAGTGGGGCCTTCAGCACAACCACTTCACACCCAGGATGGTGAGAGGAATGGTCTCTGTCTAACTCAACAGCTCTTGATTTTGTATTTATGCCAAGAGTTTTATGTGAACAAAATAACTTTCAAAAGAGGAACTTATAATTTTAACCCAAGCCCCCACCCAAAAAAAAGCAAGCTAAGTGACCACAGACAGTTTGCCTTCAACTGCCATTTGTACTACAATAACACTGCCAGAACAAGAACATGGCCGAGATAAAAACTTAAACTGTTGAGTTAGAAGAACTAATTAAGGGCCACTAATTAAACATTTGTTCTCAGCTACTTTGAAGCAGCAGCTGGGACAAGCACTGAAAATTAGTTTGTTGTTCTCATACTCTTGTTGTGTGCTGATGATGTGTCTCCGTTTAAACAGGAAGCTCTCAAACACTACAACCGCACAGTCACTCAAAAGCAGATGCTGACATCTGCAAAGAAGTACTTAGAGTTGGATGACGAGGTAAGAGGAAAACTACATTACTTTTAAAAAGTGCATGTAATTTCCCTAAAATTAAGGGGGAAAAAACCTTTGACTTTAAGTAGCGTTGCTATTCTTTAGGACAAGAAAACAAAAGGCTTGTTAGTTAAATGTTGGAAAAAAGTAAAGAGAAATCTTTTTCTCAGGATTTTTTTGGTACAGAGGAAGCTGCACTTTTTGCCTCGGAGTCTCCCGATGTCGAGTTTGAAGAGATGGGAGACTACGAGGAATCCTTCTATGCTGACTGGAGGCAGCCAAAGGGCAAAGGAGATGCTGGGGAGTCAAATATCTGAAGAGAGCTGAGAGTGATTAAAACTGATTGGAAAATGTCAGTGTGATCATTAGTCAGTCAGTAATTTTAGAGAATAAAATAACCACAAAAAGAAATGCTGTTTTTTTTTTAAGATGAACTTTTACAGTGGGGTTCGAAAGTGTGGGCACCCCAGGTAAGAATTTGTATTAATGTGCATAAAGAAGCCAAGAAAAGATGGAAAAATCTCCGAAAGGCATCAAATGACAGATTAGACATTTGTTTAATATGTCACAAAAAGTTAGATTTTATTTCCATCATTTACACTTTCAAAATAACAGAAAACAAAAAAATTTGGCCACCCTGCAGAGTTTATACCATGCACCGCCCCCTTTCAAAAGCTGAGACCTGACAGTGTCGTGGATTGTTCTCAATCATCGTCTGGAAAGACCAGGTGATGTCACTCTTAAGGTTTTAAATGCCCAGACTCATCTGACCTTGCCCCAACAATCAGCACCATGGCTTCTTCTAAGCAGTTGCCTAGAAAACTGAAACTGAAAATAGTTGACGATCACAAAGCAGGAGAAGGCTGTAAGAAGATAGGAAAGCATTTTCAGATGCCAATATCCTCTGTTTGGAATATAATTAAGAAATGGCAGTCATCAGGAACAGTGGAAGTTAAAGCAAGATCTGGAAGACCAAGAAAAATATCAGACAGAGCAGCTCGCAGGATTGTGAGAAAAGCAAGTCAAAACCCATGTTTGACTGCACGATCCATCCAGAAAGACCTGCAGACACTGGAGTTGTGGTACACCGATACACTATAAAGAGATACTCGTAAAAATATGGTCTTCATGGAAGAGTCATCAGAAGAAAACCTCTTCTACGTCATCACCACAAAAATCAGCATTTGAAGTTTGCAAATGAACATATAGACAAGTCTGATGCATTGTGGGAACAAGTTCTGTGGACCGATGAAGTTAAAATAGAACTTTTTGGCCGGAATGAGCAAAGGTACGTTTGGAGAAGAAAGGAGACAGAATTTAATGAAAAGAACCTCTGTCCAACTGTTTAGCATGGGGGATCAATCATGCTTTGGGGTTGTATTGCAGCCAGTGGCACAGGGAACATTTCACGAGTAGAAGGAAATATGGATTAAATAAAATTTCAGCAAATTTTGGACACTAACTTGATGCCATCTGTGAAAAAGCGGAAGTTAAAGAGAGGATGGCTTCTATAAATGGATTATGATCCTAAACACACCTCAAAATCCACAATGGATTACATCTAGAGGTGTAAACTGAAGGTTTTGCCATGGCCTTCACAATCTCCTGTGCTCAACATGATTGAAAATCTATGGATAGACATTAAGAGAGCAGTGCGTGACAGACAGCCCAGAAATATCAAAGAACTGGAAGACTTTTCTAAGGAAGAATGGGCGAAGATACCTCAAACAAGAACTGAAAGACTCTTGGCTGGCTACAAGAAACGTTTCCAAGCTGTGATACTTGCCAAAGGGGGCAGTACAAGGTATTAACTCTGCAGGGTGCCCAAACTTTTGCAGACGCCATTTTTTGGTTTTCTGTTGTTTTGAAAGTGTAAATGATGGAAATAAAATCTAAGTTTTTGTGACATATTATACAAATGTCTAATCTGTCATTTGATGCCTTTAGGAGATTTTTCCATCTTTTCTTGGCTTCTTTATGCACATTAATACAAATTTTTACCTGGGGTGCCCAAACTTTCAAACCCCACTGTATGTGCTAATTTGTCTGTCTCACACACACACACACACACACACACACACACACACACACACACACACACACACACACACACACACACACACACACACACACACACACACACACACACACACACACACACACACACACACACACACACACACACACACACACACACACACACACACACGTAGATTAATTACTTGGCAAAGTTAAAAACATTTTTTCACAATTATTAGAAGCATTGTATTTACTAGATTTTATCTTTAAAAACGTGTAACTAGTAATCCTGTGAGACTAAACAATGTTGACTTCCATGTGTGAATGGAGGGTGGAGGATTGGGGAGTGGCCTTGACCAATAGTGAAGTTTGTGAATATGTTACATCATCACTAGATCAGTAACATCTTTGAAAAAAGAAAATGCTGTTAATTTTGGTGGTAAACTGACATTACTGTAAATACTAAGGGTAGTATTTAACATGTTATTGGAACTATTACATTAATGTGAGTTTCTAAGAAATTGTTCATGAGCATTTTAACAGCAGATGTACAAAACCTTTAATTGCAACTTGTGTGTTCAGTTAACTGAACATGAAAAAAAAATTAGAGTCTTTGCTAGCAGCTCTGCAAGGCTGTACTGAGGCACATCAATGCTTTGAGCTAAAGGCTAATGCTAGCATGGCAACATGCACACAATGGCAATGCTAACAGATTGAGGTTAAGCAAAGCTAAAAGGTATAAACTGCTATTCAGATAGCAAAACAGTGTTTCCACAACAAACATCCTGCAGAACTACAATCTTTTTTTTTTTTTTTTATAAACCGGATTTATACAACAGACAGACGTCCAATGGAACACACATTTATGGTTATTCAGATATGTTTTAATATGTAATTTTATTTACAATAATAAGAGTATTTACATTATGAGCTAATACTGGTTACCTTCCAGTGAGACTAAACAATGTTGACTTCCATGTGTGAATGGGGCCAAAATCCTTTGATAAGTTCAACTGCAGTGTGGCGGTAAACACAGTTTGACCTGAACTTTCAGCCAAGTCTGTCCTTGAGCATTGGATTTCATACAGCATGTACACGGAATTGAGATCATTAAAGGGATGCACATTGACATTTTAAATAAGACAATTTGCCTTTTTTTAAGCATCTTCTTTGTCAATTAGGAATGTCAAAGCTTTTTTTTTTTATTGTTTTAGAGGCAGAGAAAATGTCAACATATTCCCTTAATGCTACTGCAGGTTCATTGGCAGTGTAACTTGGATCATCTCTTGCGGCACCTGTGCTATTGTGCAGTTCCTTATAGTTATTTAGTGAAACCAAGCCTCACAAACAGTCTTTGTACATATGGTAATAACAATCACAGGAGGACATCTTCTAAACCTTTAAGCTTTTAGACTCTAATGTCCAGAGAGGATAAATGGAGTGAGTGATGCACATGAAAGCTGCAGAATACAACTTTTCATTTTAAAAGGGAGAATATTTTTCTGACATTTTTTAAATGAGCAAATTTATTGCTTATCATATGGATCTGTTCTGTCAGAAATAAATTATCTGACACCATTTAGAGATGAAGCACATTTGAGATTGACATTTCTACTATTACCTCAACTTGACTGAGCACATAGAAGCCAAATTATAATGTATGTGCATGTGTGTCATTGAAGGATATCCTGTGTTAAATCTGAGTTTGGATATCTGTGTCATAATTACGCAGCTTGAAAATATCTCAGAGGCAGATACGAAATATACAACACAAGCACATTTTTGTCTTGTAGCCCAAATGATCAGGCATTCTAGTATTTTAGAAACCAAGAGGCGCTCAAACTTCCCTAAACTGCAAAGATTAAAATCCTCTTTAGCTACTTATATCTTCAAAAACGAGCAGTTTTACGCTGAGAGGTTGAAAGAGTCTTTTCTCTCCAGACTTGTGCTTCCATTTAGAGCGGCAGTGAGTCACTGCTGTCTAAATGAGTCAACCTTATTATACACTATGTACATCAGCACCCATGTTCAGCATACTTGTATGCATATTAGTTGTATGTGGATTACATTATCATACAGCGGAATAAAAACATTTGGTGTGTAGTACTGAAAAGTACTTGGATGTTATCAACACAGACACAACTAGATTCCTTGCAGGCCTAAGCTATACATTCATTCATTAATGCATATTATGTAGAAGCATTAAATTAGTATGGATTACTGTTTGATAATGAAAGGCAGCATAAGAGGAGAAAGTGTGGGTATTACTGTGGAATGTAAATGTAAAGAATAACCCTCATCTAGACAGATAAAATGTCAACATTCACTATTTGGTGATTTATACACTTCTATTGCAGTTTAAGTCACACCACTGAGAGAAGGTGTGTTCTCCATGAGGTTAAATATGTTTTAAAACAGAACACTTCCCAAAAAAGTCCAGACTAGGAAAAGTACATAGCCTTCTTCCATGAAATCACTTAAAGGGGTAAATCCATATCCATATGGCAGAAGATTAGCTGTAACCAGTGGAAGGGACAAGAAAACCGAAAGGTTGAGTAAACACACTTAAGTTAAGGGCTGTGTGTGTAAGTCCTGGAAGGACAAAAATTAAGCAAAAAAAATAATAAAAAATTAGCACAAAAGAGGAGGTTGTTAACTTTTGGAACCTGACAAACCCCCAGACCTTCTTTAAGATCTGTTAGAAAAGTTAAAAAAAATAATAATAATTAGACTTTCCAGGAGGTGAATACAAACAGAAACGGTGTTAATAAAATCAGAAAAGGAAACCGGAAAAGTCAAAAGGATCGTAAGTGCAAGACATCTTTGTTTTGTCTCCTCAGAATGGACTGGACACCGTGTAAGGAAGACAGGACAGAAAAGAGACACGACTCAACCCGAGGATCTGAAAAGGAAGAGAAATGTAGTGGAGAAAAAAAGATGAGGAGATAAGAAGGGGGAAGATAAAAAGAGGAGGGGAAAGAGAAAGAGAAATATTGAGGAATCCGATAGAACACATAAGTGGCTAAGATGTATTAAAACATGGAAAAGTCTGATTAGGGCTGCAATGACTGATTATTTTTTATAATTACTTGTTTGGTTTATAAAACATTAGAAAACTTAAAATAACTAGAGTTGGACTAAGTGCCAAAAACCTAAAGAGACAAGGGCATTCTTACATTTGAGAACCTGGAACCATCAAATGTTTGCCGAAAAATGACCTTAACAATGAATTAATTAGCAAAATGGTTGTAGACTAATTTTCTTTTGATTGACTAATCTTTGCAGCTGTAATGCAGATAGATCATAACAAAAATAACAAAAAACAAAACTTAAAAAGCATTTTATTATTGAAAGTCTTATGAAAGGAGTATTACAAAGTAAACACTGCAGCTATATTCTATAAATGGCAGCCAAGTTAATGATAGGACATGCAGTACAAATAATAATAAAAGAAGGATTATAGAATATAAAGTTATTGTTCTAAAATAAAATTCTAATATAATGATTGACTTATTTTTTTGTGTATTGTAAATGCCTATTTATGGAGGAGTATTGCAAACTAGCATAGGCTATATAAATGCTGTGGTATGTGGCATTGGTTCATGCTATAAACCCTTTACTTATTAACATTAGATAAAAAAAATGTTTGAAAGATGAAAAACGGCCATAAAGCAGGTGATGAATAAATGTGTGTGTGGGCTTAGAAATATCTTTAAGGTGCTCAGTGGAGAAGAAGCAGGGAATTTTTATAAAACAGATGGCATTCTGTTGACATAATGAACGATGATTCAAGGTGATAACATTTTCAGGATCATCACTGAAAGGCAGGATCATACCTTCCTCTTCGGATGTTTCTGGATCCGCAGTGAGGCCGGAACAAGATGGAGAGAGCAGACAAAAAGTGACAAGTTAAGTAGAAAGACAGGTGAGACCATCAACTGTTTATGCGCAAGAGGAAGAGCGACAGAAAACAAAAACATGCAATGAGCCCAAGGCCTTAAAAGCAACACATTAAAGAGGCTTTTAAAACATCTGTATCTTTTGTTATCTAGAAACTCTACTACCAAGCAACTTACTGCAATATCCAGGCAAGATTTTATATAGTCATGAGATTAAGGCAAAAGATTTTAGTCGCAGACAAGACTTTTTTACTTTCTTTGCATCCTGCAGGCATGCCACAGCAAAGCTTACATGAGGCAAGGCAGCATTGTAGAGTAAAGAAAACAAACTGCAGAAAGAAGATCCAGGAATGCAGAGAGGAACATGGAAAGCGCATGATAATCTTTTTATATTTTTATTTGAGTTTGTAGGAAATTTGCATCACTGCACTGCTGTGTCTGCACTGTCAGTCACAAGAGACGGATTCAAAAAATATATAGATTGTCTTATTATGAAACGTATTTCTATTCCTTGTCAAAACCTGGCGCCCACATTACCCACAATGCAATTCTACCACCAACAGTAGCAGCTAATGTAGCCCTGAGCTGAGAACTTCAAACTTAGATTAGAAGCGGGCTACAGAGGTCTGATAAACTCACTTCTCTCTAACTCCACATACGTACATCTTTTTTATTTTTTAAACTTGTAGTCCCCAACCAGTGCCAACTCAAGATTGATGTGTAAAATCAGTTCCCCTTTAACAGATGCACAATGTGGCGTGAGAGTTAATCACAGTTTCACTTGTGTGTTTATTATTAATGAAATATAATCATTGATTCTATAAAATGTCTAGAAATAGTGAGTACTGGTAATACTCGTATCAGTTTTTCCAGAGATCAATGTGACGTTCGTCCAAAACCCAAAAAAACATTTAAGTCACAATGATATAAACAAAAGAAATCCAGAAAACCATCACATTGGCTGAAACTAACAATTATTTTCATTACTGACAAATCTACTTATCTTCTTTATAAATAAATTAATCGTTTGGTTCATAAAATGCCAGCAAAGATCATTTAGCTCATTACAAATCATACCAATTTAGTTGATGAAGTCTAGTCTAACCACTTTACAGCAAATCAATATCAAAGAGATAGCAATGAGGCCAATCATTTCATGCCTTGATGGGAATCAAGGAGCTTACTGGCCTAAAGGACTAATGAGGGTTTGTAAGTACTTTCATTCAAACTCCCTTCCTCGAACAAAACCCACAGATGGAAACCCATCTACCGTACCACCAGCAGCATTAACAATACACCCCCATGGTCTCAGGTTGTGAGTATGGATCAGACAGCAAGCGGAGGAGCATTCAACAGCGAGCCACAGGCATGTGTGTTAGCTGACAGAGGAACACAGCAGGCACACACAGATGGAGACATGCCAGAGCTCTTACTTAAATCCCCAGCCAGTTCCCCCCAGGACTATCGCTGCCACCAGAATTGCACCAGCAACCGAACCTATTATAATATTGGTACCACTGGGACCTGTGGGAGTGATGGGAGTCAACCAGTGATGGGGAAAATAAGAAAGAAAAACATGTGAGAGTGCCAATAATTAGAAATACTTTCTGTTATCTTTTATTTTATCTTTTGTTAATATTTTGTATCTCTGTCGAGCATCAAAAAGTAGTTTAGATCTGTGAAAGCTAGATTCCTAGGTTGTAAAAGATCCTTCCGCCCGATGACCTGCACCATTAATATAGAATACTGTCACCTAGGCAAAAAATACAGTGGAATACCCCTTTAAAGATGAACAACAAGTGACTTGTGCCAAATATGATGCTTATTTTGCACGTTTCTTCATATTGTTGTAATTTTTTTATTAATATCCTATATGTTTGTTTCACTGTGCATTAGTTGTTTTTTTAATCTATTTTGCTGTAATTTATATATTTAAACAATTTTTATTCACATATTTCTATTTTGTATTTTAAATGTTCTTAGAGTTGCTAATGGAGTGTAACAAATTGTAGTGATTTCTACTTTTGCTACTATTTGCACTATCACCCAGAAGCCTTAGGGCATTGTTCAAGTTCCATTTAAATCGGATTCAGTGTGCCATGTAAATTTTTGTGTAACCTACACAAAATAAAAACTATTATCTAGTAATTTAGCGTTTTTTTATTTTTGTAGTGAGATGAAGATGGCAATTTTCAGCCCATCCTGTATAGAGAAAATGTACTTCATTTGTTTTGGGGGAAAACATGAGGAAACAAATTACTTTTGTTTTGTTCATTTTTTTCTGTCACAGCAGGTTATTTTACAGAGGTGAGGATTAACTGTACTGTGGTTATGTGATAAAAGGACTATGTGGAGGCAAACTGCTCAGTGTAGTTACCTCTGTGTTTCTCTGGGCCCTCTGGCGGGGTGGGGATGGGGATCGGGTCAAACACGCTACAGTCCTTCCCAGTGTAGTCTGGATCACAGATACACTTCACCTCATTGCTGCAAGTCTACGAAACGGAGAGAAGAAACTTGAGTGGACGCATTCAATATCTTATTTACTACCCACAAAGTTTTGTTTCTACCAGCAAAAGTCAGACAACAGTGACAGATTCACCCCGTGGTGGGAGCAGATGCGTGAGGTTGAGGAGCCCGGGCAGGTGCTGAGGTTAAAGGTGGTGACGGGGAGACAGCGACGCTCCAAACACATCATGTTTGGCCCACATGGCGTCCCGTCCTCCACGTAGCCCATATCCAAGCCGTCATCCAGCACTGCATGGCCACCTCTGCAGTTCAGGTGGTCACATAAAATCACTTATTTGTTTTTTTATAGATTGAATGGACATTTTATAGACTGTACTTCGCTGAGATAAAGCCTGACATTTTGCAGGGCACCGTCACTGCATCCAGGGCTCAGTGTCGCCCAGGGCAGTTGTGATAGGTTTCAAGAAATACAAACAAGCCAGAGCTTTTAGATAAGTGGTGTAGCCAGACCCAGCTAGATCTGCCAATGCCAGACTACTCTCTGTGTGACTACCAAAACAAACAACAAAAATGCAAATCCCCAAATTCAGGTTCTGTCTGTATTTCCCACATTAATCCACATTTGGTTAAGCAGCCTACTGTATTTGTTTAATCAAATTGTTGTTGAAACCAGCCAAGCTGCCAGAGAAAAGCTGACTCACCTGCAGTCCATGTATCTGTTCTGATGGTGGATAGTCAGACTGGTGAGCCTCCCCTGCAGTTCACCGAACCTTGGCCTATCTGTTAGATTGGTGCACAGTAGCAAACCGCACAGAACATCTCTAATGGAGATAATGGAGGGGAAAAAATTAAATAATAGCAATAAACTCATCTCAAATTAGATTTTATAAAGCAAAACATGTGTATGTGCCATCAAAATGTATTTTATGAAGCCATGCTGTTCACTTACTGCTTGTTGCACTGCACCCATCCCTGACCGCTGGAGTCCGGGCCACAGTTTCCTTTCTCTGTACCCTCAGAGTTCAGCTTTTCATAGCAGAACCTGTCAGCTGAGTCTGACAAGAGAGAACACAGTCTGGAAATCCAAATCCGAAAGATTAAGGGTCTGGCATCGAGTAATGAAAGTCGGCCATCTCGAGGGGCGGCACCAAGTGTGCATTTGAAAATCTCACTACACACTATTGGATAACACTACGACCAATCACAACAACACACAGGGTGTTAGCTACCAGTGGCGCTTACTGGTAGATTAAGCTGGTGTCATCTGGTAAGCTCACCTCTGGCCCGCCAATATCAGATACACCGATGTGATTGGTGCAGCTCGGCGACAAGGGTATTGTTAATGAGCAGCATTACTCAGTGCCAGAGTGAATCGCTGAGAAAATTCAAATTGTACTCTTGTGAGACCTCTGAATTCCCAGGGTATGACAACCTATGGCCTTACATTAATGGTTACAAGCCTTTCTGAGAAAAAAAGTAAAGTTTGAAAATGTGAGCTATGAACCCTAACCCTTTTAACCATCAAAGGCCAATGCAACATGGAGATATAAAGCTCAATATCCAATCCAAACCTACTGTAGCCCCACAGTGTCCTGCACTGGCCATCTCTGGTCTTACAGCGGCCTCCATAACACCGACCCTGAGGGGGGGGGGAAATGGACAAAAAGATAAATGTTTTATCAAATGTAACTAATTCAATGTATTCAATTAATTAATTAAATTAAATTAATAGCATGACTTTACCTGTCCAGCATCACACATGTAGCCATCTAGTTTGTGGACGTTATGAGGACACTGTAAGAGAGAGAACATTCTCTGTCAGTTCACCATCACGGTTGGTTTCAGATGTTTGGATTCCGTAAGGTTCTTGATAAATGTAAATGTGTCTCTTTTACCTGGCTGGAGTCTCCCATGCAGTTCTCAGGGATGTCACAGTCGTTAACAGCGTCACGGCAAGTCACCCCTCTCAGCTCGTACTGTCACAAACAACCATAGAAGATGACGGAAGGAAAAAGAGAAAGACGTAGGGAATGGAAGAGAGCAAGTGAGAGCATATAGAAACAGTGACAAACTATCCAGTTAAAGTGATGTTTTAAAGCAGCTCACCTTGCAGTCCCTGCAGCAGAGCCCATTGCTGCACATGGCATTGTGGGTAAGTGTGCACTTCTTACAGCAGTTGGCTCCACTCCGTGCACACTCCTATGAGTGAGAGATGTTTACAGTACATCTATAGATCATGAGTGTCAGGGTGTTTTGAACACACAACTCACTACACTTTGAATCCAACTGCAATACAACATACTGCAAAGACAGGGGTTGTGGGAGAAACGTGGTCCCCAGTAGAGTTCACAGTTTAGCGGTTTGTTAAATAAATTCCAATAAGAATAATTACAAAAGCCTGCTGACTCTATAACAAACTACCAGGCTTAAGGCTAAAAGGGTGATTTAATCAATGGGATAAAATCAGTCCTTAAACTTTTTGTGTATAAGATAATAATAAAAGTAGTTCATTCAAATGTTCTCACCACTAGTGATCCACAGTCACATTCCTCTCCCAGCTCCACAAATCCATTCCCACACTCGGGTGGGTCTAACAACTAAAGGGGGGGGAGGATATATGCAAGGTAACCATAGAGTCAAACAATGCACATCACCAGAAGAAACAATGAAAATACATTCAAACCAATTTAATATATCTATATTTAAACACAGAAAATATATGTATGTGTTATTTTGGAGATGAGGACGATTTGCTCCATATTGTGGATTTGGAAAAACTTGTTGGTGTGTTTTCAAAACTGAAATTGTTTAACCAATGTAAAACTGGTCTGTAAGGTAAGCAGAGTTGCTTTGTTTGTTGATAATGGAACAAACAAAAATAATGTCAAAAGTTAAGGGAGCAAATGAAAGACGATAGCATATACCCCAACGTAATCTATTGATGTGATTAAATCTCCCCCCAGCAGAGCCTCTCTGATGACTGAATATCCCTCACCTTGCTGGGCTTGTTGAAGAGACAGCTGCCTCCTCCCTGTTGGAGGAAACGCAGGTACTCGTCTATACTGCAGCGAGAGAACTTCCTGGGCAGGTAGTAACTAAGTGATACAAAAACAAGTACAAAATCAATCACCGTTATGTCTGTTGGACGCATTTGAAATATTGTGTAAAACCTTCAAAAGTGTGAAAAAAATGGATAATCTGTCAATTTAAATGTTGTTAATATCCAAATAAAGATGGGGCTGGATACTTTGAGTCTTTTACAAGCTACATTAATATGCCTAGATGTTTTACTGAGACATATTTCACACACAAAAAAAAAGCAGAGCCCGTTGCTGCACATGGCATTGTGGGTAAGTGTGCATTTCTTACAGCAGTTGGCTCCACTCCGTGCACACTCCTATGAGTGAGAGATGTTTACAGTACATCTATAGATCATGAGTGTCAGGGTGTTTTGAACACACAACTCACTACACTTTGAATCCAACTGCAATACAACATACTGCAAAGACAGGGGTTGTGGGAGAAACGTGGTCCCCAGTAGAGTTTTACTTTTGTAAAACCTTCAAAAGTGTGAAAAAAATGGATAATCTGTCAATTTAAATGTTGTTAATATCCAAATAAAGATGGGGCTGGATACTTTGAGTCTTTTACAAGCTACATTAATATGTATCTAGATGTTTTACTGAGACATATTTCACACACAAAAAGTGACTGGGCAGTATATGTCCATCTTTGTTTACACAGAATTCTATTTTGAGATTTTTTTTAAATTAATTTTTAATTAATTTATTGGAACTTAAAAGGTGCATACCCAGTGTCCTCCATGATACAGCCCAGCCATGGATCTGGACACCTGCAGTCTCCTTGAGACACACACACACACACACACACACACACACACACACACACACACACACACATACACACACACAGAGACACACACACACACACACACACACATTTCTGTGGTCAAGACTGCACAGAACTAAACCTTTTTGAGCAACTCTATAACCACTTGAGGGAGCTATTAGTACAGCGGAGGTGGAGGGTTTTCTTTTCTCAGAGATATATTTAATACAAGCAGCACGTTCTTAGTGGCTGTCTAATGGTTTATTGTACTTGTTTGGTCAGGGCATTTGCAAAAGACACATTTTAGATATCAGAGGGCAATACAATTTAGAAGTGTATCTCACTTTGCTGAAATAACCAAATATTGCCAAAATTAAAATAAATAAATAAAAGTATGTATGTGTTATTTTGGTATGTATTTAAAGTTAAAACCTCGAATGGCAAATTTTAACGCCGCTGTGTGTCTGAATCGTGTCAAGAGAGATTGTCCTCCCATGAATGCTTGTGTAAGATCTCCACTGATGTCTTCAGTGTACGTTAGTCTCACCTGCAGCCAGTCGCTCTTTGTTTCTCAGCATGCCAATGTTCTGGCCAAGACTCTGGCTCAATGTGATGGCCATAGGGCCCACACTGCCAAACTGAAGACAAACGTAACCATCAAGTTAATGACAATAAACTAGAAGGAAAAGATACTAAACCAGCCTGAGACTCATGAAAACAATTCATTACTTCAATGAATACACAATTTTCATGAAGTCCACTGGACAAACACCATGATTTGTAGCCAGTCTCTGTACTCTATTCAGCGTAAGGGACATGAGTCTCACCTCATTGATGCCTCCACCCCTAGTGATTGAGCAGATGCCCCCGATGTAGGCCGCCTCACTGCGGCTGCTCATGAACGTCCTCCCACTGTAGTAAAGACAGGGAGCCCATGATGATGATGATGATGATAATAAACAGCAGGAGAAGAAGAAGACAAAGAAGAAGAAGGAAGAGTTGGAGGAAGAAGAGGAGGAGGAGAAAGAGAAGATAGGGTGGAGACCGAAGACAGAGGAGAAGAAGACGAAGAAGAGGGAGACGAAAGAGGATATAGAATCAGGAGATTGAACTCACGAGAAGAGGTGAACGGCATCACAGCGTTCCTTGATGCTCTCCTTCCTGTACTTCATGAAGTCACGCAGGGTGAGCAAGGCGTCATCGCCCACAGAGACCCTGTTTTCAGAAGACCAGGTTTCCATGGCCACCAGGACGATGCGAGTGTTGAGCTGCTCCTTGTAGATCTGAAAACATCAAATGGGGAAAAACATTCAGAAAAGTCATCTTTTGTCTCTTGTTTTTCTTGTCTTGAGATTACAATAGACAATTGACAGAACAATAAATAAATATGAAAAGAAATTCTGGACATGAAAATGAATTTTATAGTGATCAGAATTGTGTTCTTGGACGATAACAGCACTCTGAATGACCTCAACAGCCAAAAAAAGAAATACAAATTCAGGGACTAAATTGTTATTTGTTTAATTGTCGAGATTACATAATATTTCAGATCCAGTCCCATTTCTACATAGGAAAAGGGTTAGAATAACTGCAAAAAGTTTTGAGTGATTAAGTGAGAGTTAAATATTTCAGATAATGGAGACAGAATCTGTCAATTTTAGACACGGAGTGGGAGAAGGCAGGCAGAAGTCGGTTGCCATGGAAATCTGCCACACTGCATTTTTCAGTGAAGAGTTTCCCCTGCAGATGCTACAGCAGAGGACACCATGAATCTTCTGCACTTCATTTTTCTTTTTTTGACAAGGGAAACATGTCCACAGCTTTATTTACTTATATTACATATATATTACTTTCATAGCTGCTATATATAGTTATTTGATTCAAACAGCTCAGTGTTTTTAGGTTAAGCCTCAACTCGTTACTGTACTGTATTACAGCACAGATTTTCCATGTTCTTAAAAGCGTAGGCTGAGACACTGGAAATATCTATTTATAAAAGCCATCCTGGGTAAACCTCTCCCCAACCATATACAGTATATATATATACACACACACACACAGTATATATATATAAAAATCTGTCCTGGTATATCTGGGGCACTTATCTGAACATACCCTGTGAGTTTTGTGATGATTGGCCTTATGGTTGCTGATTTGTGTTTATTTATGTCCAGAGCCACGCCCCTTTCAAAGTTCATTGGTTAACTTTGAAAAGTAATTGAGATATGGACATACTTTATACAACTTGTAATAAGCTTGATCAATTGATTCCCTGAACATTTGGTGGCAATCAGAGCTACGGTGTAGGAGGAGATCTCCAAATGTGTTTTTCAAAAAATTCAAAATGGCAGAAAGATTTTCTAGGCGGACCTTAATGATCCTTGAGGCTTTTTTGTACAGCACATTAAGCTGCACCTGTGTGAGAAATTTCAAGTCAAAGTTGGTATTGTGAAGCCTTAATTACACCGCCATAATGTGGCCGATTGGGTTCATATTTCTATAGAAGCGTATGCACACCATTTCCAGTTATTTGCCCAAGTTTCATGTTTCTAGCTCATTCCAGCTCACAGGAATTTGAGCCGGCGCGTCCTCCCACTGTAGTAACGACAGGGAGCCCTTTATAATAATAACAATAATAATAATAATAATAATAATAATAACAATAACAACAACAACAACAACAACTAAAAAGACAAACAGAAGAGTCCTAGCGCTTCACGGTTTGATCCTTAACTATCTTTAGTGTAAAGAAGAACAATTAGTCCTGGAAGTAATGGCATGGCCGCCACATCATCGAGTGTGTCTGGGATTAGATGAAGAGACCGAAGGATATGAGGAGGCCTATATCCACAGAAGATGTGTGGTTAGTGTTCCAAGATGTTTGGCACAAACTACCAGCAGAGTTCCTTCAAAAACTGTGTGCAAGTGTACCTAGAAGAATTGATACCGTCTTGAAGGCGAAGGGTGGTCACACCAAATATTGATTTGATTTAAATTCCTCTTCTGTTCGTTTACTGCATTTTGTTAATTGATGAAAATAAACTTGACACTTCCATTTTTGAAAGCATTCTTAGTTTACAGAACATTTTCATACCTGCCTAAAATGTTTGCACAGTACTGTATATATCAATTTCATAATATTAAGTATTGGTAACTACCTCAGTTCTTGGTTAAGAGGTTTTTAGGTTGTTTTTTGGGGTCTATTTAACAACATAACACCAACATATAGGTCAGCAGGCTATGTTTTTATAAGTTCATGCATAATCATGTTTATTAAACATTTTCATATTAAAAGACCCTGTTAAATGATGATGAGGATTCAAGAGATGATATCAAATATTTGCCATTTAAAAGATGGTTAAAAATAAAATCTGACAGTAAAATAGCTTGTTGGCTTTCTATGAATAAGGGATGGCAGCTGTCCCACTCTTAAATGTGGCAACTGTTCTGAATAAGCTCAAGAGACTCCTTACAATAGACTCATTATGAAAAGGTGCCATGGTTTCCAAAAAAAAATAAAAAAGATGATAGGAAGAGAAGCTCATAGTTAACTCCTCCACAGAATTTCCACTTACTGCGTCGGCCATGTTCACTACTGCTTTGGCAAAGTTCTTCGTCTGAGTGGACGACCGTCGAAGCTGCACAAACTAACAAGAGGAGAAAGAAACTGCATGAAACATTTAATCTTTTTCTATGCTGATTATAAGTCTTATCAGAGGATTAAAATCCTTATTTCATGAGAGTCATGCTCACTTCTTCTTATTGTTGCCTTCGTGCAGCAGTTACTGAGATAAGGTAAAAGAAACTTCACACCTACCAGTTCATGGTCGTTGACCACCATCAGCTCAATGTACTTGGTCTCAGTCTGGACTGTGCGCTGGCCTCGCCGCACCTGGAGAAGACAAAAGCCAGATTTTTGAGTCTGCATGCACGCAAGCTTGCTCGCACCTACATAAATATCCTTAAGCATTATTAGGTAAGGCTTTAACACTCAGAAACTCAGCACCGGGACTGCTTAGCAATGGCTTTATCAAATTTAATGGACCTGGCAAAAACAAGCAAAGAACCCAAGTGGTCTCACATTTTGATTCAAATTTTTGCTAAATTCTGATTGGTGCACAGAAGTATGTGACATTAACGTTTGTCATTAACATGTCAAAATAGATGCAACAGAGGCAAAGCATGATTAGCGTCTTTTGTTAGACAAACCATGCCTGGTAAAACCCATCTTTCAGACTTCACACCCTCAGTTTGCAGGCTTTCCCTGAGAAGTGTGTAGTACAAACCCAATCCAAAATGAATCAAGTGGCATAGGTTGAGTAATTTTCTCAGATTTTAGAAAGCTCCTCCAGACATACGCCTCATTTCTCATTCTCACTTGTTTTTATCTTATCTTATTAGCATGAAAGCTGAGACAAGCCATCAGCCTGCGTGAGGAACTTTGACATCATCATCTGACAGACGTCTCTGTAAAATATTAATTGTTTGCAGATCTCTAATGTTTCCCTCATGGTGACACATGCTGCAAAGCATGTGTCACCTGTGGGCCTGTGTGCGTAAATGTTGTGTTGAGAGAAAGAGGCCGTCTGAAAACTGACTTGTCTTTTTGAGCGTCTCAGGCCTTCTGTAAAGATGGGCTTCTCCTCTTCAGACAAGTCGTCTCCATCCTTCAGCTCACCGTCTCCCTCAAAGTGGCTGTGCTTTGTGCTGTTCACAGAGCACCCTAGGACACACACATTTAAATGCTTTTATTTGAAACAAGATCCAAATACTCTGGGAAGTCATTGACAAGGTGACAGGTCTACATGGCTCACATACATTTAAAAAGGTCTTTCCATTTAGAATACTCAACACAAAGATAAACATAAGCATCTCCGTCTCCATATTTGCAGGCTCCCTATGATAGCTGAAACAGAGCAACATTTTGCAAGCCTTTTGCCTAAACTTCCAATTACAGTTGTATCCAAGTTTGTGAATGAGATCTATCAGTGGTTGATATTTCAATAGTTTGGAATAGTAGCAAATGCCCATATACAGATCAAAACAGTAGCCTGCCTCAAAAGATACATACAGATTTCATAGCCACATTATAATTACAATGTCAGGAATGTTTTTGAAGTAGTCACTGTCAGATGTGTTATGATAGAACCAGTTGAATTTTACAGTGCTGTGCTTGTAAATCTTGACCATAGTCAGTTTATCTTTTGCAAGTCCTTTGCAACCAGATGGTCATGTCTGACCACATACAGGCCTTTATAGTTTTAGCATCTGTTTAGTATGTGAGCAATTTTCCTGGAGTTGGGTGTAATATGTAGTAGGGTTTGTAGTTTGATGGGTACCATGTTGCCAAATTGTACCTGGTTGGAAAACACCGTAATCTTGAATATTAGGATGCCATCTGAGATTGAGGGGTTTATTAGGACAGAATGAGCAACAGAGTGGTCTGCAAATTGGAGTAATGCAAGCTTTCCTTGCAGTCTCTCTCTCTCTCTCACACACACACACACACACGCGCACGCACGCACGCACGCCATCAATCCAGGGATGGATGTGACCATGTATTTCAGTCCACTGATCTGCAGGAGAAATCAATATCACACAGCCATCGGAGGAAAGGGAAGAGTATAACTGGCCTAATGGAAAAAGGGAGAGAGAGGGAGGGGTGAAAAGGCAGGGAGAGAGGAATAGCAGGGGTTGAGTAACAGGAAGGAGGGGGGAGAAAGCTGAATCTAGAGAGGCAGACAAGTGTCAGGGACAAAAAGGTGAGGGGGAGAAGAGGCAGCCAAATGAGACGTTTAGTAAGGGCAAGGAGGGCAGGTGGACAACCTGAGCAGGACACTGTACGCTGCAGTGTGTGTGTGTGTGTGTGTGTGTGAGTGATTAAAATAGGCAACCTAAAAACTGTTTAGCATTACAGAACATTTGATTGCTTTAGACCATCCAAAGTCAAGGACAAGGCAGAACATGTCTCCAAATAAGTAACAACAACCAGCCTATGGTTCATTTGGGTTTATCAGTAACAAGCTGTGTCCTGCCAGGTTTCATCAAAATCTATTCTCTTGACAGCAAAAGACGGACCAAATATGTATCACATTGCAAAGTTCAATCAAAATCAAGCCAGATTGGGATGTCATGAAAGTCTATAATTTGTATTATAGCTGGATTTGTGCAGCAGGTATTGTGCAAATGAGGAAATGAAATGGCAAACTACAGGGATTTAGTTTCCATCAAGCTTTTATCATTACATCAGGAGGGACTGAAATACAAAAAGGAAAGTACAGTAACTGTGAGGAGTGTCAGTGTGGAGTTTCTGTGTTGATGGTGGTCCTACCTGGACAGGGAGGTGGGAAGAGGTCAATGTCCGGCATACGATACACAACATGGTCATTCTTCTCCTGAAGGGCATCCAGACAGAGAGACAGACAGAGAGACAGAGAGAGAGAGACAGACAGACAGACAGACCGAGAGCATTGTGTTTTGATGAAAGAAAATGTACTTTTGGTTAGTTTTAGGAGTTGACCATCCCATGAATAAGAAATGAGAAGTAAAAAAGGAAATCTGACATTGAAGTTGTACCAGGCTTTGTTCAACAGAAGGGGAATTTCTCTTCCCTGTGAAAGAGCATGAATATGTTCCACTGAAGCATTCATGGTTATACCGTGACACACGCATTGAAATGACTTCTTCTCATGCTGGACTTTAGTCCACAGCTTCTTTGTTGTGTCCTTTGAGGTAGAGATGGATTAATGGGAAGAAAAGTGCTCTGATGAATAATTAATCAATCTACACTACTGGACACTGTGGTACACTTGAGCTAAGGATAAATACTTTATGAAAATGACCCATCTGCAATAGAGAGCCAAGAAGAGAGAGGTGGGAGGGAGTTTGAAGAGGAGCTGGGAGGATATTGATTCATCTCTCCAGTCTATG
Source organism: Percina caprodes (assembly GCA_013375575.1). Lineage (NCBI taxonomy): Eukaryota > Metazoa > Chordata > Actinopteri > Perciformes > Percidae > Percina > Percina caprodes. Next base: position 6,457,302 of record JABXJD010000010.1, read on the forward strand.
TAATTGAGCTGTACTTCGATTACTGTGGGCCTTAATGGGAAAGAAAAGCTCAGGCTTTTCCACTCCAACCCTTTCCTCCCACTCCCTTCGGTCACTTTGTTATACATCCATTTCTTTTAAATACCGGATCTATTCTAAAATCAAATCTGAGCATTTTTGAAAGATCTAAAAAGCCTCTTGTTTTCGTCGGCCATTTGAAACATCTCCTCTCTCCCTCTGTCTCTGTAAGATGATGTCTCCCACAGATATGACATAGGAGATGCGTTTCAGTGGAGGTGGGTTGTGTATCAACTCAATACTTTACATATAGCAGCTCAGAGATAGAGCAACACCGTCTGGACTGATGCCAAGTCACGGAGACAGAAAAAAGTCAGACCGTGGGCAACTTTAAACCATATTTTTTTGAGTTTGAAAGATTGGTGCCAATTTTGGGAATTGCTTTTCTCACAACCTTATGGCTGCCTTGGTTTGATGCCAAGGAATTTGATATGCAGTTTACTACTAATTTGCCTAGTTGATCCTACCTACTGGGTTTCTCTTGCCAAAGTCCTGACTCACCTCTCCGCTGGCTGGTTCAATACCGTACGAAAAGTTCCCGTCAGAAAACATCCCCCTGAAAAACACAAAACCTCATGTTACAGCTTGTCTGGGGATGTTTTTGTCAGTCCGTGTTGTTGTCCTCTTACTATTAACCTCTACCAGCACATGTTTTGTAAATGTAGTAACAACTTCTAAAATCATTCTTTTTTTTTTTTAAATTTCTCTCTTTTTTCCATCATCTTTTTCTTTTGTTTTCTCTGTCCTTTTTTGATATTATCATTATTGGGTTTTTTTGGTATTGTAGTAGTTGTAATTTATTAGCTCATGACCTCAAACTGATTGTGACCACATAATAATATATTTCATTGAATTTCAAGGAAGAGTTTAAAGATTTTGGGGAATATGTTGCCTTCTTTATGTGAGTCAGATGAAAATGATATGTAGATATGAAGCGGGGGAGGGAACAGCTAGTCTCACCTACCTTTCCTGTCTATTTACTGTCACCAACTAATAAAAAGGGAAAAAGATTTTTTACAATCTTTTTTTTAAAAGACTGGAAATGGGGTCTACAGCTAGTCTGGCGCTGTGCAAAGGTAACCAAATCCACCTAGTAGCTCATATCTCATTTGTTTAATCAGTGTAAAAAAAAAAGAGTTTCAAATCAACAATTCTCCATTTTAAGAGCAGTATTGTACCAGACTATTGCTTGTTTTTGCACTGATTAAAAAAACGTGTTAATTATTGAGCTTTAGAGATGCTGAAAGGGGATTTTAGGGGACAGAGCCCAGCTGGCCGTTTCTCCCTGTTTTTAGTATTTGTGCTAAGCAAAGCTAAGTTTAGCAGCTGCTGGCTACAGCTACATATTTACTGTACAGACATGAGAGCAGATAAGCTTACTTGTTAACTGCCAAACTATTAGAATATTTTGTCATTTTTTTACTTATCTAAAAATGGGAAACAATTTAATTTTCTTTTTGATGACTGTAGAAAATCACAAAAAAAAAAAACTTCCTGACTGAGTCTAGATTTCAGAGGGGGTGACGATGTTTACTCAAAGTTCTGGACTCACTGGAGGCCGTGGCAGGTGGACAGAGCAGCCCAGGAGCCCGGCAGCCCCCGCACATGCCCATGGTAGTAGCAATGCTCTCCTCCCTGGAAACAAACCGTAGATTACATTGAGACACTGAATCCTCCATCATCCCGTAACACGTTCACATCATATTTCAGAAAATTCAATCAACAAATGACTGTGAGCCCCTCTGATCTCCAGGCCCCTAAATAAACACAGGGTAGGTATTTACTGTCAGCCTGGGGCCTGGTGGATCGACTGAATCGGAAACCTACACTAACAGAGGCTGCAGCTGAGTTAAGTTTCACCAAGGAAAAGCTGTGTGTACAGTGTGAGTGTTGGAGAGAGCAATTAAAGTGAGAGAAGGACAGGGGTCACATGGGAGAAACTTAGCAATGGACTCTGGTTTCACTGTACAGTAAAGTACAGCTTTGTCCAATCATGGAACTTTGATTCAATGATGAATTTGGCCACAAACCACACAATGGCAAACATTTCAGTTTCTTGCAGCACAAAATCAAAGAATCTCAAGGTTACAATGTGTTTGTTAATGGATATCGGACCCCAAAGAATGACTGTGCCTCTTACAGCTACAGAAACCTGATTATAATATTTTCTTACATATGCTAAGAACTTAATGACAGTAACATGCAGAAATATTAACCGTAATTTGTTGGTTGTAATTATTCTGCAGCCAGCAGCTGGTTTCAATTCAAGTTCCGTTTTTAAAAGCTGACGAGTAAATTGACTAATGTGAAACCTGTTGAGTGCCCCTTTAATATAGAGATAACATGGCAAACTTTGTCAATGCATGGGCCACTTTCAGTTTGGCAAATGCTGTGAGGTGTTAACCATACACCTTGCTTCCAGATACCTTCACCTGATTATTCATAATCTCCTGAAAGGCCCCGACTAGATGATCATGTTTTGAATATAGTGTTGCGTTTCCATGCTGCCTCTCACAGTACAGGAATGATCAGATTACAACAATCTGAGAGGATACTTGCAACTGTCAGTCCAGCAACATGTGTGTGAGCTAACAAAAGTTGTTGAGAAAATAACTTTGCATGGCAGGAGTTACAATCAGGAGAGGATTTTCTTATATTGAAGTTCTAAGTGGATTAAGATAACTGTCACATATTTGTTTGTAGCTACATGGAAAATATGGTGTGTGTATTTGTGTTAATGAGAGGGTCAGTTTCAGGTGTTTGTAACAGGTGTTTGTAATGAACCCCAATAAGTCAAGTCTGCCACCTGAGCCTGCTGTTGTCTGGCACGGCTGATAGACCAAAAAGAAAAGAGGCAATGTAGAGCCTCTGTTCTTTATGCTTGGTCAACCTTTAAACTTTAGAAAAAAAATCTTTCGGACGTCCTGTCAAACAGTTACAAACTCCTAAAAAAAATGATTTATCATTACAACTGAGACTTCACCCTGTTTCTGTGCATGAAGTGGCTTCACGATGGGATCTAAAATGTTTTAGATTTCAGACAACACAGTGCTGGTATGCTTTTGATTCCATTTGGGGGAGGGGGTGTTGATGCATTTTGTCTGTTTTGTTGTTTCACACTGATCTGATTACACCAAGGAAGCTGTTAAAAATTGCAAACCTTAAAAGGCTATAATTGCTTTTCCACGTGACAAAACTAAGATGAGGCCTCCACTTACCGACTGGTAAAAAATAAGTGTCTGCATCATTCTTAAAAGGAAAAGACAAAACAGATATAAGTTTCTAAATGAGCATCAACATCACTACTACTAAAAGGGCCATCCACACCAAGAATGATAGAAACTATAGAGTGTTCTGACTCAAGTGGGTGGTGGAGTACACACCACATCATGATAAATACACTGAAAGCCAATCAAAATCCATCTGAATTTACAACATGGCATGGCAGAGAGACACAGTGGAGAGATTTGTATTTGTTCCACACAGGTGGTCAGGGGCTTGGCGTGACTTTCCACGCTACGATCCTTTTAGCTCAACATTACTTTGAAAGTTCATTGAAAGCATTTCTAATGTCACAGAAACCACTGAGAGGGAATCTTGTGTTTTGGATGTTATTATCATACTGTCGGTGAATTGTCTGTGTTTTTGTTCCGGTCTGACACCAGCCCTTCTGCTCTTGCCGGCTCATTTATCATTCTTGGTGTCGACGGGCCTCAACTCCTCTACGGTAATAGGTCGTTGGGTCAAAAATGTATCACAATTCCTCTAATTTAAAACCTCTGGGATGTGGACATCAGCAATAATAACAAAAAATACTAAATAGAAATACATAAGTGAGACAGCCTGCAGCACTTAGCCTGGGGCAATATAATAAAAATAAATAAATAATAAAAAAGGTAGGATTACAAGGCTAAATGGAGGAAATCAAATTGCCTAACACGGCAGACACACACTGACTGCGAGTGCGCTTTTCAGACAAGATTTGTGCGCTTCAAATGATGGACACACACGCAAATAAACGTTGCTGTACATGTGTTAAAAAATTTCTTTTTTGGAAATCACAGCTTGAACATAAAACATGTGATGTGCTGAGAGGACAGGGACAGGTAAGCAGGACACTACATTAGTGAATGAAATGAAAACTGCTTGCTAGAGGCAAATAAACCGTTCCATCCAGGAGAGATTAGGATTACATGACATTGACATTGATGACATTAGAAACTAACTGAATTAGAAAAGCTGGAGTATACTCAATGTCTGGACTTTGACTCAGCATTGTTGAGCTGAGAAGAGCAAAGGAAAGGTAATGTACAGGAGCTAATGTAAAGAGAAAGGAAGACTAGATGGAACAAAAGCATCTTAGTGAGTAAGCATGTTCATTTTTCAGATAAAATAAAGGACACACTTAACAGTGAAACTATTTTGAATATATAACAGATTTAAATGAATGAGAACCGTGATAAATCATCCTTTTGATTGTGTTCGATTCATGCCAATTCATTAATGACCAGGGACTGAGATTATTATCTAATATTCAATGTGGTTTAAATCGTCTTTTAGTGCATTAGTCTGTAAATAATATGATTAGTACCAATCAGAGTGTCAGGAATTATTTTTTTAAATGACATCCTCATTGACATCGAATGTGTTCAACCAATCACAATATATGAAAGTTGTTGGCGCTCATGGTCAAAGAGCGCTTTACACATTTTAGAGAATAAAAATCAAGAAATCAAAACAGCAGGTATTCAGCAGGACATATAGTACAGTATAGTATGACAATATATTAAAAACTGCTAAAAAGGTAAGGAGCTAATCTTGAGCTACTATTATTTATAACTTTTATAAACGATTTACCAAACATGTCCCATAGTATCTTTCACGTTCCGCCTTACGTTGGCTCACTAAACATTAAATGAACATTGCCAAATGTTTGCATTCTCATTTTGATCACATTTTAGTTAGTCAGCTAGTTTTCCATCATAGCCAATATGATAGAAACAGATTTTGTGCCAATGAATACAGCAGGGTAGCTTTTATGTTTCCAATGGTTGTATTCCCCTAAATGAAAGTAAACAGAATCAATAACCAATAGCGCTTGTTTATCTTGCCCTTCAGGTAGAAATGCATAGAAATGGTAAATATTTTTGTATACTGCATGTATAGAGGCTAGTTATGTATAGAGGCTAGTGTAAATGGCTTTGAAGATGTTTTCCTTCTGCAAACAATTAGCTCATGCGTTTTGCTACATACTCTTTTTTTTTTTTTTCTACACATCATGCTGAATCTTTGGCGTCCAACAGCTGTCTGGCACATGGACTGATAATTGAAATGGTTGATTTTGTCCATAAGAGCAGTCAGCAGCAGCAGCAGCATGCGTCTATTTGCCATGTTGTGAGGGAAATTCAAATCATGTCAATTTCCAAAACCAACTAAACCAAATCTTACAACCACCATCTGCCCTGACCTTTGGAACGCGATGTGTAACATCAACTGGTTAGGTTAAAATCAAGGGATACTGTGTGCAAAGGGAGAAATCAGATCAAGTTCAATCTCTATAATATAAAACAATAATCCAAATATCAAAGATAGAAAGTATGTTGATTATGTAAGTGTATGTCTATTGACAAAAGTGTTTTAAAGCTCTGGTAGGTAGTATATTTGGCATCACTGGGCAAAAAGTCTATAATAACTTTTTTGCGTATTGAAATTCAAGAGGTCAGAGAAAACAGGACTTCTGCACCTCTTGGCAGAAGACTTTAGCCAATCACTGGTCATTTCAAAGAGAAAAAACGTTCCTATTGGTTGTGTACAAATGCAGACAAGGGAGAGTTGCACAAAGAGGTCTCACACTACTTAAAAATGTGGCAAGTTTTTTTTGCTTTCTACTAGTCATGCACAATTCGGGAAAAAATATGAATCAGGATATTTTAGCTATCACAAGGGTAATGTTTATTGCACACATGAACCATGACAAAACAACAAATTGGCAGTACCAAACATAGATTTCTTTTGGCACCTATAGCACATTGCGCATCACCACAAGCCTGTAAACATAGAGACTGCAATGAAGAGAAGGGAGAGGATTGCAGCGATTTAAAATCCATTTTATACAGTCTATGTTTAAAACTCACAGAAGAAAGTAGTTTGTGATTAAGTCATTAAAAAAAAATTCAGTTATTTAAAAATTAAATCGTGAACAGGGTGAATCGAGAGATCAGGATTTTATAACGATTAATCATGCAGGCCTACTTTCTACTTAATGCAACTGTTATAACCAAATTTTAAGGAACTTCGACCAATGTATTTATTCTGATTTTCTTAGAATTCTCAAATATTAATAATGGTGTTAGCCCAAAAATCATCATTTACATATGCTCTTTTGCCATCAAAAAACCAAAACACAAAGTAGGATTTCCTTTTAGAGGAGTAGTTCCACATTATGGCTAACCTGCAGCGTCATAATTACTGTACAGCCATGATGATAAAGTAATGATCTTCTCATCCAACTCTTTGCAAGAAAGCAAAACAAGTGTATCTCTCAAAATGTCAATTTCTATAAGATAGTCCTACCATATTCTGTGACAGCTGCCCATCCTCATCATAGTGACGTTCCAAATAGTCCGTAGACAGGAGATTACTGGAGAGAGGAGGATGAAAAATATGAGGAGAGCAATAATCATTCTAACACTAAGTTATGACCTGAACTAAATAAATGTTTGAAATAGCCCGATTGTGTGTTACTATTGGCGGCCATTATGGCTGATTGCTATTTAACAGAATAACATTGCTTGCGTGACTCTAGCTCAACACATTGATTGATAAATAAAACCAAAATGTGTTCAGATTCATTTATTACAAGTGTTTAGAAAGGCCAGTGAAGGTTTTACATAAATGCGGTCCATTAGAGCAATATGTGTCGAGTGAAAAGAGGGGGAGGGGAGGTATGCACTTAGCCTGCAGCCAGTCTGTATATAACGCAAACATGCAGGATGTACAGTACAATACTGTAGGTGGGCAGGAGAAAGATGAGTAAAAATAGGCAGTAAGCATGTGCATGCAAGTACAGTCATGTCATTGACTGCTGTGGTAAGCAAACCATAAACACTGTTTGGTGCCTCTGTGGTGCGGATGTGTGAATGCTTTGCTGGTATGTGGTGACTTACTGGTTGAGTTCCAGGTCAAGGATGAAGGAGGTGCCAAAGGCCTCCACCAAGAAGCTGCTCTGGGCCAGATGAAGGGGCTGAGGCGGGGAGAAGAGCAAAGAGATAATTTGTAAAAATACATATTTGATTACATTTACTAAGATACTGATGCAAATAGCAACAAAAACACAGAAACTGAATCTGATTGATAATGTCTGTCTGCTGCTGGTAGTTTAAAGGTTTGTTCCCTTCAGTATATCAACTCAATCAATAAAAATCAAGGCCTCATTTGACCAATTTCAAGATTGTTGATTTGTACTACATACTATACGGAATGTACTATATACTAAAAGTGTTTAGTTAGTATACAAGAAGTCAACATACTTTAACGTATTATACCAACAAGCCCCATTTACACCTGGTATTAACTTGTGATCTGTATCTGGATACGTTATCTGTATAATGACATCCAATCAATGGCTCTTTGAATTTACACCTGGTATTGAAAAAAAAGCACTTTCATTTGTGGCTGCAGTGTGACTGGATCTCAATATGCAAATTTGTTAAAAAAATAAATAAAAATGTCAGCTGACTTAACAAGGCAAGGCAAGACTTGCTAGCTAACATTACTTACTTTTGGGGTAGTAATGCTACAGTACTTGCAATATCAGATGTTAATAAAACTGTGTCCTTGAGATTCCACTGACGATTACAGTGGAACACAAAACAGCAAAATGTCCAAAAATCTAATCTTTATTAGTTTTTTTAGGTGTTCCTGGAGCTGTTTAACCACCATTCACATTACTTATATTTTTTTCTTTGCCATTGTTTGAGAAAGTGTCTAATTACAGCACACCCAAAACTCAAAAACGGCTTGGAATTAGTATGGAGTTGGGACACAGCTTTAGTGTTGTATTTGCATTTATAGGAGTTTCTTATTCATGAGTTTTGTACTGCAACACTGCACTCCAATCCCCAACCAAGTGCATTTTAAAATGACTTCATCTCTAAACCCCATAATCACAATTTGTCTCAGATGGCCTTGCAAATTGGTCCCTTCTATCCCTAGACATTCAATTCAGAATTCAATTGCCGCATTTACAGAGTAGAAGTAGCAGTAATGGAATTACAATATGGAAAATGTCTAAATCTCAATAAATGTACATGCTTCAGTTCCTCTTTAGTATGTCTCAGCTCTGTGCAAGGAGCTCCAAAGTAAACTGGTAGAAAATTAGCATTAATTAGTACTTAAAACACCTAAAGCTTACTTTTAGATTAATAACCCATGCATCTCTTAATTTAAATCACTGCATGGTGTTTATCCCTGACAATGACTTAAAGAAATTACTCAATAATTTGTCAAGTATTTCAGTTTTTCAGGAAGAAATGTGACATAATACAATAAAGAGAGAGTGGAGGAGAAGAGAATATCGGTGGATGTTCAATATGAACCAACAGAAGTGTGCATAAAGACCAAAGCAACACAGACATAATAAAAGGGACATCCTATTCTAGTAACCTCTCCCTGAAGGCAAGCAAGCCTCATCCATCCCTGAGGCTTTTTAGGATCAAACTGTGTGTTGGGGCTCACTGGCTGTGTAACCTTGCTCCAAGGTGAGCCATAGCCACATTATAAGACAGAACTCTGTGGTGTCTCCCATCACAACGTATTGGCCTAGCTGCAAGGAAGGCCTCATTATTATCGCCTTGCACTCTCTGCAAACCACTTAGTATCAATCTAAACCTCCACTGGGTACATATACAGCAAGATAAAAAGCCCACAATTGTGCATGTGAGCAGAGATAAGACCGCTGCACCAGAGCTCTTACTGAGGAGATTTGTTATTGTATTTATGATTTAACATCAAATCCTGAATATTCAGTTTGACACACCATACAGTATCTCAGCTCAAAGACACTGAATCATATTGATACACACAAATAGGATGGCAATAGGAACAAAATAACAATTAGTACAAATACATCTTCTCTTACATGAGCATAAGATCAGCAGCTCCTGATTGTATGTGTATTTTGTGTGTCTTTAGTTACTATATTTTTAGTCTAGTGTTGTACATCTGTGTTGAGGTTGGCGGCTGTAAACTTCGGAACTTGTCTTTTAGTTGTATTCCTACTTTGGTGGTTTTTTTAACTGCGTGCTACGCACATTGTTTAGGCTACGCACGCAATCAGCTGATAGCGCTGTGTGGACCGGTGCTGCTGCCGGGGGCCAAACCCGAAATCCCGAAGGAGCTACGAAGGAGACGCCGGGGTTGCAGAGGAGGAATAAAACGTGAGGAAAAAAGGGAGAAATCATAAGCCTGCCGTGCCAGCGATCATTATGGGGAATGTTCGGTCTCTGGGGAATAAGACGGACGAACTTCAGCGCTCATCAGAATCCAGAGGGAGTTCCGCGAGTGCAGCTTACTGTGTTTTACCGAGACATGGCTGCACTCTCACATCCCGGACTACGGTGTGGTGGTACCCGGCTTTTCGGTTCTGGCGGACAGGAACGTTATAGAAAGCGGTAAGAAGAACGGAGGGGGTTGCACTGTATGCGAGTGAAAAGTGGTACAACCCCGGACATGTGAATGTAAATGAACGTTTCAGTAGGCCGGACATTGAACAGCTGGCTCTGGGGTTTCGTCCATACTATTTACCAAAGGAGTTTACGTCCGCCATAATGATCGCTGTCTACATTCCACCATCTGCTGATGCTGAGGCAGCTGCTGACGTCATTCACACCACGGTCTCACGACTCCAGAAGCAGCAGCCCAAGGCCTTCATCGTTATCTCTGGGGATTTTAATCATGTTTCTCTGGATAAATCCCTCCCGAACTTTGAAGAATATATTAACTGCCCCACAAGAGACAATAAAACTTAGGACCTCCTTTTTGCAAATGCTAAAGGATGCACAGTGCCACTGAAAGAGATCACCGGGTGTGGGGGGAGAGGAGGACAAACACCAGGCAGCCGGGAGAGAGCAAACAAGCTTAATCGTCATTTGAATCGGTTTAGCTTACAGCCATCCCCTGCCTCCACTACCACTCCACCTACCCCTACACCCCCTCATTGCCTCCTCCCCCTCTTTTGTTCCCACACCTCCCTCCTAACTTCTCTGTAGTCAGCCCTCCTGCAGTCAGCCCACGACCCCCACCACTACAGCACATTTCCTCTCCCCCCACTGACACTTCGCTTTGCATTCACACCTGGCCAGGTGAGGAGACAGCTGGAGAGGCTTCACCAGTGCAAGGCTGCTGGCCCGGACGGCATCAGCGCCATGGTCCTGAAGACCTGCGCTAGTCAGCTGTCTGGTGTTCTCCAGTACCTCTTCAACCTGAGCCTGCAGAGTGTGCTGCTGCTGTGGAAGACGTCCTGCCTTGTCCCGGTCCCCAAGAAGTCGACTCCATCTGGCCTCAAGGACTACCCCCTGTGGCTCTCACATCCCATATGATGAAGGTGCTGGCCTATCTGAGGCCGCAGTTGAGTTCTTCTCTGGACCCTTTACAGTTTGCCTACCAGCCTTGTCTGGGAGTGGACAACGCTGTCATCTATCTTCTGCAGTGAGCTCATTTGCACCTGGATGGCGGTGGCGGCACTGTGAGAGTCACATTTTTTGATTTCTCCAGTGCATTCAACACCATCCAGCCACTGGGAGTACAGGGCACTGGTGGATGACTTTGTGGAGTGGTCTGGTAAGAACTGCCTGCTGCTGAACGTGGATAAGACCAGAGAGATGGTGACTCCGCAGCCCCTTTGCATCCTGGGAAGAGACGTGGACATGGTGGAGGAGTACAGATACCTGGGTGTCAACATCGACAGCAGGCTGAACTGGAAAATCAACAGCACTGCTGTTTACAAGAAGGGGATGAGCAGACTATTTCCTGAGGAAGCTGAGATCCTTCAACGTCTGCAGCAGAGTGTTGGAGATGTTCTACCAGTCTGTTGTGGCCAGCTGTCTCCTCCGCCGTCTGCTGGGGCAGCAGCATCAGAGCCAGCGACACAAAGACTCAACAAACTGATCAGGAAGGCTGGCTCCGTGATTGGCTGCCAACAGAACACATTTGAAGCTGTGGTTGAGAGGAGGTCTCTGAACAAACTGTTACCCATCATGGATATCCCCGACCACCCTCTCCACCCAACACTGGTCCTACAGAGGAGCAGCTTCTCTAAGAGGTTTCCGACAGCTTCGATGTTGCATAGACCGCTACAAGAAATCATTCCTACCACACGCAAAAAAAACTCTTTATCACGTCATCACTGGGTGCTAGATATGACTCTGAGACACCACAATACTGCACTAAGTGCAACCTTCCCAATTGATTTATTTACATTTTAGCATACTATTTAAGCAGTTGCACATTTTGTTTTCCCATCCTGTATATATTCAAATATTTGCGCTTATATTTTATTCCTTTTATTTCATGTATAATGAATGTATGTACAGTATATTGTATCCTAGTATTTAATTTATATTTATTTTCTGTGATTTCTCAGATGAAAGAATCATTTGGAACTTGCTTTTTTACCTTTCTTATGTATTTTAAAGTTGAGCTTGTAAACTTGCTAGCAGCTAGTTATAACCAAGACACAGAGAAACATTAGCATTGTTTTGGAGTTAGATTTCTTAACTTTTAACTCAGAGTGAAATTTCTGGCTCTTGAGCTACTAAATGCTTCACTGTGTTCCCAGCTAGTCCCTAACTTTGTCAGTCGGTTTATTAGCAGTTTCACTAAAAACTGTTAGAAACGAGGGTGATAACAGCGGTGAGAGTCAATCAAAACAGTAAAGTTGTGGTTCGTAAAAACCAAACCAAAAGGAGGTGAAAGACGCTGAAAGGCTCCGCTGAGGTGAGGGGAACTGCATAGTTTGGGTTCATAAGAACCAGCAACAGCATTCACATTACACAGTGGTTTGATGTATTGCTGATATAAAAATACGGATTATAGCAGCTTTAAGTCCAGCAAAACTAACTTGAACACTTTGATGAACAATTTTCCAAAGCATCATGAACAAACAAATGAATATCATCTGTTGTTCAGTCCATGATGTTAAACGATTACTTTAAAGTTCTGGTACATTTGGTTGTTTACATGATAATCCACATAACTTTTTACATGCTTGCTATTTTAAATTTATGTCAAAAGATTATCATTGTTTATTAGGATTCATTTCAAACGTGTCACTTACAGCTAGTAGAGGGACTCAATCTCACATCTAAATTCACATTTTGTAGCATGGCAGCACTCAGACTTCTCCATGGAAAACAACAAACACACATCTTCCAGAGGGCTGCTCAGTCTCAGAAAAGAGAGGTCATGACACAGCGCGCAGCCCGCAGAGGGTAGCTGAAAGTCAGACCTGTGTCATATCCGCTGACAGGCCTGCAGCTGACTGAATGCGTTTATAATGAAGGTAATGAGAGAGGACAGGTAGAGGTGTGAAATATAATCTAATGGACTGTACTGGAAAGAAGGAGGGGGCGGCCAGAGGAGGGGGTGGCGGGGTGGGCTGAGTTTTTGCCCTGTTGTGATCCGGGCAACCTGGGCATCTGTATACAATATAAAAGTATACTAAGCTATACAAAATAAGAAAACTGATGATTTATGGGCCAAGACAAACTATCCAGCAGAATTATGATTAAAACATGAAGATTTAAAAAGTCTGTCTGTCAATGACACTAACCTCAAATTATACATGAGTGAACTGTGTGAATCTATCCACTTCAAGTCCTTCTTTGTTTTGTAGCTTTAAAGTTTCACTGATGGGAGAATTCCTGGAGAGGGTGGCAGCTTTATTCGAGGTTGGACAGTTGACAGATCTGTTTATCATCTCGTTTTGTTGTTGGAGGAACTCAGCCAGTCTTAATGAAAACTAAATGACACCTATTTACTAGAGAGACCTTGGTCATAATTTGATCTCAACAGCTACTGTCCAGAATATGTAGAAACATACTAAATGAAGGGGAATAATAGATGTGTTTAGCTCTGGGTGGGAAAACAAGTCACAGGTGCAGACACTCACCTGTGCTCCGGCTGTGTAGTTTTTGACCCGGGTGTCCAGGCGGCTGTGGAGCAGCTCCTCCTGGGAGTAAATCTGTTGCAGGAGCCGCTTGGGCTGAACGAGTTCTTCTGCAGGCGGCAGTCTTTCCTCCACACTCACCCGTTCCCTCAGACCTGCAGAGGACATGAGAGCTTCAATGCACATGCAGCATGAGATGGCACAGAGCAAAGTGTGGGTTTATGGTTCTGAATGTGATTTTAAAAGGTCTTATTTCTGCAGGATTCAACGGCTGATGCGGAGCTGCTTCTTGACATAGACGAAACAATTACACGGTCGTTATTATCACACAGGTTGAATGGACGCAATAACTGACAGAAAACGTACTATTGTTTGTTTTCATCACTAATAATAGGTTGCTTATCATAAACTAAACAATTGGATGAAAGAAAAGCATCTCACCTGTCACGGCGTACCGTACACACACTGCAGCGAACATCAAGCATCTCACAGCAAGCATGATGCTCACATAGTCCCAGGGATTTCCTCGGTGCGGCGCCGTTAGATGACCCGAGAAGAGCCGCGAGCGGAGCTGCAGAACGACTGTTGTTGACAGTGAAGACAACCAGAACAGAGGGGTTCCTTTAAACGCGGCGACAGCATTTCTCCCTTTCCGCCTGTAGAGAGTTAAAAGCCCCCTGAAGAGGCTCCTTTGCTCGGCTCCAGCAGCATGGTGTGTGTCGGTGTCACAGAACTCCGCGGCTTGATCGCACACTCGTCTTTCGGCCTACGCCACTGAGCTTGATTGAAGCACTGAGGCTACGCAAGTAGCACGTGAGGTTTGACGGTCCCACCCCAGCTCTCTGATGAGACCTGATGGCCAAAATCCAGGTCATCCAATATTGGATTTGTCAGAATTAAGAGCCTACATGTTAATTCTTTAAAAGAAAATAAGTTGTCGTGCATAACATGTATGTGATATGGCGCTTCAATCTGCCTTTTTTCTTTGGAATAATAATATAAGCAAACCTGATCCAAAAACATCAATCTTTAATTTTGTTTCAATAGTATTTTTTCTTTTCTTATAATGTGCCACTCTTACAGCCAGAAAACCTGGAGACTTTTGTTAAATTTACTAAATATCAGTGGTCAGGGTCCCAAATAAGTCTCAGGATACAAATGAAAGGTCGCAGTCTATGATGATACAAAAAACAAAACAAAACACAACAACACACAACCCTAAACTAATCCTGTTTTTCACATTACACTGATTTTAGTTTTTCTTTTGAAAACAGGGTGCTTTAATGTCTTCAGGCCCCTTAAAATTCTTTAAATTAATCAAATTTTTTTTAAAGATTATTTTGATAAGAGAGCTGATGACATGAAAAGGGGAGAAAGGGGAAATGCCATGCAGCAAATGGCCGCAGGTCAGAGTTGACCCCGGGCCGCTGCGTCAAGGAGTAACCCTCTATATTATATAGATGGGCGCCCGCTCTACCACCTGAGCTATCTGGGCGCCCAGTTAATGGGATCTGAGAGGGAAACATTAGGCTGACCTGCCCACAGCTCACACAGTAAACTCATGTAACCTGTGATGAGCAGACAACCACTGCTATAGGTTGAAGGCCCTGAAACATACACTAGGATTATAAGGAACACCTGTTCAATTTCTCATTAATGCAATTATCTAATCAACCAATCACATGGCAGTTGCTTCAGTGCATTTAGGGGTGTGGTCCTGGTCAAGACAATCTCCTGAACTCCAAACTGAATGTCAGAATGGGAAAGAAAGGTGATTTAAGCAATTTTGAGCGTGGCATGGTTGTTGGTGCCAGACGGGCCGGTCTGAGTATTTCACAATCTCCTCAGTTACTGGGATTTTCACGCACAACCATCTCTAGGGTTTACAAAGAATGGTGTGAAAAGGGAAAAACATCCAGTACGCGGCAGTCCTGTGGGCGAAAATGCCTTGTTGATGCTAGAGGTCAGAGGAGAATGGGCCGACTGATTCAAGCTGATAGATGAGCAACTTTGACTGAAATAACCACTCTTTACAACCGAGGTATGCAGCAAAGCATTTGTGAAGCCACAACACGCACAACCTTGAGGCGGATGGGCTACAACAGCAGAAGACCCCACCGGGTACCACTCATCTCCACTACAAATAGGAAAAAGAGGCTACAGTTAGCAAGAGCTCACCAAAATTGGACAGTTGAAGACTGGAAAAATGTTGCCTGGTCTGATGAGTCTCGATTTCTGTTGAGACATTCAGATGATAGAGTCAGAATTTGGCGTAAACAGAATGAGGACATGGATCCATCATGCCTTGTTACCACTGTGCAGGCTGGTGGTGGTGGTGGTGTAATGGTGTGGGGGATGTTTTCTTGGCACACTTTAGGCCCCTTAGAGCCAATTGGGCATCGTTTAAATGCCACGGCCTACCTGAGCATTGTTTCTGACCATGTCCATCCCTTTATGGCCACCATGTACCCATCCTCTGATGGCTACTTCCAGCAGGATAATGCACCATGTCACAAAGCTCGAATTATTTCAAATATGTTTCTTGAACATGACAATGAGTTCACTGTACTAAAATGGCTCCCACAGTCACCAGATCTCAACCAAATAGAGCATCTTTGGGATGTGGTGGAACGGGAGCTTCGTGCCCTGGATGTGCATCCCACAAATCTCCATCAACTGCAAGATGCTATCCTATCAATATGGGCCAACATTCCTAAAGAATGCTTTCAGCACCTTGTTGAATCAATGCCACGTAGAATTAAGGCAGGTCTGAAGGCGAAAGGGGGTCAAACACAGTATTAGTATGGTGTTCCTAATAATCCTATAGGTGAGTGTGTGTCAGCAATCAGCTTCTTTCTATGGAGTGATTGGATCCTACATGAACATGCACTTTTCTGGCAAAGTTAGTACAGTTTTGGTTATTACACTTAGGAGATTCCTGTATTTTTACTTTTTAAGTTGGCTAGAGTTAGTTTGAAAAGCACATACACCATTATTTAGCAACATCTGAATCAAAGTCTGATGACAGTTGGTGGGTTGGTCAGTCAAATCTGATCAAACCATAACCAAAAATCTGGACAGTCAAGGGTTACGCAACAAGGCTTTAAGATGAGATATCAAATATTGTTTGCGTCAGCTGGGACGATGAGCCAAACAGGACACATCGACCCACTGCTGCCCTTGCTTCATCCTTCCCTCCCCATTTGGCTCTCTTTTAGCTTTAAGCAGAGTCAGCATTCATTAAGACAGCAGGAAAAATTACCCTCAGCATACCCCAATAGTCCTAAACTTTGCTGTTCCTCAGGAACAACTTTTTTCTAAACTATACAGCAGGAAATGTTTATGGTTAAAAAACGTTTATTTAAAAACACTGTACAAGAATTGACTTCACATTTTCCTAAGAGAACTGCTCATCTTCCACATACTGAAATCATGTGGTTTTTTTTTTTTTTGTCTATGAGCAATGAGTCTTTAATGGTAGGTGACCTTATCCTTGAAAAACTGACAAGTGAAAACAATAAACCTCACTGTAGCTGCAGCACACCGCTGTGAAACAGTTGTCTCTCCTTGACAAAACCAGTCCTTTAGCTGTCCTTCAAAAAGCCATTTGACATTAAATCAGACACACTTCTGTCTCACAGGTTGTGCGAGTCCTCCACTCTACGAATGCCTCAACGCAAGCACAAGTGGGATCTGATCCAGATGCAGCACTTACAGTAATTGAGTAATGCCCCCCCTTCAGAAAAGCCTCATTAAATTCTCAATACCACCATGTGTTCCCGGATATAGGTTCTGAAAGACTGCAGTCAGCATGACATACAGAATATTACTTAGGGTCCTGTGCATGAGGATAAGGGGTTGAGAGGATAAATGATAATGACACTCCAAATTCATGGAAAGATGCACATCCGCTAAGTAACATCTACGGCAACAACACAAAATAATTAACATCTGTAAAAACATCTAAATATTCAATTTTAGTTTGCACTAAGTTTAAAATATTTATTCAGTGTATAATTTCATTGACTTATTTTGATGAGCTTAAGTGCTGCCCATTGTCTCTTGTGGTGGGATACACAGCAGCAAAGACTATTTTAAATGCCTGAAACAGCATCTAGGTAGTAGTTCTTCCAGTTCTTTAAAATGACAAAGTGAATAACCATCAGTGCTGAACCTCAACAATCTGTACCACAGTCCTGGAAAACGCTGAAGGGTCCATTTCTTCCCCACACAGTGAGGTTGCTGGCTTTGATGGTTGAAGGACAGTGTGAAGACGTGACTCGTAGCTGGTGTCATTCATCCAGGTGCACGGCATGTGGAGGAGCTCCTTGTCAACCTCACAACTCTGCTCAGTGGGCAAAAGAGGAGGAGCAAAGTTTGGTCCAAGCCGTGACAGCAGACCACAGTCCCAGTCAGAGTCTGATGATGATGGACAGAGCGTGGCTAAGTCAGGGATGAGGGCTGACTCAATGCACACTGAGGTGGAGTGGGATAGTGAACACTGGGAGTCTTGACTGAAAAACGCACTGAGGGATTTATCCTTGGGGAACTGGAGGGGAGGATCACAATTGTCTGCTTTTGAGGAAAATGGCCGTGATGGATGATCGGCAACAGAAGTGCTATCATGACCTAAAATGTCCACTTGATTTGGTGCCCATTGATTTGGTACAGTAGGAACACAAAACGATGTAAAAGTCTGTCTTGATTCAAGTTTTTCCAAGGCGCATGTTGAAGAGAACTTGTCAAATAATAAACTTCCATCAGCTTTTGCCAGAATGTTGCTTTCTGGTTTGACAGATAGATGCCCTTGTTCAGTCCAACTACCGCTGTAGCCACATTTCACTGTAATTCTCCTCCTTTTGCTCTGGCTGTGTTCAGGGCTGGCTGATCTACAGTGCTTTTTGGGGTTTGGTGCCGTTGCTGACTGTCGAGGCAGGGAACAAGATTTACGTGACAACGGTGTAGCACACTCAAAACCATTTTTGGTCGAACATGTGATCCCACTAAATCCTAAAAGACTTTCTTGGTTTGACCCCTTTGCTGTATTTGTCAAAGCCACAGATGGAAAAAGTCCGATGGAGATAGGATTACAGACTGATTGAGACACACTTTCTGCAGTATCCATTTCACAAGGGTGTGCTTCCACAACCTCCTCTGCCGTGTACGGTTGAGGGCTGAGGACAGGTGGCTCTGAATATGGGCAGTGTGGCTCCACAATGTGGAAGGCATAAGGGACTTGTGGGCTGAGGACCGGAGGCAGGGAGTAAGGGTCAGGGGATAGGCATGGGGTGTCAGGGCAGGGGGAAAGATGTTGAGTATCAGGCTGCTGGCTGGCTGAGTTGTGGGCCTGTGGTTCAACATCTGAAACAGGCATGGCGGGACTTAAAGCGTGAGGATGGCTGTCAGGGAGACGGCAGTCTGTGTTAGTGAAAGGCTGGATGTCAACAGGTGGAGTGGCTGGTGGATATGGGACAGGAAACTGAACTCCTGGTGATGGTCTGGCAGGGCCAGAGGAAAGAGGACCCCCAATAGGGCTGGAGATGTTAATATTGAATGATGAACCTCGTCTCCGCAGGGCCTGAACAGCGTGCTCCGTCTCAGCATCAGTGAGAGGCTCCAGTTCACAGACAGGCAAAGGAGTTGGTGGTCTAGGAGGAGGATATAGAAAATTAAAACACAAAAAAAACATTGTGGTTAGGAATGCCACAGTGAGAAAAAAAAAAATCCCACTTGTTAATAAACAAAGTTACACTGGTATAAGCGATTACACCAGAAATTTTACACAAAAAGATATTTGTTGATGATGCTCAATGTCTGTAGATATTAATAACTACTAATTATTGAAGGTCACATATTATGCTTTTCTGTCATATCTACAATGTCAGATATTCAAATGAGGTAAACGTATTTTAGACACATTAGGCCTACTCCTGAAAGATTTTCTGTTAGTAGTATTTGGTTTAAAAACCTTTATTTGCGATATTCTGTTCTATTAACGAACTAAAGTAGCTACATGGCTTACGGCAGTAAACAATGTCATCTTGGCTGCCAATGTTGTTAAAATCTCCTCATTGCTGCTGAAACATGTCCAATTGGTTAGTGTTTGGTTCACAAGCCTTTATCTGCAATTTGTGACAGTAGAAAGTGCTGCTTCGTTCCACTACAATGTAATGTTAGCTTACGGCTACCTATTAAGTTGCTACATGCTAAAGCGACGTAGCTGAAATCTTGGCCAATGCTGGTAATTTCTCCCCAAATTCCGGTCACTTTACTGCTGGGCCATGTCCAGTTGTGTAATATTTGGTTTAGAGGCATTTATTGGTGATTTTTCGTAGTACAAAATCCTGCTATATACTCTGTTCCAGTAGCTTCAGCTTCAACCGGATATTCCAGGAAGCGAGCTGGCCAATCAGAGCAGACTGGGCTTTTACGGGAGAAGGAATTAAAGAGACAGGTGCTCCTACAGCATGTCTCATACAGAGGGTGAATACAGATGGCACAGCCATGGGCAGTTTGAGAAGTGTTTTTTTTAACATTAAAAGCATGTAAACATGTTTTAGTACAAACACACAATGCAAGTATAGTCCTAAAAATGCTAT
Source organism: Percina caprodes (assembly GCA_013375575.1). Lineage (NCBI taxonomy): Eukaryota > Metazoa > Chordata > Actinopteri > Perciformes > Percidae > Percina > Percina caprodes. Next base: position 6,477,123 of record JABXJD010000010.1, read on the forward strand.
ATAATAGTTGGCCTCTCTGGTCGAGGAAAATAAGCGCTTTGACACCAAAACCTCCATCACTCCGCCTCTTGTCTGTAACCGCCTCTCCACCTTAATCTTGCTACTCTGTTCTGCGACTCTGCTGTTGCACGGAGCAGACACTTTCAGTTTATATTTAGAGCGTTAGTCGTCAAACAAAATACAATTGATGTCACTTTAGTATTTTACAAATTTGTTTTTTTTAAATTGATGAACATGGGCGCTGATGTGTTGAACTAAAGGGGTTTCATGTCTGTTAAAAACAAAACAACGGTGGGCAAGCAATGAAATTGGTGTATGCCTGACAACCGGAAACACAAACAATCGCAGCAAGCCTAATAGTGTTCCAGTAAAAAAAACAGACAGGAATTTTACAACATTAGGACATTGCTAGGTGATAATCAAAACTCACCGGTTCAGTGTTTCTTCTGACAGTTGAGCTGGATTGGGGTTGAATCCCGGAATCATTTCAGCCACAAGTTGGTCCATCACACTGTAGTTTGAGGGATCCAGCACAAATGCACGGTGCTGATCAGACTGCAAGTGCTGCGAGGGCAAAAAAATAAAAATAACACGAGTCATGGATGTAAATATAAACAAAACAACAAAGGCAAAAACAAATCAGCTATGTCATAAAATAAGTAATTCTTAAGGATGTTCACCTCCTCCAGATTAGTGAAGGGTTGATGACAGCATTCACAGTAAGACAGGTCCTTTTTGCGTGGCCGCCAAGGTGAAGGGTTACACCAGAGTGGGGTTTGAGATTTATCCTGAATGCTGCTTTCAACTAGTTTCTTCTCCCTAATGTACAAAGAATGAAAAGTACATAATAGATTTTTGAACCCAGTTTGTTAGCAAAACAATGGTCTGTATCCTTTAAATAATAGCAGTTAAACAAACCTGGTTTTACTTTCTCCTTGCTCTGTCATCTTTTCAAACCGAGGAGGAGGAGGAGATTCAAAGGGACTAAATCGGCCCGAGTACCACAGAGCGGGGAATGTCATAGATTGAATATGCAAAGGCTTGTATCTCCTGGTTAGAGAAAAAAAAAAAAGTCATACATGAACACTTAACATTTGCATGCTGATAAAAAACTATTAATATCATAATTCCAATATTTTCAAATTAAAAATATTTCACTCCACTTTGGCAAACTGATTATGAGATTTCACATCCAAGATAAAGCCCAGCAAGGATAATAAGTAAATGTTTCAGGTGTCATGGTTTTCTTACAGAAATGGCCTATACACACACAGCCAGAGCACTTCAATTAACTAAAATGAGAGGGCAAGTGAAAAGACCTGTTAACACACAGAGATCCATTGCTGGAACAGGCAGTGGAGCTTGCAAAAGCCTCATCGAATAGAAATCGTATCCGCTTGAGCTCTGAGCTCCTGGGGAGCTGCATCACTGAGGGGGCTTGTCACATTACACGTTGGGACTCCTCAACAGGTTCAATTAAGAAAATCGTCTGGGCTGAAACGCAAACCTGCGCCCAGTGGGGTAGGAAACACTGGGACAGGACCCAGCCACTAGCTGTTGTCACTCTGTTTGAACTGCATAAAGCATCTAATATGATACTAAACCATGAACTGATTCATGAATGCATAAAAAATAAAATCCCTTTGCCATTTTAATTTCTAGCTTGGCTTAATTAACGTAAAATCAAACAAGATTAAAGCAGCTATGAAAAAATATTTTACAGTAACAATGTATCAAATGACAATATGAACGGGGTCGCTTGTAGTGATGAAACTACAAAGAATGATCCACTGAATCTGCAGCTCCCCTTGGCCGGAGCTTTGCAGCAACATTCAGTTAATTATTTAACTTGTTCAGCCTGCAACTTTACAGTTTTGGTTCACTCTCACAGCATCGTTTTCAGCTGCACAAGGTAGCTATTTTTAACAAAAAAGCTCTACAAACCCACCGTATATCACCTGTTTAGCCTAAACAGCTGATAGACACAGTTAGCGAACAAAGTAGAGCATTTAGCAGCTATAGAGCCAAATATTTCCCTCAGGAGTTGAGATTTCTGGAGGGAGCAGGTTAGACAGTTCCTTCTCCCCCCATTTAAATCCAACCCCCCGCAACTAGAAGAAAATGGACAAACAAACAAACTGCACTGAATGAGGGATGATACTCACCTGCTCATGTCTTCGATTTTAAGATAGGGAGACCTCAAAGCTGCAGCTGTAGACCAGGAGAAGTGAAGAGGTACAGGCAAACAATTAAATAAGCACTTATACCCACAGAAATACCGTATTAGAAGAAAATAAACACATTGACGGCACAAATACATCAACTAACCTTTGACAACATGGGAACTTGGTTTGGTGAAAGACCTCTGCATTAAAAAAAGAGAAGTTTAAATAAGACTCTTTAACATTAAAGAGCAAAGCCTAATGGAGAATGCATTATAAATCCTAAAAAAGTGTATAACAATTTAATGTGAGCTTATTTAACTTAACTCCTTTTTCAGAATTGTTTAACGAATTCATTTATAAATGATTTACCTGCTTGATTTATTATTAATTTAGAACTTATATTATATATATGGATACTTGTTGAAGTGAAAAGACATTCAGCCCAAACAGCTTACCTCTGGCCGCTTGTGTATACCACTGAAGCCCTCTCGAGTCAACTGTTTCAAATATAAAATGACATCTGATACTACATTAAGGAACAATACAAGATTTTCACACACTGTCCCTTGGTTAAGAATGTGACAAATCTATGCTGGTGAAAAGCCATCCTCTTCAGCTGGGATCAGTAAGACACAGCAGCACAAAACAAAAACACTTAGATGGTGCCATCTACTGTGAGCAGAAGTTCAATGCACTACAGATATGACGATACAAGCCACCTGCAATAAATATGCAGAGGAGAAATCAGTCTGCACAAACCAACTGTGAAGTGTATGATGGTTATTTTGTGTGCTTAAGAAAGTAATCACTGTGAAATAATCATAAAGTAAGCTTTATTTATCTCTCCCTACTGTACAATGACAGAATCAAGTAGCTAAAAAACATCAGTTCTGCTGGTATACAGATGGACTGGAGTATGTGATACAGATGGACTGGAGTATGTGATGTTAGCTGTCCACTGACTATAACGTAGAAGCCATTCCTAGCACTTACGGTAATTGTTATGCATTGCTCCTGGGTTGACCCAGGTGATCTTTGAACTGTCACGACCAGGGATATAGCCATGTAGACCGGCTTGGTTTGAATTTCAAAAAGGAGGGTTGAATTCTGATCAGACAACCCTAACCCCACCCTGGTAGGTGGTGTGAAAGAGGTAACACAGTCCACCTGGGTATAACCCTGGTTGAACCATTCGTGTGAAAGAGGTATAAGTGTTCCCTTAAAATCATGTTATTAGACAAAAGGATACCATCCACATACAAAATCTTCACTCCCCAAGATCGGGCATTGGCCAAAACACTGCTCCCCTGCAGTCGTTCCTACAAGACATCCATAAGAAACAAGTCAAGATAACCAACCATGTCAGTCTTCAGTATAACACCAATATCTAAAAGAATAAAGGCCACAGATAAGCAAGATAAACCATTTTCCAGCTGCACTGACACTTACATTGTTGCGAATGGCTTTTTCAAGCAAGGCCTTCCCACGGCTGCCGCAAGGCTGTAAAGAAAAATACAGCACAGACGTTTCATTCTGGGTTATATTTTATAGTAACGTCCACTAGGATATTGTCCAAATGAGTAATAAAAACAAAATCAATAACCAATTGTTTTTGTTTGGTATTTGTTTTTGAATGGTTGCATGTAGCATTAAGATATAACAAAGATATAACAATTTACACTACAACATATTCACCTGTATCTGGGAAATAAATAGCATATCTAAGTATCCATTTTTAATTCTACAGCAAGATATTTTCTCATCAACACAGAAAGAGAGGAGTTGCTGAGTAATATTTAACTTTAACCTTTTTATGAGTTTCTCTTGCCAATTATCAGGTTAATATTTCTATAAAATGTTTTAAAACATGCATGGGTGATGCTCAGTACCATTGGCCTAGGAGTTCTGGGTCGCTGTTTGTCACTGTTGAGGACACACTCTCGCTGCATTACAGGACGTTGGGCTTCTTCACGAATCACCTTTGCCCCTGCTTTGGTGTCAGTACAATTCTGCCCCTTCAGGCCCTCTGGGCTTCCAGTCACAACAAAGCTCACATCCTTGTGCAGGAAACTCTCAACCCTCTTCAGAATAAGAAACAAAAAAAACGCATTAGCTCATCAGTTTCTGCTGAGACAACTGTCATAGTCAGACCTTTATCTTTACTTGTACAAAATCTAACTTGAACCTCAGTAGGTATGCAATTGATTTATATTCAATATCAGTATTAGTTGGAATGTAATCAGATTGGTTACTATTTAAATTCTTTTGTTTGAACAACCACCACCAATGTTTACAGCAAGGATCCACAGTCATTCTGCATTTATCTTCACATATGCTTACTCCTCCTAGAAGAGATACAGTCTCCAGAAGCAGGGCTGTTGGGCGTTTCTTTACATTGTCCAGGTAGAAGGTCTTCCCCTCCAGCTTCTTCTGCCCAGGACACAGTGAGCCCAGAAGGCCTTGCTCCTCCGCATACTGCTGGTGCTGCATGGTCCTGGTGTAGTAAACTTTGCAAAAAAACACCAGGATGCTACTTAAAAAGGAGAGAACAAACAAGTGTTAAACACATGTATGCATAAACACTTGACAGAACCCCCCCAATCAGTCCTAATGTAAACGGTGGTTGCACTAATAATAACTTTGTCTGGACAATGTTGTGTCCGAAAATCTTTGGGTAACTTAATACAAGGTCTCCGAGATTCAAGTCAAAGTGTATCAGTCCCTAATCATTTACATGTTAACAGTTAATGAACCCAGTCACGTGGTTTCTTCTCAATGGTCAGATTGAGGTAGGTTAGGCTAGAATGACTACCGTTTGTTCACGGTAGCAGCAATTTTACAACTTACAATCTAAGCTAGCTAGTTAGCTAAACGTTCCGTAGAAAAGGCATGTATCGTTAGCGTTACTTTACTACCAAACTATAACAGCAAAGTAACATTAAATGCATTATTAACCTAGCATCCTTCCTGGCTAGATAGCATACTTAGCTGTAACGTTAATTCGTTGGTTAGCGCTAGCTGACCTGAGTTGAGCTTTTTTTCAATAAAAACGCCTGGGCCACCAAAACCATAGTTTGTCATGAGGTTTAATAATCTGTTAAATTGCTTTCCACGTCGTCGGGGCACAAAATAAAGAAAGAGTGCACTTACTTTTTGTTACTGTGCTGTGGAATTGCGATAAAGAAAGCAACCGCCGCTTTTTTAAAAACACGACGAACGTGAAGTTAACGTCACATCCGGAAAAACGCTGCCTTCGCGTCCTGGCAACAGACTTCCTCAACAACCCTTCAGAATGGTCTTTAATCTTTTGTAATTAAGTTAAATTAAATTGAAATTTAGTCTGATTAGTAGGCAGCTGATAACAAGTCATTCTCTTTAGCATTAACGTAATCTAAAAGTCAATGATTGTATTTGTTGTTGTTTTGCCAGCTGGAACCTCACTAAAGTGGGAAAATACATTTTATCAATTCTTGCCCAGCAGGGGGCAATGTGTCCCTGTGTAAATAAAGTAATCTCAATTAAGAAACTACATTTTAATCTTTAGTTTATACTTGCCTTCTTGTAGTAAACTGACTGTAACCCATATATTTAAATGGATTAAATATATTCATTATTACTAGAAAATTCAACATTGCACCTACTTGATGATTTACACTTATACATACTATATTTTATACTGTCATGACACCAACATTGTTTAATGTAAGACAAAGACCACAAGGCAAATACTAACTGTTTATTCAAAACATGCACTTTTTGTTCATAAAAATATTTTTCACAAAACACTGGCACAGTGCAAAGGACTAGCCTTAATGACATTTCAATTTGAAAATCTGTAAATAAAAATATGTGTAAATGTCAAGGAATTCTTTATACAAGGGGGAGTGGGAACAGAACACACAGATATACTAGTTATGTTCTATCATGTAAATTACACAAACCAATGAACTAATGGTGGAGAAAACCTTCATAGCATAAACTTGAAACAAACAAAAGATATGTAAAAAAATGTAACAGCTTGAAAATAAGAGTTTTAACAAAAGGTCAAACACCAAAGTTACCAATTTCAAAATCTGTCAAAACATTAATGGACTTCTTTTCTCTGTCCCAAAAATACACAGAAGCTGTTAAATTACCAACTGAAAACATACTCTCTAATTTTTAATGGCTGATCTAAACCTGGTTTCGTGAAAATAAGACAATTTTGCACACTCAGAAACATCGTGCGAAGCTTAACCCCTGGATGGGATTTGAAACTACTCACTCTACTCTACTCAGTAAAACTTAGCTTCTGTTTTCAGTCCATAGTGATGAGGACATTTGACTGGCTAAGTAAGGCACCTTGCACAGCGTGGAGGCCTCTGCATATTCACAGGGACTCAAAGACAGCACCAACATCTTTCTGCAAACAACATGTATTCATACATAAAGGGTAACATTATCTTCAATGGTTTCTTACAATATTCCATTTCTGTTCCATTTATTTATTTGTAGCAGAATCTATCCTGTACTAAGTTTTAAGGCTCTTTAAACCTGAATACTAAATACTGACTTTGCTATTACTGGCAAAGTATATATACTATTAATTATCCCTAGGGCTGTTTAGGTTTCAATTCAATCAATCAATTATTTCACCTTACTAATTTTAATGATATGAATACTATCCAAAAGAATGTGAACTGGGTGCCGTGCCCATTTTTTATAAACCGTGTGGAAACATATATGTAAATACTGTGCTAGTCTGAGAAGGCTTTGCAACAAACACATAAGTCACGGTCTGTATTTCAGATCCACTCTGAACCATTTATAACTCCATATTTGCTGCTACTACTCGTGCTGCTGCCTCTGTCCGCATCTGCCTTGCTTGAGGTGTGTTTGGAGACCTGCCGGTATTTCCGTTCACGGTGAGGCTTGCTGTGGTTATTACTGTGGCTCTGTGGCTGTCTGTAGGCAGGATTGTCAGCCTCCAGCTTGTTCTGAGGATGACAAATGTCCTTATGACCATCTCTGGGGGCATCTTCCATCCCTGCTCTGCAAGGGTTTTCATCATTATTGGTGTACTGCTGACGCTCCTCTTTGGCAATGTTCACGTGGTTCTGCCGGCAAGCCATCTTTGCATTAGTGAGATCAGTGATTGGCAGTGGCTGGTTGTGGTGCCCAGTCGATAACAGAAGAGGCTTGATGGCGATGTTGTACCCAGGTGGAGCTGATGGTGCATTCCAAGAAAAAGGGTAACTGCTGTAATCGTCTCCACTTAATCCCGCCTCATTAAGAGCTCCTTGTGCCAGTGTCAGCCCGTACAGCTCATTGTCAGGAAGCTGCACCCGGCGGGAGCGTACGATCTCACAGATGGTACCTATGCCCAGGTGAACCATCTCCCATATATTGAGTGCAAGACAGAGCAGGGAGACTGTGTACATGATGAGAAGGAAGATAGTTTTCTCAGTGGGCCGTGATACAAAGCAGTCCACACTGTGAGGGCAGGGCAGGTTGGAGCACACGTAGATGGGAGGCACAGCAAATCCATATAGGGCATACTGTCCACACAAGAAAGCCACCTCCAGCAAGGAGCGGGTCAAGAGCTGCAGGACATAAATACGCATCAGTCCATCCTCTTTGATACGTTGACGCCCATCATGGCGCACCTTTACCTTTGCTTGTCCCTCACCACTGTTTCCTTTCACTGCTCCACCACCATCACTCTCCGCCTCTGCCATTTCATAGATCATCGGGTCTTCCTCTTGGTCATCCTCGGCCTCTTCAATGCCCCTATGCTGCTTTCGGCTTGCAAGATAGGGCTTCTTTGGTTTCCTCCGCGAAAATCCCCTCACTCCACCGCTGTCTGCCTGCTCATCTGCCCGAGCAATTTTATTGACAGCGTAGCCCAGGTACATGAGTGAAGGCGTGGCCACCAGGATGATTTGGAAAACCCAGAAGCGGACATGGGAGAGTGGAGCGAAGGCGTCGTAGCAGACGTTCTCACAGCCCGGCTGGCCTGAGTTGCAAACAAACTTGCTCTGCTCATCGTAGTAGATGGACTCCCCTCCTACGGCTGTCAGCACAATGCGGAAAACAATGAGGACAGTGAGCCAGATCTTGCCAACAAATGTAGAATGGTTGTGGATTTCTTCCAGCAGGCGAGTCAGGAAACTCCAACTCATGGTAGTGGCAGTGGCAACATACACGTCCTCTTACTTTCCTGTGGAGAGAAAAGAAATGATTAAACTCTGTACCATGCAGGCAATACTATAAGGAAAGTACCCACATAAATACTAATAATTCCTTTATTTAGACCTTCTTATAGTAAAATATTTTTGCCATTTAAAGACAATAAAAATTTCTGGCCAAAACTTTATGGGCACACCTTCCTTCTTAACAGTGTCTGATATGTGGGGAGACAAATTAAAAAATGAATATTTACTAACCTGTCTTTTAGTGTGTGTCTCTCAATTTGTCTATGTTTCCCTCACACACAGAATACACATTGTAATTCTACAAATAAAGACATTACACACTCTTCTGCTGTATTCACAAAGTGTTTTAGCTCCAAGCACTTTGTCTTTCCTCCAGTATACATGGCTATCAAATGCATTTCTGCACAATAACATGTTTATCCTTGATTCTCTTAATAGCTATGCCCCTACGTTCATGCCAAAACATACCCTTGGCATTACTACACAAAGGGAAGAGTAATGACAGCAATGGAATGTCTAACCATAATTGCTATTGTTAACTAAATGTCTCTGACCATTCAGATGTTCCATAGAATTACAAAATTTCTCAACTGGTTTAAGAAATAAAAGCTTTGTTTTTGTGCTGTAAAATGACTACTGAAATTCTAAAAACCTGAAGAGGAACCAGCAAAATTACTAAAACTATCCCCCAATTATGTAATTTAAAAAACACATTACTTTATTATAATAATATATTTATATAGTATTTGCATACTAACATATGACATTAACCCCTCCCTAACACTACCCTTCGGTGATAGGAGGTACAACATGGGATTTGTGGATTATAAACTAATGTGTTTTTACTCTCATATACAGTACATTGGTTTTCAAAGTAAGGCAGACAAAGAATAGTATCTTTATAATTAATGGATGGAACAACACAACAACAATACGGCAGCACACACTCAAATGTCTGAAAAGATGAAAAACAAAAGAATGGAATGATGAAGAATGTATGACTGGAGTCTTTGTAAAATGAATACTTTCCTCTCTCAGCCCTTTCAGCTCTCTAATGAACTACACCATATCATACAGTACCTAACCCTGAACAATCTCTGTTTAACCTGCAGACATCCATCTGCCCAAAACCTACGCAGCAGACCTCTGCACGAGTCACTCATGTAAGAGGAAATCTAAAAGGTTCAGAAATCTGTGTGGCAGACTATGTCTGCATGTGTGATGTGTGTGTGTGTGTGTGTGTGTGTGTGTGTGAGTTCAGAGGGTTTCTCAGGATAGTTTATGTTCCAACTATGGATGCTCCTGCATGGTTGCTTTTAATTCCACAAACTTGACATCCATCTACCATCCGAGAGACTGAGGCAAACAAGGTCCAGTGATAAAGGAACAGCCTTGAGGTTGTCCTGTGGCTGTCACTGTATGAAGTCAATATATGTTATCGTACTGTTCGGCAAAATAAAATAGAAGCTTGTTTCAGTGTTTTAGGTTTAAATCAAAAGGTTATTCTTTTAATAAGCTTGCCATTTTAATCTTAGTGTGACCACACGATTTGGCAAAATTATAGGCCTTCTGGCTATTTCCATAATGTGGCTGACCACATGAAAACATGGGATTTGTTGTTGTTAGTTTTATGATTCAAACGATTAATCAATGGGTATAAAATTAATCAGTCGCAACTTTGATAATTGACTGTTTTCTTGAAAAATTAAAAAATAAAATGTTGCTGGTTTCAGCTTTTCAAATGTGAGGATTTACTTATTTCCTCTGTTTTATATCAATGTAAATTAAATACACTGTAGGGATGGACTGTTAGTCTAACAAAACAAGACATTTGAATATGTTCCTTTTCACTATTTTGTGAAATGTTATCAAAGTAAGTACTCAAAACAGTAATTGATAATGACAATAACTGCTGCCCTAATTTGTTCTGTTTACTTATTACAAATTGAGAACTCCCATACTTTTATTGACGCCATGCAAAAGTTTCTCTCACTTACACTTCATTTATAATAGGCATACAACCTCCAATGAAACCAGGTCCTGATGTTAACATGCTCTCCTACAGTCTCATTCTGTAAAGAAACAAAGTTCTGTCTCATTAAAAGTCACATGGCCTTTAAAACTGCACATCTGGCCATGTTGTGTAATGTACTATTTGGAGGCCCAGTAGCACTGCTATCACCACCCAAACACAAGTCCCGTTGATGGCAAGAAACTGGGAACAGCTTTGCTCATCAGCGAAGCAAATCATGCTGTTCCTCAGCAATACAGCGGGAAGCATTTTAATTGCAAGCCATACAATCAGGAATTTTAGGAAGAATCTTATGTAATGCATAACCATCCAACCATAGACACAAACATATGGCTTTAGATGGAATAAGATGAACATTACATGACATGTATAAATGATTACCTTAAATTTGTTGATGCCTGATTTTTGTGATAAACACACCATCTTCTCAATCCAGAGCCTGCTGTTAACACTTTTTCTGGCAAGTATTTATGTGAAACCACCAAATGCAGTGATGAAGGACCAGAAAAGGAACCCCATAGATATGTCTTACAGAAAACTAAAAAATTAAGTCCATTCATTCTTTGCAAAAAAAACTGCCATGTCTCAAATATTGCAACTGTTCCATAGCCCAAGTAGGCCACATCGAATGCCTAAAGGTGATACATTTAATTTCCCCCCAGATGTCTCCCAGCCAGACCGACAGCCTCCAGTTTCCTGCAGCGCCAGTTAAAAAGAACTATTTGAGAAGTGTTACTTTAAAGAGCAACCAGCCTTGTACATGGCTATCTAAGAAGACTTCAAGCTGTGAATGTGAAGGCTTGTGGTTTCCTTCAACAGTTAAAGTGATGGTCTACCCAAAATCTATCTTTTCAGTATGAAACATTCACCCACACTATTAACTTTAAAGGCGACTGTAAAACATTTGTAGTTTGCTGACAATGTACTTCCTTTTTTTTTAAAGGTATATTTTGGAGGAGTTTTTTTCTTGATGAGAGACATTCAAGAACAAGAAAACTGACAGGAAAAAGCATTTAGACGTGCATCATACTGCACACCGTTTCTGTGTGTTGCCCTTTAGACCCTGAGGCCACCAAGATGTCCCAAGACTGGACTTCATATACATGAATCAGAACATGAACAAGTATCTACCTGCAACAACTTCAACTAGCGCATATGAAGAGAAGGGAACACAACAATCTGGTGGTAATAACTAGCAGACTTGAGAGATCAAATTTCTTTCATTATGATGCCTGCATTATAGGGGTGCATGATATATCAACCTAATATCATTATTGCTATATCACGTCACGCAATATTATATCGAAAGTGTCACAATAAATATGCAATATTTTGATTATTTTGTGGAGTGATGTATCCCGTCCATTGACAGTGTGGCAGTAAAAATTAAGAAATAGATAGAGACAACAAAACGGAACGAATCATGAGCGAGTGTGTTTACTAGTGGCAGAAAGTACGAAGAGAACTCAAAGATATATACCGAAATAACCAATGCTATAACATATTATTTGGCCAAATATATGATGCGCATCCACACAATGGATAAAAAAAGCTTCAAGAAGCTTCTGAATGAAATAGACAAACGGTACCAAATCCCATCCCGCACCTATTTCTCCTAGGTAGCTATCCTGCAATTTTATTAATGGCAGTGCAGGCAGAGTTTGGAGTCGGATATATTGAATACTTTTCTTTCACAACCAACCTGTTGTCCAGCCGCACTGCGGAGCCGTGTAGAAGTATCACTGTGCATTATATTGTTATGAATCTATTAATATTGTAACAATTTGTTTCCCTGTACCTTTTGTAATTTGACATGTTTAAAAATATCGAAATTAATATCGATAAAGTAATACTCATTATCAATATCACAATATCACATTTTGTCAATAACATGTAACCCTACTGCATTACCAAGTTACATACGTCCCGACAAACAGAAGAAATGCTACAACAAAGGACTGCAAGTGTAATTACCCAAACTCATCTCCCATCACTGTATATCCAGACATGGATTCCACAGGGTACTTTGTTGTCACTTAGCCATCTACTCAAAGATGTCAAAACACACACATAAGATGTATGTGTGTGTGTACAACATAACTTGATCTAGATACAAGCCTCTAGTGTAGAGAGCTAATTTTTCATGAATAAGCAGCCAATGCAAGTATGCAGCTAACGAGCTGGGAACTACCCAGTATTACTATATGAATAGGAGAATTGGTGCCCTGTATAGTTGTTATTTTATTGTTATTATTTTCCTCTTTTGCCCAGTGTCATGTCATGGATTTAAAAGAGTATTTTCAGTGAAAAGTACTTTGTCTTACCTTCACATTTCACCATGTTATTTTACTATGGACATAAACACAACCCACAGACTGTATTGTGCCTCCTCTGCTAAATTAGCGTTTAACGTGTAGTGTTTGATTTGGCTACCATTACAAGTTGAATTCTGAACAGACAGACAATGGCAGGTTTCTATTGTTTATCTTGTGATATGTTTATCGTGTAACATACAGTGTCCAAAAACATGCTTTCTACTTATTTGTAGATACTATTAGCTACTACTACTACTACTACTACTACTACTACCCCTTCTATCACAACAGGAACTGCTATTCCTCCTTCTTCTCAAATGCTAAAAACTAATAACAATAATTAAATATAATAACATGTTCTTAATGTTAATGTTCTTACAGGACTGTGTCTAATGAATTTAAATTATTTTTCAATGTATTTTTGCATATTGATGTGAATCTTATAACCTGTTTTTGTTTTATCCTAGCCTCCTCGTTTCCCCGACCAGAATTCAGAGCTATTTCAAACCCCATGTGCCTGCAAAGTGAACAACGAGAACACCATAAAACATCTGTCTAATCAAATTCCTCACAGCTTTATCTTGGACAGGAGAATTGTTAACTGTAAAGTAGCTGTTTGATTAATCAAATTTGAGATTAATAGTTATTTTCTCCTTCTGCACATTGAAAACCACAATTGGAGACTGTCCAGATATCATTTTGAATGCTTGCAACGTTAAGCTAGAAAGACCCTCAACAAGTTTGCTAAGAGGTTGTTTTTTCGTTATAACATTGACGATAATATATTTTGTAAAATGCTTAACGGTTGTCAATAAATATCAAGTACGTTACAATAACTTAAAAGCTTGTAAAACATAATAGACAAAGTTAGTCTGCTAATAAAGTTAACCGAACCTGCATTGGTAACGTTAACATACCTAACGTTAGTAACCTTAGCTCTAAATCAGCTAACCTAGCATGATATCGTTTGAAAATAGAAAGACATTTTTCATGCTATTTCTAGTACTTCGCCTTTTCCCTATACTCGTCCTGTGATTTGTTCTTAAATAGCTACTTTCACAAGTAACAGGAGACCGTCGTATATTGCCTTCCTCCTGTGTGAATTCAGACAGCATCCTCACCTTTTCACTCGCTCATTTGGCGCCGCTGCCCTCCGCCAGAAAGCTGCATCAACGTTCACAAATCACCCGTAAAAGATACGGTACTTCTGAGCATGGAAAATAACATCGTCAGTACCGAGTTGCAGAAAAAAGTATGACATTGACGTTTCTTCATAAAAAATGTACTCAAAGTTTTGATGGAAGTTTTTACTAATTCGAGTGTTAAATTTACCTTTGTATCCCGAAGACTATAGCCTGGTGACCGGAGAAGGAGGGAGCTTGATTGTAAGACTATGAAGACAAACGGACTGGTATGACGAGGATATATGTGTGTGTGTGTGTGTGTGTGTGTGTGTGTGTGTGTGTGTGTGTGTGTGTGTGTGTGTGTGTGTGTGTGTGAGAGAGAGATGGAGAGAGACAGAGATGGAGAGAGAGAGAGAGAGAGATGGAGAGAGAGAGATCATCGTCATAATTCTTCTTATTGACATAATATAAAATAAATGCATTCTCCAGTTTCTCACTGCACCACTGACTCTATAGTCACCTTGAATGCTAAAGAAGTCTCAGTTGTGTGGGAAAATAGCTCTTCTCCTACAATGTAAACATATTGCACATTGTCTATTATTCTGTAGCCACATATTTTTCATGATTATGTCCTTTTTTTGTTCATCTATATCTGACTGTCATCATGGATATGTAAAAGATAATCTAGTGACAAATGATGACTTTGTCGTTCACTCACCTTGCAGCAGAGCATGTGAAAATGTGTTGTTTAACACATCAATAAACTTAACCTTTATGTACAGTGGTTCATTGCAAAGTTTTTGGTTTCCTCCAGTTCTAGTTCTGGCTGCACAAACAGTAAAAGGAATTGGCCATGAGTCAGGGATTTATGAAAAGGGCACGGAGCAGAGATTTCAGATAACATATTTACCACACTTTACAAGTCTGAGACTGAACAGAACAGTTTATCATCTTCTTCCATCATATAAATCAGGAGCTTTTATGCCTTCTGCTATCAATTCCTTAACAAGCTGCATTTAGGGGCACTCCATGAATTGTTTACATTAAGGTCAGTTTACTCGTCATGGAGAACACTACTTAGCCTGTAAAAACAGCTGTATTAAGTCATCTGTTGTTGGGAGCTTTCTAAAGCCCAAAAAAAAAGATTAGAAAAAAGATTAGGGCAATCCACAGGCACTGGGGGCTTAACTGAAAAAGATCTACTTGTATTGTGTGAATTTTAGTGTTTTTACCCATACTACTGATCTTATGCATGTCTGCAACAAGGAAGTGCTGAAGATCTGTGCTGGATGTGGTGAAGTCAGGCCATAGGACCTCCTTTTAAATGTGGATGTGTGTTTCTAACTTTAAGAAATGGATGGTGGGCTGTGTGAACCGTTCAGGGCCGTGACCTTTAACATGTATTTATTTTAGCTGGGAATAGCAACCAGAAGTTTTAAGACAACACCGGAAATGGATCAAACAGGAAAAAAAGTAAAAGTCAGGATTGGCCTCTGGTGCTTCAATTATGACCATTCTTTAAAAACAATCTATCTCTTAAAAGTCACTTAACTTTTAGTTTGATACTAAATGGCTTAAATAACACAATGGACTACTTTTGCAAGTAACATTTGTTTCTGATCATTGCCCCACAAGATGAAGTATTTTTTACATCACACAATGCATGGCCTTTGTTTAGTTTTCCTCAACTGCTACAGCTTCAGCAGCCTTACAACGCAGGGAGGCTTTTTTGTGATATTTAACCTCCTCAAGGACATGCCGATACAAGTCAAACATTGTTCCTTCTGTGTCTTGGTTTTATCTCCACCGTTCAACTCAAGGACATAGACAAATGTCAGTTCAGGCAGCCCACACTTCCCTCACTTCTCCTTTCCATCTCCATTTGTTACTAACTGACTGTTTCTGTCAGGGAAGGTCACTGCTTTAAGATATTAGCTTGACTTTTGGCTGGCATTGTATTTTTAAACTATCAGCAGAAGAATCAAACACAGAGGACTGGAAACACTTACGACCCTAATCAGCCTTATATCGTTTTGGCATAGGAAGTCCACATCTTAATTCAGAGCGACCTCTTACAAGGCTCAAGTCCCTTAATGGAGTTATCTATCACCTCGCAGGGAGTAATTGAATGGAGAAAAATTGATTAAAAGTATCAATAAAATCATGGGCTAGCACTGCCAATTTAAAGCATTTTAACAGTCTTCTGTTATTGTTATTGGTGGGGAGGCTATATCAGCTGGTATGTTGATATTGACAGGGAGGTACAACAGGAGGTGGCGAGGCTGTCATTGGCGAGTTCAAGATCCTCAAATACGATTTGTCATCATTCTCCACAGATTGATGTTAATTGGGTTTTCTACCCATTCACTTACCTCTGGAGGTCATTGGAAATTGTGTTGGACAGCAGCAGCAATTCAGCTGAGAGTTGCAAAAGTCCAAAGCTAACAGAGAGGTTTTCCAAAGAGTGATGGCTAAATCATATTAGAAAAAGAAGGCAATGCATAAGAAAGAAAATCTGAGTAAGTATGGGCTACAAGTGTTTTGTACAGTCAGCTTTTTGCTGTTGATGATGTTATCATTAGAAGCCCTGGACTGACAACAGAAAGTATGATGGTAGACAACAACAATGACAAGGAATCACCCGAGGGACGGAGTGACAAAATAAATCAGAGAGAAGGAATCAGATGTGGAGATAGAACAATGTGAGATTGAATGCAAAGATGACACATGGAATGTCTTTATCTGATTTGACAGAAGTCAAACTAGAAAGGAAGACAGCGGTATCGGGGGAGAGATGAAATAGGGGTTAAATGCAGAAACAGGGTTATGGCAGGTCAAGTAGTCCCCAAAATAGACTAAATTCCATACAAGTAAGAAAGCTGAATCAACAATTACTTGGCTGACTTCAGCAGCATGTCAAACTCACATGGTGACATGGAGCACGCAGGAACGCCTCATGTCATCGCTGTCACTACAGCCTTGAGCCCTTGCTGTCATATTCTCTGAGAGTTGTTTCATGAATTCACATCAGCACTACTAATTACGCCGAAGGAAGTGCTATAGCCTGTTGTTGTGACATGGTTTTCTCATTAATCCTGTGCAACACAACTCTATGTTAGCCTGAATGCTTGGTATATTGTAAGAACAGATGAAAGTATGTTGCTGTACAGGACATAGGCCTAAGCAGTTTTGACATAGATTTGTTGACTTGGCGCCATCGTCTGGTCAAGAGATGTATACAGAAGACACATTCTGCACACACCAGTGCTTTCCAAACCTGAGGAGCTAAAAGTATTAAATTTACTTTTATTTACTTGATGTTATTCATTGAAATAATGAATAGTATTTACATTTTTCCATGTATGGCACTTTGTTGCTTTGTTTTGACACATGTTAAAATAAAAACATTAATAAAAATGTATCAGATTTGGCCAAAAGGCTAAATTTCATCTGCAGTGCCAGTTAGGCCTAGTCTAGCATTGCCAAACCTATCTCCACATCGCTGTGTCAACGCTGGAGAATGGTCTCGCTACACAGCCTAATTGGGAAAAAATAGTCTGGCTTGTTAGTATTCCTTTAAGCCAATTCCAACTGCCCTGGATGGCACTAAGCCCCGATAGTAGAGATAGTAAAAGGGACTTGTGTGCCAGATGTGAGGCTTTATGCCAGCAATGCAAATCTGTTGAGCCACACTAATGTAGGTCTTATACATTACATTAATACACAGCCTTACACCAAACAAACATAGCGTACAAAAGCCTTTCAAATAAGAGTTTATATTCTACTCACAGGAGACTATTGTCCGCATATCCCTTGACTTAATGAGAATTGTTGGTAAAAGGCATGTAGTTGTACATGTAGGCATGTAATAGGACTCAAGGATGTAACTGAAATGTTTAAGGAGTGGCTGAAACAGCACATGAGTACAAAAATGAGTCGTAAAATGCCAGATAATAAATATAATCCTGTCAGTCTTAAATTGTTAAACCGGGCGCCTACATTACCCACAATGCAATTCAACCGCCGGCAGTTCTGTCCATATAGACATATGTTCGGTGATTAAAGGGTGATATACTAGTAGCGGTAAATATAGACTCCAGCAGCTAGCCTGAAGCAGAGATGAGGAGTGGGCTGCCGTTTGTAAAGTGGCTCACGCTGAAAATAACAGCAACATTTTGTCACATTGAATTTTTGAGGGTCACTTTTTGCACATTGCAACAATATTTGTTAACAATACATATTTTAAATAGTTAAATCCAAATATTTAATGTTAAATCTAAATGTTAAATCTATATCAAAAGCTAAATGTTAAATCTAAATACTTCGGGTGAAACTAAATATTTAACTAATATGCAAATACACAATGCCGGTAACCGGAAGTACCAAAATAAAAGCTTGAGGAGGTCAGTGTGTGTTTAGCGTAAATGTTAAATCTAAATCTGAATGTTAAATGTAAATGTTAAATCTAAACATAAATGTTAAATCTGAACATAAATGTTAAATCTGAACATAAATGTTAAATCTAAATTTAAATTTTAAATCTAAATGTTGAATCTAAATGTTTCGGGTGAAACTAAATATTTAACTAATATGCTAATTAAAAATGCCAAAGTACCAAAATAAAAGCTTGAGGAGGTCAATGTGTGTTTATAATAATATAAGTCAAATAACGAATAAAAACCATCTCATCCGGGGAAATGGACTCTTGGACATGAATTATCGTGATAATAACTACCTAAAATAATAAACACGTTTGGAGAAACTGTATTTGAAGAGTACTTTGAGTTTTTAGTTTCACTTTTATGAAGGGTTCGGGACTTATGACCTATAGATACTATAGCCAGCCACGAGGGGGGGCTCACTTTGACTGATCTGTCATGTTCGCTTGCATAAAGGCCAGCAAGAGCCTATACCCGCCCGCTGTCGCTGTTGAAAAATTTTGGCCCGCACTCTTCAAAAAAGTGACACTAAAAACTCAAAGTACTCTTCAAATACAGTTTCTCAAAATTTGTTTATCATTTTAGGTAGTTATTATCACAATAATGAATGTCCAAGAGTCCATTTCCCTGGATGAGATGGTTTTTAATCATTATTTGACACTATAAACACACACTGACCTCCTCAAGCTTTTATTTTGGTACTTCCGGTTACAGGCATTGTGTATTTTAACAAATATTGTTGTAAATGTGCAAAAAGTGACCCTCAATAATTCATGCCAGTTTTTTAAACATTGTTTGAAGCTAAATGTGACAAAATGTTGCTGTTATTTTCAGCGTGAGCCACTTTACAAACGGCAGCCCGTGGTGGGCTACAGAGGTCTGGTTAATGTCTTTTTTTTAAGTCCACACAAACAGATATTTTTCATTTTTAAACATGTAGTCTTCAACCACAACCAACTCAAGTGACATCACTTGAGGCAATTTATCAAATTTAGCTAAACTCCCTTCTGGAAACACAAAAATAATTTGTACAACTTTTCATGTAGTAATATTCCCCAAGACCTGAAAACAGACTTGGATGTGTAAAATTGGTGGAGTTCCCCTTTAATGTAACCATACACCTCACCACTGAAGTTCACTATCCTGACCATGCTAGTGGCACATGTTTATTCATCTCATCTCTAATGTCTTCACATAGTATCACAGCTCAGTTTCTGTCCATCTGTCCTCTCCTCTCTCCTTACTGCTGACTCTTTTTCCACTGACACCGCCATCTCCTTCATCCACTCTCCTCTAATCATGCCCTTCTGTCTTCACTTCGTCCTTTGGCTGTCTGAAGTCCTGCAAGTTGAAAAAGTGGTTTGGATGACTCATCTCACTTCGGGTCTCTTCTGTCCTCTTTTTCTCTGCTTCTGCCTCTGCTGCTAAATCAATATGTCACACTTTAAGAGGATGGATTGCATCATGTGAGGCTTTTCTCCCTAAATCCCTCCCACATTCTCTTCTAATTTCTTCAACACCTTAAACATTGGCTCTCCCAAAACATTAACTTAAAACCATCAACAAATACATAGCAGCGTAACTTTATTTGTTCCCTTCCCAAAATATTCAGCTCTGCTAAGGCTTAATTTGGCTTGCCCACAACACAATTCTAACAGTGAGCTTTTAAGTTTTTTAATTCTTGACCTTTGAAACAGCTGCTGACACAACAATCTCAGGTTAAGGTTTCATAGCTGTATTGGATATTTTGATGATATCACAGGATTTGCTCGATTTTAAACAATTAATTGAATTAAGCATAAAAAACAGTCCAAAACCGAAGTAAATTCAGCTTATAATGATGTAAAATAGAGAAAAGAGGCAAATATTATCGATTGAGAAGCAACAAGGGATCTTTTTTGCTTAAAATGATTACTTAGCAGATTAAATGATAATCACAATAGTAACTGATTATTTTACTGTCAACTGACTAATCTACTCATACAGTATATGTATTAATTCATATTGTGAATATATATACAGTCTATATATATATATATATATATATATATATATATATATATATATATATATATAGAGGAAACTAGTAGTTTATAGTTGCGGCTATGAAACACACAACGGAAACAGATTCATTAGATAATGGCTTTATATTCCTGTTACACTAATGCATTAGACACGTAATTGAATTTTTGATTAAAATCACACACATCCAAGATACAGCAAACCGCAAAAAAATGAAAAGAAATTAGCATATTAGTCGAGCAGAGTCCTAACAACACATAATGTTATTTGGTTATCGTGAAGCAATTATACCATTTTAAAGTTTCCATTAAAAAACATCATTTAGTTTGGTGATCTGGTGTCAAATCACATCCCTGAAAATGTCAAGTTTAACCTTAAATCTCTTTTACATCATATCAAGTATACAGTGTTTCATTATTGCACAAAACTCCATGGAAGTTTTACAGGTACATAAACAGTTAAAGTAAATTAAAATGTGTAGCATCAGAAGGAGTAAAGCTCACATAACGTTTGTCTCCTAATCAGAAAGCATTAATGGATTAGGTTTTGATCTCAAAGGCTTTCACATTCCAGCTACCTTGATTACGTCTCATAAACATATATACTATGAACATTTGTTTGTGGCAAAAAAAATATTTTTATAAACATATATTGTGTTTGCTCGTTAACACTTTCTTCTCTACTCCCTGAGAAACTAAAACACTTGAGAAAATGTCCAGCTCTTATACAGCATAATGATGTTTTTTAAAGGGGCTGCATTCGATATTCAGAAGATTAATATAGCAGTAAACAACTATTTGCTATGTAAAGACACTGTATATGAAGTCCCTCTGTGTGTGTTGTAATCAGAGCTTCTCTGTTCTTGTTGCATGTTAGTGCATGTGAGTGCCTTGTGTGTTGAAGAGTTGGGGATCAGTCAGCAATCCCAAACCACTTTTTTTCAGAATATCAACTAAAGCCCCTTTAAGTATTTCATCAATTAACAAGCTTATTATCTGTTTTAATGCTTTAGCACCCAAACGTTCTTATTGTTAACTGTAACAGCAAAGATGTTCAGTATATAGATTTAAAAAAAAATATGAATCCAAATATACACTCAATTATTTATACTACCTCTGCCTTAAAGTTAACAGACAGTATTATGTGTCTACTAACATGGAAACCTTAAACAGGCTGCAAAAACCAACAAATGCACAGTATACATGCCCCATTAGAATCTGAATTTAAAAACCAAAGGATGGAACAACAAACATAATTTTCTGAATATAAACAAAAATAAATGTTGCTGTAAACCATCTCAATGAATACAAGTGCTCTTCCTTATTAATGTTTTAAAATATATTTTCCAGTCCGTGTCGTGGATTTAGTCATTTACGCAGAATGAGGTTACATGTTGAGTTAGATTTGCACCATACTGTATACTAGTATAAGTGGCTCATCATCACTCACTCACAGTCACAACACTGTGGTTTATTGGGAATACATTCAAACATAAAGAAGAATTTTTAGAGACTATAAATCCTCCTCAACCTAAACAGCCTTTTATCAATAGTAATATTTACTGGAAGTACTAATAGGGTACAAGTATAGTAAGTGCTAGCTAGTAACTATACAATACAATTGGTACTTTGCATCCCACCTTTTTTTCATTGTTTCAGAAACAGTGTGCAATGTTGGGCCAAAGTGCAGGCGTATGGTTCCAACGTTACGTTTGGATCTCATGCTGGTTTAGATTACCGTTGTATAATCAAGCCCTAGATTAGGTATCAGTAATGAGTGGTGGGGGGGAGCACAGTTACTGTGCAAGAGTCTTTGTTACCTTATCCCTGTTGTCCTTGTCCCTGCCTGACACAACAAGTGTGGTCTTTTGTCCCAGGTTATGCTACTGTACAACACTTGATCCTGTACATGTGTCCATAAACCTACAGCATTAATTAAGATGGCAATAGGCTTTTATACCAGGTTAGCACTAAAGGAACATTTTGACATTTGGGGAACTTGCGCTTATTCCTTTTTGTGGAGAGTTATATGTCTGTACATTAAAGTAAATATGCTTCTGGATATCTTAGCATGAACAACAAAGAGAATCAGCAAAGCCTGGCTCTATCCAAATGTAAAAGTCTGCCTTTCTGTGCCTATCAACCTCACTCACATTACCATGTTATCTGTCATTTGTTTAATCCATATAAAATAGTGTAAACTGTTTTATGAGGGGTTATGTGGTGGACTTTTTTTTTTGGCCAGTTGCAGTAACTACTTGAGTCTCAAGTGGTTGCCTGGCAACTTCTCCTGGCCAAGAAGGTGATTCGAATAGATGTACACTATTTGGCTACATCTTTACAGGTACCAAGTGTGGCTGGAATAGAATCATGCATATCCTGCTGCTCGCCAGGACTGGGGTTGGTGCCCCTTTGCTATATTTTGCCCCTTATTTGCCCCTTACTCTCTTTCACTTATTCACACGCACGCACGCACACGTGCAAACACACACACACACAGACACACACACAAACACACACACACACACATTCATCTCTCCTCCATAATTTTCTTCAGGCAGTCCACTATGTCTTCGCCACTGACCCAAGGAACTATGTTTGCCTTGAACATGGCTGCCTGGGACTGCTGCATCTCCAGCAGCAGCCTGTGCATGGGAAAGTCTCTCCTGGGGAAGGCTGTGTCCCAGGGCCCCAGAGCCAGAGAGGGACAGATATCATTGGCCCCATCTCCGATATAGAATACCCTCTGAAAGGGAGCACCACCACGTTCCTTTTGTCGGCCCGCCAGATACTCCCGAAGAATCACCTGCTTGCATAGGTTGTCAGGACAACGGCAGCACGAGTGGGAGTGAAAAGGGAGCAACACAAGACGGCCAGTCACATCAAAATTTGCTGGGTTTGTGAAAATCTTCCGGAAAAGGTGACGCACCCCAGCACGCTCCAGCCACGTCTCGATGAAGTACATGTTGGCGTCGGAGACCACCGCCAGCTCAAAGTCCTGCTCGTGGCTCTGCAGATACTGAAAGAGGTACAGGAGGCCAGGTGTGGGTGGGATCTTCTCCAACGCTGAATGGATGGAGTCCTCAGACACGCCCTGCTCCGCCATATAAACCAAGACCTTCTGCATGTACTCGTTGTAGTGGCCCTCCCTGTAGCTGTTTCTCAGCCACTCAGGAAGCTGTTGGCCTGGTAGAGCACGCACCACAGCATCATCACTGTTCTCATTGATGATGGTTTCATCAAAGTCGAACAACACCAAAAAACGCTGATGCTGTGGTGCTGCATGGGTTAGGTTTGGTGGAGCTGTCATCTTTGGTGTGTGGAGGAAACGGTGAGTTGTCCCTCTCTAAAAAAGATGTGGGGAACGAAAAAAAAAAAAGTTTTTTTCTTTGTCAACGACAACGGATTCTAAGGAGCATTCTACTGTTTTATAACACCCTACTCTTAAATTAAAAATGTCATTGGAGGATGCCAAATACACCATGACATCACACTGTGTCCAGGTTTAATTAAACATGCAGCCCCGAACCACACTGGGCTCAGGAAACATCATAAACATACTCATAATTGTTTTAAGGGAAACATATGTTTACATGAACAAAGGAAGGAAGAAGAGTTTAAATTAAACAACACATAAACAGGATGTTCATCCCACTTAGTTAAAAAAACTATCTCAAAGTAACACAAGTTCCTTTTCAGGAAATATCAGACTGTCTTTGTTTAAGTCACTGCAGCATCTAACATGCAACACATAGTCATACACTTCCTATTCTCATCACAGTTCTCCACACAGACATTCCTTAATTCCTTTAGGATTCAGAGAAATAAACTTCACTTATACATGCCAGATCTCGGATCAGAACCAATTCAATATTTACAGAGTCGATATATTTGCAGCACAAGACTTTTGCTGTAGCAGGCATGAGGTTACTTGAGTGAAGAGAGCTGTTACGTCACAGCATACCTTTACCATAAATGGAACAATAATGACAAACAAGCAGTGCTGAGGCGTTAAACAAGGAAATCTACTGAAGTACGGTTCAATTACAATTATTACATTTACATGGTATTTTACATTTCACATTTAACATTTCAGGACATACATATGCTGTAAATATACTTTACTCTCTACTCTACAAATCCAGTAACTACATATTTGGTCAAAATGGAGCTAAGACCAGAATCTTGGACTTCTTATGTCTCCGCGCCAGCGGCAGCCACAGTCGGGGTCATAATGTTACGTTTTTTCACCAATAATTTGACACAAATGTTTAATAAGATAAAATGATGAAGTGATGACATTTTATATCCAAAAGGTCAATTTCCCTTTGAGATCATTAGGTTCTCCAAAAGCACTTTTTCTGGCTATTATTCAACGCCATAACTCAGGGACAGAAGGGGAGACATTTGGTTGGATACTGAATTGATGACACTAATCTTGAAACTGTGATCATATAGGCCTATATCTTCTCTGTTGAAGATGTGTGTGAAACATCCATGTTTTGCCAAAAAACACACTTAATACATTTAACATTTTAAAAAACTGCTTCAAAGTCTTCCCTGTATTATGAGTCTGGACAGACATGGATGTAAACTGCAACTTGACTGGTTGGCGGAGGTATAGAACCATAAGGCAGTAATTCTACATCTGTTTAACCCATAACCCATAACCCATAAACATTATTATGCAACAAAATTAGTAACTTTGGCATGAACAAACTTGCAAAAACTAGAAAACAGAGTTAAAACCAAAATGCAACGACTGCACTCCGGCTTGTCAAGGCTAGCTGGTAAGATAGTTTCCTATGTTGATGGTCAACATAAGTTTGTTGTGTCAAATATATAGGCAGTAACTAAATCTAATCATAATGAAGAAAACAAGTTACACCAGATTAGATATTGCTGCTAAAAGGTAGTTCAACAGGCAGCTAGCCTAGTTTAAAAGAGTAGTATTTGAGCTGTCTTCAGAGGACTCCCACGTAATTTGTATTGGTTAAGTTACCTTAAAATTACAAGTTTAAATGTATTTAATTAAAAATGATTTCATGAAGCCAGCTCATTAGGTAAAATGGAAAGAAAGCTAAAGAGCATCATCTGACTAATCTGATCTAATAGCCTTCTTCAAATACTGCTCTCTGCCTTTGTAAGACAGTATATCATTTGTAGATTAAGTTTTACAACAAAATGCATGATTATCCTGTAAAATATGATGTAGTCTATTGTTATAGATTACACTAAATAACTGTTTCTAAAGTAGTTAACATTAGCTCAACCAGCAACAACATTTTATTTTATTATTTACAGATCTGTAATTAGCATTAGTAATAATAGTGTAATAATTAGTATACCATTATTATAATACTAATTCTGTACAATGAGTCCTCTGCTGTTGATGCTTAAGTATATATACTTATGATAAGTCAAGGGTCGGAGTACTTCTTCCACCACTGGAAACAAGTTGTATGGGACTGAGAAAGAGTAAAAATCAATAATAATTGAGAAGGGACATACTATTACTACATCACATGCTCTGACAATCTTAAGATTAGAACTTAAGAAGATCATATGCCATAATAGGACATGTTGCACAACCTTTGCATGCAAACTCTATAAATCCACACACCTTTGTAGAAGAACAGAACAGAGAGTTTAACAAAGCAAATAAGTTAATTGACCAAAACCCCTTTGAATAAACCACACAACCAAACGGCAGCTATATATTTAAAATTGTATATTTGATATAATTTAATATAATATAATATAATAAAGTATAGTATTTTATAGTACTAGTACACTAGTTAGTATTAGTACAATTCTTGGTTTGCAGGGAAGCTTGCCCTGACGGGACATGATGAAATGCATGCATACCATGACAATGTCAGTTCATTGACAAAGTGATAACATCAACATCAGACAAGCTGGTCTCAGTAATGCAAACGTCCTGTAAACTGCAGTTTGGCTGCACCGACGCATTGTGCTGGCCAAGTGACCGTATGCCTACATTATTAATAGGGCATACTTACACACTAAGCTATCTAATTTTAACCCGGAGCAGCCATTCCTGTGAAAGGTTACAATTGAAAGTCATAAACGCGGCTCTGTCAGGAGTCAATAGGTTGGGTGGAACGTTATGTCCCAGCGGCAAAGATGAATTCTAACAGTAAAATCACAAAAACAGAAAGAAATGTGCCGAATAAGAGGGAAAATCAGGCCTACCGGCGGTGGTCATACAGCCGCAGATGGTAGACTTGGAGCCCGGCTCCGGCGACTGCATCCCTGTGACACGACAGGATTTTTTTAAAGGAGACTCCCACAGCAGCACACAGAGGGTATTCCCATTTAAAGCAACTGTGTCAAGCAAGCCTAAACACAGGGCTTCCGACGTAACCTTTCAAATTAAAAGCCTCAAGTAATAGGCTACTTCAGTACAATATTCAGTACTTAAGTATTTCCATTTGATGTTTTTATGTTTTATACTTCTACCTTCTACCCTCTATACTTTTTAATTTTTTACTCCACTATATGTATTTGACAACATTAATTACTAGTTACTTTGCAGATTCTGATTATCAACACAAAATATACATCAACTAATAGATTAGGCTATGTATTATGCCACCCGGCATTAGAAAAAGTAGTTGAAATTGACTTCACCTGCACCAGCTGCAACATTAAAGTGATGAATACAGTAATTATAATCCAATGACATAATATTTGCCATATTTGCCGTTCTGCAAAATGACAAGTACTTTAAGTAAACTTTACACTGTATTGCTACTTTTTCTCAAGATCAAAGTATTTATTTTACCATTGGCCATGTTAGTAGGTAAGCTACATCTATACAACCCAATGTAATCCAGCTCTGCCACATATTCTACCTTTACAAAGTTTATAATGGCCAGTTGCTGTTGGGCAACATTCAATAAAAAAACACAAATATAGTTGCAAACACAGACTTAAGTTCTGCAATTTACTTTACAACCAGTTGAATGTATATTCTGCTCTATATTGTATGTACTTTTGTCAAAAGATTCTTTTTGAAAACAAGATGTCTTGTGTTGTTCTGTTGTTTCTCACTTTTGGAGCTAGCCGCCCCCTGTAATTGGACACCATAACTTACCAGTCATGTCTGGTGTCATTGTCTGGTGAATTTGTATTCAAAGTAAAACTCAGGCTGATACAGTTGCACCAATATTAACAGCATACTAATAACAGACAAATAAACAGCTGTTACACTGTAGTAGAAAGGTGTGTTGAAAAACACAAGTTGTAACTAAATGGTTGGAGTCAGCAGCAGCAACTATACGTGTATAAGACTGTCATGCACTGCAGATAGCTGAGGGGACTTCTTAGTATCTGCTGTACAAGGGCTTGACAAGCTGAGGAAAGAACAAGATACACATGTAGTTACATTCTCTGCTGAAAGAAAAAGGGGACAATAAGCATGCTGTTATCAATGTGTCAGAACAACTCAGTCTCTCCACCCTTTATGAACATACTGTAGTTAATATGTTGTGTTTAGTATCCTTCATTATTCATTACTGTGTGATCCTTTGCAGTGTATGTTAAATGAGCTGTTTTTGACAGTTAACAGTGTATTTGAAGTTGTAATAATAATAATAATAATTTATTCATATAGAAATTACTTACATTTCCGTATTAATAGATCGATGTGTGACCCCCAACTCGGTCAAAGATTTTGTGGCTGAGCCCTGGATCTCCTTTGACCCGCCCCTGTACACCTAATCTGATGTTTGAGTCATCTGTACTTCACACGTGTACTTTTTTTTTTTTTAGTGTTTGGCACATGGACTTTTGACCTTTGCACGTTACATTCAAGCTTTTTTTTAGTCCTATATATCTGTTTAACTTCTAAAAGCCGCACATCTTTTTTTTATTTTAGAAGTTTCACAAAAGTTAATTTTGTTGCTGGGTTTAGTAAAAAGCTAAGTCTCCTTGTATTTACATAAGACATTAAATCTCAGTCAGTACTGCAGGCTTCAAATAAGCACCCTCACATTGTTTTTGATAATCTTACCAAATGAAAGAAAACTTTTGTTTATGGCAATTCTTTCCTGTACTATGTCAGTGTGATTCAATGCAGAACAACAACCCAAAATGACACCTATAACAACAAAAAGGTGGTTTTCTGTTTAAAAAAAATGCTAAGAATAAAACTTAGTAAACACTGAATATCTGGATCTCTGAGAAGTTTCAAAATAATATAAGCACTAGCATGTTCAGCCCATAAGTACTGAAAAGTATTTTATTTCAAGATAACTTTCGAGATTAACAAATCACTCCTTAAACTGTGCCCAAAAAAATCAAATTAGCTGTATGAAAATGGATAATTTTAGCTTAATAAACAGCATGTTTGCCTGTTTAGCTAAAGCACATTTGAAGAACAGGGTTGTGGGTTTTGGTTTCTTGGACAGAACAGGAAGCTGAATCAGAGATGCTCGAGCTGAAGAAAAGCTGAGTGCACATACAAAAGTGATGTGAGGACCTCTGCTGGTTGCCATGTATCTCTGAGAAAATTAGTCAACCAAATACAAATTGGTTCTTCTTAGTAGGACATTTGATAAAATATGCTATGATCACGCCGTTGCTTGTTTTCTTGGTTTCACTTAGCATCCCATCATAACAGTCAACTTAATGCCCTTTTGACTGTTACGGAATCAATTGAGTAATTCACAAGCTTAGAGGAACATAATGTGATAACACTTTAATAATACAGACAGGTTAGTGCCATTTAACACAGAAGGCAAGTTGGCATAAAGTGTGTATAAAAATTAAGAAAAGGCAGCATGGTTTGATCACCATCATAAATGCAATAACACATCAAATCTTTTACTTATTCAGATAAAAATGGTTTGGAGCTCAACACAGATAACGACAGAGAGATTAATAGGCTCACAGAATGATTACAATCATATCTACAATAATGTTTTTTACAGATATGTTTGAATAAGTGATAAAGCGTGCTAGAATCTTTGAATGGGTGTTTATTATAATGGGTTATTATATATTTATTTTATAAGCTATAACAATGTTTTAGAATTTTATAACTGAACAAATGGGATGTCTTATTTCAAAATATAAAATATTTGTTGAATTGATGAGGATAAATTGAATTTAGGATGTTTTGCATTTTACATGGCTCATGGTAACAGTGTGGACAGTATTTTGATTACTTACTTAAAGGCACAATTGCATCACTAGATGTCCCTGGCTGCATAAGTGAATACTGTATCAGTTTATGTATTGTTGTCAAAATATTATGGGAAACGTGACTTTTTTCTCACATTTCAGGCAACCACTTTTGAAGATTACATTTAGGCACAAAGGCACAATGTAGTTTTGTAGCTAGATTCCCTAGCTTTCACAGCAATCATGTTAAATGTGTCAAATATTCAAAACGTGTCAAAGTCAAAGGACGTAGCAGTGTTTTGTACTGTTTATCTAAGCTGTGGTAGGCACTTCAGTTTAGGCATTGTTAGGCAAAATTCCATAATAATCTTCAATCATAGCTCAATTCAGAGAACTAGAGAGAAAGAGAGCATTCCTTTTGACTCTTCAGTGCATTAATTTCACATGCGACAAAGAGGGGAAAGGGAAAGCTGCCATAGATGTATTATAAGAGCTGCAGCTAGAGGTCTCACTCTACTTCAAATTCTGGTATTTTTGTTTGCATTTTACTCTACCTGCAGGCACACAAAAGACTTGTGGGTTCACAAATAAGTAGAGCAACACTCCAAAATAAAGTTTGATAGAACAAAAAAAAAATGTACACACTGGGATTTTTGTAACATAAACATCAAATAATCACAATGAGCCAACTCCAGTTCCCTCCTAAAATCCACAACAGATCTTACTTTGAACTAGAAGGAACACCGGCCAAACTTAACAATACTGTGTGGCCAAAAGAAAAAGAATGTCACAAATGTAAAAAAACAATTATCTGTGAAACAATTATCTGTATCTGTGGAGTAGAGCTCTAAGAGAGAGCAGGTCCAGAGTGAAACAGAATGCAGGAATGAGAAGGAGGGGAGAGCAATGTGAGGAGCAGCTGTGGTGTGGATGGAGGGAAAACTGTGTGCTTCAGTAGCGTCTTCTGCGTCACAGCAATGAATTAGACCCAAAGCTGGACAAAACATACTGACCCCACTATTTAAGGTCACCCATTCAAAGAAACATTAAAAAGAAAATCATAAAAATGATTACTGTGAAGAAAATGGAAGCTTAATAATCCATCACTATACTGAATATGTATTGAGTACAGAAACACAAAGTACATCAGAGCAAAGCATGATCTCAGTTTTTCTTTTCTTTTCAACCCACTCCCTCTGTAAACATGGCCCTAATTTTTGATTTCAAAGAGGCAATGTAGGATTTAAGAAAGCAGCTTAATCAATTGAGGCAAGAAAGCCTGCCTTCACATGGCTTGCCAAACAGTTCAGCTTGACATTGTTTGGAAGAAAACTCACGGGCGAAGAGTGCCAAGGCAGGGAAGTCCCGCTAATTGTTATTCACAGTTGGCTTGACGGCAGTGGTGAAAGCTGGCTTTAAACTTGGCACAAATATGCAAGACAAATGATAACAATTCAAACTAGAAAACAATACTGACCTTGGGTTTCCAAAGAGAGACTATTGTCCAACAACATTCATTAACGAGTAATAGTAGTAGTGCATCACAACCCATGAAACCACAACGATCACTACTAGGCCACTCCTATATAACAAGTTTTACGATAATATTTACTGATAGAACAGGTTTGGGTTGATAAACTTAATTACAGTTAGTCATTACTTCATCAAATTAATCATGCTGCTTAAAGAAAAAAAAAAAAGTTTGGGAAAGTATTTCAGGTAAGTAAGGAGATAAGTCTTTAATTATTAGACAGAACAGGGCCGGTATGAATGAAGACACTTTTTTGTTTAACAAATACACGTCAAAAGTTCTCCTGACTGATGGGAACAACGATCTTTGACATTGGGTCCAGTATTTAGCAAGATCGCTGCAGTCAGCAGCGGAGAAACAAGTGAAATTGTAAGTTAATAGGGCAATTGTCCAGCTTGTATATATCTTCACAAAAGTGCTTGTTTTGCCACTGACAGGCTCAAATTAATATTCAAAGTGTCTGACAACATTACGGAAAGGATTTCTAAGGAGGGCGACCTTTCTGTTAAAGAGTAAGATCCTTTTTTTTAAACATAAAAACATCCACGAAATTGCATTCACTAAACTCACCAGACTCCATGTAAAGAAACAGTAATTTCAGCATCGTAAAATACACGTCATTCAAAGTCGACAGAAACCAAATAAAACTATGAAAAGCCATTTTCCAACCATCACAACTCTAGTTTTGGTTGAAATAAACATAGTTTACGAAAATATGTTGGCTCTATACACACTAAAAGTATTGCTTTTTTTAAATGGAGTCTGGAAGGTTTAGTGCTAGCGACCTCAGAGCTGTTTCTGGTTAAGCAGTAAGGTCTTAAAGAGGTTTAAAAGGTATAGCTCTGAAGGGATCCATTCCATACTGTTGTCAGATACCTAGACTAGTAATCTGAGCCTGTCAGTGGCAAAAGGAGCACTTTTGTGAAGGTAAATCTAAGCTGGACAATTGCCCTATTAACTTCCATTGAAGCTTGTTTCGCCGCTGCCGACTGCAGCGATCTTGCTTAATACTGGACCAATGCCAAAGATTGTTGTTCCCATCAGTCACTTAGACACAAAAACATAGGAAAAACAGGTCCAGGTTGAAGAAAACGGTAGTTGCCCTTCAAGAATAAGTGTCTTGCATCAGGTCCCTATTAATAATAATCATGTATACATGTAGGACCATTTTTGGGACCATGTCTTAGAAGCTTTATACATACCGGCACTGGTTTGTTGTCATTACAAATATTTATTTTAGAGCTGTTGTCATGGGGAGCTAAAATGTTGAAGTGACACACCTACATTTTGTGATTTTTTAACAACCATCTGTAATGAGAAGGCATTATTCCTCACGTAATGTACAATAATACAGTTAATTCTTATTTAAAACAAGTATTCCCAACATAGACACTACAATATTGATATATTGCATGACAAAAAACATTTGAAAAAACTGACAAAGTCAAAGAATTCATGGCATCTTGCGTTTCTTCTCTTTTTGACAAGTGAACAATAACGTAACTCATTCAGGAAGTGCTTGAAAACATTGAAATAAACACTCTTACTCAATCCTCGGCTTCGTTTTTTTCCACATTTTCTACCGGTTCAGGGCTGGAATTTTGCTTCTCTTCCTCCTTCTTTGCTTCAGGAAGAAGGATGACTTTTCCGATGTTTTGGCGTTCATGCATGCGCCTGAAGGCATCAGTCACCTGAGAGAAGACAGAGGAGCAAAATTGAGGTGTTTGAGTTAGTTTGCACTGATGTAATTTATGCTTGAAACATTTTTATTGCTTAAATTTTAGCTTATGCATTTTTACTGTCTTGCTTTTTAGCATCATGTTGGAAATGTGTTATTTGGATTTAATTTATCATAAATGTTAAATATATAAAATCTATTAAAAAACAGCAATTATGACCAGAATATTTGACTAATAATGACCCATCAGCCAAAATGAGGAAGAAGGTTAATGAACACAATGGCTCCATCTATGGTCATAGTATCTCTGCTGTATATTCTCAAAGCCAGCCACAGAAACTTGAAACACAGAGCTATCCTCGTAAGTAGTGGATGCCACAGCAACAATATACAGTAGACCCGTCACCTAGCAACAGCCCCTAAGTACTGACTCATCTGATAGGGGTACTAAGGTGATGCAAAAGAGGAAAACACCAGAAGGTTTTGATGCAGAAGAAGCTTCAGTGGGTGTTCTCCTGTGTGATGTACATATACTTTACTGTGTATACTGTGCGTGTGCAGCTGAGAAAACATTAAGTACTTCTTTTGTGTTCAAACATTTAGGACATTGTTTGACATATTGGAAAATATGCTAATTCACTATGACTGAATTTCTTTTTTTTTCTTTTTAAAGATATCTTTCTAAAGTTTTTCCTTTAATAAGAAGATGGATACGGTTTTACCTTAGCCAAAACGGTCCTATAATGCATGCTTCAATGCAGTACCTCTTTCACATTTTAGATTTAAAACATAATTAAACCAACCTCCTCAAAGTGATAGCATGAGTCAATGCGGGGCTTGATCTTTCCCTGGCCATAGAGCTCCAGCAGCTTGAACATAGTTTTGCTGATGAGCTGCTCATCAGTGATGTAGCCCAGGTGGAAGCCGCAGACTGCCTTGTTGGACTGCATTAGTTTGAGCGTGGTGAGAGAGAGCTGGTTGTACCAGGTCTTTGCCATGGCCAACAGGTTCTTTTTCTGCCCTGTCACACAATTGGCTGCACCTAGAAGGATGCACAATAGAACAGAATACATTAAAACCACAGGAGAATCAGTCATAGCTATTTATAGCTACAGTATCTTGTAGAACATAAGACATAATGAAACAAGTATTTAATTAAACTGTGTCCCAATTCAATTTTGGCACCTAAGATGAATTTTGTCCTTGGATTTTGTTTTGTTGAGCAATAGACAGTATGTACTGTATACTTATTTATTAGGGTGTCTTCAAAGTAACTTGCACCTTAAGCTGTCAGATAAAAGTACAATACTTCCCTCTGAATTGTAGTAGAGTACAGTAGCATTAAATGGAAATACTCAGGTAAAGTACCACAAACTGTACTAAAGTACAGTACTTTAGTAAATATTCTTAAGGTACATTCCACCTCTGTTAGCTAACATTGAGGTCTATTCATTTTTGGATTGAAATTATGCTAAACAGCATAATAGCATCAACATTTAAGAAGATAAAATAAGGCAAAAATACAAATACATTAAGGGAGACCTAACAAATCATGTTTGTCAAAGATCACTTACCAAAGACTATAAGTGTGCCCAAAGGTTTCAACAAACTAAAGCCTTTCTGGGTATCTGAACCACCAAGTGGGTCGAGGACAATGTCCACTCCTGCAGAAAGACAGAATAAAAAAAGAAATGGATGGAAAAAAAGATGATGGAAAAAAGATGAGGAACGTTCTATGTCTCTATATCAACAAACAAAAGACACCGATATTGTGTTAAAATTAAATACAAAAAATATGACTGGCCAGGCAAGGCTGGTAAGGATTTATGGATTTTGTGCTTAAAACACTATGTGCATTTCTGTGTTTTCTCACCCTTCGGGCTGATTTTACGGATTTCCTCCACATAGTCTTTGGTGCGGTAGTCGATGGGGTGAGTTAACCCGCCTTGAGCAATGGTCTCATGTTTGGGGGCTGATGCCGTACCAAAAACCGTCACATCTGGCACAGTCTGACACAGTTGGGTAACAGCAAAACCAACACCACCTATAGATGTGCAAACAGCAACCTCAGTGTGACCCCTCTCTGAAATACTCAGTGAAACTACACCGGCTTTAAGTGCATTTTTTCACAAAAACTGCCGATAACTCCAGTGGCAGTAGTGGCATCACACTCAGTTCTAAAGTGGTTGGTGATGTGATTTTAGGGTGCTTGAAACCTTGGAAGATCGAGGAACTAACAGCTGAAATTGCAGACAGTGCTTCCTGATCCCTGTGGCTTTTAACCATTTAACAGTGCAAGGTTCGTCACAATGATGGCTGCCTGGGTGTTCAGGCTCACAAATAATCCAGTTCCTGCCCTCTCCTTCACCTGGCTTGTGTGGCTGATTCATACAGGTCAGCTGACAGCCACCCACTCAAGCAACACTGAACCATGGCCACTGAGACAGGGGGGGGGGTGCTGATATTAACTGACCTGTGTACTTGGGACTCAAGAGTGGTTGATAAACACTGAGCTATCTGAGTTACAGCAGCATTAACATCTTTTAAACATAATAAATAACTTCTAACAAAGATGACAAAAATGGCATAAAGACTTGTGACTTGTTAAAAGGCAAATGAGTCATTTGAGTTCATGGAAAAAAAAAAAGCTTGACCAAATCGTTCTTTTACCCACCAACATCTGATGTTAATTTTATGTGCTGAGAAATGATAATTATTGTTTGCAACTAGTGACTCCAAAGCAGCAAAGCAATTTGAAATATTTAGCTCTAATTCATCTATGCTCACAAGTTTGGACACATACTGTGTCAAAATTTCCAGCACTCCGGTATTACATAATACATTCATACAGCAATAACTTCAAACAACTGTAGTGCACACTGTATTGTCCTGAAGATGTTTTAAGGCACAGGTAATGCATGATCAATCTTGAATTATAATTAAAATAAGAATATTTTATTAGAACTGTTGTGATTTTTTAATATAAATAAAATGTCAAATTGGCTGAAATTTGAAAACAGCAGTTGATAAAATAATAAAAATATATTTTTTTTGAGCAAAAGCTGAGGTTAAAGTTCATTGTTTAAAGATGCATATCAATTGTTTCCATCCTACTGTGTTTAAATTAAAACTACAGCAAATGTCAGGAGTTGCCAAAGCAACCATGGCTGATAATGATCCTGTTTTCCATTTTACAAACACAAACACACACACACACACACGCTTTGTCCGACTAACAAAGTACAAAAACTAAAAAGATATTAAATTTACAAGGATTTACTGTTGCAACTGTTAATTCAATGATAACAATTGTCTAAATGGCACAAATTCAACTGCATATTTACTGTAAATCAAACAGAGTGAAGAAGGCAGACTGTCATAACTTGCAGGAATGATGTATCTTCATTATTACGGTGACATATTATTAAGTGACACTGATCAATTAAAGAAAAAAAGAAAGAGTCCTTTGTTATGTGTTGCTTATCAGTATTTCAGACACCACAGGTTTTATTTGGGCTAAACTGGGGGAAATGATGTTGCGTGCAGAATACTCACTGCTTTAGGTTTTCAGTATTCACTATGTGTCTTACCTGCTGCCATGTGGATGAGAACACTCTTGCCCGGCCTCACGTTGGCCATCTCAAACAGCATCATGTAGGCAGTTAGGTAGTTAATGGGGATCGCAGCCCCTTCCTCAAAGCTCATCTGCTCGGGCATGGGAAAGGTGAGGTTGGCGGACACAACAACCACTTCCTGCCACATGCCACTGCGGCTCAACACAATGACTCGGTCCCCCACCTGAGGGAAAGAGAGAGGAAGAGAGGGATGGAGGAGAGAAAGTTATTGAGGCAATCGCCCTGGTGATGGTGTGTGTGTGTGTTATGACTAGGGTTGCAAAGGGTTGGAAAACTGCCAAGGGAAGTGAAGCTTGTTTATGTTTGCACAATTTCAATAAAAAAAGCAGAACTTTTAATAGTGAACTTACTTGGGGAGGAAATTCACCATTAAAATTCAATACGACTGTGGGTCTTATGGCATATTTTGGTTGAAAGTATGCCCATTTAATTGAATTGTAACTATGCACTGCATTCAACGGCGCACACTTCAAATCACATGTACAGATAATTGGCCGGCAGCCCATTAAATAAGAATCAACCCTCATAAATGGAACAGTGCATTCTCCAATCACATGTGGAGCCCACACTACTGCCACCACTTCTGGGCCAAAAGCCTACGTGCTTTCATGTAAATTTGGATTATATACTACCGGAGTCATTATATTTTATATTTCAGTTAACCAGCAGACAGTAACCTAATGCAGTACAAACTTTATGACTTGTTAACACATTCTGCTAGTTTTTGCTAGCTAGTTGTTACCAGGTGGGATCTAGCTTGATTGAGCATGCTAATTGAGGAGTTTTCCATAAATTTTTTATTGTAATCCTTAAATTTGCACACAGCCTGCATTGTTGTCTCAAGTTTTCCAAGTACCAAAGTGTCCATCCAATTTTGCAACCCTAGTCCTGACTCTTTAAGGCCACAAGACAGATGTGTGAACATGAGAAGTTACTGCCTCTTCCATCAGTCAATCTCTTGTGTCACCACCACTTTGCACTTGTCAATGCTAAAGTCAAATGAAAAATTGAGGTCAAGCAGACAGGAAATCATCTGATGTATCTTTAAAAGTTGAATGACACAAGGGCAAGTTAATACACCACTGCTGTGCTCTAACATACATATTACTTACAAAGGAAGTAACTCAACTCAAATTCCTTGAAATGTTTAACGGGTAAGGTAACATTTAAACTACTGGACCCTGCCACCAATAATTATTTTCATCATTGATTAATCTGTCAAATACTTTCTTAACCGATTTATTGTTTAGCATATAATACAGTGAAAATGGCCATTACAATTTTTAAGTGATGGTGAGTGGGCTAAATTACTGAAATATACAATATT
This sequence comes from Percina caprodes, assembly GCA_013375575.1. Classification (NCBI taxonomy): domain Eukaryota; kingdom Metazoa; phylum Chordata; class Actinopteri; order Perciformes; family Percidae; genus Percina; species Percina caprodes. The sequence continues at coordinate 6,514,734 of JABXJD010000010.1, forward strand.
TGACGCAAACAAATCAGCAAATCCTCACATGTGAGAAGCTGGACCCGGTAAATGTTTTGGAGTTTTGCTTGAAAAATGACTAAAACAATAGTCACAAATACATTTTCTTTGTTTGTACTTGATTGACTGATCATTCCAGTTCAGCTAAGGTCAGTGTACCGCTAAATGTGTTCGGTCCAGAAAAGTGGCCTTGTGAACTCACAACCATCTTAAAACACATTGCCTGTACTTTAAAAAAGATTACATAAAACCTGCTGCATGTACCTAAACTATTTCTGTTCAAATGATTTCAGACAAGGGGGCTTGTGGGAAATGTTGTTCCTGCTTTTCATCCACAGGAACCCACTATTGTAAAAGTATCAGTGGTGTTGTGAAACGTGACAGTGAAAGGCTCAGGAAAGATGTCTGTTTGTCAACGTTGCACAGCTTCCTGTTAAAATAGCCTCAAGAGCTCCGAGCCAAACCCCCTTCCTGCTACACACAAACATCACAAACACATGGACAGACAATAAAAACACACAAACACATGCTGTATATGTCTGCTGTAGTGAGATAACTAATAGCTCTTATTTCCAGCTTTAACTTCCATCTCAGATGACTCAGATGCTCCTTTTTAGGGTTGACAAAATGTCTCAACCTCTTATGAAATGTTTTCAAACAACTGCTGGGTGACCTCAAAAAACACATGATTATCAGTTTTAAAAACGCTGAGCTCAGTTCCTGGAACGCAGGCATAAACTGAGCTAAGTGAACTTTGAAGTAGGACAGTAAAGTTTGTGTGGAAACCTGCTGCTTATTTAAAATAAGTTACTCTAAAAACCTTTGCCGGCAAACAGACACTCACAGTTCCTGCTGTTTATAGAGAGCATTGAAATATAAACACTGTGTAATAAATGTTACTTCTTGCTGCCTCTTTGATTCAATTGATTCAACAGATGTAACACTTCATAATAGCAGACAAAGGAAAACATATACAATGGAAAACATACAATAATCAAATATACATTACTCATAAAACATTCATTATAAAATATCAAAAGCACCTGCCGCAATTGACAAAATAATGTACAGAACACATTGCTACACATCCTCTTATCACACAACATTAACTTGATTAAAGACTTTATTGGCAGAACTGCTCAGTCTTGCAAAATATCAATCAAGTTATGAGGCATAATCTTTGAACGTCAACACTTTTCATTTAGAGACATCTGTGATGAGGTAATGCTGGATCTGGAGTCTGGAAAGATGAGCTGTAATAGGGATCCTACATCACACATCTGCTCTGTCTGCTTTCCCTGCGTCTTATGAACCAGCCACACCCTACTGTCCTCATCTGGAGAGGCCTTGCTGCTCGAGCCTGGCTCCATCTTGCCAGAGTAAAACAGGATCACCCTCTCTCTGTAAACACATTGTCCTCCCTTAATGTAATTGGCTGCTGCTCTGTGAGCCTAATGTATCCCCGACTGCAGTCCCACACAGATTCTTACACCAAACTAACTGCACTATGAGTTCCTGCATGGTCACTTCTTTTGACGTTCCAAGTAAATTCAAAACAAAACAAGCTTGCCCCTCCCCCCCATGTTTCCGTAACTGTCATGACTAACTGACTGAAGGCCTTTTTTCAGTAGCCGCAGCCGAGCTGGTGCGCGCAAATGTGGTGGTCGTGACACTAGGTGCAGTCTTCTCCTGAACAGAGGTGGCGCTAATGAGGAAAAGCTATCGACTTTTCTATTTCTACGAACTAGAAGAAGAAGAAAAAGGTAAACGGCAGAACCGGCAGCAGCATTGCCGTCAATGCTTTGATTTGATTCAATGACCAACTACTTTGTTGGATCAAGCCTTTCATTCTCCATAAAATAACTCTTCTTATAACCCAGTAAGTTCACAAAAGAGACTTGCAGTCACTCAGAGTCCTGGCATCCGGTTACCCTGGAGCTTGTTCCGGCCTCCTGTTTCCGCTTTGTCGTGCGCGGTCGGAAAAAAATAGCGGATCCAGGAGAGATGCCTACGATTTGAGACAAAAATTAAATCACACTGAAACCATACAGGAACTCATAGGGCACCTTTAACCTAAGCGTGACCATTTCATATGAAGATTTGTGGTGTCTTGTGTTTTGCTGCTTCCTTCCGAAAGGATGTTTTGTAAACCTACCTCTCCCCTTTTAGGATTATTGCGCTTTAAAATGGAGAGAAGGATGAAGGGAGGAATGAGAGGAGTGGGGAATTCCATACTGACACAGAGGATTAAGGAGAAGCTCCATGATTACAAAACGCACAAACTTAATAATAGCTTAGAAAGCTTGTAAAGTAAAGCCATCCTGAACAAGGAATTAAGTCACACTCCCTCTGTGTGTGTGTGTTCTAATCAGAGCCGCATGTGCACGTAGTGCATGTGAGTGCCTTGTGCGTCGGTGTCTAACGCAGAGGGCCGTGACAAAGCATCGGTATATGAGGCGTTGGGGAACGATGATTTAGAGATCTAGAAATTAACTGTGCAAAGCTCCCTGAAAGCTTCTATTAAAACAATCGGCAAGAAGAGCAGATCATTGTTCAATTTATTCAGATCCTAAAGGGAAAAGCTTCTTCAGTTTCCAGAAGGATGAAATTATTGCCATTATTATTCAGAGATTTCTGCATGATTCATCTGTTGTAAAGCAAGCTACAAACATACAAAACAAATAACGCTCCTCTGTTAAACCGAATGACACAGCTGAAAAGTCCTGCAAGTTATTCAAATATGAGCGTTTTGAGTCTTCCATATGCATGAGTGTATGCATGCCGAACGTTAGTAAATAATAAGTTCTGCTGCTTTGATTGTTTGTACCAGTGCAAGTAAACAAAGCTCAACCTCCCAAGTGAAAACGGGAGATTTGTTGCAAAACCCTGTGACATGAAGTCATGCTTGCAATGAGTCACTATATGGCTTCATCCTCCATTTATTGAGAGAAAAAAAAAAAAGTGGCCTGTGGCCTCTGGATGCTCTGCGATGCTTTGCAGTAACTCAGGAAAATGTGCCTGTTCATACAGCTCATTGTATACACTAGTATGCACTTGACTGGATTCAAAGGAGGTACAGACACACAGCATATTTGCATTTTCTTTCTTGAGAGTTGATAAATCAAACACTCCATAAAACGTAACCTCTGTAAAGCTCCTATCAAGGAGAAGGTAAATGTTGCCATGTGCCGAGAAGAATGTTAGCACACTTCAAGGACACGCTGTAAATTAAACACGCTATTCATAATGCCAGAATGTTACATTTTGCAGCATTACATAAATGGATTAGACTGACGGAAGTTATTTATCATGGGGTTCTGCTTTTTACTCTGCATGTACAACCTCTTGCTCTTGAGATGATTTAAAGCATGAAAAAGGCTGTTGTAAAAATAGATGACATTGTTAGATATCAAGCTAAAACAATCAATTAAATAACTAACTGATCGACAAATGTATTCAGCAACTATTTTACTAGCCAATTGACCAATGGACCAATTGACAAACGTGTCAAATGTTTATTCCAGTCAATCATTTGTCAGTATTATCTTCTTTCCTATGTTTTATATCATTGCAATCTTTGAATATTTGGGGGATTTTGGACTGTTGATGTGACAACAATTGGGATACATCAGCTTGGGCTTTAGGAAATAGAAAAAGCAGCCATCTGAATAATTTGGGCATTTTTTGAGTCAAAGCATAACGTTACATCTCAACTGTTTTCACTATGACCCTTAAGAGAAATCAGAGGATCTTATTAATAGACTTTTCCTCAAATAAACAGAGACAAAATGGCTGTTGTCAGTTTTCTGCCATCAAAAGCAGTTACCAGGTTTTCTTCATTTCTCTTATGCTTTCACAAAACAAAGATGGGGAACTCAAGAGGGTGAAAAAAAAATCTGGTTTAGTGTTTGGAAAAGATTACTAGCTTGTTTTGGCCGCCAGTGGCAACCCATGTGCCCCTGAGAACCAATAGGATGCAGGTGTCTAGTCCAGAATCACTTATTCCAGAAACACTTCAGTAAACTCCGGATTAAATCAAAGCTACATTCTCAACAGCTCCACACCACAAAACTGCACATTGTCCATGGGCTTAGTGGCATTTTCTTGGTGTGAGTGCATTCTGCAGGCCTTTACTCACCTTCCTGTCCTTCACATCCTCCCCGACTGCTTCAATCACCCCAGAGCCCTCCATTCCCATGATGACAGGCGGGGCGGGCAGCAGCTCGTACAGCCCCTGTCTGCCCAGCAGCTCGGCGAAGTTTAGCCCGCATGCCTTGACGTGTACCAGGACCTCTCCTGCCTCCAGCTGCAGCTGCTTCTGCGTTTTCACCTGCAGTTTGACTTTATCATAGCCTCCATAACCCGTCAGGACCAGAGACCGGAAGGAGAGAGGCTTCTCCTCGGCCGCAGCAGGGCTGCTGCCTGACTCCTGCGGTGCGTCTGAAGCAGGTTCGTCGAGCTTCTTCTCCTGCTCAGGTTGTTGCTGCAGAGTTGGAGCCTCTTCGCCAGACATGATAACCACTTGTTATGAGTGCCCTTCTAGGTTTTCAGCAATAGTTCAGCCTATTTGGGCGTATCCTAAAAATAAACACTCAAGGAAAATGAAACAGTCCTGTTGAATGCAAATATTTCTGGTGAGAATTGATATAAAATAGGTCCCTCACTGAAGGCAGTAAAATGAGATTATTACTGCGGGGTTTCCTGTTTGTGCGCTCCGCTCAACAAGTGACAGACGTCAAAACAGACACGTGTAAGACATTAATTCCGGTTTAGATTTTCACAATAAAACACTTTCTGTGACTCAAAACCAATGAATTTGTCTAATGGTTTAAAAACATAAAGCCTATATTTAGGAGATTAAGGAGACATGATAGGCCTATAAACCATTAGTATAGACTGTTTCACACTTTCTTCAATGTATTAAAATCATTAGCTATGCTACAGTAGGTCACCCTGACCAAGGAAATTTAGGCTTTTGAATAATAATAATAATAATAATAATAATAATAATAATAATAATGTGTAGTACTTTTCTATAAAGGTGTGTTTCAACAGATAGAGTTCATGCAGGGCGGTCAGATAGCTCACTTGGTAGAGCGACCGTCCATAAAGGTGTATTCCTTGACGCAGTGTTTTCTTTAACGGCTCTATCTCTGTGCCCAAAAGTGTCCAAACAAAGATAATCAGAAAACGGTATATCACTGAAAACACCAGTGAAACATTTATTCAGCTTTTCTCCTCCACACCCGCCCTCTCGGGGCTCTCAGTCACTGAGCTTGTAGATCATTTCAACTGGAAAATTACAAATTTATTGATGCCATTGCTCCCACTAAGGTCAAAGTTGTCTCTGGTAAGAAAAGGTCTCCATGGAGAAATGTCCCACTGGTGAGAACAGAAAAAAGAGAGTCTCGAAAAGCTGAACGAAGGTGGCAAAAAACAAATCTCCTGGTCCATTATAACACCTATAAAGAAAGACTGGACCTGAGGAATGCAAGGAGGTCCTTCTTCTCTGATATTATCTCTAGAAACAATAATAATTCACGTGCTTTGTTTGCTACTGTCGATAGGTTAACAAACCCTCCAGTACCAGTAGCATCTGAACTTTTATCTACCAAGGCCTGCAATGACTTTGCCTCCTTCTTCAAAGACAAAATTCAGAAGATTAGACAAACAGTCAGTGCCTCCATATCAAGTACAGGATATGTGTTGTCACAGTGTTCAACCAAAACTAGTTCCAATATGACAGAATTTCATGCAATCAACCATAAAAACCTGGAGGACATTATACAACATCTGAAAACCTCCTCCTGTTGCCTTGATATTCTACCAACGGGTGTTTTCAAAGATGTCTCGAATTGTTTGGCTTCTGATCTTCTACAGATTGTGAACATGTCTCTTCTTTCAGGAATCTTTCCACAGGCCCTGAAAACTGCAGTAATCAAGCCACTCTTAAAAAAGAACAATCTAGACACATCACTAATGAGCAACTATAGGCCAATATCAAACCTTCCGTTTTTAAAATCATTGAAAAAGCAGTTTTTCAACAACTCAACCATTTCTTGTCATTAAACAACAGTTTTGATACCTTTCAGTCGGGTTTCAGACCACAGCACTGAGACGGCTCTCGTTAAGGTCTTTAATGACATCCACCTTAACACAGATAATGGCAAAATTTCAGTCTTAGTATTACTTGATCTCAGTGCTGCATTTGACACGGTCGACCACGACATATTACTAGACCTAGTAAAAAACTGGGTTGGCCTTTCTGGCTCAGTACTAAACTGGTTTGAATCCTACTTACAGAATAGGGATTACTTTGTGTCAATAGGTAATTATACATCTGAGCGTACAAATGTGACGTGCGGAGTTCCCCTAGGCTCCATTCTGGGGCCTCTTCTGTTTAACATCTACATGCTTCCACTGGCTCAGATTATGGAAAAAAACAAAATAAGTTACCATAGTTATGCGGACGACACACAAATTTACATAACCTTATCGCCAGGGGACTATAGTCCAATACAAAAACTGACTAAGTGCATCGAACAAATTAATGGCTGGATGTGCCAGAACTTTCTGAAATTAAATGAGGGAAAAACTGAGGTGGTTGTTTTTGGAGCAAAAGAAGAACGATTAAAAGTCTGCGCTCAGCTTCAAACAACAATGTTAAAAACAACAGACAAAGCCAGAAATCTTGGTGTAGTCATGGACTCTGACCTGAATTTTAACAGCCACATTAAGACAAACAGAAAGTCAGCCTATTATCACCTTAAGAATATATCAAGGGTTAAAGGACTTATGTGTCAACAGGATTTGGAAAAACTTGTCCATGCTTTCATCTTCAGTTGACTTGACTACTGTAACGGGGTCTTTACAGGTCTCCCTAAAAAATCAATCAGACAGCTGCAGCTGATTCAGAACGCTGCTGCTCGAGTCCTCACTAAGACCAAGAGACTGGATCACATCACTCCAGTTCTGGAGTCTTTACACTGACAAAAAATTGATTTCAAAGTTCTTGTGCTAGTTTATAAATCACTAAACAGTTTAGGGCAAAAATACATTTCTGATCTGCTAGTACACTATGACCCACCCAGACCTCTAAGGTCATCTGGGACAGGTCTACTTTCTGTTCCTAGAGTCAGAACTAAACAGGGGGAAGCAGCATTCAGTTTCTATGCTCCTCATATCTGGAATAAACTCCCAGAAACCTGCAGATCTGCTGCTACTCTCAGTTCTTTTAAATCAATGCTGAAGACCTTTCTTTTTGATGTTACCTTTCTTTAAATAATGTTCATTTCGTTAATGTTTAATTTCTTATACTGCACTGTAACTTTTATTCCTGTGTTTTATCTGTTTTTATTTTTAAACTGTTTTTTCTGTGTTTTATCTGTTTTTATTTATTTTTTTAACTGTTTTTGTGTAAAGCACTTTGAATTGCCCTGTTGCTGAAATGTGCTATACAAATAAAGCTGCCTTGCCTTGCCTTGCCTTGCAGTTTGGCGAGGGTTCGACTCCGACCTGTGGCCCATTGCTGCGTGCCTTCGCTTTCCTCCTTGTCAGAAATAAAGACCAAAAAGTGCATGAGGTTACCAATTATACCAGATACTCTGTATCTGTGCGATATAATTACACATTGCCAATGTTGTCATAAATCTTAAAGCAATGGATATTAATTAATTATATTTTTTATCTGAAATCGACATAAAGCAGATGTCACGCTTTTCAACTCTGCATAACCCATCTAGACTGAAGGTTATGCAAAGTTGAAAAGTGTATCACATTTAGATAACTGACATTAAAATTGCTCAGTTGAGAATTATAAGCTGTTTATGTCCTAAATATATTTGTACTCACTATATATTGTGGATATTGATTCTAAGTTTTTATTTTAATGCCAAATCTTGTAACTTCCGATGTTTTTCTACCTGTTTGTGGCTGGCTTGACGCAGCTGAAAGAGTGACGGGTCTGTGTTGGCAAAAAAAAAGCTCGAGATGCGAGCCAGAGAGCTGCGGAGAGCTTCAAACCACGGACACGCAGTCTGGGAAGATAAAATGGGATTGTTTGAGGTCATAGCTGGAGAAAACACATGAAGGAGTTAAATAATGTTATGACTATGTGGTGCAAAGGATACATAAAGTATTGTCTCCAGTTCGTGACCATCTAAAGAAGTCACTACTTTTTTGCATTAAAAATTAAAAATGCTTTTTGGGTCCCGTATTCGCACAATATAAAAATAAAACGTGTGTGTCCACCTCCCCAATCCCCTTGCAAGTTTGTGACATGTATTAGTTATTGATGAGAAATTACACACTCACGCGCGCGCACACACACACATCACAGTTTTTCAGTTATACTTTTATTTCAGTATACTTCTACTTCACTACAATTCGAATATTTTACTTTAACTAATTTCATAGTTGTAAACATAAACATTCTAAATGTTTCCCAGTTCATTTCTATATTTAAACTTCCTTGGTTTTAGACCCAGACTGTTGCCTAGTGATGGAATTCCATTGAAAAGGTCTATTGTCGTTACTTTGCAGATTCAGATTTAATGGGATGACCTTATTAAATACAATGCACAAGAGATTTGCCTAAAAGTACAATAAGTAAAACTACCCTAAACCTACTGACAATGTAGTTAGCTCATGGGAAATACATTGAATAGGCCTAGCCTACTTCCGTTTGACCAGGAGATGGAGCTAAAATGCTTTTTTCAGCTCTCTCTCTCTCTCTCTCTCTCTCTCTCTCTCTCTCTCTCTCTCTCTCTCTCTCTCTCTCTCTCTCTCTGCAGTCTATTAGCCAGCTCACTTATCTTATTGTAAATGACAAATAGCCAAGTGAATATAAATATAAAGTGAATGATGTAGATAAATAAGTAGGCCTAAGTTATAAGTTATTCATAGGCTACCAAACGGCCGGGATACAGGTTTCTGTGGGACCCTAGCCAGATAAAAAAACTGCACTGTACAGGGAGTGCAAGTGTGAGAGAGTCATTACATTCATTAGGTAAATGATCAGATTGTAATGTGTGAAACTTGGGTCATTGTGATAATTATAAACACTCTAAAATACGTATAGGCTATATAATTCTATAAAGGTTTGACTTATTGAAAATAAGTCAGATTATATCTGTTATGTTTATGAAAAACAGCCACATTTCATATGTGATATTTACTGTTGGGGACAAATGATATGACTGTCACTGTTTGAGACTACACCAAGACATCCAGAGACAGCCATGCGAAGACCGGAAGTAGAAGGAGTTTGGTTTCAAAATAATAGCACAGAAAATATAATGTGTTACATTATTCATCCCTGTGAGGAACTACTCTGCTTTATCTACCTAACTAGGTTTATTAAAGCGTGAGGGCATAATAATCTTTTGCTTAAGGACATTTTGGCGTTAACTCTGACTGTACGGTTAATTTGATTATCATAGCCACAACTACCCAGTAGCACACTATTGCTTATTTTAGGCACAGACAGGAAACCACAATGGGCTATAGTGTTCAAATGTTATGTCTATTCTACCATGATATAACCCACGAATATATTGTATCCATCTAGATTTGTATCGTACTTTGTAGCTTTTAGTTTGAAAGGTCTCACAAGAAGACCGTTTTTTAGAGACGCACCTTGACAGGTTTTGACAGTGTGCCTCACTTCACTGGTGGAGCAGAGGAGCGCAGCATTGCACAGTGTAGCCGAAACTACATCAGACTGCCTTGCTGAAGTTTTTTGGATCCAAGGTGATATCTTCCTCTTCTTCGGGAGGAATACTATCAACATTTAGAGCTGCTCTTCGACACTCAACTAGTTTGAAGCTAAATGACAAGTAGGCAGCGAACCACTCAGTGATATTTGGGGCATTATGGAGATCAATAAGGGATTACTTCGCTGTAAGATAGTTGTGGTCGGCGATACGCAGTGTGGCAAGACGGCTCTCCTTCACGTTTTTGCCAAAGACTCGTACCCAGAGGTAAGAAACAATATTTCATAAAGAGAAACACAATAAATAAGTCCCTGGAACCACACGGCTCGACAACGTTTATATCCAGCTGACATTTCCAGGAAAACTTCAAAACCTCCTGATAGCATCTAAATTATGTGAACTGATTGATGAAACACAATATGTTATTTATTATTTATTTATTCTAATGTGGTTTTGCTCCTTTGTTATTGACTTCCAGTAAATTAGACCTGAATGATGTCCAAAGATGATTTCTTCAGACAGGTCCTTCTCTAATGGAAAAATAGAATTTTGCTTGAGCTTTGAAATCCACTATGATGTATAAAAACAGATTAAATGAAGACATTTTTCCGGCTTTGTTCAATGTCCAGCTGTCACAGAAATATGGGCTCTGTGTGCTTTTGCACATCGCGCGCATCAGCAGCTGGTATAGGTACCGGTCGGTGCAGGGACAATCTGGTCTGTAAATACTTACCAAAGCAACTACCACAACTGCCTTTAATCAATACACTGAATCACTATTTGTGTGAGACATGCAAATGATTAAATGAAAAATTATTTTCCCGTGGGATTAAAAAGTCTAAATGTCTGTAGTTATTAATCAAGATAAAACTATTCATAAAATAATCTGCTGGACTAGTTAATTTTAAAGATTTACGGCTCAACAATAAGGAAGTTATCAGGTACAGTAAAGGATTCAACACTTACACCTTTGCAACTAACATATAGTGTTCAATGAGCAATCTGTGTTGTGGTTTTGTCTATGCTTACAGTATATTGACGACAATCCATTAACAACAATGGGAAATATAATCAATTGGTAGATATTGTATTAATAATAACAAAAATACTGTTTAATACCCGGAAGAAGAAAGACTAAAATACTCTCTGTATTTGTAGAGTTTATTTTTAAACTGAAACTCATGAAGGATAAAGCTTGTTTACCAAAATGTCTGAATTTTGAAATCGGTTAAAGCGCAGAATTGGCCTCATCCACACACACAGACACACGCACGCACGCACGCACACACACACACACACACACACACACACACACACACACACACACACACACTGTCTGATGCCTCTGATGTTCATGAGTGCACTATCATCTCCACTACAGCTGACTGAAATAATGATGTTTTCTTGTCTACCTTAGATTATCTCAAAATTGAATTTCACAGTGTACACAACACCCCTCTGAGCTTTCATCTAATTTTAGCCACGTCTCGTTTCAGAATTATGTTCCCACTGTGTTTGAGAATTACACAGCCAGCTTCGAGATCGACAAACAGAGGATTGAGCTCAACATGTGGGACACTTCAGGTAGGACACACTTGGCTTTGGTTTCACCCCCTTTGTGTGGTAAGATTATCATGCCAATGTGATGAGAGATGCGCCGCATCATCGGCCCATGATGAAGTTTGTTTAACAGGCTCTCCAGATTGGAAAGCAGCTGACTCCCCGGAGCGTTCAACAACATCCAGGCTGTGGGCCAAAAACAATAGCAACCACTGATCAAGTGTTTCAGGATAATCTGTTGGGAGGACTGAACAACACTTTTTAAACTAATTCGCCATTAGCAGGCACATAATGTCATACAGTGTTTATTTAACTTCAGTCCTGTCACCACCTTTAGAGTTAATTCGACTCTTGTTGGTTTTGAACAGCTTCTTAAGTGTTATATCAGCGATGTGAGAGAGGATAAATAACTTGTCATTCAGCACATGCCTGCTCCAAGTAGCTGTCAGTAGCATAATCATCACTTATAATCACTGTAATAATGGCTGCATGCATTACTTTAACACAGTTACAATTTGACATCATGATCAAATCCATGCAACATGGTAGGTTTTCCAGCATTAAAACAAGTGGATTTTGTTATTTTGAGTTGTTTGTCCACTCATAGTGCTGATATGGCTTTGGGTCAGCTGTGAAGTTACTCAACTCCTTGTTGTCATAATGTCATAATGTTGATTTTTCATTATAACATTAGACTAAAACAGCTGAGAGTTTGTGGAGCTCAACAATCAGATTTGTTCAGTCTCCAGATATTAAGTTAACTTTTTCCCTTTGTCAGCCTTTAGGCCCTTTTCACATTTAATTTCCACTCACATAACAACACCCAAAAACTTGTTCTCACACAGAGAGCAGCATTAATGCGCTGCAATCCATTAACCTCCACCCATGCAGCAGATGCACAGAAAGACCAGCTAGACAAGTTAGAGATTAAGAGCTGCAGCTTCTGATGCTGGTGATGCCTGTTGGTTTGCAGTAGGTGAGGCCACTCCACTGTGTTTGAACAACACCCTCTGAAATTGCCGGTTGTTTCTCTCTTACACACACACACACACACACACACACACACACACACACACACACACACACACACACACACACACACACACACACACACTGAGTTGTGGTGGATAACAAATACACAAGGAATGCCTAAACAGTAATTTACTCCACCACACAAAACAATTCAATTCATCTTGTGTGAATCACGTGCCATTCAGGACACATTATGTCATATCAATGGCATCTTCTTGCACACAATAGAGGAACATAGTGCACATAGCTCCCCCAGGTGTGTGCTGGTATTAATAAGTTGGAAGGTGGTTTCTCAGCAAAGCTTCCCTAAACCTTCTCCATAAATACATTTAATAGAAATCTATTTCTATGTGAACGTGTGCCAATGTGAAAGAAAGATTACTTTTAAAAAGAAATACATTTTAAAGGGTGTATAGGAGGATACACAACAGCCAGAAGGATTTTCCTGGCGGAAAAGCAGAATATATTAATGGATTTTTACCGATTTATAAGACAATACTGACTGATTCATTAGTGTGTGTATATAACCATTTACTATTACCTAGAAAATAAGCTAAATTGTACTGAAAGTTAGAGATAAAGACTTAGTTTGAAAAAAAAGTTTACGTGACTAAAACCTTAGTCACGTTCTTGCCAAGAGTCAGTCATGAGAAAATTGATAGACAGCAACTGGATAACTAGAAGATAACAGGGGAAATAGCCTGTTTACTTTTTTAAATATAATTAATTGGATTCTGGTCAAAAACTACACTTTGAGTGATCTAGATTACGGCTGGTGATCCGTGTCTAACCTGAGTTGGCTTCCACCAGCATTGAGGGACACACCGAAAAGAGATAAATTTTTTATTAATTTAATGATTAAATAAGATAGTGTCTCCAAACTTACATTAATTATAACTTGTATTCACTCGGAAGGAATCACTTCACATGGGTAGGCACTTGTAATGACATTTCGAAGAAGAGGCTAGAAGCACGTTTAAAACTTGACCAGTTTCAGCCTCATGGATCCACACTCCACATTTACAAAAAAAGATCTATTTGTTGGAATTGACCGGAATTCTCCTTTAAAGGAGACATGTTCGTTGCCTCTCAGCGTCCCTGCAAGCTATTCTGGGTCTCTCTCAGGAGACAGGTGCATTGGCAGCTACATCAGTATAACCACAACTCCCCCAGGTACCTGCCTCTTTCTACTGAATGTCTGAAGAGGGGGTTACAGCGACTTGGCATGCTTACATGCTGTAACAGTGGCTGTAATACCCATGAGTTTGAACTTTGTTTTTCTGCTATTTCTTACACAATCACAGTTTTGTTTGAGTATGTACATACACCTGCTGGTGTGTGTGTGTGTGTGTGTGTGTGTGTGTGTGTATTCATAGGCATGTGTAAGAGACAGCCGGGCTAATAATTGTTAGCATTCAGTTAATCTGTGTATATGTGCCAATATATGGCATGGCCAGTGGGTGCCGTTTGCATGACAGCAGGTGAACTAAACCAGTGGAAGTGAGAGGTCAACTCAAACAAGCATTATAGAAAAAAAAGTAGCATAAGTTTAATTTAAGAACAGTAAAAGGCTTTATTCAGGGTAACATTTCAGACAAAGTATATAATTAAATGACTTTAACTGATTGTTGAATTTATTTTGGCGGCAAAGTAGTACCAATTGAATATCAAATTCATTCAAAACGGGCCTCTTAACAAAACAGATTTGTTGCAAGTGGCTTCAGAGCACCAACAGACGCAAATACAGATGATTAAGAACAGAAACTCATCACAGATTTTAGGCCAGAGCTCCTGTGTGTGTAACAGATTAGAGAAGGGAAGATAAGAAGTGTTGTGAGAGTGAGAGAGTGTTGGGCAAGGTGCCAAAACGAGCCATTGTGAAGAAACAAACAGTGGATTTAATTAATCAGGCACTTGCTGTGTGACCAAACACTTGCCCCCTGTCTACTTCATTCTTCATCTTGCCACTCCACCCACCGCCTTTTCAACCTCCTGCCTCTTTCCTCTACATCCTCACATGCTTGCTTTCACACTCCCTGCCTCGTAGGTTAAACTCTATTTCTTTCTGTTATTCTGTCTTAGTGCCAAACTAATTGCCTCCCTCTGCCAACTCTGTGTACATCTCTGTTTGCCTTCATTCTTCTCTCAATCTTTCTGCCATCTTTATCTCTTTGCTTTGCTGTCTTTCATTTGGGTTTTATGTGACACTGAGTCAGGATTAAGAGCCAGAACAATGTAAGTCAAGGTGAGATTCAAAAGTGCATTCTTGGCCTTGTAAACAGCAGTTGACAAACCAGTGTCACCCTTCTCCAACTCTTTATGTATTGCGTAAACATTAGTTAGGAATTAGTAACTCAGGTTGCCCATACCAATCAGTAGCAATGGTGCCCATTCACTCCAATGAAAATTGCTAGCCTAACACATACAGTACACCAAAACAGTTTTCTTGCTTCCTGGTTTGCTACTGCACATGTGCACGTGTTTTCCTCCCTGGCCCTGTACATATGTTCCCACTCACATAACCATAGATGTTACAATGGGATGATGTCACGCAAATAAAAAAAAGCTTTTCTTGACTCTAGGATAGGTTTCCAGATATAAAACATTTAAAAAAAATCATAACAAAAAGCGAAAAAATTAAACTTGTTTGGGTTTACAAGTGGTTCTTTCCTAATGGCAGTCTATGGCAACTTTTTTATTTACATTGGAATTAATTAGTAGGAAAGCTGAGTGGCGGCGTTCCAGCTCTCTTAATACATCCATGGTTGTTGTATTTGTGTTCAGGAGTTTTTACCCTAACTTTGGCGTGACTTTTTGACGATGATCAAATACATACACTGATTTAATTCTGTAGGTAGCCATTTCTGTAGGTTAAGGTGCAACAAGCTGCTTTTCGCCATGTGCCTCTGACACAACAAAATAATGTTCTTGGTTTTTATCCACCTACAAAGCTCTGATTGGCTTGGCTGTTTTTGAATAATTGAAGAACAAAAATAATCAAAGATGTTGTAGGTGATTCAGAGGTGTTCCCAAAATCCATCAATCCAACACTCACCCCCTTTACTTTATTTTGTATTTGCATTTAAGTTTGCCTTTAGTACTACTCTGTATATGGTGCTGAAAATAATGTGGATTTGAAATCAAAAGCCTGTTGGGAAACACTTAAAAATGAACAAAATAATTTCTGCTCATAACAAATTACTAAAGTAATAAGTCAAATTCTCCTTTGTAAGAAGCTTCGCAATATTTTAATGTGCAACGCGCCTTGTGGAGTCATTAAAAGGCAATTGTTCGCTCAGATGACCATAAAACTAAAAACAAATTAGACTCGATTTGCCAGCAATGTTGATTATGATGACACAGCAGTTGTGTAGTGAGGGACTTTCGGTCTCCAAGTGAAAAAAACTAAACAAACTGTAAACTTAAATGCTGATCCCAGCTGACCTTGTGTGCTATAACGCAGTTGTCATAACTTGGTCTTTTCTCTGCACTTTTTCTCTTCCTCTCTTTAATTTCCTTCAATCTTATATAATTTTGTCTGCCAACCCCTCACCAGTCTCTTCTTCTCTCTCTGTTTCCATCAGCCAAGGTCAGGAGTCCCACTATTGGGGCACTGCCATCTCAGCACTCTTGCACTTGATAGCTTACCTTGCATTTTCTATGTCAGGCTCTCTATCTGTCTTTATGTCTTTTCTCTACTTCTCACTCAATCCTTTTCTCATTCCCTTTGAAAATCCCATGCTCCTTCCATCCTTAACCTGGTGTCTATAGCAGTTCACATACCACATATGACTCACTCTAATCTGTCTTTATTGGCTGTGACCAAAAAAGCATTGGTGCTGAATGTAATTTTGCCAGCATCTGGTCAATTATAACCAATTTGCCAATGTGACTCTCAACAAGGTCATGAATTAGATTAATATAGAGACACCAGGGGTGACCTTTGCGTTCTTAATTAATTGTCTGTTGCTAATTATAAATATGTCCCAAAATCACATTTCTAGAATCAGAGGTAATTAAATGTGTAATAATATTAAACTGCCCTGTCCTGGTTCACCTTCTAACTTTATGAGTGCACATGTGAATGACTTGTCAAGCATGAAAGTACAAAGGCATACCGCAAAGCACAATAAAAAGATTTAATATATATAAAATGTGGGGAAAGGGAGCCAAGGGAGCCAAAGTGTGAGGTTATTTCTAAATGGATGACATGTATGTGGGTATACTGTAGCTTCTAAATATGCAGCCATGTAATATATTTGCCATATCAACTATAGGTTATAATATGTTAGTGTTGTGTTTGTTTGCTTGTTTTTGCTGCCCCCAAGTAGGTAAGAAATGTGCTATTGTAGGTTTAAAGAAGTATTCTTAGCAACATAGTTTAAATTAATTGTAGTCACATAATAATGTGCAATAATCCAAATAAATTCATTCTCTTCTACAGTACATACATTTTCCTCTGTGGCTGGCAGGCCGCAAAAAGCACTTGCAGGATAATCCCACCACAAAAACACAAGCTTTCAAAACATACAGGTTTCACAGCTGAGCCTATGAAAGTGTGAGGTAACGGTCGATAAAGCAACCGGCTGAGCCTGCAGTGTCACACCTTAAAACAGTGAGCAACGAAAGGAACGTATTGAGGTTTGCCGCCTTGAACTCTGCCCTCCATGTCAGATTTGAACACACACGGAAGCTTGTTTGCACTCACACTCTGCTTGTTCTGTCACATTCTGTACAAACATCGCTGGCAGTGGCACTTAAAGACCGTGTTGCATCCATCCATCCCAGGCCAACAGAGTCTGTGGCTGAGATTGCCATAACAGTCCATCATTCATTCATGAGCATCTTTATTGACCCCAATTACATGTTGGCTCCTTGAAAGCACTACCCCAGATGTGCTCTGAGTGAGCATCTCTGTGTGAGTGGCACCTGGCTCCATGACAGAAATGAGCGGAGAAAACAGCTTAATGTGTTGAAGTGTTTCAGAGGCTTTTTGGATAGAAGTGCAGATAGCAGGGGAACTGAGTTTTTAGATCAAGTGCTGTTGGTTTTCCTACTAAACATGTACAGGCTTGTGTATGTTTGTGTGAGTAAGCATATGAGTAAGTGCTGTGATAGATCAGAGGAGTGGTAAAATATATAAATAGACAGTGGAGTGACAGAAGGATATAGAGCCTAAGTGGAGTGCTGAGTTTTAAGTGCTTATAGTCATGTATAGGAGAAAGCATGCTGGACTAAATGAGTGTCAGTAGGTTTTCATAGTGTGAGACTGTGCCCCAGTCACCCTGGTCTGGTTTCTTCTGCTCATGCAGCCCATTAGAAGACCAAGGGTACATTGAAAATCAATGGCCTAGATGCATCTCCACTCTCATTCCCAGGGGACGCTCGGTCTGTCTCTCAGCTACTATAGTGCACTGCATGTGTAACTGAGCAGTCCAAGAAAGACAGCAAGTCTGGATGAACATGAACACAAGAGTGCTAACTTTTATATGTGTCTTTTGTTAAAGACTACCTAGCATCGACAAATACTTATTTTATCTTAACATCTTCTATGTTCTAAAAATGTGATTTAAACTCTAATTTAGGTACAGAGTTGCTGTTTTGTGTCCACCATTCACCATATTTATGTTTTTTTTAATTTACAATTTTCTGATTTTTATCCGACAATAAGTAAATCAAACCTGACATGTACCACAAAACAATGTTTACACAAACATTCATCACAATACAGATACAGTAACACACATTTGGAGTGGGCAAAAGGGGGTGTTTAAAATGTCCAATACCATTCTTCCTAAATCACATCATATATGCTATGCCAGTAACCATAGCTCTTCCTCAGTGTTAATTATACATGTCTTAGTTTATGCCAACAGTTCATTTTGTCCAGTATAATTAAGCTGGAAAGTATAATCAGCTTATAAATTATCTTTGTTTTAAGAAACCTCGCTTTTCCTCTGGTCAAACTTTTGTTTCAATCACATTGTTCTTAAGGGAATAGAAAGAGTTAGGCCATGACAAAAGCACAAAACCACAGAAAAACCAAACAAAATCCTTCACATTTGCCAAAACTCTTCCCCAGCTAGCAATAGCTCCCTTTACTAAGACAAAAACATTTGTTACAAAAAAATTTGTAAAGCATTTTGGCTTGACTATCATATTCATGGAAATATTTCCAACACAGGCATTTTGAAATGTTATCAGGCCATAGAGATACATAGAAGATTCATTACTCATGTTCTACAGAGTGGTTTAAAAAAACAGCTCAGTTGTTACATTATGTAACTAGAAAAAAGTAATTGGAATTTGTAGTGCATTTTGTTTGTCTATCCATCCACTTAAGACCCTCTCTATCCATTCCCTTATTTATAATGCAAGCTGTAGCTATGAGGAACTCCATTAAACCCCAACACCACAGCCATTACTGAGAAGGCTTTAGGGGGTCGATGGTGGTGACCCGATTTCTACTGCATTGTGATATACTGTCATTTCTACTGTACAATAGAAAACAAACCCATGTCATAGGTCTATTATAGTCCTGGTTCAAAAGCACTGTTTTAGTTTATTAACAGCTTTGTAGTAAAAGTGTGTTTGCAACTTATATTTAGTATAAACTTACATATTCTAATTTAATTTTCATTTAATAGACTAATCTTTTCTATTGGATGTATGGCCTTGGAAACTACCATCCAGCAGGTGACGTGCAGACAAAATAAACAAGATATACGGATCAGATGTTCATGTGTTCTTTGGTTTTTAAACCTCAGGATCAGGGCTGCACACAGAAACATGCTGCTCAGACAGCATATACAATCACAACAGGAGCTGGGAGGTTTAATGTGAAGGGGATATGCACAGATGTCCCCATCATTAATTTGAAGGACTCCTGCAGGATTACTGCTGATTTCAGGCAAAACTGCTCCCTGGCAGTGCTCTCCCTCTGTGCTAACTGAATCAGAAACATGCTAGAACATCACATAGAATTTGTCACTGAAATCCAGCCTGGCGTTCTGTTACTAGTCTTGGTCTAAATCAAAAACACTTGATTTAATTAAGACTGAGTAACGTGATTAGACAGAACCTTAGATTAGAGTGAACTTTAGCCTGATCGCTCTTGCTGATGACAACCCTTTTAGTAAGCACAATTCATTAGCAGTTTAGTGAATATTATCTTCATCAATGTCAACATCAGAGATTTCATTCAGCCCTAAAAATATTCACAGTGCGTGTTGTGTTACGGAAAATCTAAATCTGTTGTCGCACTGCTGACCAGCACATTGTGCAAAGACGGTTTGCGTCTTGAAGTGACCGGCATCACCAGCATCACTCATTCCTCCACACTATGTTTCAGACTATTGTTTGGTATTCAAGCAGAGGAGTGTGCAGGTCAACACGTACAGTGTACACCGGTTACATGAATCCATGATTTATGTACAGCTAAAACGCATTCTTTTCACCACAAAGTTCCATCAAACTATGAGTTAAATTAAGCATGTGTCCTCTTGAGCTTTGTGAGACCTGCTGTTTGGTAACATTTCACATTAAGTGCTACAGTTTAACATATAATAATCACATTGTCGAAAATACTACTCCTTTTTTAGACCTTTTGTCATAGAACAGTATAAACTAAACCTAAAATCTAATCTAAATTTATATAAATCTAAATTATAATCCTGTAATGTCACATAATCTTTAAAAAGTATCTTGACTCAAGGTCCAATTGCTGGCTTTTCAAAGAGGTTTCAACCACACCCACAGTCTCCACGTACGACCACCTGATGTCACGCACCAAAGTTCCACTCTTATGGTCTCCATGACAACTAAGCAAACTGATGAAGACCATGAGATTTCTATGTGTAATTGCTATTTTTCAAGATCAAGAATGTCAGTAATCTGGCTTGGACCCAAGTGCAGATATGTGATGAGGGAGCAG
Source organism: Percina caprodes (assembly GCA_013375575.1). Lineage (NCBI taxonomy): Eukaryota > Metazoa > Chordata > Actinopteri > Perciformes > Percidae > Percina > Percina caprodes. The sequence continues at coordinate 6,534,972 of JABXJD010000010.1, forward strand.
CAGATAGAAATAAAAACAATTTAATGATAACACAAAGAGAATTTACAAAATGCATAAGCTGGTGTCCAAATTAATGAAAACCCAAGGAACACTGAAGGAACGGGGAAATAAAAAACACAAAATATAGCTTACACTGGAAGGAACTCACACACAACACTCACGGCGGATGACGATAAACCAACAACAGACACAGAAAGCACAGAGAATAAATACACAAGTAAACGAGGGTGAACCAGGGACAGGTGACACAAGGGCTGAGGAACAGGTAAAAGACATGAGGGCGGGGCACACAATCTCAAAGATGGGAAAACCAAAAGACAGAAAGTAAAACAAGATAACACATGAGAGAACAGAGAGACTACAAAAAAAAAACAGGATATGGAATACTTCAACAGAAAACCCACAATCATGAAAACGTTGCAACTTTGTGCTCTCCATGCTGACACTAATATAACCTGAATGACATTCAGGGGCTATTTTTTTAACTTGACAAAGCTGCTCCAGAGCCATGAAAGACATTATACAACTGTTTTCACAGACTGAGTACTACTTTCCATAAATAGTGAACTGATCTTCAGTGCAAGGGTAAAAACATTCCCCTTTATCCTTAAGGTTTTAGTTCCACTTAGACATCACCATTGAGATGAAACATCAAGACTTACTCATAACCTCAAATAAGTTTAACAGTCCCTTTGTATAAAAAGATCAGAAAGACAACAATTAAAACGTTTGTCAGAAATCCTTTATATGACCTGATCTCTCTCAATGGGTGGCTTGTTTGATCACATTGAAAAAAGAGAGAATGGAGAAAAATATATCTAAATGTCTTCTTGTCAAAATTAAGTGAAATGTGAATGCTATTCTGAACAGGGAGAGAGAGCCAGCTCTGCAGGGCGTCTCAAGGTGTTTATGCATATACGCTGAGTGATTATCCATGCTGAGGGTGTGTGATGGGACTCTATTACTGTTTGATAATCATCTAAACATACATGCTGATTTTTCTTGTGTTATTTAACAAACAGTCCTATTGCCCCCACAGGTCACACAGCATGAGTGTGTAGCAGTAAGGCTGCGGGAGCCATTACTTATATTTTCCGGTGGTGGAAGACAAATGCATTAATCAATAGCATAAAATTAGACTGCCGTTCCCTCTCTGGGTGTATTTCAAGAATTCAGACCTGGATGAAAACCGGAAAAAATACACTATTTCTTCAGGAGGGCATGACTGGGACAAACAGGATTTTAATAGTAATGATCCTTCATGTGCTGCGATGGAAGTTGGCAGACAAAACTACGTAAGAGAGGATTAATGATTGATGATGATTTTCTTTGCAAACATTTGCAAGGGGTGCTTGTGTTCCTTCTGAATCACGCAGAGCTGTGAATACTGAAAGATATGACAAACGACTGATAGTCTCATATCAGTCACTTTACAGCTTTGAGCTTTACTAACCAAAGATGTGTATTTTTTTGGCTAGTCCAAAAATACAACAGTGGATGTTTAATAATGAGTTTTACAAGTTATCTCCGGAGCATTAAAAAATTACTAACAAGATTTACCATATTTAACAGAATAGATAGCCTGCTTCCCTTCATTTCATAATTAAGAAGCCTGCCCAGTGGGGCTCATTAAAGGTCGCTCATCAAGAAACTTTACTTAATAAAAATTGTTCCTCTAAGCTGAACTTGCAGTACTGTCTGGAATATATAGACGGGTGACAAAGTAAAGAAAAAAAAAAACTGAATAAATGAGAGAAACATATCAAATGCAGACACTTCTGCAAGCAAGCAATGAGGTGTCATTGGTATGAAAATGATGTGCTGTGATAACACGTTTGTAGTCAACGTTACTATTGCAGATTTGGACATTTATTTGTGGGTTAAGTATGGAATATACTGGTCTGTTCATCATTTCCTGGTTACGTGTCTGAAGAACGAGTATTAACCTGCATCAGTGCTGAACAATTATTTTCTTTTGTATTGTACATATTCTGATGATTTAAGAGCATTTGCCATTAATAAAACCCTGAAATATTCTAGGATACAGGCAATGAAATTAAATTAGTTGTTTTATTTTGATGTTTTTACACATTTTTTAAACTTTGTTTAGTTGTTAAGTTCATGAAAAAGAAGGGACGATGGACTATTTAAATGATATTCAGATTTCTCCAGCACAGGCATTTTGAAATTCTGGACTTTTGACTCTTATTAACGTCTAATTAGATTGCCTTTGGTTACTGTAGCTATTCTTAGTGTATTTATGGGATTCAGTCATGCATTTTGGTTGGTAAGAGATTCCCAATATTGATAGTTTGATGAATTCAATGTATCATCCGGTCTTAAAGAGAAACACACACACTGTCCATTCTCTAGTTTCAGCTTCTCAAATGTGAGGATCTGCTGCTTTTAAATCTTCTACTGTATATGATAGTAAACTGAATCTTTGTGTTTTGGACTGCTGGTCAGACAAAAAAAGCTATTTGAAAATGTCACTGTCAGCTCTAGACAATTGTGATAATGAACATAACCATGAAAGTAGCAATTTCATCCCATCCCTGAATCTGAACATACCATACCTTGGCATGTTCTTTTGTCTGTATGACATGTTAAGTGTGTGCTATGGGTGTCAGTTGACATCAAATGCCAGAATTAAAGGATTTCACTTGAGGGATCATATGTTGACAGGAACAGGATATACAAACCTGTCCACTCCTAAAATAAAACCCAGTGTCATGTTGTTGAGGTGGATTAAATACCAGCTTCTGTGCATTTATGTTTTCAAAGCATGTTGTTAATTTGGTTTCAAATTACTGTACAAACTCAGTGTAGCTCTCCTAAAAGATATCATTCAGGCAACATTACATGGGGCTTTTGAGGAAGGATAAACCTCTCTAAGCAGCCACTAAATCTAAGGGATATATCCGTCAAAAGCAGCACAAACAAGTGGATTACATAAAATTACAAGAGGGCAGGGATAGTACACGTTCAGCAGCCTGTTGTTGCTAGCAACCAAACAGACAAGAGAAAGAAGGAAACAGCTTTTTGTAAGGATCAAACATTAAAAGCATGGCAACCCCTTGTGGAGCCACATGTGGTGTGCCAAACGTGTGCATCACTGTGTCAAACGTACAGCAGCCACACATCTAACACACGTTTGACATTTCATTTAGAAAATACATTTTGATTGGTGGAAACACTGAACGAAATCATCTGTAAATACGTTAAACGTCACTCATTGTCCTTTAATACATGCTGTACTCTAGTGGCTAAGTGTCTTCTTGATCAGAGGGTTTTAGACAGAGACAGATGGGCTGAAGTTTCTTTGTGCTGCTGCCACAACAGGAGGAATCTTCCCATGAGGGGCATCATACTACAGGTCCCAGAGAGGGTAAAAAAAAAACAGATCAATACACATTAGCTGCTGCTCGAGTGCTGAACATGGATTAGTTGACATCATGAGGCCTTCTGGGGTTGCAGTCTCTCGCTGTGTGTGTGTGTGTGTGTGTGTGTGTGTGTGTGTGTGTGTGTGTGTGTGTGTGTGAGTCAAGCACTGCCATTATCTGAGACTATGCTAATGCAGGTTTTATAAGGAATAGTGCACCTGAATTCATTTACAAGCATGAATTCCTACATCTGAAGTATTGCATATATAGTATAACATATATGATAATAATTAATTATTATAATCTCAATTCTTGGAATCAAAATGAGGATCACACCTTTACTGAAATCATTCAACATTTGGACCATTAATATAATAGTTCTACAATTTGGGAAATATACTTATTAACTTTCTTTTCAAAAGTTAGATAATAATATTGATACTATTTTCATCTTGTCTGCATTAAGTATGGGAAAAGAAAAGGCCTCTAAACTGACATATTATCAACCTGTTACAGTTGTCTGTTTACACATCCAACACATCTGAACTAACATTAGTATTTATTTGGAGCCATGTTTCTGGTCACCTAATGTAAGTCCAACAGTCACTCCTGTTTTAGCTTTATTTTGGTCTTCACCGACTCCCGAGGGAAACTCTTAGCCACTAAATGCTTCTACTATGCTTCTATGCTCACTAAATGCTGTACTATGTGTACCACATAGTAGTTAACTCTGTCTGTCATTTGGTGCTGAGAAGGTAGCGTGCAGTGGATTCATTAGAACGCCTCACAACTTTTCACTGTTAACAGCTGCCTGCTGCTGGAAATGCTGATATATAAAGCTTTATTGCAGACACAGGTCCATATTACACATCAAACAGTATAAAAAGGAGATTCAAACATACATAATAATTCCACACACAGGATATACAGGCTATTGCACCAATGTCATCTTAATCTAGAAGCGTATCTATAACAGCTTTTCAGCAGACTGACTAGGGCTTCAATTATATGGTTCTCTGACTTGTGCAGACAACACATAAAAATAAACATCAGTTGTTTTAAGAGTGCCTCACAGGTTGGCAGTCTAGTGAATACAAACAACTGACTGGCACTATGCCACCTAGGGACATGAAGCAGCAGTCTCATTGCATCATTATATGCTACCTTGAGCCTCTCCATTCTCTTGCTTATAGTTCGACCACAGTTGAGCAGTACATGGCAGTGTGATGTAGCTCCTATAGAAATAGAAATCCTCCTTATAAGCATGTTAGCTTGAGAATAAATTTGACATCGCTGTTGGTAGAGGTCTTTGTCACCCGTCCAGTCATTAGATATGACATGACCTAAATATTTAGCTTCCCCACACACAGCAAGAGGACTATCTGACAAATAAAAGGTAGGAAAAGTTGATTTCCTGTCCTCATCGCTTCTAACTATCATTATTTGGCTTTTCTTAGCATTATACTTTATGTCATAATCAAGGCCATGCTGAGAACAAACGTTCAGCATCTGCTGCAGCACCAGATTGTCTGCATGCATAAGATGATTAACAATAGTGTTGCCCACAAGACAGACAGTTTTTAACCTATTTAGCCGATTTGATAATTCATCCATATAAACATTAAATAATATAGGAGACAAAATACCTCATTGCTGAACTCCATTACTAACAAAAATGATACAACATTGTCCCATTTAACCTGAAACATTTGATGGGCATACCAAAACACAAAAATTCTCACTAAAAATGTAGGCGCACCTCTATCTAGCAATTTACAAACAATCGTTCATGATTAATTCTATCAAATGCCTTTGACACGACAACATAGGAACACAGATGAATTCAGACCTGTGTACCTGAACACAATCTCTTTAAAAGCATGGATACACAGGTCAGTTCCATGCTTTCTTTTGAACCCAAACTAAGAAGTAAGGACATACATTTCTAGCTTTGTTAACAGTATTCTCTCCAGTACTTTAGGCAAGATACTGGCTAATGCAATAGGTCGATAATTGTCAACACTGTTGAGCGTACCAGCCTTGTCTTTAAGCAAAGGCAGTAACACTACAAACATAATAGAATTTGGCACTAGGTAGGTATGGTGAGTGTAAACAAAAACACTAAAATTGCAGGCCAGAAAAGTAAAGTAATTCAAAGATGGTTGTGGAAGGTATCTGATTTTGGAACCTCTATTAAGAGGAGGAGGACTCAAGTGCAGAGACACTTGATTCTCAGCAGAGTTTTAATGCTTATTTATACTGGCTTGATGAAAAGAGAAGGACTTGGCAGAACAATAAACAATCAGCTAAACTCGATAGACGGGCTACTTGTCTTAATGGGCAACGAGTCAAAAACTTAAGAGCCAGTACTACACTGCTGCAGTATATAACACTGGGAGATGCTTCTGTTGATTAGATTGATCCCATGTTAGACTGATCCTATGTTAGACTGATCTAATGTAAAACTGATCCCTGGTTAGACTGATCGTGATGTTAGACTGATCCTGATGTTAGACTGATCCTGATGTTAGACTGATCCTGATGTTAGACTGAGCCCATGTTAGACTAATCCCAATGTTAGACTGATCCCTGGTTACAAGTGACAGTGACCTGATTTTCACCCTGGACAGTTCTTATCTAAAATCTGTGATCTACTTTACCATCATGTTGTTATCTAACTCTGTTATGTGTCCTAGCTTTTCTAATGGATAATAGATTTCCACCTCCATTATTTCGACCTGAAAAATGTAGGAGATTGTATAAAATGCATTTTTAAATTACATTAAAGCATAATGGAGTTTCATTATGTTATCATTCAGCATTCTTTTGTGCCTTGGGAGAAGTTAGGGAGAAACTTAATTATCTGTATTTGAGGTTTTATTCACACTGAGAACACTGAAAAAAGTGATGGCAAACTGACTCACATTGTAACCTCAATGAAGTAATTTTTCAGCCTTTCCTGTCCGCAAAATAGTGATACATTTGCTTGAGTTGTAATCTCACAACCATTAATAAAACTATTCCTTTTTTTGTTTTAACACTAATTATGGGACAAATACGTTAATTTTACAAATTTAAAGGGTGCCCTGTGCAGTTTTACACTAAATATGAACATTTAAGATAACAGGGTTGTTATTATAGCCCAATCAATTGCCTATACCGTCATATGAAAGTTAAAATAATCAAGTAATAATACAACGGTGAATATTTTTTTAAAGAAACATTTTTGATAAGAATTCCTTCGTTTTTTTTAAGATTTTCAATGTAAGATAACTTTACAGTTAAAAAATAAATTATCTCTGAAGGAAAAAAACGTTTTCTAAATTAATTAACATTACAGACATTCTGGTGCACAAGTGCCAGTCAGTCATATCATAAATTCTAAACTACTAACTCCTATTTTGTTGTGGTTGTCTCTGTACGTGTAACCACTTTAGGTGTGACGACAACTACATAATTTAACTTTTGCAATAGTCGGCATGAGTTCTAATGATAGCAGCTGGACAAAAGACATTAGTGTGCATTGCTGTAGCCTATATACAGTAGACCTAGTGTACATGCAAAAGTACTAATTAAGCAGCTCTGCAAATCCTACTGCCCAGGTTAGGTCAGCAGCATTTCATAAATACAGTTTGTATGGCTTCAGTGGTGGGCTGAAACTAAGATCTCTTGTTGTTTTACACAAAGGCAGAAACACAGCTTTTCATGTAGGAGCACTTACTAATGGCATCAGCACAAACACTCACTATGTCATTCACATAAAAAATGAACTTTCTAAACTTGTAGAAGACCAACTCCTGTGGATGTTTTTTGAACACTTTTTATTAAATTTATTAATTTATCATTTATTAAATATTTGAGGGAAATAGCATACAGTTGATATTGTTTTTTTACACAAAGATAAAAATAAACAAAAATGCCCATCATTGGTAGAGTGGAGACACACTCCAAAGTTTGAGTTATTATACATGTCTGGTATCACAGATAGGTGCACCAGATTAAGTATTCAAAATAAACTTAATGAATTTAAATATGCTGTTTTTTTCTACAGAGCTAAAGACTAAAACCTGTTAACACTACGGTTGATCACAGCTGCCGTCTGATGCAGAGATGAAGCTGACAGTGTGAAGCTGAGCTACAGCTGTCGGTTCACTGATGCCAGTGGGCGTGTGGAAGCCTTCCCTTGAGACCTACGGGTGGTTTATGGGGACTGTCGGATACACTTCCACTCACCCCTGCGCCCTTCGCCTTTTATTAAATTGATCATCCTCATTTTCTGTGTTAAGACTTTATCTGCACTGAGACAAAGCTAAAACACAGAAGTGAGATAGTGTGTGCGTGTGTTTGAATACAGTATGTGTGAAACCCAGGAGCAGGAATTAGTCAAAGAGACAGGGGAAAATGGTTGTGGCCTTTAGTTTGACATTTTTTGTACACAGCTACATGCCTGCCCAAACATGTGGTTTGCTCTGGGCCAGATTTTGACAGCATGACACAAATTGAAGTAAATATAGCTGTTTTTTTTTGGGCACACATACTGTACCTATGCAGCATCCTCCAGGTGTGTTGATGTTGTGTAATCAAAATTCAAATCAACTTGGTAGCTTAAAGAATTTTTTTAGTCTTGGCCATCCCTACCGGTCATGATCACATTTTACACATTTTACTCTGGAGCCAACACAAGACAGGTTGTTAACAAATGCCCATTTTTATATGATCTGCTTGTAAAACTGAAAACACACAGTATGTGATTATAAGAATTATTACCCAAACTGTATATTGGAGAACATATTTTCCAATGCCATGGCCATTTGTGCTGGATTTAATTGGTGCATTTATCTTTATTTTATCTTCCAAATCATCAGATAAAAGGTGGTAAAAAATACAAAAATAAGGTTATAGCAAACAGGATTCTAGCTTTAAATTTACAGTAAAGTTTCAGTTAGACCATCTTTAGCTTCTGTGATGTGATATTTTACAATTAAAATGGAATATGTGGAGCAGGAAAAGAAATTTAAATCCAAAGGTAAACACAATCGGAAACTAAGCTAAGCCAATTTTTTTTTTTTTGACTGATTTGAACACACACCTGTGACTATCACCGCCAGTCAAGTGTGGATTTATAGGAGTTAGTCACATTTGATTGGACACATTTACATCTGCAGGATAAGTCATTAAGAATATACTCATATTTTACAGAATAAGAAAGTAATACTAAAAAATGTTGTTTTTTTACATATAGTTATCATAATACCAACGCTTCTTTTTTTAAGCCAAATAAGAGCGTTAAATTATGTTTTTATGTATGTGCGGCAGTGACTCACATTCAGTCAGGTTCTATGGGAATTTTCTGTCGAACACATTTTTGTTAAGTTGCCAAAGCCCTGTGCATGGTGACAAAAGCACGTAGTGTGGGAGACAATGAATGAAATGGAGAGGGAATGTGGTCCCCTCTGGATAGGAATGTGTCCCCTTGCCCAATTCACAATGCTCAATTCAGCCTGGGGCTCCCAGCAAAAAAATATGCTATTCTGAAATACTAGGTGACGCTTTGTGCTAGCCATTCATTATATCACATGTCTGTCTGTTGGCTTATACAATACGGAGAGACAAACAGACTAGGGGTTGTGGACAAGGCCTGTCTGTTCGTTTGGAAAGCAATGAATCACACACACTCATTGTCATCCGCAGACTGGCTTAGTTCATTACATTTAATCATAGTTATTACCACCAAAGGTGCTCTATAATAACCCTCTTTGTGATGAAAGTCAACTCTTAAAGTAAAGTAAGTAAATGTATTTTTTCGCCCACAGGTTCGGCCTACTATGACAATGTAAGGCCGTTAGCGTATCCTGACTCAGACGCTGTCCTTATCTGCTTTGACATCAGCCGTCCGGAAACACTGGACAGCGTGCTGAAAAAGGTCAGTGTCACATTAACAGAAGTGTGAATCTGTCTTGTTTTTAAGTTTTAAGGTTCATGTAGTTTCTTATCAGAGACTGGCATCAGAGCAGCCTTAAAGGATATGTTCTGATATATTAAAGTATCATAATACAATACTCAAATGCTATTTGCACACTGAAGAGTTATGGGTCAATTATTTTTCCTTTCTTTACTTACCATGATGCAATTCCTTCACAGAACTTCTAAATTAAGAAATGGGGTACACAATCTTTCTTTTGGGCCACTCAGTGGCAATGGAAACAAGTTGTGATCCACATTAACATATCATCACCTTTGAAGTTGATATGGTGAACTTGTTAGCAAATAGTTTCTCATTTAAAAATACAGCAATTATGGTGCAACATTGTCATTAGTTTGGAGTCATGTGTCTGGCCATCTGGCAAATGTAAATCCAATATTCACTCTCCTTTGAACTCCATTTGTGATCTCTACAAACTCCTTAGGGAAATATTTGGCTCTTTAGCTGGTGAATGCACTTTGTTGACCAGCTAGTCTCTTTCACTGTGTCTGTCTGTTGTTTGGTGCTGAGCAGGCAGTAGCCTTTTAAAACAGCTGCCTGCTGCGGCCCACAACTTAACACCAATTAAACAGATAAACAATGAGATGAAACTTACTTTAAAGCTCCATAAAGCCGAGAGAAGGGGGAGATTCAGGTGCTAATTCTTTGTAGGTTCATTACCTACAGCATCTACAAGTAACCCTTTTCCCATACATACAGTGTTATTATAAAAGTAATGATTATAGCTGCTTCAAGTTTAGCCAAAGCTAACATGAGACTTCGAGTTAGCCATAAGTCCATATCTTCACCCTGGTAGTTGTTTGTAGTTTTTTTTGCTTTGCCTCTGAAATAGCCCTCTGCTGTGGCTTCACAAGGGAACACTATCCATGAAAACCATATGATAACTTTGGAAGCTCAATTTGGCTAACTCCTAAAGACTTGAATAACCTTTGGCAAACTTACAAAGGCATTTCTTTGCACAAACGAGGACTGTGGATTTTGTCCTCCATGACTACAATATAGTTGTGTGGAATGATTACAGCGACCAATAACATTTTCAACATACACATGGCATGCAAGTATTCTATTAAAATAGATTTTTAAAAATCCAAACCTATCCTTTCAGGCTGTAATTTTGTTTGCAAACTAGTAACATTTTAGATATTGATCAATCTTAATTTTAACTGCTAATGAACATATGCGAGTTGGTAACATCAAATATGTTGCCGCATTTGACCTTTTAGTCCGCAGACATTCCTGCAGTCAGCACCATCACTCAACAATTACATCATCAATACAAGACAAAAAAACTCTTATCTTTTATGTGGACAAATTCTCACACCTACAGAGGGTTCACTTGAGAACTAACTTGAACTTTGACCTTGCTAATAGTGGTGAATAAATTGATCTCACAATGCATGCCCAGGATACCAAAGTGACATGTTGATGGGTCACTTCACTCTAAGTTTAGAGACACAACAAAGGAGCTCCTCCTTATTCTATCTAACTGAAGGGCTTAAGTATGGCAATGTGCCACCATGTCTTGTTTCTGTTTACTTTAGCATTGCAAGCCTCTATGTTCAAATAACACCCTAGCCGTACGTACTTTTTCTTCTGCCATTAATGACAGCCTTCCGCTAAACTAACTCTTGCACCCTCCAATTTTCTCTTAGAGGGACTATTTTTTTCTTAGTATTAATAAGCTACAAAAATTTTTATATCCTTTTTTAAAGATTTTGTTGGCATTTTAAGCCATTATTTAATACAACAGTTTAAGGCCACAGATCAGATCTGAACCCACGGCCATGGCAACGAGGTCTGAGCCCAAGCACATGGGGCACACACTCCACCAGGCGAGCCACCCAGGCACCCCATATCCTTTGTTCCTTTTAGTCTAATCTCTCTTAAAATACTAGTTCAAATCTCCCATGTTAGGAGATTTCTCATCTAGCATTACCTAATATATAGATGTTATCCCTGTTATACCCAGCTTTCACCTTTTTTTTTTAAATGTCAACCCCTTGCTTTGCAGCTGGCAACATTTTCACACCCTTTCTTCATAACTTCTAACTAGCAGCCTGCCAGCATTGCTGCATCTCCTGATTTCAATCTCTTTTCTGTCTTTCTATCCCCCTGGTTTATGAATGAGTCTTAACTAGTATATGTGAAGGCCAGTAGCTGGGGGTCATTCAGTATAAATAGAGTACATTAATAACAACATATGATCGAGGCATCCTCATACACACAAGCTTAGAAATTGTTTTCTTTACCTAATGATGATGGTGCTAGATAAAATGTTAAGGGTTTACCAAAGTTGATACACTTCATCCTGAGTGGAACATGAATGCCTGTATTATATTTCATGAAATCTGATTCAACAGACATTTCAATTAAAGCCACAAATGTGGCTAAAACCTATGCAGCGGCATTAAAGGAAAAGTGAAACTATCACAAAAGTTATTAGGATTCAAAGTCTGGGGTCCATTAATGTGTGCACAAAATATAGTTGTAAAGTTATAGATGTTGGGATATTTCAGCCCGGACCAAAGTGGTGGACCGACCGTGGACGAAATTGCTACCCCCAGAGCCATGATGCTAGTCTGGTTAAAAATATCAGATCTAACGTTAAAAACCCAACATGTGTAATGTGTGTGTAATCACATAATGTGAACTCCTCACACGTCATTAAAACCCCCCTAAATATTACCGAGATCATGACCTCAGTGTCCCAAATGACAGTTTCAGTCATTTCTGGTGGTTTTGATATGTGTATTTAGAAAGTGCAGCTACCTGGATTGCACATATATTTTCAAACTCAACTGCCAGCTGAAGTTATGGAAAATAACCAGCTTTCATTTTTCTTCCTTTAATGAATTAGACTCTCAGCGCAAACCGCTACCATTTTGCTCTTTATCCGTAACAAAACTCTTACCAATTCTTAACATTAATACAAATAATAAGCTGCTCTTCCCATGGGTCCTTTGTGACTCATCTAAATTGCTGCTATTCACCAGTTGCACACTGTTTGGTGGCGCCGGCCTATTGAAAGGCACCAGCTCACTCTGCACAACTGCACTACACGCTGGAGCCCGTAACAGCAGCGACACAGGCATCTGGGAGAAAAGATCTCTTTGTAGGGGAGAACAAATGAATCAACAATGCTCAAAGTGGTTTCTGGGCCATGGTGTGAGGAGATAATGACAAGAGTCTCAGAGAGAAAGAAAACGATAAAGAAAGAATTTAATAGTTTGAGTCATTTCTGTGGTCTGTCATTGTCTTCTTCCTGCAATTATGACCATGAGCAAAATGCTGCCGTGAGCTCATGTAGTAGCTAACAGAAGATCTATATTGTGGTATTGTGTCAGTATTTGTTCCTCATCTGTCCAAGTGATCTTTTAAGGCCAGTTTTCATGTTTGAAAATTCATATGTCAAAAGGAGGACGTAGTGTGCTGCAAGTTTGAAGCTCAAGGTGTTTTGTTCATATTTTTACTGCAGGTTACGAATGAGAGGATAAAAGTCCAGTTTATCAGACACAAAGACACAGTGATTTATATTCCTTTGAGCCAGGACTTTACAATGCTGAAAAGTTATCAAGGCATCAAAAATAGGCAAAAACATGTCCACAGGTTCACACGGTTTTGTGTTACAGACCACATTATATGACCACAAATATGTGCATACCCATATCTATAAAATGGAACTTTTTTCAGGGTTTGCACTAAGCCGCTTTGTTCAGGTATGGGAAATCTTACTGACTATTACATATATGATATTTTAACCAAATTGGTGGATCTAGCTTTGTGGTTTTATACAGTATATGTTCTGCCTATTTTAGTGTGAAAGTGTGAAAGGAAGAATGGTAATGAGATGCTGTATATTATCCTCCTTTAAACCTATATTTGATTCATAATGACCCTGTGCACTTACGTGTATTTGTCTATCGATACACAGTGGCAGGGGGAGACGCAGGAATTCTGTCCCAGTGCCAAAGTGGTGCTGGTCGGGTGCAAGTTGGACATGAGGACGGACCTCAACGTCATGAGAGAGCTTTCCAAACACAGACTCATTCCTGTCACCCATGAACAGGTGAGAAGTGCAAAGAAAACACCACTCATCTTTCTGGGTCTGTTTGCATTAACAGTGTTAAAATGAACTATTGTTCCTGCTGCCATAGCCTAACAATGCAACAGTGTTTCTGCATTTGTGAAGAACTGAACAGTATGGATTTAATTTATTCAACAATATTCACAACATCCATGTGATATGGTTATAAATGTACAGGCCTTTGTAATTTTCCGCTGCAGTGATTTTCATTTGCCTATAGTAACACTGATTTACGTACAAATTGAGTAGTATCATCCCAGACAAATGGCACCCATTACTTTGTTCACTTGTGCACATAAACAAAACTTCTGAAAATGAATTGGAAGAATGACATTTGCTTCAGATCATAACCTCCACAAATATGGAAACACAAGGAGAATAAAAGAGCTGGGACTAAACAAAGATAAAGACAAACAGCCGGATGTGTGATAAAACAATTGTTTTGTTTGTGTCTTGGAGCAATGAACAATGGCATGCATGAATTTTAATAGCCTATTTTTATGTAAATGTGAATTCACACTTCTTGGCAGCCTTTTGTCAACATATTAATATGATCTCATACCTCAGACAAAGCAAAGGTAAGCACCCTCCTTTTCCTGTCAGTAATGGCCTCAAAATTGGTCCATCAAGATGTCAGATTACTTTCTCTGGATAAAGTTATTAAGTTCCAAATTAACAGAAACAAGGAATTTTCAACGTTGAAACACTTTCTTTCTTTTCCATTCACTCTAATTTGTCACTGTGAGGCCACTTTCACCTTGTTTGGCTGGATGTAAACGGCAGCTTTCCAGTGCAGTCCTAAGTACAGAAAATTTAAAATAATCATCCCAAAGGCAAACAAAGTATGTCTTGGATAGTTTACTCTTATATGTGTCCAATTTAGCTGCATTGAAACTGTACCAAAATATGTGCATCTGGGGCTTAACTGTGTCCATTCGGCTTCATAGTATTGTACAAGAGATTCCTTAATCCTGGCAAAAAAAGAAAGAAATAAGCACAGTACTTGTCTGGTCAAACAATTGACAACACTGTGGCCTGACTTAATAGAAAAAAATAAAAAATAGAGCACAAATTGAAAAGGGCTGGTTTGCCATAAAGCTATTTTTTTCTAAATGGGCTCCATTCAAAGGGCTCCACTGCAAACAGCCACAAACTGGGACCTTTAGACTTCTGCCACTTGACCATTTAATATAGTCCCCAGGGGAAGTGCATTCACCAGAATGCACCACACATGAACTGTGTGACTACTGCTGTAATTGGCTTTGAGGCGTCAAAATAAAGACTTGAAGTGTTTCCACTAATGCAAAAATAATGCAGCCTCCCTGGAAGCACAGCTCAAGTTTTTAATATTTTCCATAGAAGAGGAATATTATTACCACATCTGACTGCTGGATACTCTCCTTCAATACGGACTATCTCTAACACTGATGGCTGAACACCCACACTGTCACGGAGTGTCGATTGCCAAAAGAAGTTGACAAATCTAATTAATGACAAGCCAGAAGGAATGGGTGAAATAACGGAAGTAAGTAAGTAAGAGATAGTGATAAAGCTACAGGGTGGGAGTGCTATTTATAAGATCTAAAGAAGACTTGGTTAAATCAATACAAAATGTAGGTCCCCCTTTTTTACAACAAGATACACCCAAGCACAGAGTCAGTGTTGTTGGAGAACAGGTAAGCAAACTAAAAGCAGAATATACATGTTCAACCGGTCCAGATTTAAGATGGGGATAATAACTACTAGGAATAAGCTGAGCTTTTACACTCAAGTTTTACAGTTGAACAGATAGGCCTTGAATATTTCATAGCTTTGTGGATGATGTTAGCTTTCTGTATGTCCCGGTTAACAATCATGCTTCTGAGAGCTTTTATTAAGAGGGGAATGTTTTCTGTACATGATCAAGACCAATGGTCTGATATCCACGAAAGGGTAAGTATAGTCTAACAGCATGTAACAAATAGTGATAATAATAAACTTTTAGAGGATGCTTGAAAAGAGTGTTTCCATTCCACTGTTTGTGCATCTATGCACTCATAGTTCTGTATCTGATTATAAATTAAATAAAAATTCAAGTTTGACTTTATTGAATTACATGAGGCTTCCAACTGCATGCCAGAGGTTCAACATGGTTTAAGGACATTTAAGAATGCAAAAAGCATCATGTCCACCATATGACCCCTCGGTCTCTCTCACACACATACACACAATATATTTGTCAAAGCTCTAAGTACTAGCTCTCAGCAGCTCTCTAGGTGAGTCACCCTCTTTTGGACTACAAACGAACACAAACTGAAGGATAAATGTTAGAATTTTAAAGCTGCACTATTCTTTTTTTATAGTAACAATGGATCAAATGACTATAAGCAATAAGAAAGGAGGCGCTCATTGTGATGGACCCACAAAGAATTATGACCAGAATGCAGTTCCTCTCTGCTCTGTGTTGCATTGTTGGGTCTTTAGGCTTTTGTTTCAGTTTTACTACCCGCAAATTTGGTTTAGTCTGAGTATTGTTAACTTTCTTAACGTTTTTTCCCAGTAGCAGCAAGATAATAAGCAGGCAAAAAACTGAGTGTTCGCTTCCTGCCACACACCAGATGGCAAACAGAGTTACAAAACAAACAGCTAACGAGACAAATATTTTTCTTTTGGTGGAGGCCAAAACCAGAGCTAAAAAGGAAAGTAAAATCAGATTTATATTTGTCCGGTGGGCAGAAACACAGCTCAAAATGAATATTAATGTAGCAAATTGTCTCCTGGATGTGCTACCTATGTTTTCATCCTCTTAACAGACCCATATACTGTATTTTTCTGTGTTTTTAGGGCACTACTTTGGCGAAGCAGATCGGTGCCGTGGCCTACACAGAGTGCACCTCAAGGTATTCTGAGAACAGCGTCCGTGATGTTTTTCATGTCACTACCCTGGCGTCTGTATCCCGTATCCATCGCCCTCAGCTCAAACGTGCTGGATCACGTTGCGGACTGAAGCGGGTCTCCCAGCAGCCGCCCCGGAATGAGATTCATGAGCACCCACCTGCCATTAGAAAGGCCCGGGCCAAAAGCTGCGTGCTCATGTAGGACCAGAGTCTAACCAGCAGCTGGCCTGTGTTTGCTGATGGACATGAAACCATACTGCACATGAACTTAATTTATTGGTGAATTCTTGTCAGATCTTGCACTGCATAAAGGACAATATGATCAAAACAAGAAACAATGCTATCTTATGGAGTTCTTTGAGGAATTGTTTGTCCATCTTTAGCAAAACTCTCCTTGTTATTTTTCTCTGTGGCTGTGTTCTCATCCGTGGAGGTCATTGGTGTGGCAAAAGCTATTTTTCTTTAACGCTTTAATTTAAAAAAGTGGAGAAAACTTGACATGGACACAAGCAGGGTGGGGAAACAAGGACAGAAAAAATGTGACTATGGAGATAAAAGTAAATAAAAACTAATTGGAACGAATACCTTGCAGGAACCAAACAGTACTGGTCTTAAATTTGTTATGTTTCCTGTTTTAAAATGCTATTCTCCATCCTTTAAGTGTTTAAATAAATGAAGCACAATACAATGCACGCAAACTGCTTTGAGTTATTCGTAAATGTCAGGGAATGAACTCTGCTGTTCCACTTCATATACAACAAGTTGAAAAGAAAATCTGGACAGACAAACTCGTGGGCTCAGATGACACTTAACTTTCTTAAACCACAAGTGCTTTTAATATTAAAAATTGAATAATCACTCACCACATAAGACTAAAGTGTTGTGAAATTAATATTGACCTAATAATCCACACTGGGAAGGAAAGTCACTGAGGGAGTGAAGGGGGTGACTATTATGTTGTACATGTGATAATGAAATAAAAATACTTACTCTGCTACGTGTTTGGAAATCTTTAATATGTACTGACTGTGATTTGGCCTTAATGCTGAATTATTATGCTTAGCAGTGTACAAAAGGGAAATCTTTGAATTTTTGTTATACTGTTGTCTTCGGATCTCAGTTCATTGGTGCAGAGAGCACAGTAGTTTCCAGGTCTAAACATTTTTTCTCGGGAAGATAAAAACATTTGTCTTTGAAAAAGCTTCTGCTGTCGGGGAAGATAGAACTTTTCACCTAAAAAAGATTTCCAATCTAAATCAACAGCACAGAAGTAGTACCAGTAAAGTACTAACTTTGCTTGAATAAAAATAGATACATCCATAAATCTACATTATGCACAAGGCAGCTCATCTGCGACAATTTACAATAACATTATTTAATATCATAAATTAATTAAATTGCAAAGAGCACACGGTAATGGTAAACAGCAACAAACAGCCTTAAAACATATGAATCATGCATGATCTTGCCTTCTTAACACGAATAAGAGTCTTTGAGCTAAATGCTGATGTCAGCATGCTAACACAGTGATATTGCTAACATGTTCAGCAGGTATAGTTATGTTCACCACCATAGGTTAGCATTTTAGCATTGTAAAAATGATCAATTAGCACTAAACACAAGGTACCGCTAAGGCTAGATGAAACGTTAAGGTATCACCAAAGTTATTTCAATTAATCCTCTGGGGACCATGAATGTCTGTACCAAGATTAATGATGACCCATCCAATAGTTATTGAGATATTCCATCCTGGACTAAAACGCTGGACCGACTGGTTGCAACATTACCATCCCTGAGTGTGGCTAAAACACTTTGTTAAATTGTTCCTTTTTTATATTGTGTCAAAACAAGATGGAACTGACTGGCCTCTACATAAAGGTGACAACCCGCTTGTCACAATGGGATAAAGAAATCATTCCTGTATGAAGAAGAAGGAAAAAGTTCACTCATTACCGCTCTGTGCTTTGACCTGCCACTGTTGGCTACCTAATGACTGCAGTAGGTTAGCTGCACATACAGTATATCAATCAACAATCAAGATCACCTATTAATAAGGTTCAGTATAATTTACAAGCTGTACTTTCCTTCCGTCTTCTATGGTCTTAGAATGCAACACTGTAGCTGGCAGTTCTTTCTATCTCTATGAGTAATCTGTCCTGACCTGTTTGCTTTTACAGTTCAGAGGATCCGTTGGTGTAGTGGTTGCTTTTGTAAGGGAGCCAGCTGTAATAATTTGTTTGTTGTTGGGACCAATACAATTGACACATATTTGTGATTAAATGGGCATAGTGAGAGAATGCCTTGTAACCATGCTTTTTTTTTGGTTTCCATTTGTGTCTCAGACAAAACAAGCAAACATTTGTCAGTTCTAGAATCAAAATTATTGTTTTCACACTAACAGAAACACTTTAAAACTATTCAGCAACATCATATATAATATAATTATATATTCTACTCATACTTAAAAGGAATACAGATGTACTGGTCTGCATTCACGAGCCTTAGAGTCTGACCTTTAACTGTGACTCTTGTTCCATTTGTTTCCTACCACCATGGATAAGGCCCCGCAGCAAATCGCTGCCTCTGTGTGCAACGGCAAAGTGACATTTCACAGCATTGCTGCCATGTCGCCATATAGGGAGCGCAAGGTCGCACCACAGGCCCGAGGCGAGACCACGGCAAACCTCTGGTCAGCGGGGAGAGGACGTCCACACAGATGAAGTAGCCACAATCTTGCATACAGAATATAATGTGCATACAGTATATTACAACGTCTAACATAGTAATTTCATCACAAATACTAGTGGCAGTTAATAATAGCTGGTCAGACTCATGGTTAATGACTGTCAATAGTGTGCTGTAATTTTAAATATAGTGCATTAAATACTAGTTTATTATCCAAATACAAAGTTATGTTCTCTATAATTATTATCATAGAAAGAATATGCTTACAGGCTACCTGTGTGACTTAATAGGACCAAAATAGACTTGAATTTACAACTCTGATACTTCTTCTGTTCTGTTTACCGGCTGCAGCCCTGTAGAGGACCAGTAAAATCAAGTTAGGGAAGAAACTGGTTAGAGCAACCTCAGCCTTAGGCACAGGGTGAGCCTCTGCTTTGGTGGAAGAAATGTTTGTTGATGCTACAGTGAATATGAAAGATGTCACTTTGCGGTCTCTCTTTAGCCATCTAGCTGAAGTCAGCAAACATATTTGGCAAACACTCATTCCACTTGTCCTTGCAGCGTCACCTGCCTCAATGGCATTCCACTCCACAGCTAATACTGTGGAGCGACTGCAGAGCGTAATGTAGCAAAAGATTTCTAGTGTACTAATAGCAGCAATTTTCAGCTATTGTCAGATGCTTCTCATTCGGTTAAGGGGATTTGCATGAAAAAAACAGCCACAAAAAGTAGGTATATGGAAAAATGAACTCCAAATGGCCCACAAGTCATAAGATTTATGACCACAGAGAGAAAAGACCATAAGACTCCCACATTGACAGTGTTCTCACATATTTTATCCCATTGTCAAAAACATCAAAAGATCTCCGGCTTTACATTTTATCTTTATGTGTCAGGTTATGTGTTGGCGTATAAGTACTATAACCAGAGCACACACAAGTGTGTGAAAAAGTTTCAGTGGTAAGTTTAAATAAAATGGAATAGGCTTTAGTGTTTTTCAGATTAAAGGAACACGACACCGTTTGTTGAAATAGGGCTTATCCCGGTCTCCCCTAGCTGTAGATAGGTGGGCCAATGTATTTTTTGTCTCAATGCATGCATTGTTTTAGTCTGGTGCAACACCGGCAGTTAGCTTAGCGTAGTGAATGGAATCCTATGTTGCCGGTTAGCATGCTGTGCAACAACCTAATTACTTCTTGTAGAATGAGTATTCACGATTACAAATAGCAATGCAGATTAAGACTAGACAATTTCCTAGGCAGATATTAACTTGGCACTATATTGGGTGGAAGCACATCCGAAGCACTGTTACATGGGCTCAGAGATCACACAGCACCTTAACCCCCCCCCCCAAATTCCGTCAACACATCCAGCGTGAATAGCTGGCTATTTTACCTACAGTAGAATGCCAATGAACATGGCAGATATCGTGATAGAATGAGAGGAGGAGCTTGCAATCACTCAACAGGCCGAGGACATGAGGCATCCTGCAGTCCTTGACTTTTTTTCGGTGTGATAAAGTCAACTAGGAAAAACACTGAATGGACCCAATAAACAGCTGTCCACAGAGTAAGTGATTACTGTAAACATGACGCATTGTTTTTATGGGATAGATCGACCCATATTAGACCTGTACTCACACAGAGCAGCTGTGTGTTATCTCGGCGCCATGTAGCAGTGCTTCAGCTGTGCTTCCACCCAATATAGTCCTAAATCAATATCTGCCTAGGAAATCGTCTAGTCTTAATCTGCATTGCTATTTGTACTCGTTGTGAATACGAAGGACACAAGAAGTAATTAGGCTGTTTTGTTTTTTTGTTGGCTCACTTTTACTTACAACATGCTAAGCAGCAACATTGGATTCCATTCACTACACAAAGCTAACTAGTGTCGGCACTGCCAGTGCTGCACCGGACTAAAACAATGCATGCACTGAGACAAAAAATGCATTGGCCCACCTATCTACAGCTAGGGGAGACCGTGATAAGCCCTATTTCAACTAACGGTGGCATGTTCCTTAGGCTAACACTCTTAGCCAAATGCACTTACAATGAGTAGAGTATAATGCAGTTCCTGGCTTAAGTCCTTGTAAACCTTCCTTTAACTAGTGAGTGACCATGTATGAAACAAGTGCAAAGGAAGGAAAAAGATAATACCTGAGTGGAGAAGCAGAAAGGATTCAATACAAATGCAAATAGAGGAATATTAGAACTTTTGTTGCAACTTGCAAGAAGTTGAAGTGACATAGTTCTTGAAAAGTTTTTAGCCAACCAAGGAAGATGGGTGGGTGACATCACTTAACTGTCTAAAGTGAAAGAACAGTTAAAAACAATTAAGGGACCAGTAGGTAAATTAGGTAGTTAAGATAATTAAGAGTTGGGTTGTAGTTTTTAGCCATGCTGGCAGCGGCTCTAGGGATGACAGTGTGAGTTGATAAAATATTTAGCTAGAAACCAAAAATGTCAACCTCACAGTGCTGCTAGAAAAGTCAGGGGATCAAACATGAATGTCTGTATGATAGACATCGCCGTCCCCCTAAACATTTTGCCTGCCATGGGAGATATCTGACTTAAAATATCAAGTATTTGAGGCAAGTAAAGATGCATGCCTCAATCTGAAATGTAAAGGGGCTGAAAAATAAATGGCAGAGTTGAGTCTCATCATGCATAGGATTACTAATGGTTGTAAGTTTTGATGACAAATCAAAGAACAAGCGCATACCTGAACCTAAAAGCAGCCCATTGGAAACATTGCTTTTTGGAAATAGAATACTAAGAGTACAATCAAGTGGTTGAGTGGTCAGACGGAGAAATCAGATAAGTAATAAATATTGAAGGTTCTTTTTTTTCAAGGTGATGCAACAGCACACCCAACTAAATGGTGTGCCAGGCTAATATAAAAGTTCTGTAAATGCCTTACAACATTGTAATGTAACCATAGAATTTGCAGAATCATCTTTGAAATGAAGGCACTTGTAATGAAGGCCTTTGTAATGTATGTCTTATTCCTGCAGGGGTACATTTTCTTTTTGCCCGTAGTTGAGACATAGAGCTATAGGACTTAAGTAACTTTCTCAGGGATGCTTCAGCAGTTACAGTTTCAGCGGAATTGAATCACATTGCAGCCAACATCTAGACAAGTGGTTCTCAGTCTTGTCCCTGAGTTATGCTGCTTTTCAATTTAACCACCTAATCACAAAGCATTTACCTGAAATGTGAAGAGAATGTGCTACAGAGAAGAAACAACTCCAACAACAAGTTTCAGGTTCCAAATTCAACCGTCAACCTCCCATTATACAGCAAGATCCCTATGAAATGAACCAGCCACATTTAAATTATGTGAAGCCACATGTAAATTATGTGAAGTCACATGCGGACATGTGAGAAGTTTAAATGTAACTAAGGTAATTCTGACATGTAAAATGCATTATGTTTTTTCTGCAAAGGAATGAAGTTTGTTCATACACTTTTCAACTAGACAGAAATCTATTTCGATGTATTGCTTTTCCCGCGTTATTATTACATGCACCATTCTCTTGATACAAACACACTTTGCAGGGGGTCCATTTTTCATTTTAATTCCACTATAAAGTACCACCGATCAGTGACCACCGAGGCTCAACCCTTCTGCATCTTTAATGTCTTTCCTGCTTACAGTGTCAGTAGCCATAAAACTTCACCCTAATGCTCTGAAGATGGAAGATGGCTGACAGCACTGCTTTATTATGAGTTCAGTTTTACTCAAATCCCCACTTTTAACAACACACAGAAAAGCAACTAGGTGAAATAAGGGTGGCAACAAGCATGAACCACCCAATACAAGCAACACGGAAGCAATGGATGCCAGGGTAATGGTTGCCGTGTCAGTGGGAGAGAGTGAGTCATTAAAAATGCAAGACCCATTTAAACAGTATGTAAAATTGAGCAGATTAAAAATATATGTGCCCTATGTTCATGAGGGCTCAGGCTTCTCCTGTTCTCACTGTATAACAATGAAGGCGGCAAATTTGTGGAGGAAAGACGAGGTTAAGCACACACAAAACAGAATGCAGCTGCACATACACGCATGCCATTGACACGCACACACACACAATAAATAAGGGTGATGTTTCTGAAATTGGATTTTTACTACAGTGGAACTTTTGCAAATTTAACCAGGAGTAAACAAAGCCCATACTGGAGAACCTGATGTGTTGGAAAACAGTTTGTTCTCACTATGTAAATTATGTGTCTTTCTTTCTACAAGGGAGAAAGTTTTGGAAACAGTATAGATTTGCTTGGAAGGAAACCAAACCGGTTGGTTTGTTTCCCTGTTAATGACACTGCCTTAAGGAAATAGTTGAAGAGACAATTGTAGACAGTGTTCTGTTTACCGCCAAGGGGTGTGACCAAAATACTGGGCCAGCAACTAATGAGGATCACAGCATTTGAAAGCAGTCAGGGTCATCATAGTAAGTGCACTCATTCATAGCAGCTTGACTACAGAGATCTGACATGGGTGTATATAAGGACACATGAACATCACAAGTCATTAACCAATCAATCCTCTAACCAAACTTTTATCCAAACAGCCTTTAAGTTTTTCCAGGTGTACCAATGTTTTTGCTCGTTAGAAATACACATAATTACGGCATTTCCATAAAGCTGTGCAATACTGACCTGAAATTATCATAATATATAAATAAATTGTAGTCTCTACACATCACAAACAAGAAAACTTACTCTGAAAGTGGAAATGTAGAGCTGCAACTATTATCTTCATTATCAATCAATCTGAAAACAATACTTTTTAAATTACTTGATCTTTTGACCCATAAAAAATCAGGCAACAATGGAAAATTCCCATCAAACATTCTCACAATGGTTTGGCCAAGAAGCGAAATGACAACACATCATCACATTGCTTGGGACTGTTGTTTTAGCTCTTGTAAGAAGTACAGAACAATCCCAACGTACATTCTCCAAAAAACAGGAACAATCTCTACTCATTCCGAATTTAGCCGGAGGGTCATTTACTGCCCTTAGGTGTTAGAAGCAAATGCCAATCTGGCTTTTACATGTTTGCATACATATACACAGATGTGCAGCTTAACAAACAAGCACGCTGAAACAGTCCAGATGGCCTAGCAGATTGTTTTGTGTCGAGTTCCCCATGGGAACGTTTGACCAGAAATATCATCAACCATAAAATAACCCGGTCCTTGCCGAGGCATTAAGACTCAATGATTTAACCTACTTTTTACACAGACCTACACCATAACTCAGTCACAGTTAAAGAGAAACTAAACCTTGTGACCAACAGTTTTTATTTAAATTGGTTATTCCCTGTTGTGTAAATAACCTCAATGATTACTGACAAATCAACACATTTTTATTCACACAACCTTTGGATGGATTGCTACAAAATCCTGTGCAGACATACATTTTTTTCCGAGAGGATTAAGACTACTGGCTTTGAGGATCCTTTGAGCTTTTCTCTAGCTCCACCATGAGGTTGACATTTTTGTTTCTTAGTGAATTGTCTGGGATGGACTGCTATGAATATTTGTACAAACATTCCCATAGGTTCCCATAGGATGTGTCTTAATGACTGGTCTCTGACTTGTTATCTTGTGCAACCCGTAGGTTAATAGCTCTACAACTATTGGATTGCTTGCAATACTTTGGTTCACAACGAAATAGCTGCAAAACGAATCACATTCCCATCAGCCTCAGCTGTACTAACAGATATTAGCATGCCAACACGATGGCGAACATGGTAAACATTGTACCCGGTAAACATCAGCATGTTGGTATTATTATTGTTAGCATGCTGGCTTTAGCATTTTGCTCAATGCACCACTGTATAGCCTCCCAGCTCAACTAACATGACTGTACTAAATCTTGTACTTATATGAACGTCAGGCCTGGAATAAAGTTTATAAATGTATTTTTCTGAGAACAGTAGTCTGATTTTCAATTTCAGTTACATTTACAGTTAGAAATGGTTTCAGTTTTTTGCTGACACTATATATGGACTTTTCAAGCATCACCAACCCTTGTGTCTTTATCAAACTACAAAAAACATTTCGTCCATTGTACGGTAAAATAAAGCAAATAGTGTTGCATTGTGAGCCTTGACTCCGTATCATGCTGTAACCCCAGCTCCCATACAGAGCTGAATGTTCGCTCCGCTGCAGCTCAGCACTGAAAAATCAGCTGACTGGAGGAAAGCAGCGCAGTGTCACTCTGGCATCTGGTACCGCACATCTGGCATTTAAAAAGGCCTCGGAGCAAACGTGCTGACATTACTGTTTCGCATGGGCTCTCCCTGATTTCTTTTGGTTTTTGATTTTCTGTTGTTGTCATAGCAATGAATGACACTAAATGCAGCATTTGTATTTATCCTGCAACCACATGCCACTGACACAAATTGCAAAAGATTTGTTGATAGGTAGAAATATTCTGTAGAAAACATTTAAATGTTCTCTTGGCATTGTTTTAACATGATGTGGAAGTTCAGTAGAAAACAATCTGCTGTTAAAGAACAGCGTCTCTTAATGTGTCCGGAAGCACATTCTTGCAATGTAAAGCACCTTTTCTTCAGAAGATGCATTTGAAATTACCAACATTAAAAACACTTATAATCACCACTATTGCCTTGAAGCTAGCATATATATGTGTGGTTAATAAAGGGTGCCGTCATTCAAGTTGACTCGTGTCCTTGAGTCATAATTGGTCCAAGCTCATTCTGCTAGAAAAGTTGAGAGTGGCTGCAGGAGAAATGTACTTTTCTGCAATATCTCTGCCCTTCACTTACTTATTTCTACATTGTTTCAATAGGTTATGGTTTTAGCATAGATTACAATCACCACTGTGCAGACCAAAACAAAACCCCACCCTGAGGGATCTTGAGTGAGTGCTATAAGTAGAAACATACATTATTAATTCCATATGCGAAGAAACATGGTCTACATATTGTAAGTGGTCTTGTTTTTCATGAATGTGAGAGAGAGAAGACCTTGATTAATGAAAGAAACTGTGACATTTGCAGCATTTTGAAAATGATAGAGTAGGTTGAGATTTTTGGAGTAATGATTGCTCTCTTACCTAGAGTGATGAGAAGATCAATACCACTTTTGTATCTGTTCGTTTAATATGAGGTTTGAAGCAGAAGTCACTTTATACTGAAAGTGGGCATGTAATGAACGTGAAATGTTTTTTTTTTTGTTACCCTTTCCGAAAGACTAAGATTTACATTTTGTTAAGAGCATGTAAGTAGTGAAAATCAAAGTATTATATGAAAGTGCTTTTTCTACATTTTTTGTTCTAGAATTTTGAAGAGAGATCCCGTTCTTGTACAGTAGTTTTGGGTTCCACAAAGTCTTTGCATGTTAAAGTAGTGAATCACCAACACAAAAAACAAATGCTATTAACAGTTGCTGTTGCCCTTAAAATATACTAGAGGAGCAAGTTAACAGGTAAGAAAGTGGCCTTGTGAAAATGAGGTCAGCTAAAGAAGTTTCTTTACTGCAGTGTTGAAATTGAATTTTGTCATTTGAGTGCTTCTAGGATGCTAAAATCAATCTGTTAAACTTGAGGTTAATGTTGTGAGTAAGTCAAGCATTTTTTATTTGCTCTGGCAGGTACTAACTTGCATTTGCGGTTTGGTCTGGCAATGTCAGGCTATGGATTTGCTGCTTTTCTTTATTGTATCGGACAGCAAACTGAATGTCTTTGGAGTTTAAATTGTTTGTAGGATAAAACAAACACATTAAAGATTTTTTTTTTACATTTTATTGAGGAAACGATTAATTAAGAAAATAATCAGCAGATAAATCAATAATAAAAATAATCAAGCTCATCTGCCCTTATTTCAGCACCATCACATTTTTATCCAAAAGGAAGGATTTCAATCTATTTTACCAAAGAGAAAATATTTAAAATTGTACCTTTGTCACCTTTCACCTACAAACCACTGCGCACAAACAAGAGCTACTGCTGCATGATCTTCTACAGTAAGGTTTTAATGAGGCATAACCTGCCATGTATTTTATCTTCTCAAGTTTACATAAAAGCATGTACACCGCGCACATATGGGCCATTGTATGGCTAATTCCTGTAAATCTCTTCTCTTTCATTTTATTTCCACACAATGGCTGTTCAATAATTTAAGTAAACTCTGTACAGAACACCTTGCCACATTCAAGCTATGATCAGGAAAGCAACAGGCTTTCCGCTATGACCAGAAAGCTGACATACACCAGGGGACTGTCGCAGAACCATAAAAACAGCAGTGGGGCCACTGGAGAACACAGACGACAAGAGCTTATTGAAATATGTTAGATCTGACAGGACACATACAAGTACTAAATACTGTAAATGGTTCTTTCTGAAACCCCCCAAGGATGACGCATGGTGAGAGGGTCTACTGCGCTTTGAGTTTAGCATTTCCTTAGCTTGGTTTCAAAGGCCGCTTATCTCAGATATACAATTCCATCCGTGTTAGACTGTATGAGGTGTACATTTGAAAGTTCCCTAAAATGACACTTTTCTTCTAACAATATCGGCCAATTAACAGTTAGGCCTGTCTGTTATTGCCAGATTTGCTACTATGGGCACATAGTATGTATAGTTTTTGTATGTATAGTTATTGTGAGTAGCAGTGATATATGTTTGTGTGCACTAATTCCTTGTGCTTTAAAACAAAACAAAAAGTGGGAAAGACTCATTTCAAGCATCTTCTGTTGATTAAACTTTATATACATCAATAAACAACAAACAATAAACAGAGCATTGTAAATAAAACAGATGAATGGCAGTTTAGATACAGTATTAGACATTATAAAACAGAAGTTGTAAAAAATAGGTCATGGCTGTGGGTTTAATGTACTTGGCTCTCCATCCTATGTTGTGTACTTGTCGTAGTTTTGGAGGGTGTAGGTTGCCACGGTATCCAACAGCCAACCACGTGTCACGACTGTAGCCTGTTTAGAAAGACCTGTTGAACAGAAGGTTTTTTTAAAGCAAATGATTACCTGGGCTTTGAGTGTCAGAGGACGTGGAAGAGGGAAAGCTACATTAAATATGCAGCAGTGCAAATTTGGATGCCCGGGGGGGGGGGAAGAGAGAGAGAGAGAGAGAGAGAGAGAGAGAGAGAGAGACGACTGTCAGCTCTCCTCGCGCTAAGGCAGCCTCTCTCTCTCTCAACTTGCCAACTTGTTTTGACATTTCCCCCGGCTCCAATCTGACATTTTATCTTGGCCATTTCTCTGCTCTCTAACTTCCTTCACACTCCCTTTTCTGGCAAGTCACTCCCTTTGCTCTTGTTGGTAACCTGTCTCATTCTGGCTGGCAGCATCTGCCATTTCACCGTTCTATCACTCTCAAACTAGTCCTTACACAGCCACAAACGCATTCAATTTATAATGTGGATATGATGACAAATAGGTTAAGAATTTCTTTATTTTAGTGAACTAGATCAGTCTAGAAAAATAAATAATTTTAATGCTAGCCTAGAGCTACACGTCTGATCAGCTTCATGCATCTCAAATGTTGTCAAACAATTCATAAGATGTCGTTGCTGGTGGCTGTTAGTGTCTGACGGGGACATCCTACACATAATTAACATTCAACAGTAAAAAAAAAAAAAAACATCACAGTAAAACATGATAAAGTCTCTTCTCTACGAGAGAAGAGCATTTACGAGATAATGAAGACAGTCTGGCAGTGGCTAGCTAGCTGCTGTTAAAAGCCTGCTACTTTCTGAAGGTATTCTTTTATCACTTTTACAATATCATGTCAAACCTTTTAATAAATGTTGTTTCATGTCAGAAAACACTACAAACTTGTTAAGAGAACAATCTGGAGCTAGCTTACTTGGCTAGCTTGAAAACATTAGCCATTTTCTTACCCTCTCCTCTGTCTCTTAAAAGGACACATGAACACTAGGTCCAGCCGAAAGTCTTCAATAAATCTTCTTAGATGCCTTAAATTAATAAATAAAAATTGCATCTCCTTGGTTTCATTGGAAGGTGTTAATGCCGTTTCAAATGTCCAATTACAAGAAAACAAAATATTCTGTGACAGCACCTCTACTTTTTTTAATCATGGAAATCGTTTTTGTCTATTATTCTTTTAAAAAAGGATACTTCACCATTTGTTATCACATATCTTTAAAGTGTCTTTGCATGTCTTTGTTTCTCTGCAAACTTGCTTAACTTAAGCAAGCGGCATGCTGGCTAATGCAGCCTCACAGATGAGATGAATTAAGATTTAATGAAAGCCTATTAAGTCTCTTTATATATCATAATATTCATACAGTATGTTTTGGCATATTATCCATTCCTGTCAGACTCCCCATAGTCAGGTGTCCCAGGTTGTCCCAGCCTCAAATCCACCAAGTGAAGCCTTGCAGGAATTACAGTGGTGCTCAAAAGTTTACATACACATGCTTAAGTTGACTAAAAAGAGGAATAAAAAAATCATGTTTTGGAAATTTATTTTAATACCTAAATTAAAAAATGAGGTAAAATCCAACCTTTAAGGACACCAATTTTCTTTGTGAATGAATAACGTATTGTAAATAAATAAATGTTCTTATTTAAAATACAGGGTCATAAGTATACATACCCCTATGTTAAATTCTAGAGGCAGGCAGATTTTATTATTAAAGGCCAGTTATTTCCTGGATTCAGGATATTATGCATCCTGATAAAGTTCCTTGGCCTTTAGAATTAAAATAGCCCCACATCATCACATACTCTTCACCATGCTTAGAGATAGGCATGGGATACTTTCTATAAAATCATCTCTCAATGCAAATCAAACCAGGTATTAGTCTAACTGAAATAAAACCATGCCTATCTCTAAGCATGGTGAAGAGTATGTGATGATGTGGGCTATTTTAATTCTAAAGGCCAAGGAACTTATCAGGATGCATAATATCCTGAATCAGGAAATAACTGGCCTTTAATAATAAAATCTGCCTGCCTCTATGGGAATTTAACATAGGGTATGTATACTTATGACCTGTATTTTAAATAAGAACATTTATTTATTTACAGTTATTCATTCACAAAGAAAATTGGTGTCCTTAAAGGTTGATTTACCTCATTTTTAATTTAGGTATTAAAATAAATTTCCAAAACATGATTTTATTCCTCTTTGTCAACTTAAGCATGTGTATGTAAACTTTGAGCACCACTGTACTGTATGTAATCAGCTCGCACTGCTGCGGTCTTATAAAAGCAGCAGGTGTAAAAACTAATTTTAGACTCACCGCTGTATGTAGACGAAGACTCTGATCCAGGCTGTACAATCACCAGCTGATGGGACTTCTGCTTAAAAAAAAGAAAGTAACAAATTATATATATATATATATAGCCAGCCAAGATGGAAGGAAATTATATTTTCTCAACAGCCTGTCAGATTATTTATTAGCAACTTGGTTGAAACTTGCTGGCTTAAGCATATTGATGTAGTGACTGGAGTGGTTATGGGATCTGTTTTGTTTTCTTTTAGCATTACTCAATCTTTATATTTATAATTTGACACTTAAATGAATCATAAAGAAATATAAATAAAAATAATACTTATTAAATAATAATTTTAAATACATTTAACAACCGAGGAGGCAAACAATGGATATTTTGGAGGTTGCAGCTTTTTGAGTCAAAAAATTGTTTATTGTTGGGAAGGGCATGCACTTCACTGTCTTTATGACTCATAAGAATCTTAAGTAAACTGGAATTATTAAAACTTAAACATCCTGTAATAAGGGAAGACAGAGTCTATAGTCATGTTTGTGGCTCTGCAAGGCTGTACCTTGAGCTAAATGCTAACAGGCTCATGAAGACAATGTAAATAATAAAAAAAACTCTAATTAGATACAAAGTATCAAGTTGACAGGTCTCCTTTTGTTCTTATTGTTGATTACTCACCTGCAAACTGTCAAATATCACTGATTAAATTTCAAAACAATCATCCCTGCATTTTTGAAAATGATACTGACGAACGTGAAGGCAGCGCGACACTCTTGCTGACACTCTCACCTGTTTACTGTCGAGGAGAAGAGGATCTTTGATTACAGCTGCTCCACAGAGCTCCACCATCCACTCCATTTCATCTACAATAAACAAACACACGGAAATGGCTGTTAATGTTGACTGTTTTGGTAAAACCTGTTTGCTAAAAAAAAAAAAAAATTCCTTGATTACACCTTAATGTAATTCTCTCTACTGTGACCACTTTAAAACTGAGGGATACCGAGCAGACTCATTTAAAGCTGAGACTTCTATTGATCGGAAGATTGGAAAACAGATCAATAATTAAGTCTCCATTCAAATAGTATGTGCATCAATCAGTCAAGAGAAAAAAATGTTTATATTTCAACATAGACACTAAACATGTCTTCAGAGAAACAGCTTCCCTTGTTTGTTACCTTTAACATGAGAACATTCACGTCAGGAAAATCTTGCTGTGTCAGCTGTAGGTAACCTCATCATTTAACATACACAAACACAAGCAATTAAATAATAGATGAAATCCTGTTGGGCTGAAGAAAACAGACTCCATCCTCATGTTTATGTAATGTAAAAGAAAGTCTTTAAACTCCTCACGCTAACTAGCAAATGTTGACCCATTAGTAAAGCTTCATTGATTCAGCAGGCAGCAGGAGGATGCAGCAGAAGCACTTTAAGAGCCTCAGGAAGAAGGAAACCAAAGAATGCTGTCATGTGGGTTTTTAGGCATTGCGACCCCAGAGACCTTCAACCATGATCTTTCGGTCTATTCATTCATGCTGAAAGGTTAAAGCAAAAAAAAAAATAAAAATAATAATGTATGAAGGGCAACCAAACTCCTCTCTACTTTGAACTTGGAGGTTTAAACAGTTTCAATCATTAAGAAATCATAAGAAAAGGGTATGTATAAAAGCACTTTGGCCATGACTGAAGGCTCATTTCCACTTTCTTTTAATAAAGTAATTACAGATAACTTAGTGACACCATAGAAACCACTGTGAAATATGACAAAACACCAAAAATGTCTCACACAACTACTTAAGTCCTATTTAATCCACCCACACTCTGAAAACACTTGCCATTGTTCTGCAGTGCCAAAATGACAGGGGTTGAAAAAACAGCACATTTCTCAAGCTGCGTCAGTCCAAACCTCTGTAAGCTGTGAACTCGCCTTTTATCCCCTCTATCTTAAAATCAAGGCAGGTGTCTATCAGAGTCTTGCAAGACACACATCTACAAAACTGAATAAGTGTGGTTGAGCAAAGTAATTATTTATTAAGAAAACAAAACCGTGCAAAAAGTATTTTCTTTGAAATCATGTATTTCAAAGTGTAAAAATGATTCTTTTTTGTGGTCAGTAATCAGAGAAATTAGGTGCAACAAGTCCTGTGGTGTATGAGTTCTGTGTTTTACTATGTCTATGACAGATATTTTACGACATATCTGACTACAGTGGTGTGAAAAAGTGTTTGCCCCCTTCCTCATTTCCTGTTCCTTTGCATGTTTGTCACACTTAAGTGTTTCGGAACATCAAACCAATTTAAACAATAGTCAAGGACAACACAAGTAAACACAAAATGCAATTTGTAAATGAAGGTGTTTCTTATTAAAGGTGAAAAAAAATCCAAACCATCATGGCCCTGTGTGAAAAAGTGATTGCCCCCTAAACCTAATAACTGGTTGGGCCACCCTTAGCAGCAACAACTGCAACCAAGCATTTGCGATAATGTGCAATGAGGCTTTTACAGCGTCCTGGAGGAATTTTGGCCCACTCATCTTTGCAGAATTGTCCTAATTCAGTTACATTAGAGGGTTTTCGAGCATGAACGGCCTTTTAAGGTCATACCACAACATCTCAATAGGATTCAGGTCAGGACTTTGGCTAGGCCACTCCAAAGTCTTCATTTTGTTTTTCTTCAGCCATTCGGTGGTGGACTTGCTGGTGTGTTTAGGATCATTGTCCTGCTGCAGAACCCAAGTTCGTTTCAGCTTGAGTACGAACAGATGGTCGGACATTCTCCTTCAGGATCTCTTGGTAGACAGCAGAATTCATAGTTCCTTTTATCACGGCAAGTCTTCCAGGTCCTGAAGCAGCAAAACAGCCCCAGACCATCACACTACCACCACCATATTTTACTGTTGGTATAATGTTCTTTTTATGAAATGCAGTGTTCCTTCTACGCCAGATATACTTGGACACACACCTTCCAAAGAGTTCCACTTTTGTCTCATCGGTCCACAGAATGTTGTCCCAAAAGTCTTGGGGATCATCAAGATGTGTTGTGGAGAAATTGAGACGAGCTTTGATGTTCTTTTTGCTCAGCAGTGGTTTTCTCCTTGGAACTCTGCCATGCAGGCCATTTTGCCCAGTCTTTTCCTGATGGTGGAGGCATGAACGCTGACCTTAACTGAGGCAAGTGAGGCCTGCAGTTCTTTGGACGTTGTTGTGGGGTCTTTTGTGACCTCTTGGATGAGTCGTTGCTGCGCTCTTGGGGTAATTTTGGGCGGCCGGCCACTCCTGGGAAGGTTCACCACTGTTCCATGTCTTCGCCATTTGTGGATAATGGCTCTCACTGTGGTTCGCTGGATTCCCAAAGCTTTGGAAATGGCTTTATAACCCTTTCCAGACTGATAGATCTCAATTACTTTCTTTCTCAATTGTTCCTGAATTTCTTTGGGTCTCGGCATGATGTGTAGCTTTTAAGGATCTTCTGGTGGACCTTACTGTGTCAAGCAGCTCCTATTTAAGTGATGCCTTGATTGTGAACAGGTGTGGCAATAATCAGGCCTGGGTGTGGCTAGAGAAATTGAACTCAGGTGTGGACAACCACAGTTATAGTATGTTTTAACAAGGGGGGCAATCACTTTTTCACACAGGGCCATGATGGTTTGGATTTTTTTTCACCTTTAATAATAAACACCTTCATTTACAAATTGCATTTTGTGTTTACTTGTGTTGTCCTTGACTATTGTTTAAATTGGTTTGATGTTCCGAAACACTTAAGTGTGACAAACATGCAAAGGAACAGGAAATGAGGAAGGGGGCAAACACTTTTTCACACCAATGTATATCTATGCATATTGAGCAATCTTTGCTAGTCTCTCATTACATACAAACTTTGGTTGTATGTTCTATATCAGAAACACATGGATGACATGCTCTGATGGCATATTATTTTTCACAGAAAAAAAAATAATAGACCTAGACCGCTGTGTTGTCATTTATAGAACTCAACAAATAGCATATTAATTTATCTATCAAGCTTTATTTATATAGCACCATTCAAAATGAAATTAAAAGTGTTGTACAGTGATTAAAAACCAGCAGACAAAAACAAAGATAAAAAAGTGGATTATAGTATAAAAAAGTAGGTTTTAGACACGCACTGGCATATATATGAAACAAAAACTCAAAACCAAATAACTTCCCTGACTTAACTCACTGCATGAAACTTCTCTGTTAGGCATGTAAAGATGAACATTGTTAATGAGATTAATATCTATACCATACATGCCGACTTCACTGCATGAACAAGGGAGTAATGTAAGGGCATCGCAAATGCATTTGCAAAGTGGACTGTAGGTTGTAGGTGAATAGGTCAGCAAAAATTAAATTAAAACCGTATTTCATGAATTAGACAGTAGAACCTGTCCACAAAAAGAAGTTGCAAGCCATAAATGCCAAAGAGAAATTTGGGAGAATTTAGAAACACTGTCGTCACTATAGTTTGTCCACCAGAGGGCACTGAAAGGTATATTTTTGACTGTTAAATGTCACTCAGTCCATATATTAGGGCTAAAAGATTATGGCCAAAGGATAATCCCGATTATTTTGATCAATATTGAAATCACGATTAATTATCACGATAATTTGTTGATTTTACAGAAAATAAATTTTGTGAGGGAAAAAGATCCCCTGCTGATTTTGTACATTTGCCAACTGACAAAGAAATGATCAGTCTATAATTTTAATGGTATATTTATTTGAACAGTGAGAGACAGAATAACAACAAGAAAATCCAGAAAAACACATGTTAGAAATTGATTTGCATTTTAACGAGGGAAATACAGTATGTATTTGACCCCTCTGCAAAACATGACTCAGTAGTTGGTGGCAAAACCCTTGTTGGCAATCACAGAGGTCAGATGTTTCTTGTAGTAGGTTTGCACACATCTCAGGAGGGATTTTGTCCCACTCCTCTTTGCAGATCTTCTCCCAGTCATTAAGGTTTCGAGGCTGATGTTTGGTAACTCGAACCTTCAGCTCCCTCCACAGATTTTCTATGGGATTAAGGTCTGGAGACTGGCTAGGCCCCTCCAGGACCTTAATGCGCTTCTTCTTGAGCCCCTCCTTTGTTGCCTTGGGTGTGTGTTTTGGGTTATTGTCATGGAATACCCATCCAGGACCCAATTTAAATGCCCTGGCTGAGGGAAGGAGGTTCTCACCAGAGACTTGACAGTACATGGCCCCGTCCATCGTCCCTTTGATGCGGTGAAGTTGTCCTGTCCCCTTAGCAGAAAAACACTCCCAAAGCATGTTTCCACCTCCATGTTTGATGGTGGGGATGGTGTTCTAGGGGTCATAGGCAGCATTCCTCCTCCTCCAAACACAGATTTTCTTGTTATTCTGTCTCTCACTGTTTAAATAAATCTACCAATAAAATTATAGACTGATAATTTTTTTGGTCGGTGGGCTAATGTACAAAATGAGCAGTGGATCAAATACTTTTTCCCTGACTGTATGCTGAAGTTGTATGTTGTACATGCATACAGCTGCAACACACGTAAATGAATATTATCTGAAATAAATAGCCTAGGATATATAAAAAATAAAATAAAAAAGTATCTCTGAGAAAGCTCCTTCACTTGTTTTCAACAATAACTGATTAAAAGAGCTAGGGAGAGTGCAATGGACGTACACAGAGTGACGGCTGACTCATTATGAATGGGTCCAGCACGGGTCGAATGGCGGGTCAGCGGAGTTACACACCTTGTGTGTATGAAATGTCTGTATCGTCACTGCGCTGCATTCTTATGAACTATGATATTCTGGTCATGGGTCACATCTCTCGCCCAGGTCCAGTAGGCGCCGTCTCACACGCTATTACTCCACAAACTGAATTTAGTTGCATTCAATAACTTCTTCAGTGTTTTCGCCGTGACGGCCGCAATAGCAGAGTTACCAGCAAAAACACTGGTACAAATACAGGTTTGCCTCTCATGCTTAACAATATACAGCTGTGTTAATAACAATTAAAACTGGACAAATATCAGAAGTGTGGACCGTAGCTGTCGCTGCTGTGTCTCTCCATGTTGCTGGGAGCCGTGTGTGAGGGAATGGGGGCAGGGCTGTGCGGAGAGTAAG
Source organism: Percina caprodes (assembly GCA_013375575.1). Taxonomy (NCBI): domain Eukaryota; kingdom Metazoa; phylum Chordata; class Actinopteri; order Perciformes; family Percidae; genus Percina; species Percina caprodes. Next base: position 6,571,349 of record JABXJD010000010.1, read on the forward strand.
AGGAGAGAGCCAAACACAGGTACGGCTTTACAGAAGAAATGGGTTGTGTAACGCAAAAGTTTGTGGAAGGGCAGCGGATGCGAGGACATTAGATGCACTGGTGCAATCTAGAGATAAAATATTACTCGCGCCTTAGAGCCCTGTGAGCTAACAGACACTAACTAGCACTGGTCACTGCTGTTGTCTGAAAAACAACACAGACGGGACAAAATGTTGCGTTTACTGGTAAACTGGTAAACCTTGTGACTGATGTATGACCGACTGCTATCTGTTGTGGAATTTTCCTCACGTTACTTAATCCTATGTGATTGTCTACATCTAAACTTAGATGCGTGGTGCAGGGAACAACTCTGACTGGTACATGATCAAACACAAAAAAAAAAAAACGGATCGTTCTATGAACGGAATGACGCCTTTAAAATATCGCTCGATCACGCAAATTTGATTGTGGGAAGCCAAAATTATAAATAATATTCGATTAATTGTGCAGCCCTACCATATATTGGCCCTAACTTTTTAAAACAATAGTTTAAAAAAATTTTGCCGTTCACTCACATGCCTGTACGCTAAGTATGGAGCTACAGCCCATTGACGCTTAGCTTAGCATAAAGACTGGAAACGGGGAAACAGCTAGTCTGGCTCTGTCCAAAGGTAACAAATTCTGTCTACCAGCACCTACCAGTAGTGTAAAAACAACTAGTGGTGGTTTTACGTTGCGTGCTGGAACTATTTATAAGCTTGGTGCCGTGACATCTTGGATTCTCCACTTGTTGTCTGGCAACCTCATGCTGACGGCAAGACTCAACTGCACCAGTGTAATATGACCTGTGTAAGATATCTAACAAGAGCAAATTAAGTGTATTCCCCCCATTGTCAAACAAACAGTCTTTAATGACCTAATTTAATTAATTCAACTGTCAAATATCACTAAGATAAGCCTTAAAACTTCGGTATTGGTCAGGCTCTACTAGATGGATTTAAAGAGAGAGTGAGCGTCAGTGTACAGGTGTAGATGCTGTAAAAGTTTCACTCTTTCTAACTGACCTGACACTTTCGAACATTGTCATGATAAAAACCTTAATACAGATTAGTTACATTTCTCAGTAATTACCTGATCCACGTTGCATGTTACATTTCAGCCTTTGGTCCCTGTGCAGTACATAGAAAGCCTTTTTTCTAGAGTTTTATTTGTACATGTCATGTTGCAGATGTGAGTTACCTGTACTCATGTCTGTAAAAGGCCCTTGCAAACAGATCGTATAGCCCTTCAGGAGTAACTAAAAAGAAAAAGAAGATACAAAGTAAGGATAAAATACTGCGGGATGTCACTTCCTGCAAAATGTCTCGAGTCTGAACTCCTTACCTGTGTTATACTGATAGAGCTGAAACACATTAATTATTTGCTCTTGCTGTAATACTGTAAATTCAGGGATCAGTTGAACAGTAAAGGCAAACCAAGCCACTTTCACTAAGGTAATATCACACTTTAAGCACGCAAAGCACAACCACCTGCCTGACACCAAGGGTGCATTGTTTTATTGCATTGCAGGGTCAACAAGTTTGCTTGAAATGGGAATGTACAGTAAGGTTTCCTTGAACCATGGTAACTACAGAAAGGCAACGTGCGACTCACATCCCAGTCTCATATACAGTGTGTGGCTGGATGGAAATGTTTGGAAGGTAAACGCCCAAGCTGCTGGAGAGAAAACAGTAATAATAGAGAGAAATACTAATGTCTCGCACCTCCTTATCCGTCTATAGTGATCATTAGCCAGAGGTGCTTGGTGAGATGAAAAAGTCTTTCTGTTTCAGATTTTTAATTTAGACAACACCTAATGTCCTTCAGGAGATATTAGTGTGTGGTGTTATAACGTGCAAACCCCCACACCCCGCACTCTTCATCTGTTTGTCACAGTGGTGCAGCAGAGTATGAACAGGACAATCTGTCTGGCTCCATCAAAGTGCAAGCATTGCACTAAAGCCATTTAAATAAGCCTGAAATATCTACCTAATTCAATTAGCAGAGGTTCTTCGAAGGCAGTGATACGGCCAAAATGTCATCTCGCCATTTCTAATTTTCCCCCTGAGTGGCAACAGAACTGGTCCTGCTGGCCTTACACCTAAATATAATTATTATATAATATAATCTACAGTATATAGTGTTTTTATAGTCTGATAGAATGGACTGATGTCAATCATGAAAAAAAAGTCATGTAGAAAACAATGTAATTCTGATAAAGGCCTTAGTGGGAGAATGTGGAAATGGAATGGAGAGCATGCAGTTTAAATGTTTAGCTGTTTGCTTCACCAACTGTTAAATTACTCTTTAATGGGGGCATCCTGCTAGTCTAGTGGTTTAAGAAGCAAACAAAGTAAGTGAATGGCCCCTGGTTCAATTCTGGCTAGAAACCTTTGATATAAATAAATCTCCAAACATTTCCTGTATCTCTCTCCTGTCCTATCAAACTAAGGAAATATATCATCAACTTTTAATGTCTATTTTGTTTTTAGACCCAGTACATTATCTGCCTCATTTGTATTTTTCTAACACGGTAGTTGCTGTATAATGGAAACAAGTTAGATGTTGTGTTTGATGCTTGAGATTAATGTTTTTATTCAATACATAGCTAGATTGTTATTTTTCTGTTTTCCAAACAGTTAGAAATTACTTAAAGAAGCAGTAAACCACTTTTTAGTTTAATTGTTTGTACAGAGGTTAGCAACATTTGAATCAAACGTGACGACAGTTTTGAGCTTGTTTGCTTATTGCTTGCTGCAGATTAGCTGTGTTTTTCAGTTTTAGTCATGAATATTAAATGTTATGGAACACTATTTAAGATAACAAAATTCAATTTTGTTTTTGAGACATCTATAACAATTTAAATGTAGCTAACATTTTTTAGAAATATCTGAATGTGCAAGTATCAAGTAGTGTATTAATTAAATATTATAGCTGCAGGTGAAAAAAAGGGGACTGACTTTCACCTGAGGAGAAATTGGATTTAGCTCAAATAAACACTCTAGAATAGCTATAGTGTTGAGTGTGTAAGGGACTCACGTTATTATCTTCAGTGGTACGAGCTCTCATGGGGCCGTGGTGGCTGGGTCCATTCACCACGTCACCTCTCACTTCAAAGACACTCTGTTGGGAAAAACAACTAAATGACTTCAGTAAATGTATAGTACTTACTCACAATGGTATAAATCCTTTCCCGCTAATAGCTTTTACAGAATTGAAACAAGTATCCATATTAATCTCATAAAAGGACTGATTGTACCCTAACAGACAGCTAATTAAAGAAGCAATTTATTTTAAGGGTCAAATAAGCTTCAAAGAGTACGCTGGACATTCTTCAGTTCAACAGAGTTCATCTTATAATTGTATGGATCCTTCTCTTCATAGACTATATGATGCATAAAAATGCTTATAAACTGGCTAAATAAATAATGGTGATGCTAAACAAAGCTTGGCAAAGGATTATTTTTGCATAGCACAGAACCAGATGCAGCAATTGCTAAAGCAAATGGCTGACAAATAATCTATGAGGCATCACAGTGAACCACAAGGAGAGATTCATCATGTAGCCTTAATTCGAAATTGAGACATACAGAGATGGAACAGGAAGTCACCGGTTCACAAACCCAAGGAGCACACACAAGCATACCTCATCTAAGAGTTTCTTTAGTTTGAAGCACTCAGAAATCCCTGTGGAGAGGAAAAAAACAACAACTTAGGAGCTTACTGTCAGAAGCACAAACACTATTCTGGTGGCTACTGTATTATGTAACACTCCTTTTATTCCAGCCTATCCCCCCACATCATGCTGTTTTGTATTCAGAGTAATTGTTGTAAACACATCGGTGATGGAGCTTGACAGAGCAAAGTGAATCAGGACTTACACTGGAAGCTCACCACCCACTTCCTGCCTGCAATGCCAAGGAAGTACTTCAATGTTCGCTCACATACCAGTTGTTCATCTGGCAGAGAAGAGAGAAGAAACAGAACTGAGTTACCTGAGTTAGTTTGTGTTGCTGACAACCTCGAGGTCAATCATTGTTTAACAGCATGCCCCATACTGTAGTATGCAGATACAAGCAGACAATGTGTAGAAAATAATACCTGACTGCTCTTAGAGACGCTGAAAGCTTTCAAAAAAAACCACTATGTATGCTATGCTTAAGCTATAACTATTGCCAACTCTTCCCAGAAATTACTTTTTTACTTTTTAAAAGTAAAATCCTGTTTCTTTAAAACTGCCCAACAGTTTAACACAAGCTTAAACAGGGAATAGCTTCACAAAGACAAATCATTATGGATCAGGTCAGATGGGGACAAGGGTTATTATTCCTTCAAGAAATATACTGATTGTGCATTGATATGTATTTTAGGCAAGAGGTAAGTGCACGTTATTGCTGCGCCTCAAACATAACTTAATTTCAAATGATTATTATTTTATGCTAATGGTTAGAATGGGACACCTCCTGCTCCTTTCCAACATTTAACTGCAAAGATCAAGAGTCCCAGCATTCCTTTTTTTTGGTTACCCAGGAAACAGCTTTTCATAAAAAAGGCTTCTTAAACAGCAAGTTAATATGGTGCTTTGGAGACAGCAAGCTCTGAAATTAAAAATAATCTATCAGAGAGGGTAATTAGCAACAAGCGGATGAATGGAGAAGAGAGTGCGTGGGTGAGGGAGAAACAGAGAGCTTATCTCTTAGGAGTGCTTTAAAAGACGCACAAAACATGCTGTAACTACATGTAAAAAGAAATTTACTTTTGGAAATGCAAATGTCCCTGCTCAAGAAAATATTGAAAAACCGGACCTGGAAAGATTTAAAGTAGAAATTTTCAATAGCAGATTTAACTGCTCTGCTGTGTATCAAGCCAAATCCAGTTACAATAGTTGCAGTCTTAACTTAATGAACAATGTTGTCTTACACTCACACTGCCTGCATGCAAGCATACTTACCTGTGTGCATTATGATATGGGTCACCTCCGGCGTTACCTGGGAAACCACACGGGCACCAACTTGCTTGGCAAACCTTTTGACCAATATCTACAGGAAACATCTGATTGGTTAGTGCATCCTACTACGGAAAGTTCTAAAAAGACAAATTTGTTGATTGAATGGGTGTGTGAGCACCTGTTCATTTGGGCCTAATCCAGATGACACTAGAACCATCTTAGCTTTAGTTCTGTCTCTTGGTGGAGTGTTATTTTCTTTGTCTTCATGCCCATCTGATGGTGAACCATTGCTCTTTAATGTTTTTGCTGCTGAAGTTGAGCTAGGAGTTTTGTAGACTGTGGTGCCTTTAACACTTGGCCCTGTGTCTGTGGAGCGCTGCACTGCTAAAGACAGAGAGAAACCAAAAAAAAAGGAAAAAGAAATAGTCAGCAACAGTTACACAGAAAATAATACGATCCAACCCACTTCTACTTAAATTGTCACACAGAGCTTAACCTTCATTAAGCACACAGTCATGCTACCATACAAACCACTTTAAATCTGCTCAACTCAGTCAAACCAAACCTTGTTAGCGTACTCAAACATTTTGAGAAACTATAAAGAGCTACTATCTCTAAAGGGCAGTTGCCATATAGACCGCCATATCTGTACTTTAAAAATCCTAGTGGAATCATCAGATTATGAAAATAAAGACTTAGAACAAAGTCGTAAATGTTCATCAGGAAGATTAAAGTGAATTTATTCTTTCATGGAATTTCTAGCATGTTTTCCATTCTTTCCAACACTACACCAGTAGCCTTACCCATTTCTGCAGGGCTGCCATGCTTTGACCCACTGGGCTGGATGACTTCTTTGCCATCAGATGGTCTTGTGCTGGGCTCTCGCTCTACTTCTGAAACATCTTTCCTGCAGAGAAGACGTCTACATCAACTTTTGAAGGAAATGAGATAACATGGTGTGTGGATGGTAGGTTCAATTGCCATTGCCGCAGATAAAAGGCATTTTAAAGGGTAACTCTTGCCAAAATGCAACCTAGGGTATTTTTGTGAATGTACTCGTGTCAAACTTTCTTTTAAACGCACAATTAGGACGGAAACACCACTTTTAAGATTTACCATCGTTTTTTGGTTAAAATGGCCTTCACAATTGCTATTTTTAAAACACAAAGAAGGCTTGACTCACTAGGGGCTCTACACATTATTTTGAACATTGAGAACATTGTTTGTGTATACAGTGTTTACTAAAAAGAAAGGTTTTAACAACTCACTTAGCTGTTGTTGTTTACACTATCCGCCATCTTGTCAGTCCAAAAGAGTTGATCTCCGAATGCGAATGAACGGACTCCATAGGATTAAATGTCATTCTTATATGAAGCTCCTTTTTCAACTACAAGGTCAATATAACGAAAAACAACAAATTATCTGTGCATTTATATGGAACTAAGCTTTAGGATCATTCCATCTTTACTCTCCTTTTTGTTACATTGCAGATCTATTCTTTTTGACTGCCGAGATGTCAGCAAACAGAAACACCAACAGCTACTGTAAGTCGTTCAAAACCTCTCTTTTTAGTAAACGCTGTGTACACAAACAATGTTCTCAAAGTTCAAGTTCATGTGTAGAGCCCTTCGTGATACTTTGAGCAAAGTTTCATCTTGTGTTGAGCCACAGAACAATAAAGGGTATAGGTTACTCAACATATCTAAACTGGTTTGGCTTTACTAATTTGAGTGTAGGTTCACTCAGGATACTGTGCAGTCAGAAAGAATGGTCACTATATGGTTAAAATGCTGACTCTGAGCTTTTATTTAAAAGGTGTTTGCATCCAAAGTAGATCTACTACCTAGTTTTAGAAGAGAGATAGTAACAAGTCGATGTGGCACGCACCTAAAAGTCAATATTTGGTTGCAAGCCCTTTGCAGTCAATGGTTGTCTAAAGTCTTTGATCCCCAAACACTATCAGATACTTATAATCTTCACCGGCGAGATTCTGACTGCAACCATTCTGACTTGTTGCACATTTCAGGAGCCTTTCTGCCTTTAGTGTCATTAGTAAGTAAAACATATGGTCACTTTGATTAATGTCAAGTCACTGACTCCAATCAAGAGTATAACACTGTTAAGCAGTAAAACAACCTGGGTTAAGGTCTGTACGTTTAACGGTCATTATCCTGCGAGATTGTCCTAAAATATGAGGATTATGTGCCCCTAAAAACTGAATGGCAGCAATTTCATTTCAAATGAAACTGTACAAATGTATTAGGTAGTAAGATGTAAATGTAGAATTAGAATTGGCAGAAACTCAATATGCAGTTAATCCTGTCATTAGTTATCAGTAAACTAAAACTATTTTGTAATCATACAAAAAAGGTTTTGGAAGTTCCATTCCTTTGTTTTCTTTTGGGTTTATTTCTTCACAGAAATACTGAAAACTGGCAGCGTGCCTGAATTTAAATGATTTCACCAGTCCACCCATGGAGTTTTGCTTTTTAAATTTAGAACTCATAACGTATAGCTAAAGCCCTCCTTGTTTTCATATGCCATCTTTTTCAATCTCTCTCTCTTTCTCTCTCTCGCCTGGAGGACATCACTCAGAAGCCTGCAAGGAGAGAGGTTGGGGGGGGGGGAGCAGTCAAGCAGGAGAGATAAATTACTGTGGCAACACAAGTTTCCCTCTAAGTGCTCTAAATGACATAAGATGCAGTCAGTAACGACTTTTTATTCTCCGCAGCATAAGCAGATTCTGGGTTCATTAGTGAGATTATCCGCCTGTCTCCTTGAAATGCATCACCTTCTGAAAACGAGACTAGCAACACACACACACTAACTTCCTAACTTTCTCCTCCAGTTACAGACTGAAAGAGACCAATTACATGCCACTTGCTCCAGTTATTGTTCTGCTTAATATGGCTCAATTTAAAATGTATTAACAATGTATACAATCCTCTGAGGAGAGAAATACAACACACTGAGGCAGATATAATTTCATTAGATTTGTTATTGGAGTCAAGTTTATCTTTAAGGATTGTCACAGCTGATTGTTTAACTGGCTGACAGACCAAAAATGAACCGGCTGCTGGATGTATACATTCATATTTAAAAGCTAGGCACAAGAGTATTATTGATCTTCTCATCTCTGCCAGGAAGTGAAGAAGGGTATTTCCAAGAATTGTCAACTAATACTTTAAACTTATACGTACTTGTAAGTACTGAAAATTACCACAAATACATAAATGATGCCCATGATAGCACCTGAAAGATCACAAATGATGACAAATCTTCCTATCATTTTCAATGACCTTATTTTCAGACAGTCGAATACAGAGAACTGCAAACCTCTGCAGGAATGAAAAACTGTAACCACGTGGAACCGGTTTCAAACTGTCCAATTCCTGACAATCACTTATCAGCTCTTCCAGCCATTTCCTGCATACTGCAAATAAAAGCCACTTCACAAAGCCTGTTCATGACAGGACTAATGCGTCTTTAAGCCGACAGAATGGGAGGACAGAGTTGTTGCGCCTTTAAACCAGCAGCAGAGGTAGTCACAGAGCCATAACAGGATCCAAGTCGACCTACAAGCAGCTCAAAAAATGACAAAGCAGCGCTCTGAGTAGCAGTCGTTATTTGATAACTTGTCTTCCAGTCGCTCTCTCAGGCACAGTGCTGCAGCTGTCTCGGCCCTTTTCTCTACTGACAACTGTACTACTATAATGCATAAAGTGGGCGGTTTGTGGGTTTGCATGGTTAAAGGAGAATTCCGGTCGATTCCATCACGTAGCTCTGTTGTTTGTAAATTTGTGTGCTAATTCATCTCTGTTTAGTTCCTGTGTTGAGACTGCAACGAGTGCTTCGGGACCGCCTACAAACTACAACACCAAAAAGAGATACAAACACATTTTCAAAAATAAGCATATGCTTGTTTGTTTTTTTAAAAAGTAAGTGCTGTAGTATAACTAGCAGGAGACAAGTTATAATTGAGGTAAGCTTGGAGACACTACCTTATTTAATCATTAAATTGATAGCCTACATATTTTTGTTCTCTTTTCTGTGTTTGTAGACAGTCCCTAAGCACTCTCACTGCCGGAACTAAACACAGCTAAATTAGCACAACTTTCATGCATTTCTTTCACATCTACTGTTGTCAGAGTCACTGTGTTCACTTGGAAGGAATCACTGCACATGGGTGGGCACTTTTAATGACATTTTGAACATGTTGATAGGCTAAAAACACATTTAAATGTTGCCCTGTTTAAGCCTGATGGGTGTTAACTCTAGCAGGAGGATAATACAGTGAAGGCAGCATTGATTTTGTTTAGTTTTTTCTCGCTACTGACAGCGCTCCAAATTTACAAACAACAGAGCTACGTGTTGAAATCGACCGGAATTCTCCTTTAATTAACAGTGTGGCTCACACGCACCAGACGCTGCTGTATTGTATATGCTCCTGGAATGCTGTGTGAAATCACACACTGGGATGGCATTATGCAGCCTTTGCCTGGTGTGAATAAACAAAGCCGTCATAACGGCAGACCTTCATCGCAGTGCTATTGCAGAATTTCTGTGTGAAAGGGGTTAAGAACCTAATGTTGGGAGGCACACTGTCATGTTTGACAGGAAGCAATGTTTACTTGTAGTTTGACAGTGGTTGTCCATGATGCACATTGTTTCATTAGCATAGTTTAGCAACAAAGATTAAGCAATAAAGCTCAACTAAAGCACACATGTACTATTGTATCTACCGTTTTGTACTTGTTTTCTTGCTAACAGTTTTGTGTGTTAATTATGTTTATTTAACTATTTTTCAGTGTTATTACCTGATAAAAATGTATTCATTGCCAAACAAGTATTTCTCTCAGGAATGTAAGGAGAGTCAAAATATCAGAATATGCTATACCATGCATTACTTACCAGTCTGAACCTTGGCCTCTGCCCTTGTCACAAGGGAGGAGTATGTGAGCGTGTGGGCCTGTGGACACAAAACAATCATCAGCTCTCAATACATGCACCAAGCTAATACATGAGTTTAAGTAAAAAGAAAGACAGGTTTGGGGTAACGGTTATATGATATATTCCTTAGAAATCGAGTATCTTTGCAAATTTTATATATTGATGGTTTATCAACCAATCGTGTCAGCACTAAAGAAAACAAATTGAAGTAAACTACTTTTTTTTATCTGCACACCTGTGGTTTTGCTGCTCTGAATAGTTTTTGAGGAGACTTCTTTTGCAGGACTGCCTTCTTTTTCCTGAAGCACCTCCGTCACCAGAGCCATCAACTTCTCCAATCTCACCAGCTCCTTCTGCATTTCTATTTTTTGCTAAAACAGAAGAAAACAAAGTAAAGTAAAAATATAATTACAAATTATGTATACACTTTAATCAAATATGGGTGAGGTATGAAAAGGAAGGGACATACTGACTACACAGTTTGTGTCTTGCACTGATGTGTAAAACAATAACAACTGTCAATCAGGAAGGAGGAACCAACAATCAGCCAGTTAGTTATTACTGGGTGGTAATGGGTGCTTTTTCAGCTAGACAGCACTTAGTTAGGAGAATACGTGGCGGAATAAGACAGCCAGAAGGTGATTATATAATATTTAAGATATACGAAGGGTGATTAGAAAGCAAGAGAGAGAAGTGACAAAAAGTTAGGGGTGGGGGAAAAAAATCAATACAGCATAGTATCACGATATTTTCAGTGGCAATACTGTATCGATACACAGGCCATACAAAGTATCAATCTTTTATTATATATGTGTTGGTCAGTTTGTCTGCTTGACAATCCCATTCTGCAGTAATAAAATTGAAGTGATATGAACAAACAGACAAATGTATCTTTTTAGTTAAAACAGATGTTGACAAAATTTCCTTTTGGGGACATCATTTAAAATTGGGAAAAATTAGAAGTTGGAAAAAAAGGTTATAAATTGCAATATATCGCAGAATATTGCAATATGTTTAAAATCGCAATAATATTGTATCGTGGCATAAGTGTCAAGATGATATTGTATCGGGAGGCATCTGGTGAGTCCCACCACTACTAAAAGTGTGTTTCAATGGACCACCCTTTTATTCTTTAAGGTGACAGCGCAAGTGCATTAATTATACAGACCCACAAACACACAGTACCATAACACCAAATGTTTTTAGTCTCAGATGTGTGTAATCCTGGACCCTTTCTAAACCCCAGGGCATGAAACTTAAGCTCCCAGTCAAAGACAATCAGATAAAAGTTAAGAGCGCTGGAAGATGAATGAGGTAGAAAACAAGAATCATCTCCTAGGCGGCATTTCCTCTAACGTAAATGAAATGCAATTTAGAAAGCTGCTGAGGGGGACATTTTTTACTGAGCGAGGTAGTCTGTCATCCAGGAGTTGACAGTTTGGTTTGGGAAAGTGTAGAAGCTGCCCTCTATGGGGCAAAATGTGACAATGCATGGTAAGGTGATGCTGACTAAGCAACTAGACTTACAATTCTGTTAGAATTAATGGAAAATCTTTGTCAAGAATCAAAGGTTGTTCATATACTGATTTCGACAATTTTTCTAAAACAGAGTGTGTATTTATACAACCGACTATGAATGAAAAAGTGATTAAGAACATCATTACCTGTGTAACAAGGACTTCGTTTGAAAATTGTGATGATTCGATTTGTGAGGAAACGCTGACGGTGTTTACTGGGACATCACCTGCAGAGAGAGAATAATGTAATTGCTTTCTGTCTAAATGCTTGTGAATGAGTTTTTCTCCCTCCAAATACTACAGAAACCACAAAATAATAAGCTGTATCGTGCTGCTTAATCACAGCAGGTTACAAATTTATACATAAAAACTATTTTGGTTACTGAGAATAAACTGACATTCATCTGGCGTTCCAAATAAGTCCACAGATCCTTGGCTGGAATTAACACAGTCGGGGCTGGGGCATGCAGGTGGATGGTCCAACTGTTTTGCTCCACAAACTGTAGCATCCTCACATCTATTGGCTTCACTGATGCCTGCCAGCTCCTTTGTCACCGCAGAGGGAAGAGCAGATGTTCCAAAGATTTCTGTCAAAGTTGGTAATCCCTCTTCACTGCAGTCTGATTCCAATGAAGCGGTGAGCCTCTGGGCCCTTGTCCTCTTCCTGGGCATGCCATTGATGGAGGAATTGGCACTACCATGGCTGTCTGACTGTGCTTCGTGGACAATTTGTACAACAGGTATTCCAAGCCCATCAGGAGTTAAAGAGCACTCTGCGTTTAAAAAATGTTCAGCGGTGTTGACTGAATGTATTCCAATAGCAGCTGAATGGCACACAGAAATGCTCTCTCTTATCTCCCTTCCTCTGCCGGCACCCTGCTGTTTCTCTGTGATTTGAGAATAATTGGAGGGATCATTTGGCTCCTCGCGTTCAGCGCCTGTGAAGCAGAGCCCAGAATCGACTACTTGAGACATAACAGAAAGATGAGGACTTTCTATTTCACGTTTGGAAACTTTATTTGGAGTGAGGGCGCTGCTGACACTATTGGAGACACAGTTACCACCGGCACTGTCCTGACTGCTACCAGGGATCGAGGCTTCCACCACCATTAGATCTGGTGTCTCAACAACTGGATATCTTGTCGGGGCGGGTGAAAAGGAAGAGGATATCAAATCACTGCAAGATGAGTTTTTATTGTCTCCTAATGCCTCTTGGTTAGTGATTTCAGGTGCCTTTGTGTATATCGGATATTTTGCAGATTCAACACCAGAACAAAGATGCTGATTTTCCTGTGCTTCGGCACTCTGAAGGTTTTCTTGGTCTAAACCACGGCACCTTTTCAAATTTGAACCGCCAAGATGGAAAGATTTCCTTTTAATGGCTTTGAAGCTCCTGAGAAGTTGCTCTGTGTCCAGTTCACTGTCATTGTTATCCTCCACATTTTCTTTATCAGCCCATGTTCTCTGGCTAGGAAGGTTTCCAACTGAATATTGTTTGGGAGATGATTTGGATTGTCACTTTCAAGTGTTGGATCAACGACAGATCCTTCAGTTGGACTTGTAGAGCTTGGGACAACAGTGACATAACATGCAGCACTAGCTTCAGACAAGGATCCAGCATGTGGCACTTCAGCAAGGGACTTCTTAACATCTTCGATTGGTCTCATATAAGATGTTCTCTCATCAGACTCCATGTTTTCTATTTCTTCTATATCTTGATCATAAATACATCCGTTTCTTTCAGCCACCTTTGTCATGTTTTCATTCGTGGATGGTGATGCCGTAGTATCCAATGTTCCATCTTTAGCTTCCTCAGATTGCTTTCCAACATTGCAGTTTTTTTCATCTTTATTGGCTTTCAAGTCTGCTTTCTTGTGACCTTCTTGGATTTCTTCAGTGAAGAGTTGAAGTCTTCTACTTCTCCTCATGCTCCTTACGACAGGGGTTTCTTGGTCTTCACTGCTAGGGTAAGTTTCAATATGAACTTGAACTTCTCCTGACCTTGGTCTAGTCTTAGGACTGGTTTCTCCATTTTTAACTCCAACCAGAACAAGGGGTTTCGGAACTCTAGCAGGCTTGGCTTTTTCCAACCTCATGTTTTTACCTTTCCTTTTGTCAGTTTTCTTTTGCTCTGTACTTTCTGAATTTGCCTTAGCTTGCTCTTGCAAATCACTGTCGACCTGCTGCAGACTGTTGCGCGTACTTTTCTTTGACTTTCTGTCTGGTAGCTGTTGTCCAATATCAAACACGGGACAGGAAACCTCATCTTTGCCATTATTTTTGTCACTTTCTGGAAAGTTGTTTGACTCTTCCTTATATTTGTCTATATCATTTTTCTTCATGACCTTGATGTGTACAGCTTCTTTAAAAATGTCACTGCTGTTGTCATTTACTTCTTCTAACCTTTGTTGCTCTTCCTTCATGTCACTTGCACTTTTACCTTCAGAGCCTGTTTTCTTGAAAAAATCAGCAGGAGTGAGAACATTCTTTCTTCTTTTGGAGACAGTTTGTGTTTCTTTAGTTGTTGATGGCTTGACAAAAACATTAAGTGGAGGTGAGATAACTCTGGTCCCCCTTCGCTCTCGTTTGTAGACGGCCCCAAACACCTGCTCCTCAAGGGCTTTAGCACGATTCACTCTCCCAGGATTCACATCACTGTTGTGTTGCTTGACATCTATTGTTGAAGAGGAAGAACAGCTGTCCGAGTCATCGGTGTCTTCGTTGGGTTTCTCTAACTCAAGACTTCCTTCACTTGGAACGTTCATGAGCCACTCAGCAACTTTCTCTAGACTTTTCTTCTGTTTCTCCTTAAGAATCTTGTCAGACTCCAAATCCGTTTTCTGCTTCTTCCTTGATGATTTTCTTAAAGGTTTGTGTTCGGTCTCGTCTGGAATTAATGATGCACAAAGGGAGGTTTTCTCCAGTTTGTGCAATTGCTTATTGCCTCGAGTTTTGTGTATTGATGTTGCCATTTTCACAACAGACATTTCTGTTTCTACTAGCCCTAAATTATCTGTAGGGCTGCGCATTTTCTTGTCAGACATTGGTGGGGCCTCCCCAAGGCCACTGTCCAGGCCTTCATTTTCTGTCGTCAAAGGACTTGTGTCTTCAAGTTCCATCAGTCTTGCAAATCCATTCTGGGCTAAAAAAAAAAAAAAAAAAAAAAAAAAGGAATGGGAAAATAACAATTAACCTTTTGGAAGACAACACACTTTCTAAATGAATAATAGTACTAGTTTTTAAATGAAAGCAAATCTTTAATTTCCTCAAGATTTTACCTGCTATAGTCGAGGAGTGAGACCTTGAAAGATCATCATTGTCGACAATTTCCCCATTGCCAGGTGTATTTCCAAATGACATATCATGACAATGTTCAGCAGCTTCAGCATCTGTGACTCTGGGTAGAAGAATTATAGATTAATTAGCATTTTAATTATTACAAATGACAAACAGGCCAAAAGTAAAAATGCCTTACCCCGATTGATCTTTTTGCTTGGACATTCCAGTTAAGTCTGAAACCATAAAAGTAATGTTATTAGATAATGTAATGTAACTTAATTTTCCAGTCATTTTAAGATGATGTGATGTTGTCTTACAGTTTGTGCCAGTGTCATGTTCATATGCCTGTATCATGTCCTGAAGTCCAGCTACAAGTCTCTGAAACCCAGGGCTCTCCTGCAAGCTCCTGTATAACACACACACACACACACATTATGAAAATGAATAAGTGTTACAAAAATAATTAATGTTACTTGTCACTGTCATCTTCTAGATTTTGTCAAACCTTTTGGTTATCTTGGTTTTACACACTGGACATGTAGCCCTGTTTTGTTTGGTGCTGTCCAAAAGTTTCAACATACAAAATCTGGTAAAAAAAAAAAAGGATATATATATCGTTTGTGAGTGCATGTAAAAAATATTTACAATTTTTTTTAATATAAAATGAGGCATAATCAAACTGTATGGTTTACTTGCAAAACTGATGGTCACAGTTAGTAGATACAGGTGCAGTCATTAAATCCAAGCTACAGGGGGAAAAAAGTATGAAGTCAATAAAGAACATGACAGTTTTACAAAATTACAAACTTAATCTTTTAATTCACCAAACATTTCACTGAGTCTTAAGAATTTTCTTATTTCCCTTATCGGTCAGCATGACACTTACCATATGGGACACTGCAGAGTCTCCCAAAGGACTGAAATCCCCTTTTTGACATCAATGGCCATTGGGGTTTTCATGGCCATTTTTAAAAGCTACAAGAAAAAAAAATCAGAGCACACCCAGTATTGTTGTAAACAGTGAACTGCAAATATTAGACAAACTATACCTCCAGCTGACTGTCTCTGTATATGCTTACTGTCAATGTCTGTCTATGTTGACTGCTCACATGACTCAACATTTGTCTGTGTCAACTCAACTTACTCCTGTCCTGTCGTTGCCCTCCTTGTTATTTGACTGTGTTGTTTTGCTGTGTCGATGCTGACTTTGTCATGACTGTGTCGTTACACTCTGTCCATGCTTTGTGTCGTTTCACTCTGTTGTTGCAATGTGTTGCAGATTATCTTGTTTTCATGGAGACAGACGCAGTGTACATGGAGGGGAGGGGCTGTGTGTGTGTGTGTGTGTGTGTGTGTGTGTGTGTGAGGGACAGAGAGACGGAGGGAGAGCAGGGAAAGGAAATGCAGCTGAACGAATATGCTGCGTGTTTTAAATAACGTAAAAAAATAAAGTCAGCATTAACACAGCAAGACGACACAGTCAAATGAGAAGGAGGGCAACAGACGACAGGAGTAAGTTGAATTGACACAGACAAATGTTGAGACGTGAGCATTCCACATAGAGAGACAGACAGACAGCCATAGACAGTAAGCATATACATAGACATTAAGCATTTTGACACAAATGGAACCCCATTTAACAACACAAAGCAAAGACAGAGTGAAACAACACAGTCATGACTAGGCCAATACAATAAACGTTATAAAATATTGATTCATCCTGTTCATGATTCTCACTAAATTTTACGAGCTGATTGCATCACAAATGCTATTACTTTCTTCTGCCGGTTTTAAACATAGACTGTATAAAATAGGTTTTAAAGTGCTCCAACACGCTGCGATGCTCTCCCTTCTCTTTATTGAAGCCTTTACGTTTAGACTTGTGGTGATGCGCAATGTGAAAAATATCTATGTTTTGGTACTTTTGGAAAATCATGATTCATATTTTTCCCCACAGGCCTAGTCATGACAGTCATCAAAGAAACAGCAAGACAACACATCAAATAACAAGAAGGGCAACAGACAACAGGAGTAAGTTGAGTTGACAGACAAAAGTTGAGTCATGTGAACAATCGACATAGACATTAGACAATAGACAGTAAGAACACCTAGACAGACAAGTAGCATGGTGACAGCAATATATCAATAATGGATCAAGATATTTTTGTTATGGTTATATAATTACTAATCATCCACACCATGGCTTTAAAATGTCCTATTGTTGATTGAATAGTGAACTAATCCATCTAACCCTGTCGGTGATTATAACAAACTGACCCTGCTGCAGTAAAGTTAAGACAATTGTGCATAATTTGGCCATGCCACATTTACTGTACATAGAGTACCGTCACCTAGATAGCCAACAATGTGTTATCTCAATACAAAGTTACTAAGGCAACTACAGTATTCAGGTTAGGCTTATGACACGCATTCTCATTAACAGGTTAAATCGTACCTGCTGACTGTGCTGTGTACAGTATTTTCTGTGTACTAGGTACAGTGGAAACAGACAATGTGCAAACTAAATGAGTATAATGTTAATGCAGATTTTATTTTCTATGATACCTCATCAATGCAAACATGTCTTGTGGGTATCTGTGGATAGCGTAATTAACGTTACGTGAGTTTTGTGGCACACTGGTAATAAAACAGCATTATGTTACAAACATGTGATGAATATTTATATACTCCAGTGAGATAAAGCAGAATTATCACAGATAAGTATTCAGTAAGTATATTGTAAACAGTTTAATCCCAAATATACGTATGTCAGTAGCTTAACTTGGCAGCTATAGCGAAACATCAGACAGGCTAACATTAACTGCTATGATTTGTTTTGGGAGGTTACACAACTAACCTAGCTAGCTGTAACACTCTTGACTTCTGAGATTGAGAAAAAATCGACGCGAATACTTTGGCAGACCAATCTGTGATTCAAAGAGTACCGCAGTTTCCGAAATGCCACTGGCTAGTTGTAAAGAAATACATGTTTCTATATTTACCTTGTTTTCTACAACTTGGAGTTTATTATCACATGAATGATCCGCTTCAGTTTTCCCGCAACTGTCGTCTTCTTCTGCTTATGTTTTAACTGCAGTTTGCGGCTAACGTTACAGCGCCGCCTAATGGTCCGGAGAGTGAAGCACATCCTACACAGTCGTTCTTTTCCTTTTTGGGTTTTAATCATAGACAGTAAAAATAAGGTTTTAACGGCAGCTTGCATTAATGTTGCATTACAGTCATCTTCTTTATTTAGTTAACTCCTACCTACAGGTCTATTATATCTCTCATCAGTGCCTTGTCCCACTTTCTACTATCCCAAATCGTTTAATCCTTAAATTTTATGACAAGAAATGTGCATTTGAGAATAGTATACGCATCTTCCGCCGAAGGCTATAAATACATCTCTTTTGCTTATTTAAAGCTAATGTACTTGGACTTACTAATTGTTGTCTGGAGTTTGCATCTTCAAGGTTGAAAGCACTTATTTGGAAGACGCTTTCGATAAAAGCGTCAGCTAAATGACACGCCATGTAATATTTTTTATATATTGTTGATGAACAATTAAATTAACATGTAACGTTATGTTTTCAGCACCAACTTTCTATGTTCATATGGATGTATTTTCCACAATAGTCCTTTCAATCCATAATCTTGTGTGAAGTGAAACCTGGTATGAAAAAAGATCATTCCAAACTACCTGTGTAATCTTTTCTATATATTTTTTAAACTGCCCACAGGTCCACAAGCTGGTTCTTTTCTCTCGAGACTTTCACACGTTTAATTTGACGTCACATCCGCCGTAAACAACAATACGGAAGTGGAAACAGAAGTCCCGAGGTGCAGGCAAAATTCAACAGTCACACTAAACAAGTGTTTTCTAATTTTATTCGCGCGCAAGTCAGGATTATTATGCAGTAGTTTTCTTTTTTTTTTACAAGCGACAGAGAGTGCTTCTTATGTTTATACCTTACACCGTCGACGTATGCTAGCTTCAAAGCTAATATCAGCTAGCCACTTAAGTTACTCACAGTGTGCATTTGTTGCTATAACCTATGTCTTCTTGTAGCTAGCGATGGAGGGCTCCAAGTCGTCGAGCACAACCATGCAGGTCAGCTTCGTGTGTCAGCGGTGCTGTCAGCCACTCAAACTAGACACGTCATTCAATGTGCTCGATCGGGTTACAATCCAGGAACTTATTGGTACGTATATCCATAAGAATCACACATCGGTGCTGTAGAATGTACGTAACGTTAGTGGCGTTTAAACGGCTCCATCTGCCATGTATCCCTCTCTGCTCCAAAGCTCCTTTGGTCACAGTGACCCCCAGCAAACAGGCTGACAGCACTGATGGGGAGACAGCACCAGAGGTAGGTAATAGCAGAAACGCACACACATGTATTTTTTTAATAACAATACATGTTATTAAAAGGAGCCTTTCTCGGCACTCAAGGACACCGTACAGGGTATACATACATAGAAAAAACAAAAACATGTGTACCTCACCCTCACATGTGATGGGATAACACAACTAACCTTTTTATTCTGTTTTGAGAAACCCAATGTACAAACGTAATCTGCAATACTTTTAGAAGATATAACTAAAGCAATTAATTATACAAATTGGGAGAAAATATTTTGATAGCAAACATGTTTGAGTTTCACAATTACATTTTCCTTCCAGGAGACCTTTGCAGAAAGCAAGCCAGATGGAGTGTCGAGAAAATATATCCCTCCTGCACGGTGAGCGCTCAAGTCTTTTAATTCAGGAAATGGAACCGAATACTAATTACAATTTATATTTGTTGATTATCTCTGAGTTGATATGGTCCTCCGTCAAATGAGGTGCGGATGGACTTGCAAATGCAGCATATACTATAAAGTTGACTGAAATGCTTAATCCTGCCCTACAGGATGATGTCCACAGAGAGCGCCAACAGCTTCACACTGATTGGAGAAGCATCGGACGGTGGCACCATGGAAAATCTTAGTCGTAGGCTAAAGGTTGTGCACTTTCACACAGCGAAAAAACTAATGATGTCCTTTACTCTGATCATGGTATTTTTTAATTCATGGTTGTCTCTGTTCCTATCCCACCCAGGTGACTAGTGACCTTTTTGACATTATGTCGGGCCAGACAGATGTGGACCACCCACTGTGTGAGGAATGCACTGACACCCTGCTGGATCACCTGGACACGCAGCTCAACATCACAGAGAACGAATGCCAGAATTACAAGTGAGCTGGTGCACAACAAAGAGCCCCTTCATTCCAAATGTCTGCTTACGAGCAGTATGTGCATGTATTGTGTAAAATTAACTTACTGTATGTGAACATATTTCAGGCAGTGCCTGGAGCTGCTGTCACACCTGCAGGTGGAGGGAGAGGACACCCTGCTGGCAGAGCTGCATCACCTGAAGGAGGAAGAGGAGGCGCTGGTCCAGGAGCTGGAGGCAGTAGAGGAGCAGAGGGCTAGTGTGGCCCAGGAACTGACCCAGAGCAGGATCTACTCTCAGCAGCTGGACACTGAGGAGCAACAGTGAGTAACCCAAGAGTGGTGTAAACACTTGACTATGGGTGCTATATGGTAAATCAGACTGCACCTTACAGCTCTGTCTCTTTCCACTGCTTTTTACTAAAAGGTATCAGAAGGAGTACAGCGAGTTTAAACGGCAACAGCTGGAGCTGGATGATGAGCTGAAGAGTGTTGACAACCAGATGCGTTACTGCCAGATTCAGCTAGATCGCCTGAAAAAGACCAACGTCTTCAATGCCACATTCCACATCTGGTACAACTATGACTTAGCAAATATTTACTATAGGCCTCTGGGACAAAAATGAATCAATACCAGTTGACTGAGAAACTGAATTGTTTGTTTCTGTTCTTGTCCAGGCACAGTGGGCAGTTTGGTACCATCAACAACTTCCGCTTAGGTCGACTCCCCAGTGTCCCTGTGGAGTGGAATGAGATCAACGCAGCCTGGGGACAGACGGTGCTGCTGCTGCATGCTCTAGCCAACAAAATGGGCCTGCACTTTCAGAGGTATGTATTGTCATTTGTTTTTATTTTACCTCAGTTGTTCACAATTTAAGGATTATTTCAAAAATAATTCTGCACTATCAACGTCAAATTAAGCTCATACAACACTTCTACAACTCTTCTCTTCAGATATCGTCTTGTCCCATATGGAAATCACTCATACTTAGAGTCACTGACAGACAAGTCCAAGGTATTACGTACAATATTTACAAGCCCAGCTCTCCCATCATTATTTAAACACTCCTCCAGGTTCCAATTCTGTTCTTTTTTTCTATCTTGTATTTGTCCAGGAACTTCCTCTGTATTGCTCAGGTGGCCTGAGGTTCTTCTGGGACAATAAATTCGACCACGCCATGGTGGCCTTTCTGGATTGTGTCCAGCAGTTCAAAGAGGAGGTGGAGAAAGGAGACACTGGCTTCTGCCTTCCATACAGGTTAGATACCTGCAGACCAGCACAATGTGTGCTCATAACCTAGGGCATCATTGCAGCCATTTAAGATGAAGCTGTACAGTAAATATTCATTAAGTTTGAAAGCAAATTCTAAACCATTTTCTTGATTTATTCTAGAGAAGCTGGATAATTGTCTGCTTTGACTATGCTGTTCAGGCAAATAAGAGACAGTTGTGGAAATTTTGGCTTTATAACCCTTTGAATTATTAAAGCGTGGCTTTCAGTATAGCATTTACTATTACACTTACTTATGTAACGAGTCTTATAAAGCTCACACTCTGAGAGCCTAACCTCACTCTTTACTGAGTCCAGTTACAGTACTGGTGCTTTCCCCACATACAGGCCTAAACCAATGTGAAATATTACACCATCAAATCCATTAAAAGGCTAACAGGCTGAACCACAGACTACTGGTGATCATGGTGGCATGAAATCTTCAGAAACTTAAATCTCTGTAAAACTGAAAAAAGCTGTTATATTTTTGTATGGCACAATTATACTGTTAATTTAGTTATGCAGATACACTATATGGCCTTTGGTTAAACCATGTAATACAGTAGTTATTATTCCTTGTCTTAGGATGGATGTGGAGAAGGGCAAGATCGAGGACACTGGTGGCAGCGGCGGCTCCTACTCCATCAAAACGCAATTCAACTCTGAGGAGCAGTGGACAAAGGCGCTTAAGTTTATGCTCACCAACCTAAAGTGGGGACTTGCTTGGGTCACCTCACAGTTCTACAACAGATAAACTTGGACAATGCCTTGTGCTATTGAATAGTCATATTTTCCTCAGATAAATGGATTTTCTGTAAATCTTATCACTTACTTGGTCAAAGTAAAAAAAAAAGTTAAAAGGTTTTTAGTGCAAAAGAAGCATGGAGCAATGTTCTAAATCTTCAGTCCAGATTGTCTGTTTTTACATGTTACACAAAGAGGGGATACTCTGTATCTATTTTTCTGGGAAGTAGAGTTTATAAATTGCAGGCCTACTCTGGAAGCAGTAAAGACAGGCACAGGTTTTAGTCACATCCCTCAAAGCAAGCAGGATAAGATTACATGTGCGTCTCGGTTTTATTTTTATCATCTGCTTCACTAATTAACTTCCGGCTTTTTTTGAGGAGCTGACATTGCATTAAGACAACTTCTCGCTTTCTCAGACTAGAATGTAATTTAAAAGATATCTTTACCAAATTCACTTCAAACCACTTTATCAAGTTCAAGGTGTCTTTGCTCACCTGTTGCACTTCACACCTTTTAAAATCACTGTGTAACTTTCTCCACAGTAAGAAAAAAGATTGTCAATGTCCCAATTAGATAAGCTGTAGGAGTATGATGTGATAATTGTGGTCTGCGTTGGATGTTTAATAGATTAACACCGTTTGGTATTCAACAAGAGTGTCAGTATTTCATAACCTCAACTGCAGTTATCCCGTTTGCCAGTTTCATACATACGTTGAAGGCACACTGATGCAGCTTCTTTGTTTATACTCCATACACCATCACATGGATTTGTCTTTGGTATGATGGATACTTTTAACAGTGGTATTTGAGTTAATAAAACATTTCATGCTGTGAAAAATCTTTGGGTGTGCAGTTACTTAAAAATGAATGAATGTATTTGATACTTCATTCATGTAATCACAAGCATTTAAACACATTCTTGTAACTACATTGTGGGATACTAATGGAATGAGGGAAAAGAACAGTGCACATTTAAATTATTTTCATGGGATTTACAATAAATGTGCAAACTTTGCACATTGCTTTTTTTAAATCAAGTTAAGACACCACAGTGTTAACCAAATGTTTTTTAATGGTTTCATAATTATTTCTGTTGAATCTTAACTCTCATCACAACACTCACTCATAGTCAGCCTGCCTATAAGGTTAACAACCATTACAGGGGGTAGATTTCATTGAAAAATATGGACTCAACTATTAAAATAATAAGCTGACTTTCAGTTATCAATTTAAATATTCAAAATGGGTCAAAACCAGTTAATCTTTCCAGAATCATCTCTTCCTGTGTCAAGTCATGTATGACCCTCTAATGGTGTCAACAAGGCAGACTCCCTTATTCAGTCCTTATTACTTTTAGGAGCCCTTTCTGAAAGACTCAGGTTCAAACCTACAGATTTGAAACGGACCACTCTACTTATGAAAAATATTTTTGACCGATGATACATTTCAAGCAGAATGGGATGACATTTCATTAATGCTTTTTCTAAACCTTTCAAAGTGAACAGGCAGGTGATCTTTCACACACGGCGTACTTCTCAGCTTGTCAGTTGTGCAATCTTTTGGGTGCTTTTACTATTTATTGTGTAAAAAAGCCCCTTGAAATTAGCAAACGTTTTTGTGTTAGTGCATGCATTTCGGCAAATCTTTGGACACGCGCAGACTGGCCCTCCATTTTTAGCACTTGGATGATGGTGGTGGGTGAGCACACTTACTACTACATCACCATATCAGCCATAATTTTGGTTCCATTCCCACTTTCAGGATCCCTACATCCCACCATGCTCTTGGCTCTTTCCCAAGCGTGCAAAGGAGAAGGTTCATCAAGTGTGTAATGTCTCCGTGTGGCTTTGTCCTCAAAGGTTTTATTCCAGTTTCTTTCAGCTTGCTTCAGTTGGAGGCACTGCTGCCGTAGCAGCTGGAGGTGGAGGGAAGAGGAGGTGCCTGAGGTGTGCTGCTCGCCAGAGCCTTTCGATTATGGGGCATTAGGAAGGGGTCGCTGGCCAACTGCAGCACATCGACACGATCCTCCTTGTGATAAGCCAGGCAACGTCGAATAAAGGACTATGAAGAGAAAGAGAAGGGGGTGGGGACACAACTTACTATTTCTGGACCAACCTCCACTTTTTCCTTCTTGGGCTACTTTCAGTTTGAGAAGGAATTATATCACATTTAGGAGTAGTAAAGTAAACATCTCATGGGGCATTTACAACTTAGTAAGAAACACAAGTGTTACAGTATAAATGTGCAGTAAGTGTTTAGCTGTTCAAGATAAATTAGTACCACACCTTTGCTTCTGCAGTAACCACAGGTTTGGGGGGGAACTGCACCTCAGTGGCTTTCAATATTGTATTTTCTTGAAGGATATCTTGCTGCGACTGGTTGTGACCAAACGGCTGAAAAAGATAAAATGGAAGCGGTTAACAGGTTGCTTCATTTCATTTTTCATACTCCTATTTAAAAACCTGACAACAAAATCCCTGTTAAAGAATGCAGGTCAGTGGTTACCTTGCGTCCATATAAACTCTGGTAGAAGATGACCCCTACTGACCAAACATCTACCTTGTTGGATATTTTGGGGGGCTCCTTGCCTACCACAAAGCACTCAGGAGGCAGGTACCTGTGAGTCAAAGGATTACAACATGATATTAAAATAAGTTTTCTTCTATATGTTTTCTCTGCACAATTTTCTGAACAAAAAGGGGATATGAATTCAATGAGCAACATTTCATTCAAAAGATTGTGCCTCTGCTACAAACTCTTGAAGCCATATGTGTTGCTGGGTTAGTAAATGCAGTGAAGTGTGTCTCGGTGTACCAGTAGGTCCCTGCTCCTTGTGAGGTCAGCTCCATGCCATCTGCAGAGTTGAAGCTGTCATCATCCATGATCTTAGACAGACCAAAGTCAGTGATCTTAATCTCTCCACAAGCTGTGCCATTAACCAACAGGATGTTTCCTAAGACCAGAACAGTCAAACTAAAATTACAAACATAGGACTGTAAACAGCTAGGTTACCTCTCTTTAAAAGATAACATGAAGAATTGTTCAGAAGTGACTGATTACATTTTCATTGTAACTCTATGGAAAGTAGTGCTGTTTTCACTATTCTGTAACTGAAGGGATGACAAAATGGCAATTTTAAATTGTGAGAATACCAGGCTTGAGGTCGTAGTGGATGATGGGTGGGCGAATCTGGTTGAGGTATTTGAGGGCGTTGACGATTTGCATGACGAGAGAGCGGCCCTCCTTCTCGGTCATCAGTTTATTCTGCTTCAAGTAGAAGTCCAGATCATTGCCTTCACAGTACTCCAGCACTGTGCAGAATCTGCCAGAGGCAATCCAACAGATTATTTGGGAAGTTTTCTTCACCTATTAAGTTCATTTGGCAAACTTGGTATCAAAATAGTTGTTGATTTACACTTTCAGCAGTTATGGAAAATTATCGTTTATTTGGAGTCATGTTTTAGGCCACCTGGTAAAAGTAAGACCTATATTCACTCTCTTTTAACACCGCTTTTGGTCTAAACTCCTGAGATAGATATTATACTCTTTGGTGCTGAGCAGCAGGAAATGTACAGCGGGTTGTTAGAGCTATGAGAGTGAACCACAACGCGAAGATTGTGGGCAGGAAATCCAAACAATAAGCTGAAACTTGCTATAAATCTCTGTAAAGCCAAGGGGAACAGCAGATTTTCTCTCTGTAGGCTCATCACTACGGACGAACCCTTTCACATCGTCTTCACATTTATCATTTGACACATAGTTATAATTCTATATTTTTAGAATAACAGAGTTATCCAGCTTTTTAGCACTATATGATGTTTAGTACTTAAATGTGGCACATCCATATTTAGAATTTCACTTACGAGTCTGTGTCGAGTGAGAAATAGTCGTAGAGTTTGACTATTCTAGGGTGGTCAAGTTCTTTGTGGATTCTGTACTCTCTACAGGAGTGTCTGAAAATACATGAACCATTTAGTAACGTTGTAAAAACATCACAAATCAGAACATTCAAAGACAGTTGCTAGAAGGTCCACCATGTCAAATTCTATTAAAGATCAAAATGTTTCCAAGGATGCAAAGAAAGAAGAGCAGGCACGGTGAACAGAGGTTCCGACTTACTTGTGGTAGTTTTGCTTTTTCTCCTCCCTCCAGTTCTTGTTGAGTTGATGGATTTTAATGGCCACATACCTTTGCTCTGTCAAATCAAAAGCCTGCAATGTAGAAAAAAAACACACACAAAGTCAGAGTAGCCTACTTTAACGAGAAAGAAGGCCTGTCATGATAACAAATTTTGCTGGGCAATAAATTGTCCCAGGAATTATTGTGATAAACTATAATATTGTTGTTCTGAGACCATTTTCATCTAATATAATGATAATGGCATAATAATGAAGGTACACATTTTCAAAGACCAATAAACTTTAATTTCTAGAGAATATTTAACACTGGAACACATTTTAAATATATATATAATAAAATAATATATATCTGCCACATGGCGAGTAAATGTTTGTACCAAAATAGTTCTGTTTTCAGCCTTAATTTTGGCAAAGGTGCAGCTACTTTCTTCTGCAGGTTGGAGCTTAACAGGGGCGGGCCCACACACACCCCCACACACAAAAACACACCTTCTGATAGCTATTGTTTACCTCATGCTAATTCATTAGCTAGTAAGTGGCGATTTTTGGCAGACAGATTTCCAAAAGAAATTAAATAATCAATCATTAACTGATGACCAACAAGCAGTTAACGGAGTCTCAGTTCACTGTCCGGGAGCCTCTGACACACTGACGCGGACAGCTGTAGGCTTGTACCGGTTAATGTTCTGTGCATTGTCGGACACATGCAGCTACTTTCCTGAGAGCGCTTGCGGGACTGAACAGTCCACAGCCGCCCGTGGCGTTTATGTCCGAGCCTGTCTCCACCGGCAGGTTTTCAACTGTGTGGTTTGAAATGAAAGGGAGAAAACAGGACGCCAAGTAACTCGGGATCGGGATCGGGATCGATATCGATATATCTCTCTCTCTCTCTCTCTCTCTCTCTCTCTCTCTCTCGACTGACAAGAGGGTTCACTCCTCGTTACGCTGAGGAACCAAGAGCGGTCATCCAGTCTCTTTGTTAGAGAGAGAGAGAGAGAGAGAGAGAGAGAGAGAGAGAGAGAAGGAAAACAAAAGCATGCAAATGGAAATTATGGCGGCTAGAAAAATGATCGCGCTCATTTTTTTATTTTTATTTTTTAATCGTGCGATTAATTGATTCATTGAATATCGTGACAGGCCTACGAGAAAATTACACTCAATGGTGTATAATAGCGGTTGACTGGGTACAGAAGTATTGCCAAGTCTCACTACCATACCACCATGACTTTTTATTATTTAAAAACACCCAGAATAAAAAAATAAAAAAATAAACTGATACTTATAAAGAATGGTCATCAACTAAATGGCATTTGCTTACCTTGAAAACTTCACTAAAGCCACCTCTTCCAAGTAAATGTAAAAGCAGATATCGGTCGTTCAGCGTGGGGTGGTCTTTAAATCTACAGAAGAAGACTTTCTTAAAACTTTTGGCTTTTTCAAAATACATTTAGTTAAGATCACACTACAGAATTTGTGTAAGGTACTATAAACTGAGATAATACGCACTGCGAGTTGTCCTCGTTATGGATTCTCTTCAGCTCCCGAATGTGCAGGTTTCTCACTCGCTCCAAAAGCTCCAGCTCAGCCTGGATCTCTGCTTCTTCCTGCATACAACCACACAATATCTATCATCTTCCTCAAGCCTTGATGAACAGGAACAGATAAGAGTAGCAATAGGTCTCTAGGTTACACGGTAGTTAACAGGTCCAGGAAACAAATCCTGAAACAAAAACAAAGAAAAAGCTGCTACTGGTACCTTTTTTAGATGACCAATTCGAAGTTTAAAAATCTCCTCTTGCTCATGATATTCTGCCATTGACAAACTGTGTGGGATAAAGAGGCAACTGTTTTTAATTTATTACATTATAACCAGGTCAGCTTGTGAGGGGAAAAAACTTAATAAGCTACGCATGTTACTTCAGGTTTAATGAAAAAGTAAAAAAACAAAGTCTTCTCATTAAGGGTTATTACAGATCGGTACAAGGCTGACTCAATGTTCTTAAAATTTGTCTTTACATTTTATGTCAGTTTGCTCCAAGTTTCACTATGTAAATACTAGTGCCTTATTGTGTACTCTGGGCTGGTCCATGTAAAACATCTACTGTGTAAGTAATTTAGCTATTGTTCATAATCTTACGCTTCACTCTCATGGCCGTTGCTCCTGCTCCTTCGTTTGTTCTGTTCGAGGCTGGGTGGAGGTGTCTGGGCCATAGAGGGAGGCTTCCTCTTTCCCAGCAGCTTCCTCTGCCTCTCAATGTCCTCCCGCTGCGAGTTGACTCGCTCTTGCTGCCTAGAACATGTAAGAACAATCTAATGTGAACACAAACTGTAAGCAGATTGGACAAAATGCAAATGTATGTTTGTGTCTATCTGCACGCTGACTTGATAAGGTTCTGGAAGGCATATCCATCGGTCCACTGCTCGGTGAAGGAGGCTCCATGCCGTACGGTGGTGAAGTGGCCCAGACGCAGACGGTCCTGCATGCTCTTGTCTCTGCAAGCCATCTTCTCTTGCTTTGACTACAAAAAAATGATGAGTCAAAAATTTTGCATGCACACTCACAAAAAACAGCTTAGCTTATAGAATGCTTAAAATAACTGAATATTGCTGTTTAGTACCAACATAACCACGATGAAACACTTAACCAGTCAAAAATAAGGCTCAAGTCCTCAGATGTAAAAATAATAGAAAGAAAACTATTGTTTTAGTTTTCACATTAAGCTTCACAAAAGGTCACACAAGTTGTCTCAAGTAAACATATTAGTGCAAATGCACATGTACACCCACCTTCTCTATTAGGAGCTTCTTGCTCATTGTCACACACTTGTTAAGCCGTTCCTTGTAGCGCTCCAGCATCTTCTGCTGCTCATCTACCTGCCGCCTCAAGTCACAGTTAGCCTGCCAAAACACACATCATTGTTCCTAAACAGACATGATGCAACAACTATCAGTGTGTCAGCTTGGTTTGCTGACATTTACACCAAATGTAATTTAAGCAACACTGGCATTTGAAAGTTAACAAGCACATCCTTTATGAGCGACAACCAGATGGTGAAAGTTAATTACTAGGGTTGCTGTAAAAAGTTGTAGCACATTTGTCTAGATTGTGAAGTGAATATTAAGAACTTTTGTGAATGGGCCAAATTTATACATTTATCTCTAGACATATCCTTGACTGTGTGTGAAATTAATCATGGTTAGTCAACTATAATGTGGCATTTCAATATAAGATGTCAGGAATTAAATGATAACTATTCTGAAGATATTTTAGATGGTTCAAATTCTCTAGACTAATATCAGCTCATCAGATTTTTAAGAATAATTTTTTTAATCTTACCCTCAGCAGGTCGTCTATCCTTCCCTCTTTTTTCTCCAGGTCAGAGTTCTTGTCCTTCTCCAGTGCTGTCAGTTTTAGCAGTGTCAGTTGTGACTGAGGAAGGTGGGCAAAGACAACAACAAGCCAACAATTACAACCCTACAAGTTTAGTCAAGCTTTTTTCTAAAGAAGTTTCCGTTTTTTAAACAAAAAACTACTTCAAAAACATGATCAAAATCAGCGGTTCTTGTAAGAACTAAATGTAAAATGCTGAGCCAGATGCAAAGCGTGCTTTAATTCCAAACCATACCAAGGTGCTTCTACAATGTGACTGAGAATATAAAGAGCAATCAGAAAGGTTGGTGTTAAGTGGAGCTCCAGGTCAGTTAGACAGTTACCTGGATGGCTTTGTGTGACCAGGAGTGTGTGGGGGCCGTCTTCACAGAGCTGCAAGATGAAGAGTCTGTGAGGGCTGAGCCTATGGACAAAGGACTGCCTTGCTGAAGCGAAATCATAGAGACATAATAGGAGAAGAGACACAGGGGGTAAAATATAAAAATGATGTAATAAAGACAGCATAGGGAGATTATAAAATAGCCGAAAAAGAATAAAAAGAAACAAATACTGTAGTTATGTAGAGATGTATAAGAACACAGACTATGCTATTGATGCTAAATTGTCTATGTCTAATACATTTGAAATATATAGGAGAAATTACTGGTTCACTTCTATTATTCTATTCTCAAAATATACGTGGTATTTTTCAATGTCTATAAGTAATAAAAACTGCAAACAGTTTATATTTTCAGTAAGATGCCAGGCAACAACAAAATGTTTTGACATTGTTTGAAACCTAAGTGATAAGGAAAGAGCAGGAAAGAGCTGCAAAGTTTATCAATTAGTTGTCAACCAATAAATTAATCGTCAACTATTTTGATTAATAGGTTTGAGTAATTTTTTTTTAATTCTCTGACTCTAGCTGTATAAATGTGAATATGTTCTAATTTCTTCACTCCTCTATGACAGTAAACTGAATATTTTTAGGTGTGAACAAAACAAGACATTTAAGGACGTCATCTTGGGCTTTGGAAAACACTGATCGACATTTTTCACCATTTTTGACATTTTATTGACCAAACAACCAATCAGTTAATTGAGAAATAAAATCGACAGATTAAGTGACAATGAAAATAATGGTTAATCGCAGCCCTTAGAGAGTGCTGAAAAACCTTGCCTTTTTTTTGCTACCATTTGTTGTTAAAGCAAATTCAAATTTGCTGTTACCCAGGAAAATCTTTGAAAAACTGTCCTCATACAATTGATATACTAGTGATTGAATTTACTAAAATCAGCTTGCTTATAAATCCATCAGAAACAAAAACTTTTGATAACACCACTAATAATGACTTTTCAGGAACAAAATGTGTTTTATTAACCACCATAAGGCTCTGTTCAGACACACATTAGCACTGTTTGGAAAAATACAAGCCCTGTTGCTGTAAGACGCTGTTTAACATGCCGTTTAGTAGGTAGTGTAGTTGTGATGAGCAAAGATGTTATCTTTACATAAAATGAATGAAAATGGTAGGTAAATAGAAATTAAATAAATACATAGTCAAGACATAGTAACAACCAATAAAAATTTGAAAGCACAGGCACCAATTTTACATACCTAAAACCAAAACAACAACTGAAACCATAAAGTCCAGCACTGAAAACCTAAACCTTAGCTACAGTTTATCTGGCCAATGCTCAAGAGTTTATCCTTCATTTGATCCTTCCTGTTAATAAATACACACTCAGCTGAACTACAATGTCAGACTCCCTCCATTTTCTGATTGTTTTCTACCAAAGACATGCCTATTAAATGGATTGGACTTTGCAATAATAATCGGATGGGTTTGACACTGGATAAAGATTAAACAGCTGGTAAACCAACTGATGAAAGAGAGCCACGGCAGTAAAGGGCTATGGGGATGGATGCTGGTGCTCACCAGAAGATTAGACAATGAGTGCTGTGGAGAGGAGCGCACCAGCATGGGGATGCCCCGGGCTGGACTTGTGCCAGAGCCACTGCTGCCAGCAAACTGGCCACAGAGCAGTTGACAGAGTGTGAAAACAGGACAGAAAGAAAGAAGACAGAGTTGTTATTTTTTAAGAATGTGATGAAGGACCATACTGGCACAGTTAGAACGTGAGGGTGAGAGTGATTTGAAACAATACACAGTAAAGTGGCCAGAATGTAAAATTCATTCACCAGGACTCACCTCAAAATAATCACTTATTTTCTGCCCTCTCCCTTTTCCTACAAAACAGAACAGGTATAAAAAGTAAGAAAATGTAATAATTTGGTACTATACAATAGCATATACAAATTAAGGAAATCTGAATATATCAGAATTTAAGGAGCGGTTTCTGTTGAAAGTGGAATTTTGGAGCTCTGTCAGTAAGTAGGGTGGACTTACCCTGGCTGTTGCTGTCATAGATGTCTCCTTTTCTTTTCCTGCTTTTCTGGTCATTGGACTTCTTCTCTGGTGTCTGACATGAGCAGAAAAGCAGCACAGCTTAGCTTCAAATTGTACTTTTTTTATTAAGTTTATTTATTTATTAAAATGAAAAATAAATTTAATAGGCAAAATGAAGCCCTGTTACTTAGTTATATGGGTAACCTTGCTAGAAGAAACTTTTGACCATAACGCAATAAGATTAATAGTCGCCTCTTTTTTGTGGTCAGTATTTAGTGTACTGCCTTCAGGTGTTTATGGGGTCACAGGCACATTTCATACATGGAACCTTTGAGTTATGTGTTAAAAGCATGTTAACATAGTCAAGATGTTACACAGCTTTTTGCCAAATGTATGCCTCACCCTCCTCCTGTGTCCACGAGTAAGTAGGAACAGAAAATGCATAAACAGATGAATTACACACACTCACTGTACCCAAATGTTAGAAGCCAACACTGTATACAAAATAAAATACTTAACCACTTGTCCAAATCACAAACAGCACTTACTACAACTACAGGTACCACTGGAAGTCAGGAAGTGCATGCAAGGTCAAATGGCCTGCAGATGAAGGCACAGCCACTTGTCATTTTGATTAATTCTTTCCCCAACCAACCTCCAGTTCCTTGTCACTGAGTGATCCGGCACTGCACAGAGACTGGTTGGATGATTCACTGTTGGCTGAACTCTGGAAAACAGAACACACACACACAAATTAGACCTGATTGATTAGTCATGTGCTACTCTGTCAAGTGGGTCATAGTGAGCAGGACTGGAAATTAGACAGATAAGATATTCTCATGACATATTCTAGTAAAAATGCCATATTCTGTTCTATACAGTGGGGCATGAAAGTTTGGACACCCCAGGTAAAAATTTGTATTAATGTGCATAAAGAAGATGGAAAAAATCTCCAAAAGGCATCAAGTGACAGATTAGACATCCGTGTAATATGTCACAAAAATTTAGATTTTGGGGTGGTGCATGCTATAAACTCTGCAGGGTGCCCAAACTTTTGCAGACGTCATTTTTTTGTTTTCTGTTATTTTGAAAGTGTAAATGTGTAAAAATCTAACTTTTTTGTGACATGTCTTTTGGAGATTTTTCCATCTTTTCTTGGCTTCTTTATGCACATTAATACAAATATTTACCTGGTGTGCCCAAACGTTCGAGCCCCACTGTACTACAATGTGGACAGTGTCCTCATATACACCATACACCAAGTTAAGTGACAACTCAGTGCAGGTTTCCACACATCTTTCCTATGTGACAAATTATACTAATTGGCATTCAATTTTAATATAATCATCTTTATGGCAGTATTTACAATTGCGATACTTCAGATTTTAAGCCCCTGATGTGTGTACATTGTTTTTACTTCCTGTATCTTATTTTTGTAGGAATTTCAGCACATGCATCTAATTGTTATAGCTCCAAAATGACTGTTACTAAGCTAATATGCAAAACTAGGACGCTAAAATGGGCGTATAATATACATCCCCATTAATCTGCAAATCACACTTGGTAGAATCAGTTGGTGTTATGCGTACCATTGATGACCAGCTTCACAGCCTGAAGACACTAAGATGAAACAGCAGGCTAATTGGTGCAGGGGGCTAATGCTTTTAAGACCAGCTGTCATTCTGCTGCTCAAGATAATTTTTTCTCTTAACATGTACAGTACACTACACTACACATGTTCATTGTAATGTCTTAAACATTTACTGTAGTCAGCATACTCACACCCTTATATCATTCACACTTTCATACCACAGTGAGCAGGCCTAACATTTTATTTCAGAACACACTATAGGCCGGAGCAGGAATGATCGCGATTGCTTTCTCAGGGGTTGCCATTTTGTCAAATGCACACCCACACACAGTAATACACAGTTCCACAGCAGGGTTGCAGCAGAGCATGCAGCCTATGCTGTGAACTTCAGCTGGGGTGCCATTTCAGTGTCACTACTCTCCACTTTAACAAAGAGCTGCTGCCCAGCTCCCATGTCAGCCAAGACAGAGCTCGTCTTGTTTTAGCTTTCGCTCAGGGAGACAGGATCATTCCACTGAGGGAACCTCCTGAACACCATCAGTCAATAATGGAAATAGAGAAAACTTCCAAGCTGTCCTAAACTGAAGGACTAACGCAAAAGAGCTGACTGACTATTCATGTTTACATTCACACACAAATAACAATGGGGCTGTGGTATGTTTGCCTGTAGCAAACTGGAAACAACTCTTTTGTATCCATAATCTATTTCAGGAGGGATAAGAAGGAACCCTGATTTCAAATTTTCAACAAAAAACACATTCAAGTCAACTCTTATAATATCTGCACAAACAATCCGTACTTACAACAGCTGATCCTTTTGAGCATCAAAACAACTATATGCTATTAAGAGATGCCAACCTTGGGCACACCAACTCCAGTGAAGCGAGCCTCAAGCAGTTCCTGCCTGCGTGGGTCCAGGCTTATAGCCTGGCTATGAAGTCCTTCCATCATGCCTAGGAAGATGGACACAAACAGTGAATGAAATTGGAATAGCTGGGTAGGGTTATTGTCACACAAAAGAAAAGACCGGTGCACATGAGCAAGCAGAGAGCAGCATATTTGCTACCAATATACCGTTCATATGAATTTTATTTCTGATTGGGGCAGGTGACCTAAGAATCCTGTGGTCTGACCAGCAAAATGTAACATCTTTCAACCTTGCTACCTGGGAGTCTGGGCCTATGTTGGATCAGTATTTTCAACAGCCCACTGTCCAAAGTGAACCAGTGCTAGAAAAAATTTAAAAAAGAACTTCATTCTGTGGAAGAAAACTGACAAAAAAGGTTTTTTTTTTTTTTAAATCCTTCAAAGAATTTAGAAAAAACATTATTTGCTATATATATATATATATATATATATATATATATATATATATATATATATGTTTAGCCAATTGGACCAGCAGTACACAATTACAAAAAGATACAGTGACTGTTTTTATTTATTTGCAATACACAAATTAGCCTACTTCATTTCAATTTTTTGTGTTTATATTTTAGCCCTATATCTTAACCTTTGTCTCAGGTTTATATTTTGCTTTTATTTGTGCAAAAATTATAAAAAACACATACGAACAGAACAGCGTTACATAACATTCATACACTAATCACACAGCTACAAACAGCTTGCTCACCCTCTCTAACCCACACCCCCAATGAACATTGTTAGAGGCGTCTGAGGCATGGGGCTTTCATTGCCAACAACTACTTTTACTACTTCTGTTATTGATTTGTGAACTGCAGTGCACATGACTAATAACTACCTTGAACCTTTAACCACCTTATGCTTTCATCTTCAACCTTATTTAAAACCAGACTATTAGCCAATATCCCTAATTATACATTCACTAGTCTTTCTGCTTATTTATGCTCATTTACTTAGTGTCCTAATCCTATTGTTACTGTATTTTATTGTATTATAATGTATCTGTCTGCTATGACGATTTAATTTCCCTATAGAGATTAATAAAGTAATCTATATGTCTATATCTATTTATCTAGAAACCCTGATGGTAACACTTATAATAACCCTTGTTATATTTAATAAAAGTTTAAAGTTATTTTACTGTTATGTTTTAAACAGTTTATTGTTGCGCGCATCATACCTTTTTATATATTATATTTAGTATTTTTAATGGTTACTAAATGATTTGTAAACCTTTAAATAATCGATTGCAAACCATCATTTACTATTATTCAGATGGTTATTTTAAAGTAGCAACTAATGATTGTACCTTGTAATGGTTAATAATTATCCTGTAATGCATCTATAAAAACATTGTTAGATAGGTAACAATGCACAAATAATCATCTCTTGATCACCAAAAAAATGTATTGGGCCAAATTAATGTCAGTAATTGCTTTATAAACCACTTATTAATTATTAATTAAGTATTATAAGAATTAATCATCCAAATAATGTTTATACCTTACACACATACACATACACATATATATATATATATATATATATATATATAAACTATTTTACATTGCACTAAACTGATGATAAAATAACATAACATTACTAATAATTAATAAACATTATGCATCATAATTTCATTGTTACTGTTTTAACAGTAATATAACCATTAACTCAATTTTAATTAACTATCAATTTATCCTTTATTAATGATAGGTATTAGTGTTAGCACTTTTGAACTCCCTCCTGACCTCTTTAACTGTCTATGTTCCTGACAGGTATCCATTAACCTAGCGATGGATTTATCTGAGAGCACATAAGCGACGTTTCATGGTGATGACAGTGACTCGACAACAACCAAATAAAAATAGGCATTACAGTTTTGCCCAGGCACCCAACGTTAGCTAGTAAATTACGCCCACAATGCTGCAGCGAACATTAGAGACAATCTGTAGCTTCATATCAACTTTCATGACAAAGCCTTAACTTAATTTAGCTAAGTTTACCGATGTTTCAGCTACACTGACGTCATGACAGGTGATGAAAAAATCCGTCAACGTTACTGTTATTGACTAACTAAACTAGCTAGCTAGTTAAACGATACGCCGCCATGCACTGTCAATGTATTATGAACCAATTAACAGTAAAAGTTTGATTAACCTTAATAGCAGCTGTTACGGCTTAATTTACTAAATGACAGCTAGCTAAGGCTACATGGTAGCAAACTAGCAAGCTAACATTAGCTAGCTGCAATAGAAGTCTTACCTGGAGAACCTCTCGCAGTCACCCAGTCCTAGAGAGGATGTTGTCCGTCCATCCGGTGACAGCAGACTCCTTAACAACTCCCACACACATACGTTGTCTGAATTAAGTTATCCATTTAGTCCAAGTTATTTCCAATTCAGGGAAGACATTTGTTAGCTTAGCTAATGCTAGCTAAGGAGAGCAGTGTTGCTGGCTCCTGCCGGTGTCATCCGGACAGGAGGCCCTGATCCTCGGGGTTTCCTCGTCAGTCTTAGTGCCCTTGCACGGGCAACCCTGGAGCTGTCAACACACTGAAGCCTCTTTGCAAGTGTTTAACATTTCTGCTTCACTTGGTCCTTCTATTGTCATTATCGAGCTATGTAACGTTTACATCGGGAGAAGTTCCGCCACCTTATTAGAGTCCATTCTTTAACTGTTAATTACAGATCATTTCATTACCCCCTGTAGCACCACCGCACAGGGCTCCAGGGAGAGCTTTTTGTGATGCTTCCCATGCGCTTGTTTAACAGATAATGAAGCTGCTGGTCAGAACCACCCGAAAACAGACGTGCTAGACGGCAAGGCTGGTACTCCAACGGACAACTGTCCGGGGCCCCAGATCTCCAGGGCCCCCCAAAAGTCCCTGTTTCATTGTGTGGTAGTTTGACCAATTTCAAGTTTGTTCGGGAACTTTCACTAATAGGGTACAACTTTTCAATATGTCCTGCATTATAACGTAATTGTGTTGCCCTGTCTTGCAGCCTAGAATAAGATTGCTTATTATTGTAGTTTTAGTTTTGCAATTTCCCATTTGGAGGAATAAAGTATACCCTACTTCATCTATCTTTAATTGTGCACCTAAATGGTGCATATTCCTTAATAAAGTTGTGTGTGTTATCCAGGTAGCTGCTATTGTCTGTTCTCTGGGTCTTTGTACAATATTTTAAGGAGTGTGCTGTGCCCTATTAACTTGGTGGCAATGCGTGTACAGCTCTCAGTTATTTTACCAACAAGAGTTTTGTTTGTAAATTAAGTCAGGCCAAGTTTAACGCTAACACTTTAAAATAACACACAATACACAAACATCAATGCATTAAGCATCATTAATGCAGAACTTGTGAGTGAGTGCATGAATGAATGCAGTATTAATTCAAGCATTAAACCGTCATTAATCATTAGCTCTGAATTACTTATAATACTTATTACTTGCAAGGCTTTTTGTTTGCTTGGACCCAATGGACCTAATCTGTACATGAGGTATGATTTGTCATTCTGATAGTAGTTCATCTTGCATATTGGACTGGATTAAATTTACCAGAGACCAGGACCAGAGAGCTATACTTACAGTTTAAGTCCAGGAGATGGAAGCAGACTATTGCAGACAAAAAGCCCTACAAACTTAGTTGAGAGTTGGGGAAGCAGCACAATAATATATCAGTCGGATCTAACTATAAATATTTAAACTATTTTCATAATCTGTCTGTCTTTTTAAATTCTTGTAATGTAATGTGAAATTCTGACTAATTTGGTTAATTGGAGAAAAAAAATTGTGCTCTGGTTGTTTTTTGGTGTATTTTCAGCCTGTCTTAGTATATTCCCAGTCTAAAATTAAAAGCACAGCCTATTAAATTAGTCACTCTTCAAAATTATTTAGATTTTATAAAAAAATGTGTATATATATATATATATATATAAATATATATATATATATATATATATATATATATATATACAGATATATATATATATATATATATATATATATATATATATATATATATATATATATATATATACACATTTTTCAGATGTTTTTAATTATACATTTATATAATAAAGCATTCATTTATTTTGAATTATGTTTAAGTCTTGCTGTTGTCCTTTGCATCTCAAAAAATGGACACCTCCTGTGGTTGTAAAGTTCAACTGATAAAGAATTACATAAAATATGACATGTTTGTATTTGTATTTTTACAATAATAA
Source organism: Percina caprodes (assembly GCA_013375575.1). Classification (NCBI taxonomy): domain Eukaryota; kingdom Metazoa; phylum Chordata; class Actinopteri; order Perciformes; family Percidae; genus Percina; species Percina caprodes. Next base: position 6,609,953 of record JABXJD010000010.1, read on the forward strand.
AAACTATACACATTGGAGAAAAGACGTATCTCTCAAAGTCCACACATGAAACGGCACCAGTTTTTGGTAAATTAACAGTTTACTCCAAACCACATCATATCTCCAGCATGGCACTTGACTGAATTAAAGTTTATCTTGCCATAGTTCCACTGAGTACCACAAACAGGAAATCCCAACATTGTGATCAGGAAATTACATTTGATTTGCATTATCTGCCCTTTTGTTCTTCCACTGACTTCAAGGATTGACAGCAATGTCTGTGGGTTATCGGCCAGAATATTGGCAACTGAAAAGAGATTTAAAAAAACCTTTCCAGACGATAGAGGCTGTTAGTATATTGGCAAATAAAATAAAAAGTATATCTTGTACATTGCTGGATAATGTGGGTAGGGGTAGGTACCTAAATGATTTGGGTAAATATGCATAACACAAGTTCTTTGTCAACCACACAAAATCAAAGCAAAATCTAATTTATTAGTGTAGTATAGGTGTTTATGACAAATCCCTGATAACATGTGTCCTCAGAATCATTTCTACATATTTACAAACACAAATAATTATTATTTATTGTCTTGTGACAGTAGAGGCCTGCACATGATTCGGTGCCTTCCCAAAAAGGACAGTAAACGTCCATTATTCTTCATCCTTGTTCAGTTCAGTAGCATCAGTCTTTTCCTCTATATGTAATGTTCGTGAAGGTAGATGTGGCTCCTTTGTAGAGAGGATTGTGTCCCTGATAGTCCAATACACATAAAGAGACATATGTTAAGGTGAGTTTCACAAACACAAAATAAATTAGAGATGCTATCTATATATACATATAGATAGCATCTTTAATATATTTTATTTATATATTATATATATATATATATATATATATATATATATATATATATATATATATATATATATATATATATATTAGACACATAAAATAGACACAAATTAAATTAACTTAAATGTATGAAATGTGTTCAATCAGTGAGCATATTAAAACAACTGTGATTCTTTGTGGTATCAGGGCTACAGCATGGTATTTGGGTGTGTTTTTGAGGCCACAAAGAGACCTATTACCAGTTAAGGCTAATTAGTGTTAGATAATTTAAACCCAGCCCTTCCGTTGACTGCCTTTTGTTTAGCTGGGAGTAACAGCATGCCACAAAAATAATAAAAAACATCTTCAGAAAACGAGTGCAAGAGAGCGTGTGTGGCCTTTAGTGTGTGAGTGTGTGAAGGTGCATGCATGATTGTGTATGTTTGCCATGCCATGTTTTAAAAATGAGACCAAAACAAGGGAGGTTTGTGGCATTTAAGTCTGAATGAACATAGACTGTACCTTGATTCCTATCTTGTTGAGCAAACAGCTCAACACATCATTTACACACAAATGCTGCTTGGCTAAATTCACTGACCGTGTCCCACTTGGCATGAGCGCGTTCTTCCTCAAATTTGGCAAACTCCCGTCTGTCGTGAATAGTGACCAGAAGTTTCCAGATAAGCAGAGCCGCCAAGCCAAGGAATAAGATGGCTCCTGCCACCGACAGAAGCACCACTAAAATGTCTGGACCCTTGGGACAGTCTGGATGGAAGGAGGAAGAGATACAGGTATGAGCAAAGTGGACACACAGATGACGACAAGCCAGGCCAGAAGAAGTCTGATTTCATAATGTTTCCTCTCTGTCTCCACATGGATTTGATCTAACTGCATCTCACTCTTCTGCTAAATGCTACAACTTTTCAGATTGTTTCAGAAGTGTGCTTATGAATTCCTGAGAATGGTCACAGTGACACCTGTCATGCCGGTAGGCATATGGAACAAACGACATTGGTGTGTGTGTTTCTTCTAGCATTCTTAGATCTATGAAGTGATGCAAAAGAACAGAGGCAGCATAGCAGTAGTGAGCAGAAGGCAATGGGACTTTTAAATACCAAAGAGCAGAGAGGAGGATGGGCTGAAGTGGAAAATAGTAACCGTGCACAGCCAGCCCACAAATCTCCCTCCCCTCATTGTGGTCTGGCAAAACTCAATATGAATTTAATTCGCAGAGTTTCAAGAAGGCTGTACAATAGATGACTGACAGTACTCACATTAACATGAAGCCTTGCTACACCAGACAGGAATAAGAAATTACTTGAATCATTCTTCATTTTATCTCTACATCTAGTTTGAATAGTTGTTGGTAATCTCAACACTCTCATTAGTTCACTGATTGGTATAAATCCTAGTTTCCAGGCTTAACTGATTCTCAACCGATGATTTCTGAACTGAAATATTGTCACAAAAACCTAGACAGGGACATTAGGTTGGCTTGTGAGGCTAGGAGAATAAAGGTCAAGGTTATAATGGTCCTTTAAAGGCCCTGAAAATGTATTTTCTCATTCAGCATGTTACCACAAGCAATTTGGATATTTTTTTCTGGTTTGAAATGGGCGGGACTCAGTTGTCACACAGAATTTATCAATACTTGAATCAAAATGGGATGACATGATGTTTGCTAATGCTAAACTACTGTCAATCAGATCTGATTGATTTGACTCACACAGTCCTAAAGAAGCAAATTAACAGAGCATTAGGCTCTTCATAAATAAAACCTCATGAACTGCAATGACAAGCTGTAAACAGATGACTCACATTTACTGTATGTTGATATTGCAAACTTGTTAGCAACAGTTCCCATTTGGCTTCATTTGGAGTTGTCTTTTGTGCCACTTGATGAATGTGAGTCCAATATTTACTCTCCCTTTAGCTCTGTTTCTGGAACCCAATTACTCTTGTGGGAAAACTCGAGCTCTTTAGCCACTTAACTATCTGCTCCAATATGTTCACCAGCTAGTTGCTAACTTTGCCCGTCTGCTGTTTGATGCAGGGTGGCCTACAATGTTTTTTCCCCCCACATAGCTACCTACAGCGAGAGTGAGCCAAAACAGTTAAGTTGTGGGCTGGAAAACCAAAACAATTAGCTGACACTTGCTATTAAGCTCTGTAGAGCTGAGATAATTCTGGGTGATAAGGTAAGGTAAAGGTACTTTATTGTCACATATTTATAGCAAAATTCATTCTCTGCATTTAACCCATCACTCAAGGGAACAACTCCAGATCTGAGCCAGTGCCTTGATCAAGGGCACTGACTGGAGAACCTAATAAATGTTTTTGATGGTGGGGAAACCAGAGCACCCAGAGAGGACCCACGCAAACATGGGGAGAACATACAAACTGCACACAGAAAGGTCTGGAACGACCTGGATTCAAACCCAGAACCTTCTTGCTGTAAGGCCACAGTGCTAACCATTGGGCCACCATGCTGCGTAATTCTCTGTGGGTTCATCACTACAAGTGACTGCTTTCACATACAACGTAGTCTTCCAATCCATTGTTAATATTAAAGATATTCATCATAGCATAATTTTGATTGTTGCATATTTAGTAATGAATATTCATCTTAGAGTTATTTGTTATTTGTTATGTGTGTTAAAGGTCACAGAAAGCATGAACTGAAGTCTGGCAACAATTCAGTTTCCTCATTGTTGGCAAAAATGTCTTACCTTTACACTTCTAGCCACCAGTGATAAGAGCCATCTGGTCCATATGTGAGTGTACTTGTTTTTTACCATGCTGTGTCTGTATATCTAACCATTAGTCTGTGTGTGAACCCTATAGCACATATGTATGTGCATAGTAGTGCTGGGTAACGTTGTGGGGCAACCAGGGTGAACTTTTACAGCGGACATCAAAGCTTCACTCCTCTTCCTCTCTCCTCATTGTTAGTTTCCTCTATTTCCTGCTCTCAACTGGCCCTTTTGATCCCTATAGCCGCCTACATTATGGCTTGTATACAAATCAAGTCAGGATAGTTCTACAAGATTATATCTGTAATTATATCTGTTATTAACTTCTTCTAAATTATAAAAATGCTTAATCAACTTTAAAGGGTGTCTGTTTCCCATCTTCCCCTTCTCTCTCCTCCTCCTGTGTAACACAGCTTTATATTTCCTTTAAAAAAAGTTTTCTATCCCTTTCTTTTGCTTACTTAGTCTCCTCTCTCTCCCTCTCATGCTTTTCTCTGGAGGATATGTAGAGTCAGCGGGTTCCAATAGGAGCTGGGCGGCTGTTTACGACCCTCTTTGACACAGCGGGGTGCACTGTGTTCAAGGCACATTTTGGTGTACTTCTCTGCTACCCAGTTGTGCCTAAATTAAACACACACATTCATTAAAGGCAGACCCAGGGGCAGACTTTCTCTGTGGGCACTGGTGGTCATTAAAGGCTGTTTTACCACCCTACACTCTTTCTATTTGGCCACTTAACAAGCAGATGAAGGGCATGTGGCAGGGAAGTGACAACTTGTACTTGGATGAACAAAAAACCCACTGATTTCCCAAGGTAAGGAAGTTGATGACACATTTGTAGTTGTAAATGTCATCCTTGTTATCTGTTCAGTAATTTAATTCACTGATGAACAGTGAATCATGTTATTGTGGCTTCCCTCATCTCTTTCCACATACAATCTTAATCATATTTATAATTTTACTGTCCTTAAAGCAGTATTATTTGTTGACCATTTGGGGGGCAGCGAACATCCTGCCACATTATATTTGTATAAAATAGTTCCAGCTAATGTGTTAGCAAACAATTGCCTGATTACACATACAGCGGACACGGAGCTGCATTAGCATTAATTTGGAGTTTCTAGCTACCAAACAAATGGTTCAATATTTGCTAATTTTACTGTAGCTCTTAGTTTGGTCTTCACCAACTCTTGAGGGCAAAGACTCTTTGTCTGCTGAATGCTCCACTATGTTCACCAGCTATTGCTACCTTTGTCTGTTGGCCATTTGGGGTTGTTCAAGTAGTCTACAGTGGGTTGATCAGAGCTTTTTGGTGCTTATTTTCTGTGGGTTAGTCACAAGGAAAAACTACTCTGACATTACACTAAGTTATTTGATCTGTTATTTTTTTAGGTCAGGTATGCATGTAGGATGTTTTTCTCTTACCTGGCTCTTTGACAACAAACAAGATGGACTTTCCGCTGGCATCCTCATAGTACTGGAAACGCTCCACACAATCATCTTCATCTTTGTAAGTGCAGTTCACAGCATTTGTATCATGGAGCACTGCATGAAACATTAAGACAAAATGGTTAATCTGGTTAGTCAAAACAAAAAAAGAGTTTTGTAATTCTATAAAAGCTTGTCTTGAATTCCAGGGGGAACTAAACTTTATAAACACTTTTTTGGGAATTCACACATTTTTTATTCACATTATCATTTCAGAGGAAGTTTTAGGTAAAGACCATTCACATTCGAATAAGGCACCATATTATGGGTTTAGAAGTTGTAACAAATAGGTGTATCAATAGTTAATAAATAATTCACTTCATAGATCAGTTAAAACACCTCTCTGAGTGGTGTTCATCATCCTCCAGCATGATGATGTTTATTTTGACATTTTCGCAAAAGATTAGGTGGATATTGCTACGTAACTGACATTACTGAGTCAGTTCGTTGACTTTTTGAATTCTCTTCTCGTACTTCTGTTAGGCTATGCATTAACATTAAGCATTATTCCATAATTGCCACAGTTGCTGCTGTTCTGCAACAGTCAGTGAATTATTATTATCAGAAAGGTCCCTTCAATAAATTATTACTTACTTCTCACCTTTTGGCAAAGGTTTTCAGAGCATCTGGACCTTAAGCCATTTATTATTGACTTAATGTAATAACTTATGTCCCTTATGAAAAATGTAAAATTGTTTGTAATAATTAAACGTGATTGCTTATTGCGATGGTTTACCACATTTTACAACCACAAATTTACCTTATTACTATTCAAGAAGAATCAAAGAGCCAAAAATATTTTTGGCAAACTGGCAACCCAAAACGTCTCATCAATGACTTCTCATGAATCTATGAATTAATTAATAATGCAATTAGTATTGGTCAGTTATGTGTCTTACCTATTTCATCCACAAGTATAATCTCATCCTTGCATATTCGAGAGCAGCTGTTGTCCTCAAACAGCTTTCCCCTCTTGAAATGCTTACACTCCACACACTCCCTTTTAAAAGAAAAACATACATAAGCCCATCAACTAATTTCCAATAGCTTTCAGGACACCGTATATGACAACTCAGTTTGCAGACTCACTTCTTCATAGTGCAGGCATCAGGGCAGGTGGGGCACTTGTCACATGTGGCTCCGTAGGCCCCAGGCTGGGTGCACTCACAGGCCCCACACACACATTGGCCCCTCCCGCTGCATAACAAGCCCAAGTTGGACATGCAGGTGTCAGTACGTCTGGAGCAGTTACAGTTCTCACCCTGCCAGTCTGGTGCGCACTGGCAGAAACCACAGTTACAGACGCCATGGCCTAGAAGGGAAGAAAGGAAAAGACTTTAACATTGTTTATTGGTATAACTTCCATTTCAACACATATGGAGTAAAATAGCAAAAGAGGAAGCGATTGAACAATCAAGGAGAGAAGGACAATGTGACCAAGTAAAATTCTGTGAGAAAACGAGGGTGTGGTTGGAGTTAGGAAAGATGAAGGAAAAAGGCAGGAGTAACCACTGCTTGACATGATTGTAATTTTAGTTGAAGAGCATCATTTGTTTAAAACTATTTTGTCATTTGTTTGCCAGGCTAATATGAACTCCATGTATGGCTTTGTAATCCCATAAAATAGAAATATTATGCACCATTTATTTATACACATTCTATCAAAATTCTGCCATTGGAAATTTATTATGGACATTTCATAGTAAAGACATTTCGTAGCTCTATAAGTCTGGAGCTCCTGAACACTGGAAGGCAGAAGTTGTAAGTCATATTGTTGCAACTGTTTAAGGCCGAAAACACATTTCATTGTGTGCCTGTGGTGTCTGGAAGGCTTTTAATTTTGGCTGCATGTGTGTTTGTGTGTGTGTGTGTGTGTGTGTGTGTGTGTGTGTGTGTGTGTGTGTGTGTGTGCGTGCGTGCGTGAGGGAATTTCTGTGCATTGGTTTGTTGTTTTTCCATGTATCTGTGTGATGTGTGCGTGCAAGAGAGTGACAATGCAGAAAACATTGTGGCCATGCAGAAAACATTGTGGCCTATCATTGCAAAACAATCCTCAGATAAACAATGAGATAGGAAGCTGCTTGGAACCGTCTGACTCAATAAAGGATGATCCATAAGAAAACTGCCATTACCACTTGACCACATGACGGCTGGCTTTTAATTAGACCATTCAGTGTGGGGAAGAACAAAGACTATGGTGCTCGTACTGAAAAAGGTATTTCAAGACAACAGCAGACCATGTAGTACACACAGAACATTTCCAGTTCTCTCTGACTTGGCCCTTTTCTGACCAAACATGGGTTTATTTTTAGCCTTATTACAACACACCAGCCAATGAGTAAGCAGAAAGGTATTTTCATGTTAATCTATGGGCTTTTGGGAATAGAGCAAAAACATTTATGTCGGAGAGCAGCGGGGGGGGCGGGGGGGGGGGGGATTGAGTGATATACGAGATCTGATGATGTCATAAAGCCTGAGGCAGTCTGTGCCAAAACGTATGCAGTTAACAATGCTCAAATAAAATATCCCTTGACCAATCTCAATACCAGTTCATGTGTTTTACCTACTCATATGTTACTAATAGGAAGTGCTTGAATGGAAAAGAGCACTTGTGAGAGAAGCCTGTACATTGTGACTCCATGATCCTTATTCTTTTTGTCCTTTAATTCCTTTTTTTTGTGTCTACTGTCTTCCTCTGCCATTTTAATCCTGCCAACTTTACAATAATAGTTAGTTCGACATTTGGGTAAAAAACACATTTCTATTTCGAAAATAAGATTAGAAGACCAATACCACTGTCATGGCTGTCCATTTTGTATGGAGCTAAAGTCAGAAGGTGATATCCTAGCTAGCATTAAGACTGGAAGTGGGGGGGGGAAGCTAGTCAAAATTGATTGATAACAATAACTCTTTTGCTTGTACAGTACTGTAACTATAAATTGTAAGCAGCTGGTTAACTTAACTTAGCTTAGCATTAAGACTGTAAAAAGAAGAAAAACTGCTAGTTGGGCTCTGTACTACAAGTAACAAAATCCGCTTACCAGCACCTCTAAAGCTCACTAACTAACATGTTATAAAACTTGTTTGTCTATACAGCCAGAGCTGTTTCCTGCTTCCTGTTTCCAGTCTTTGTGCTAAGATTAGCTAACCGACTGCTCCCAGAATCATCATCTTTAACTGACAGACACGTGCGTAAATCTTCTCATCTTACTCTCAATAAGAAATCAAAAAAGCACATTTACCAAAATGTTGGACTATCCCTGAGTGATGAACCCGACTTCCTATATTTCAATATACTGTACCTATATTATTGGTGGAATTATTTGCAATAAACAGATAACCTCTAACTGTCAGTAATGAAAACAAATGAACTACTATTAGAAAAAGACGGACAGCGTTGTTACGTATGGTCTAACGCCTACTTTGAAAAGTCACTCATAAGATCTCAATCTCAGGGTAACATCATGTCTTATGACTTGATGACATATTGTCTCTTTTTAAAAATGAGGAGAAGGCTCATGAGGCATTGAGTTAAAGCTCTTAACAATGACCAAACACAAACTCATTCCAACTGTTTAAAAATCTCAACCGCAACAGAAGAAACTTTCAGAAAAGTGAGAGTGCCCTCTGACCGGAGAGAGCTACCGTTATACTTGAAAAAGATTCCTTTGTGCATGAATCTTGTTGAACTCTGTGATACAAAAGCTTGGCCTGGCTGACAAAAACATACAACCTGAGCTTACACTCACACACGGTGCACACACCACGCCTATGTTTATTGTGAATGGAACCCATGTCCTGGACAGAAGGGAGAGTTGCTATTGTGTGTAATTCTTCCCAGATGAGGTGGGTGGCAAGTCATGTGGTAAAGGGGGACTGCAAACCCCGATGGCAAAGGTACACACATTCTGTAAAACTCTACCACAGACACTCAAGATTTTCATGACAGTCAGTGGGCTATTTTTTGCCTTCTTCACCTTTCAATTGTACCAATATGGCATGCTGCGTAATAGTTTTTGGGGAAACACGTTTTCGTTCAAAGAGCCAGATGAGAAGATCAATATCACCATCCCACTCATGTCTGTGTGTTAAATATATTAATATACAACAGGCCATGGTTAGCTTAGCTTACCTTATTTTAGCATAAAAAAATGGAACTGGGGAAACAGTTTTGTGTGGAACTACCACAAAGCATCTACACCTGGCCAAAACATAGACCGGCACATAACCTCCCCTAAAAAAACATTTGTTTTTTTTATGTGGATTAAATAAACAATATATGGTGTGTTAATTAGTGAGTTTAAGTGGTGTTGATAGGCAGATTTTGTTACCTTTGGACACAGCCAGGCTAGCCCTTTAACCCCTTAATGTTAGCTAACTGGCTGAAGGATACAAAGAAAAACATTTCCCAAAGTGTTGCACTATTCCTTTAAAAAGTCAATTTCATCACACGTTTTGCATAAAATCAGATTAATTAATAATGAAAACAATCATTAGTTGCAGCCCTATAGTTGTTGATTAGATTTCTGTCAAATGACTAATTATGTAATAGTTTCAACCCTATCAGCTCAAGATGCTCAGGTAAATGAATTACAAAAGAAGAAGCTCATAAGATCTTACCTGAGCACAGTTCCCCTTTGTAGCGCAGGCAGTTAAAGTCATCACATTCACACAGCTTTCCCCAGACTTTTCCGAAGTCACTGCTGTGGCACACACACTGGCCACACACACAGTCTCCACGGCCGCTGCAGATGGCTGACTGAGGTCCGCCAGTGCCTGCAGGTCCGCTGCAGCGGTCCTGCTCTGTGGGGTTATAGTCACCCTCTGCACACTCGCAGTGCGGCCCTAAGCGACCCGGGTGACACAGGCAAATGCCACACTCATATGTGCCGTTGCCTTGGTTACATTTGGGGCTATTGGGAAGGGCCTTGTTCTGGCACTTGCAGTCACACTCGAAATTGACAGTGATGGAGAGGGAGTCCTTGAAGCCCACAGGCTTAATGATGAAGGTTTTCTTCTTCTGTTTGGGGCAACCTCGAGCTCTGGCCTCCACACTGAAAGAAACCTGGATGAGAAGAGGGAATTGAAATTGTAACATGTCAATTTCGAGGGGGAAAATAAGTTTTTGTTCAAACATGTTTTGAGCCTTGTCTTTTTTTAAATTTCTTTTTTTATGGCAAAAAGATTCTGCAACCACATTTTGGGAAACCGATCATGCTGTATCACCCTGGTGTAGATTACATAACATGTAACAGCACTTTAATGGTTCAGTTAATGTTTATTTAATAGCCTCACGCTGAAATTGTGAGCATTGTTAGTGGAAACAGCACAAAGACCTGACACAGGGAATGCCTCCATATGTATTCAGTCAAAGTAATTGTTCATTCAGCGCTGCATCCAAATCTGGTAAATGTCCAAAAGTAGGCAGTTACAACATCTGGAGAGACAGCCATATATGGCGAAAACAAGAGGGGTTGAGGCAGAGAGAAAGAAATGTGTGGAGGCCAAAAAATGTCACCTGAAGTAAAGAGAGAACAAGGAAAGAGCCAAAGAAGCTGTGATAAAGAAAAATGCAACAACAAAAACGAACGAAGAGAACTGTTTAAGCAGACAGTTTCTTTTAAATGGAGTTGGCAAAAGCAGAATGGAAAGAAAAGAAAACATCAACTAAAAAAGACAAACTCAGAGACAGTGCTGAATGATGCACTTTTTAATCATCGGTTCTTTGACACCACAAGGAACTGGGGGAATTCTGACTTTAAAGACATGTAGATAGCAGCCAGAGAGGAAATGGAAAGAGACCAAAAAGAAGGTGAAAATAGTATATGGAACTAACTAATTTGTTGTATTTGCAACCGGTATGATTATGGCCACTCGAGATAGGACATGTTGGTTGGGGGTGAAAAGTTGGCACAAGAGTCAATAATATAGTTACTTACTGTGTAAATGCCTATTTAGCCTATTGCAGCATTACAACTAATTTTTCTTAAAACAAGCACTGCATCTGCTTAATGGGATGCAAATTTTTGCACCTATTTTCTTATACAAACCATTTTTTTAGGGAATTTTACAAAATTAAATTTAATTTTCTTTCCCCTTGTGCATTAATCTGTCATATCCAGTTGCAGAATGTTGACATAATTTATAGAAATATTGTAACAACAGACACAACTGTCTGGTGACTGGCTTGGGGTCCTTGGACAAATATAATAGATGATAAATGATAATTTCTTTAAAATATTTTATATCTTTTTTCAAAGAAACCATCCATGAAGGTAAAATAAATCAGTAATAATAAATAAACAGTTTATGACTTATTTCCACAGTGACGCCATAACCTGTGATGAGGGGTCAAAAGTAGACATTACTTCATTTTAAGGGGTCAACAGACAAAGAAAAAGTGGACATGGACTGACCGTGTCTCCTATCTTGAGCCCAGAGCAGGATTTGAGGCCAGGGATAAGCTCTCCATTCAGACATGTGGCGTTGAAGGACAGAGACAGCTCCTCCGGGACACCTTGAAGCTCCAGCTCCACCTTGGAACGGATTTTCTGGCAACCACATTGAAAGAAAACAGCAGGAAAACATACACGTGAAAGGATGAGTATATAGACTTGTTCCATTAAACAAACTCCATGTTAGTTTTTAAATTAGGTTGTGCCAAGCCAACTCCCATGCTCAGTAAAACCATATCTGATCTGTTACATTGCTGACTATTATGGAAAATAATGCTTTTTTTTTACAATCCAATAAAAATCATTGCTGTCTTCCAATCTGTGTGAATAACGTATTTTCCTGCTCTAATTAAATGCAAAACTTTACATTAATTTGGATGTACAGTGCACACATTGACACACAAGCTTGTATGTACATCGATAAACACGTCACAAAGTCACAGCCAGCTAAAGAAAGCTAAAATTATTATTTCAGCTAATTCACCTGTTCTCTGTATAATAAACCAAATAAAACATGAACAATGAAACAGAGCCAACAGGAGTCTCACACATTTGGTCAGCTTCACTCATTGGCCACTATGGAACTTCTACCAAAACTTTGGCCTGACTGTGTGTGTGACTCAGACACTGTGGGTGTGTGTCAGCAAACACATTATCCTCTGAAACACCGTCTAGTCTAAAGCTGGTGTGTGTGTGTCTTGCAAGACTTACAGCGTAGGCCTTCAGTATGAGCTGAATAACATTGCCCGAGTCATTGGACAGCGTTCCTACTGTGGTGCCAGGAATCAGCTCACTGTAGTTCTACAAGACAGAATGACAGAGAGAGTGGAAGACTGTTGTCATCCTACATATAGTCAGGAAACTAATTATAATAACTAATGACGATAGTTGTGAGAGTTGCACCAAATCTGTACTCTCATATCGCCCACAAATGGTTGTGTGAAAACACCCATAAAAAGCAGAAGTGTATGACACTCCAACCTCACACCATCCCAATTTCGTTACATTCTTGACCTGTTTTCCTGTATGAACAATAAGAGTTTCCCTTTAACAGTTAGTTGCAACAGTGTTTCCAGTTTTGGGAAAACTGAGTATGTATCTTGCTGTGTCTGAACAGTGTATAATAGTGATTCATTTTGAGTTTCCATTCTTCCAAAGCAGGATCCAAGAATCTCAGTCTAAAACCAGTGAGGTTTGAGGGACATTAGCTACAGTGTATTCAAGATGAGATGATTACCGAGTGGGATTTGTCATCCTCTCAGTTTCAGTTTGAAAAACAATGCTTAATTGACGTTTTGAACAGAACTTGAACAGAGGAAAATGCTGGATGTGCTGAGTGTGAACTGCAGAGCTCCTGACCTGGTACAGAGGAACCACAGGATTGGTGACAGCAAAGATGAGATTAATGTTGTTCTCCGACATCTTCTCTGTGATCAGAGCTAGAGATGGGTAATCCTATGAGGCCCAACCAGACGGTGTGGTTAGCACATGCGAACATGAACACTGACATGTTTCTTTTAATACACTTATTTAAACACTTTTATTGTTTCTTTATCATACTGTTTCTGTTTACTGTCTGCACACCAAATGCACACTAAATATATACTAACCATGGTGGTAGACATGCTGTACATTTTGTCAGAGTTGAGGTGGCACTGCCCATCGTTGGGCTGCACAATTCCAGCCAGACGACCATCAAGAGCCACGTGAGTCTTAGCGTCCGAGGTGAAGATCAGAAGGTGGGATGCACCAGGGCGCCAACCAATCTGCTCCTATTTCCCATCAAACCATGTAACAATTCAGCTTTTAAATGAGGGAATACACTTTTAGTGAACCCTCATCTAAAGCACCAAAGCTCTTTCTGATTAACTTTTAATTGTATCATCTAATTCTTCTCTTGGAAATCCCGAAATGTTTGTACAAGTGTGACAGAAGTGACAAAGACTGTAAAACAAAGTCACGAGACAGTGAGTGTCCCCACCTTGCACACAGCAGCCTGGATGATGGCATCAAAGCCTCCCTCCGGGGCATCGCGGTTCCTGGACACCATCTGCTTCTTCACTTCTTCTGTGAAGCGGCCCACCTCCTCCGTCAGGGACAGAACATGTTTGTAGCCAAACTGGGGCAGACAGGTGGTGTTAATGCTGTCAATGAAAGAGCGATCAACTGATCAGGGTTCAGCTTCTTCATTTATCATGGTAATCCATTCAATAGTTGTCTGGACCAAAGCGGTGGATGGACCAGCAGACCAACATTGCCATCCCTATAGAGTTTAGAGGAATTTCTCCTGTTCATCAGTATATTGTTATGTTCAAAAAGCTGTTAGTTTCCTAAAGATTAACATTTGGTTAGAATGGCTCTCCTGCAGTGCCAGAGAACCCCTCTTTCTCTCTGTATTGTACACTACTGGATAGTAATTCTCCACTTGTCTTATCTTTTATCCAAACATTCCTGGAGGCTGGAGCTCGGCAGACTGTGTGTATAGCAGGAAAGTTAATGACCCCAAGAGACCTTAAACCACCAAATCAACCTTGGGTGGGGTTATGACAGTTTGCATTGTCGGGGAGATTACCTGCGGGTGATTCAGAGCTGACCAAGCAACTGCAAACCTTTAACAAGTGCTGTAACTCTGAGCCCGATGCATTTTTACTGTGCAACGCTATGTTTAAAGGTGTCTTCACAAAATGACATCATCTGCATAATGAAGCTACTTCCCACATGCAGACATAAACAACCACTGAAATCAACACCAGTGGCTACTTATTAGGAATGTAAAACGAAACGACGATGTAAAAAGAAACTTTCCATTACATAGAGATCTGGATTCAGTTTAGGTACTTTTGTACAGACAAGGACACTTAAGGAGGACCACTGTGTTGTCCAAGATGGTTGAATAATACACTGTTGATGAAATCATTTAAAGAGGACAGCATAACATCAATCCACAAGGGTGCAAATACTGTAAGAAGTACTTTTTAAACATGTATTTTACCTATAGCAGGGGTTCTTAACAGCTTCTTTGGGGGAGATGTACATGTAGGGCGAGAGCGGCTTGTCCACAAAAGCCCCAAAGCCCATGCGGAGGTTGCTGGTGGTGCGGTTCATGGCCTCAGCCAGGCCTTTGCCCAGCGTCCTCAGGCGAAAGAGGTCATCGTTCATGGAGTAGGAGAGATCCATGAGGTAGTAGAGATCCACAGGGTAGTCCTCTACCTGACGCACTTTCACTGTAAAACGCTTAGCATCATCTGGTAAGTGTGATACAGAAACACCATTTTTTTTTTAAAATAGATTTGCAAGATGTTATTGATAACTTCTGCTGTAACGGTTGTATGTAACTCCCCACTACATCAAAGCAAAATCTCTCTCCTTCTTTCTCCTTTAGTATATTAGACACTTCATCACTGTTGTAAAAAAAAAAATACAAACAGATGGTAAACTCTACCTGGCCTCAGGGTGATGTGTAGTTTCTGAGGATTTATCTGGGTGACGTCTTGTGTGGCCCCTGCGGCCTTGTTGCTGAGGGGCCGGTCCTCGATCACTTGCAGTTTGCTGGTTGGAGACTCCAGAGCTGATAGAGCACAGCCTGCTGCCACCAGATTACCCTTCAAATCACAGCGAGAAGAACTGGCAACCCCCTGGCCAAAGTCCTGGCAGAAGTGGCATTTTTACATTGTATACAGAAAAGCAGTTTCCAGCAACCTCCTCACTGGTTTGGAAGTAAATTAATGTGTTAAAAATGTAATCAAATAATCGTTTACTTAAAGAATCCCCCTCTGTAGTAAAGTTGTGTTCAGAGAGAAGGGTATAATGGATTCATATGAAGGCTAAACTTCAAATGGTCCAACATTATGTTTCTATTAAAAACTCCTGTGTGAATCCATATTTAGTGAATAAAGAAGCACTCCAACATCTCTCCACGAAACTCTGGACTTAGAGGCAAATTCTACCTTAAATTAAAATATCCATCCCAGCTGAACACCATCTGATACTTCAACCAGTGCTTCTGAACATGAAGAAGTCTCAGCTATAAACCAGAGTATTCAGGTTGAAGTTGAGTAGGTTGAGTAAGTTGACCGTATTAAATCATTCCGCTCATTAGTTTGAACCAGAAAATATGACTACATCCACATGCAGTCACACAAGTTTAGTCACTGTGTCAAGTTCCAAGAATCTTATAAGAAAAAAGAAAAAAAAACAGAGTTCAGATAGCACAAGGTGTTTAGAGATGATTTGACTTCAAAAAGGCATTATTTCATCTGAACCTATTTGAAGTTCTCCATATAAAAAGAAATCTTGTCAACCAGATTAAATGACTGATGAGGAGATCTGACTGTACCACCCTGCACCAGCCCGGCTGGCAGAAAGCCTGTTCCCTGAATGAAGTGAAGTGAAAAAGGAACCCACCTCCTGGAAGCACCATGCACAGCTGGGGTGCACAGCCAGACATTGCTTGCATGTACTGGCTCCTCTGGAGGTGCAGACATTTGAACCTGTAACCAAAAGCTAAGTTATTTTTTTTTCAAAATGTACAGCAATTATTTGATTATAATGTTAACTTTATATGGGGGTTATTATCTGCTGCACCTAGTATTGCACCACGTATTACCATGTCTATTAATAAACCAATAATAATTATGGGGAACTTGACTTTTGGATGTGGCATCAGAATTTTTGTATATTTCGCAGTGAAAAGATTAAGAGAGTTTGTTTAATGAAATTAGATCAATAAACCTGCATCTGATAACATTTTGGCACAATGAAACCTATTAGAGACGTTTTGTTTTCAGATGTTGGATATATGATTAAAACTATTTATTCTACACACATGATGTATCCTGTTGCATTCTTTCACTGTCATAACTTTATAAATTATTCCTCAAATGCAGTAAAAACAAAACAACAAAAAACAGCACTGACACCTTAAAGTGGACATGTTACCAGGGCTGGGATATTCTTCTAACTCTTAGTAGAGCTGAAAACGTGTCTCATGTGTCTTCTCCCTGTAACATTTTCTTGGCTACACGGGCAAAAACATGAAAACGACAGCAGCAGAGCAGAAAATGAAAACGTACCGTAAACGACTGTAATTCCAGTGATAATTAAAACACACATCCATAATAGCCTTTGCGCCGGGAGAGCACCCATCCTGGTGCGGGCTCTCTGTAAGGACGGAGCCTGCCAACAAGCTCTGCTGGAAGTGCAAGCAGAGATCGGAGAACGAGAAAAAACTTTTTACATCAACAAGCGACACAACTCCAAATCGAGTCAAATGTGGTCACGCCACCCCCTCCCTTACTCCCGCATCCATAGCTCTCATCATACAATTAAATGTAGTGGGCGGGAAAAGCGCAGCATCCAAAAGCTGTGAGTTAGAGGGGCTTTTATTTTGGTAGAGGGCAGGTCTGCAGCATCAAACATGCGACATATTATACCAGCTGGAATGTGGTTTTTCACTCAGGTATCTGTTTCTTTTACTATAGGCGAGTGTAATATTCAAATATCATGAATATGTGAACATTCATTTTGATTTTGGAAAAACTGAATGTAAGTGTTATTTCTCAGTGTAATTGTTTTTTATGTTTAATTGGCTGAACCACTGCATTGAGATGTGTTACTGTGCTATGCAAATAAGAGATAAGCTTAATATAAAGTAAGCTGTAATGAAGTCTACATGAGCTTTGCATTAGCATAGCCTACACTGCCCACTAGTGAACATAAGCTGTAAGGACGAGTTTCAGCCCTTGGTTGATCTGAACCATAGACTGTAAATATAAGCAATCATATTTACACTACAGTCTATGGTCTGCAGGATTTACTAGAAAAAAAATGTCTCTTTTCTTTTGATAATTCCAAAAATGAAACAGGGCCTAATAATAGCCTCATATTTAAATATTTGTACCAACAAATAAGGCGTTTCTCATTCTCTCTGCTGGCCAAATCCTGACAGTATTTCTCTTATTCCACAGGCTGTAAATGGCTCTGGAGCCACGTTGACTTAAATAAAGATTGATTATATAGCCTCAAGCCAATGTATCAGAGTGGCCAATGCCAATTTTTCTATTGGCTATTTTTACATTCACAATTTAATGATTACAGATGGTCATTACTGATGGTCACCTCTTTACTACAGAGGAAAGGCACATCTGATTTACGCACACAATTCTGGTGACATGCTGAGCCCTTAAACTAAGGTAAAAAGTTGTGTACTAGGTAATTTTTCCTTTAACTGAGTTAGTCAAATTCACAATGGCTGGACAATTTATATATATGGGAAAATGGCTAAATAAGTAAATTACTGTCAATGGCTGTAGTACCATTTACATCCACCAGATGTCATTATCTTACAACATGTGGCTTACAGCCTTCAAAAGCATGTGAAAGATGCTGGTTGTGGTTCTCAAAAAGCTTTTAATTCAACTCTTCTAAGTTTTATTTCCCTTGCACATATTTTAATCTTTCAGACTTGTGGTCTTTGTTATGGATGATTATGTACACTGTCTGGTGCATGAGGCTGCTGCAGGAGAAAATACATGTAAAAGGGATTGTTATCAAGTAGTGAGGAAACACGTGTTTATTGATTTCAACAATTCAGGGCCAGTGACAAGGAAGATAATTTTTTCTATTTAGGTGAAGGGTGAAGGATGTTTTGGGACAGTTTTTGCTCAACAATCACATTTTATTTGCATCTTGCCGGGATTGTTTCAATGAACTAAACGTTGTTGGCATGGCAGTGAGATGTGAACTGGAATTGTGAGCGGAGTGGGGTGGAGCCTTGAGGCGTAACAGATGTAAACAATGAAGCAGAAGAAACACTATCACCAGGAGAGTCAGTCCCAATTACTTCAGCTTGTCAGTTAAAATGGGCTTTGATGGCAAATGAAGAGTAAATGTGAGAAGCAGAGTTTAAGCTTCACATTTTGAGGAAAACCAATAACAGAAAAGCACCTCTCTGTACCTCCCTTTCTTCTCCTTCTCCTTCTTCATTCTTGTCAGTTGTTCTCTGTCTTTGTACCTTTTTGGACATTTGTCCTTCCTTTTGAGCCTTCTGTTGCTCAAATTTGAATCAAACTCTTTCTCTTGCTCCACATTTGCCTTTCTTTGCCTTTCTTTTTTAACTTTCACAATCAGTTGCAGAACATTCTGAGAGGAAAAAGCTCCTCTTTTCTCCAACAGGTTTGATTGACAGCAGCCCTTGCACACTCTGCAGTAAGATTGTGTGTGTGTGTGTGTGTGGGGGGCATGCATCTTGGCATCAACCTGTGTCTTTTAGAAGTTTAATTGCAGCATTTGGTCTTTCTTCTCCGAGGGGCCATCAGAGTGTGTGCATACACATTTTCATATGTGTGTGCGTATGTGAGCATACGTGCATGCGTGCCTGCATGTGTGTGAATACTGCTTCGAGGAAAAAGCAACAAAACCAGTCCAAAGGTTACGAAAGAGCTCTCACACTGATTCATCTGAGTGTAGACACATGTGTGTGTGTGTGTGCGCGCACGCATGCACGCACACACACACACACACACACACACACAATTTGTGTGTTGACTTAAGAGTTAATGAATGGATGATTGAGGGCTGCAGGGGTTGGGGAGCAGTGCCGTGGAAACAACCCCTCTTTCCCAGGAAGGGAGTATAGAGCAAGAGTTAGAGACAAAGAAAGGCAGAGAAAATGAGTGTCTCAAAGACAGAATGAAATTCAGATTGTGTGTGCACAGAGCCAAGGGGGCTGTGGGGCAAACTACTTGAAGCAGAAGTATTCTAAGCACCAATAAAGCAAGTAGCATGTACTTGACAAGGACCCAAAGGGAAAGACAGAGGGAGTGAAGCAGCTGTTGGAGGAGAGTGAGACAAAGAAAGAGAGGGGGGCTGTCCTTACTTGCTCTTCGGTGTGAGGACTGTAGTGGGAGGAGGCACAGGGAGAGAGAGAGGAGGAGAAAGAAGAGGACAAGAAAGAAAAAGAGCAAGCGGGGAGTAAGCAGTATGTTTGGTGTGTAAGGAGATAAATATACATCTGAAAGTGTTTGGCATAGTTGCAGGAAGTCTCTGCTCCAGCCTCCTCTCCTACTGTGCTGCACAACTAGGGCTGAGGGACCATGCAGCAGGGGTGGACTCTTCCCTGGGTCGCTGCTCTCCTGCTGGGGCTGATGGGACTCCTGGTGTGCGGATCAGACTTCCAGCATCACCGCTATGAGGACATGGTGCGAGCCCTGTTTGCAGTGCAGAGAGAATGCCCTTACATCACTCGGATTTACAGCATTGGGCGCAGCGTAGAGGGGCGCCACCTCTACGTGCTGGAGTTAAGTGATAACCCAGGCATCCACGAAGCATGTGAGTAACTAATTCATCTCTGATGTTTGACAGCCCAGAAAGTATGGGCATGTTACAATAAGATGCTATGGGTGTCATTATCTCAATCTGCATGTCCAGGCTAAAACAATAGGGAATTATTCATAATAACAGACATACAAACTTCCAAGTTAGTATAGTATTCAATCTTAATCAATATGTGAAAATCAGTTTACATGAGTTACAATTTCTATATAAAACACTTTCGTCCAATACCACTAAGCAACATTTGAAAATGATAAACAAGAATACACCATAAACATGATACAATGTTCTGGGGGTAGAGCAAATGGATTTATGATTATGGATTTCAAAAGTACGGTCCCCATCACTGGCTGGCCACTTGTTTTGCACTTCTTGTGTGTGGGGAGTAAGAACATAACTGGCAGGAGACAAAGTAGTCTGTGGGGTTCTGTTTTTCCCCAAGGGATGAAATGCAAGCTTCCAATTTAGCTCTCTGAAGCTGAATTACTGTATGGATTGATAGTGAAGAAGAGGCAGAGGTGTGATTCCAAGCTGGCTTCTTCAAAAAAACCACGATGGCGGTAACCTGTGGAAAACTCAAAGTGAAAGGGAAAAGGCAAAGTTAAAAAAAAATTAAGTGAACATCTGTGACTCATTTCATTTTTTTGCTATCCGCCACTGGCAGAATGTGGGGTGTTATTCCAAGCTGAGCAGATGACACAGAAGTTTGCTTTGAGTCAACAAGCCCTAAACCCTGAACCCGCTCTTGCAAAGCTTTGCTTGTTTTCGCCCCTCTCACAACACAACAACAGAATCAGCTCTCCAGGTTTTGCATACCGGTTGCAAATTGAAAACCATAACCTCATCATTGCTTATGTTTGTATTGAAAACAGGCCAAAGGGTCACACTCGTGTAAGTGATTTTGAATATTTTTTCCATTCTTGCATTTTGAATGGCAGTTCTTTGAAGAAAAAAATGCTTGACAACTGCAGGGAATGCTTTTTTGGCTTCGGCTGAGCTTGCATTTTTTTCTGCATTTGCACACGTAGGGGCTTCCTTCAGTAGAATGGAAGGATGTGCGCCTGTTCTGTTGCAAGATGACCGAGGGTGAAAAACAGGAACCGTGCACTTCATGGAGGCGAGTGACCCGAGGTCTTGTCTGGGTCAACATGCTGGTGTGTGTGTGTGTGTGTGTGTGTGTGTGTGTGTGTGTGTGTGCGCGCGTGTGTGCGCGTGTATTTAAAGCTGCACACTAGAGCCAACACTGTTTTCTGAACTTGAGGCCAGTTGGCCCCGCGTTAAAGAAAAGGAGGTGAATTACAGCACCCAAGCTGCCATTTGGGTGCCTGAAGCAATTAGTGAAGGGTGTTCATACATATGGAAGTATCTGCTCACCGCCACACTACCCCACCCCCCAAAAATCTACACGTACTTCTTCTCATGAACAACTGAAGTGCAAACAAATTAAGTAATGCAGTGATACAGTATGTGTAAAGCTTTTAGTGTAAATTCCTATAGTCAGGGCACATAGCATTATTTTGGTGTTCAGCAGCAGCTCTTTCTAGCTGCAGTGTTTGGTGGTCTTTGGTTCTATCAATGCTGCAGCAGTGATTAATGAAGAGGAGGACCCCTGAGAGGAGGGAACCCTACACAGAGAAGGAGACTGTTTGGATAGGAGGCTCACCCAATCAGTGGCAGATACCCATAGGAATGCCAGATGATCTCGTCCATATAATCCAATCAGCTGAAATCAGAATCACTCCCCAAAGCTCAGAATCTTGAGAGCTACCTTATCAGGACAAGAATTAAAGACATTAAGGTTAGTAATTAGTTTAAAGCAAGAGTTTTGAAAGAAAAACATAGCACAATCTTTCTCTTTCAAATGAAAAGTTGAATCCATAAGCAATAAAACCCAGCACCATTACTCAATTAAATACATTAACAGTTTTGTCACTGCAACCTTGCTTGGTCTCGTATGACCATTAACTCATGATGGCTAATATTAGCCAATTCAAAGCCTGTTTACAGGTCTTCAAGAGTAATACTGCTGCATACGTGATAAAAGGTGTATAAAGCCTGTTGTGGCTCCAGAGAAGTCTGATAAATTGTTGGTTCAGGCTAAAGACTATAAGTTTAAAAATGAAAAAAAAGAGATGAAAAGAAGTGAGGTTGCTGCA
Source organism: Percina caprodes (assembly GCA_013375575.1). Lineage (NCBI taxonomy): Eukaryota > Metazoa > Chordata > Actinopteri > Perciformes > Percidae > Percina > Percina caprodes. The sequence goes on from JABXJD010000010.1 coordinate 6,631,950, forward strand.
CCTCTGTAGCTGGCTCCTCATTTCTGCTTGAGGCTAGCAGCTCAAGGCTACAGTACAACTAGCATAACAAACCCGAATCTTCAACAGAACTGGAGGTTGAGTTGCATTGTTGGTAACATAAGCACCAGATTTTGACAAGGAATAATAACAAAGAAAAAAATAAAAAATTGAATCTGCCATTATCCCATAAATGCCATTTATGGCTAGAGTGGTTGCTGCTGACCAAAAATTATTACCTTAAAGACTCATAAAAAACTCAAAACATGAAAAAGCCTATTGAGTCTACCGTATTTTCATGTAGTGAGTGTGCTCATGTGTGTATGTATGTGTGTGCATGCTCAGGCAGTCATTTAAAATGTCATGCTTGGCAGCGCTGTGTTGCTTTTTGACCTCATGCCCCCCTCCATCTCTCCCCAGTGGAGCCGGAGTTCAAGTACGTGGGCAACATGCATGGCAATGAAGTGCTCGGCCGTGAACTGCTCATTAAGTTCTCCCAGTTTCTGTGCGAGGAGTATCAGGCCGGAAACCAGCGGATCATGAGGTTGATCCATGACACGCGCATTCACATCTTGCCCTCCATGAACCCCGATGGCTATGAGGTGGCAGCCAGACAGGTAAAGTACACCTTGACATACATGTGAGCCCCAGACTTCCACGTGCCAAAAGAAAACCAGGGGAAATTGCCAACTAGGATGCCTCTGGCTGTTTTCCTTCAGCAATCATTTACCTCTCACACTGTAGAGAGAAAGTTTCCACATTTTTGCTTGATTGTGTTCCTGGCAGTGGACATGTTGGAAATGTTAAGGTCCCTCAGGAAAACTAAACACCTGCAAGGTAAATCACAGCATAACACATATCTGACTCCATCAGATATCATACAAGGTATGTGTGTGCTTATATCCATTGAAGACAAGCAACCAAGAGATAAAAAGAGTTTTTATTTAATTAAATATCCCACTGTTTGTTAATGTCTGTAATAATCTCATCTATCAACCCACTGAGAGAGCCCCTAGCTTTCTACCATACAGGTAATTATATGGCCTGTAAAACAACGGACACACATGCAACCCCCTTTAACACACACACACACACACACACACACACACACACACACACACACACACACACACACACGTGCACAATCTCTTTGAGACTAAATTATATGTCCTGAGGAATCCAGTTGCACGGTTCTTCTCTTTGCCACTCAGACGACACAGACAAACAAAGCACTATAATTTGTTGCATCAACAGATGTTTGGATGCGGCAGCATCTGGACAACAATACGAAGGCTGCTTTATTTCCCAGATTCCTAGATGGCATAGTGTTGATTTGGGGTACTAATTGAGCAACAAAAATATCCTTATGTGCCCAAGGCATCAACATATTTAATATTTAAGCATTTCCAGATAGAGTCTAGTCCGTTCTTTCAGTTGTCTGACAACAGGTTAGAAAGTCTGCATGGAAACAACAAGAACCTCCTTATTTTGTAACAAATCATTTTTTAGGAATTACTCCAGATATAAAAAAAGCTGAAAAATGTATTTTAAAAGTCACACTCAATGATTAAGTGTTTCATTTAGAGTCAAATAGAGAAAGAGGTCTCTGAGCAATTGAGTATAATAAAACAAGAGTCAACGCTAGCAGCACTGTGAGGCTGTACACTAAATGCTAAAGTCAGCATGTTGACATGCTCACTGTGAGAATGCTTACAAGTTCATGTTTAGAAGGTATAATGCCATTTTCAACATCTTACAGTAGTTAGCACTCTAACATTTGCTAATTAGCGCTAAACAAAAAGTACATTTGTGGCTGATGGAATGCCATTCAGTATTGAACAAGTTAAGATTTTGACCCTATGATGCTGCTAAACGTTATTAGGATTCATCCTCTGGGCAACATGAATGACTGTACCAAATTTCATGGCAATCCATCCAAATAGTTGTTGAGACTTAAAGCACAAATGCCAACCTCAGGAGTTCTGAGTATAATGACGAGTCTTTAATTTTGTGTCTGCCATTCAATATTATATTAATTTTTTTTTTTTTTATCAAACTCAGGACTTTTGAGTTTCTTAGAAATTTCTCGTTTGTGTATTCTTAACATCCTTTCAAAGTTTTTTGGAAAGGGTTTAAGTTTAGATTCCTAAGAAAACTAGGAAATTATTGTAAATTAAATGTTATATAGAAGAAAAAAAAAAACACTGCAGATTGTCTGTGTCATTTCAGTTTGTGGAATATCCAAACCAGTGTTCCTTTTGCTGCTTCCACGCAATATGAATTCATAGCCTGATAAATAATCTTAAACTATCTTAAAACCCAAGAGGCCAAAACATCATAATGCAATCCATACTGGGAAAACAACAAAGTAACCCAACAGTTGCTGCTGTTTGAGAAACTTGATATTCTGTCTGTGGGTCAACAGGGTCCAGAGTTTAACGGCTACCTGGTGGGTCGAGGGAACGCTAGAGAATTTGATCTGAACCGGAACTTTCCAGACCTGAACGCACTCATGTACTACTACGAGAAGACCAACGGTCGAAACCACCACCTGCCCCTGCCAGACAACTGGGAGCAACAGGTCAGTGCCGCTGGATAAACACACAGGACACACTCATTTATCTATGTCCGTGTGTGCAAATGCATGTATGTGCTTGTGTGAGAGAGAAGAAGATGAATGAGTACATTTATCATGCTTGTGTGAGTGTGTGTTCAGTGTTTGAGTATGAAGTTGAATATTGAGCAGCTGTAACATAGCTCAGTTATCTTGGCTTTAACTTTGTTGACATAAACGGATTCATGAGATTTGTACTGGATCAGACTCCACCGCCAGTTGAGCTTTTACAAAAAAAAACAAAAAAAAAACAGTTCATAAGTTCAAACAGTAAGTGAATACCTTAGTAGGCTATCTGTTTTATGTTTTTTATTTTTGTGTTTGTGGACAGACTGACCCATTTGAAATGTATAAAAGGATGTTAGTGGAAGGCCATAGAATAAAGTTGACATACAGAAGTCCTCTAAAGCTCTTTCACTTATGAAATAATAACAACCTAACAAAATATATGTACACCAAGACCTTCTTCTTCAGCTAAACATTTTTGTCATTTCGTCACGACCATGAGAATTTGAACTGACCTACTCTGCGGTATGAGAGTGTAACTGTTATCTGCTACCTTGAGACAGTAAGCAACTCTCAACATGTTATTCCACTCAAAATCACCATTGCAGAGTCTGTCTTTAAATAAGAAAAACCTTTACCTGTGTGCTCTTTTCCAGTGGGCAGTGAAAAACTGATAAAATCATGGTGGATTTTTTTTTTTGCGAGACTAATGAAACCTACTAATGCAGCTTTGAAACATTTGTAACTTGGCAGATACACACTAAGCTCTTTGAAGAGTCAGGTACTGTACATGCTACTACATGTCCTCTCTATCAATTATTTTAAAAAAGCCCTACACTGTGAATAACACTGTCTTGATTTTAAAACATATGCTGATGAACTGCTGTGGTAGAGTGTGTATTTCACTGTGCACTTATTATTTCATATCACTGCAGCCTAAAATGTTGAAAGAAGGGAAAGATGAGAATGTGTGCTGTCAAACTATTGAGATTAGTCGGCTGAAAAGTACATTTTAAGGATCAAAGTGTCTTGTCTGCAGTCGTCTTATCTCGACTCTTACGACCTTTTTAAGGTTAATTTCCTAGAGGTTCATCCTCTAATCTGGCCTTCCCTTTTGTCCTTCATGCTTGACACCACTTGGTGTTATTATGGCTGGATACTATATTGTCTCTGAAGACATAATAAAGCATCCCAAGTATGCAAGTATCCAAAATCAAATATAGTCAAATATATAATTTAGCTTAGCGTTAGTTCATGCAGAATTGCTGATTGAATTACTGTATCACTCCTATCAGACATACACCAATCACAGCCTTTCTCACATCTGATCCCCTGCTACACTGACACTGCTTTACTCATTGCTGCTGCTGGCAACGCTTTGCCTCCACCTCCCCAGCCTCCACCTTCCAGAGTCCTAACATGACTCAAAGTTTAAAATGGTTTTCAATGTCTTTCTTTATCTCACTCTTTTATACCCAATGGGGTTTCTGCATGATCCCTGTTTCAGCTTAGCATGCTCATCGGCTGGTCCAGAGAGCCTTATCAAGAGCGGAGCCATCTGACTGACTTAATGTCCCACCCACATGATCTGACCACAATCTGATCTTTTACTGTGTATTATGTTGTTTAAGTTTGTAATTTATTAAATAGTTGCTTACAGTAAATGCATAAATGCTAAATATTGGTTATTGGTTTCATTAACTAGCAATAATTGGTATCGTGGTTGAAAACCAGTACTGGTTGATCCTAATAATTATAACTGACAATGTTATTGCATTCTCCTCCTCTTTGTTTCAATACATATGCATAAAGTGGTTTTGTTCCCAAGCAAAGGACAGCCATTGACTTTTTTCTTCCTATTTACTAGTTCCCGGCTGCAAATGTGTTGAGAAAACTAAAACGCTGGTCCTCCCAGTCGTGAGCTGGCTGTCTACCCACATAACGGCCTCCTGAAAGGCAAACACAAAAGAGTAACTGTGCCACTGTTACAGATACTTCATTCATGCTGGTCGGGATTACATCCTCACAGGCTGCATGAAGCCACAAGCCCCCTCGTCTGCATGTTTAGTAATGCTACATTTTAATTAGCCAACTGATGTATTTCAGTCAGAGGAATAAGTTTAATAAAAAATAAATAAAATAAAATAGTTTCACCAATAATGCAAATTTAGACACAGCAAAAGGGGAAAAAATGTGTTGTATGACCCAGCAGAGTAATCTTGAATTAGCTGCAATAACTCAAGAACTAACAGGTGACATATGACACTTTTTTGGTTTAGTGTGAAATCTTACCTTCTCTTACCGTCTGTCGCTGAACCACTGAGTGATCCAGAATGTGTGGATTTGTATTTAAGATGCCATTGTATTCTCTTCAGTTATTTGATTTTAACACCACTAGTTTGTAACACTAAGATAGTATCTGTGTGTGTGTGCGTGTGTGTGTGTGTGTGTGCGTGCTCCTTACATGTAACCCTACACGATGGTGACAGCCCTGACCTCAAGCATGCACAAGGGTATATAAATATCCACAAACAATAAACACCTGCCAGTCCTCAAAACAGAAGTCCCACCTCAAGGCCAGTTGTCTCTGATCAGCATGACTATATTTCAGCTGAACCAGACAGTGTTTATTATCCCACATACCTTACTCAAGGAGAGGCATTACTTCTTGTTCCCATGCAAGATATATGACTCGGAGCGTGTTAGAATAGTAGATGTGGAATTTAAAGGTTTAAGATGTTTGTAGCATTTCACAGGAGACGCCACCATTTACCCTATTACAAGAGATTGCATATTGTAGATTTGCTGTAATAGTAACTTTTGTGTTTCTATCCTTGCAGCTTTGTTTCTTGCATCATCTTGTAAATAAATCTTTTTCCCTTAATTCTAGATTCAAAAACAGAAAATTACGGCATTTTAACGAACACAAACCATGGCTGATTAATTTTCTAGACATGCACTGAATCTGAGGATGAGGGAGAAAGTGCACTGCAAGTAAAGTTCAAGAATCACTTTATGAAAAGCTAGAAAAAGGCAGAGGATACCTTGAAGAATGAAAAAATGGTTTCCTAAATAGTAACCCGGTTGATTGAAAATGAAAAGGGAAAGCAAAAACACAGAGAAAATATTTGCATTTGGCAAAGCAGAGAAAACAAGAATTTGTCCCAAACCAGCCAAGCTGAGAAGCCCATGGTTCTGGGTGAAAAGAAAACCAGATGTCTTCAGTCCACTTACGTTGTTTATGAAAAGCCTGGGATGAAGTGAAGGTTATGTGTAATAATAACAGTAACAAGACAATATACAGTAGGGCTGACAGGCACTAAAAGGCCGTTGACAGTTTTATTTAAAGGTTAGGGAAGAATGTATGCACTAAATTTGGACCATATTTTGCAAAAATAATAATTGAACATTTCACGTAAAGACTGCACTACAATGCAATGATATTCATTTTGGCCTTGTATGTGTGCATGTGTCATGTACATTGTCCTGCAAGTACGTCAGCCCTAAAAGTTACATCTATATCCTCCACAGGTTGAACCAGAGACTTTGGCGGTCATAAAATGGATGCAAAACTACAATTTTGTCCTTTCAGCCAACCTCCATGGAGGAGCCGTGGTAGCCAATTACCCCTTTGACAAGTCGAGAGACCTCGCATTCGAGGGAGGACCACATACGCGCCACTCCAGATGACAAAATCTTCAGAAAGGTGTGATGCAAATTAGACATTCTTTCCAGATGTCCCACACATCTGATCTAATAACCTTATCACTGTGTGTGCGCGTGTGTTGTGTGTGTGTGTGAAATCATTTGAATGATTGGCCGCATGTGTATTTGTGTTTGATGACAGTTGGCAAGGACCTATTCATATGCTCACAGCTGGATGCACAAGGGTTGGAACTGTGGGGACTTCTTTGATGAGGGAATTACCAATGGGGCCAGTTGGTACTCTCTGTCTAAAGGTAAGCAAAACCTCTGGCTTGTGAAGAGAAAGTAATAAATAAAACAGACTTTTAAAAACCCTGGAAACTCCACTGGAATCATGAAAAGCATCCCAATATCATCTTAGAAATACCAAAAGTGCACAGCAGCAACAGATGAAGGCATGTCAAGAATGCTTGTTGGATAGAATAAGCATTTTGGCCTTATATTTTTCTACCAACACCAGAAATGATTGTTCCAAGGTGTTGGAGAGTGTCCATTATCATTCCCTTTCTTAAGAAAGAAAAGGCCTCCTGCATGACTGATGGCAGGCCCTGGCATAGACTTCAGCATGAAGAAAAGACTGTAACGTTAGTCGCTAGCTTGAAAATGCCTATCGTAGCTCTCGCTAGTTTGCACTAATCCTGGCAAAGTGGGTAAGTGTTGGCCTGTCCTGAAGTTTTTCCTGAACAGGCGATCTTGCTTACACACTAAAACAGAATGCACGTTTTCTGCTTTGCACTTTGTTTGCAATCTTGCAACACACTTCTTACAAAACACTACACACTGTTTTTTTACATTATCAACTTTGTTCAAGAATAAAAACTCTTGCAATCATAGGAAAAACGCTTCTTTTTTAAAATGCAAAGCACAATCTGAAATTGGCAACACACCTACACACATAATCCCCTTGTGTGCCGCCATTAGTCTGCAAGGAGTTCTCCATTACCATGCCACTCTATAGGTTCTCTTAATACATGCATGGTCCATGGCTTTTTTTTAGTTTGGTGCTGGAAAGTGCATGACCACCAACAGCATGCCCACATGCCTCTTCTGCAAGCAATAGAAAAGGCATGCAGCAACATTGAGGTGGGGTCAGTCCAGGGTTGGATACGCACTATGATATTTCCTCCATTGCCTGGCCAGGGATGATATTTTATTTAATTATTTATTGTTTTTATTGTTTTTTTGTTTGTTTACAGTGAAATATTGTATTGATTACTGTACTGTATTTCTACTTTTCTTTGTGTTTTTTGTTGAAAAAAACTGGTATGGAAGTAGATGTTCTGTACTGAAACAGTATTTCACAGGAGCCTGTATGAGAAAATAGGTATACAAAGTACTAAATAGAGCAGTGTTATTTATAAAGTACATCAGTGTGTTGTTACTGCTACTTTGAAAGACTAATTCAAGTGGTGCATGTGTGTATCATTTTGTTGCCATTTTGAAAAAAGATTGTTACATTGTGATTGCAGAGTTTCATCTGGACATAGAAGGGAGATATTTATCTCCAAGTGTGTCTTATTTGTGTGAAGAGTGAGCCATATTTGGCAAAAACTACTGTTGTTGGCCACCTACAGGCCATTAGGAGTTACACAAGCTCAGGCACTGGCAGAGACATTACAAGCCTCGCCCTCCCATGTTTGGTTTATAAGAAATGTTTAGCCATAGCATTGTTGGAAGATACAGCTACAAATTCATCAAACTGTCTGGGCATGTATTAAATTTCAGTTCAGTTACTGTAACTGCAACATTAGCAAAATTCACGTCTTTGATCTGTAAATCCTGGTTTGGAATGGTCAGGATTATTCTTAGGAATGTGAATCTGTTGAGCTTTTTGGTTGAGTCATGCAAGCATTTGAATTGGATGAAAACGCCCAGAGTTGCATTTAGCAGGAACATGTTATGTTTATTTTACCAACTCCTTTTGCTCCAAGTCTTATGTCATGGTCTATGAGGTTAGATTTGAACTTTCCCTCCCAACCCTGGCCTCATATGTATTAAGTTTCAAAGTATTGCTGTATCGCAAAGACTTGGAAAATTCAGGTTTTTAAAAAAACCTGTCTGTAGTTGTGTGTAATATGTCTAAAAGATGTTGAACATCTGTCAGAGCAACAAAAAGTTTGGAAAAATCATCTTGACCATATAATAAAATGTAAAAGTTTTGGACTCTCAATAACCCACAATATGTAACAGTGGCTTGGAGATGGTCTGAAATGATAAATTACATAATTTACAAATCTGAGCAACTCCTTCAAGTGGCAAACTAATGCTCAATGTAAAGCACTCTATAAACCACCCTGGGAACCATTGAAATGAAAAAAGAGATCTTGGTGATCTTTACTTGAAATCTAAAGTAAAGCGTCTATTTCTGTGTGTTTCAGGCATGCAGGACTTCAACTACCTATACACCAACTGTTTTGAGATCACCCTGGAGCTGAGCTGTGATAAGTTTCCTCCAGCGTCAGCACTGCCCAGAGAATGGCTGGGCAACAGAGAAGCACTGGTTTCATACCTTGAACAGGTAAGAACACACATAGACTCTCACAATTTAGCAAGTTACTAGGGGTGTCACGATTCTCCAAATCCTTGATTTGATTACATTTTCGATTCTAATGTCACAATTCAATTCAATTCTTGATTTATACTCTTTTTTTTTTTAAAGCACAGGTTGCTCAGCCATTTTTAGACTAGACTTGTATGTATTATGTCTGACCTTTGTTTGCAATGTACTACATTACATTGTCAAATTTAAAACATTTATTAACAGCATAATGTAACAATAAAATAGTCAATTGGAACCTAGACAATTTGTTAATAAAGTAAAAATCCTGACAATCTTGAGGGCAGACGCTTCGCACCACACAGAGTTTGGTGTTTGAAGCCCCCAACTTCGTCTTCTAGGCAGCACTAAGATAAGGCAGATGTGAGTCGCGCATGCTCAGATTTAAACGGCTTACGGCCTAACGTGTCATACTGAAATTTGTGAAATCCATGAAATGATAAGCTTTTATCATTACAAACAATAACAGAAGATGAAAATCATTTCAAAAATGTTTTCAACGCTATTCAAGTGACAACCTTTGTTGTGTTTGATTGCTAGCTGGTAGCTAAGATAGCAGTCATTTCAAAAACGTTGCAGCCATTTATGGTTGCTTGATTGTTAACATTAGCTCAAAACGCCATTCAACTGACGTTTGTTGTGTAGGGTTAGGGTTAGGGTTAGGGTTGCAGTGAACAAACTTCGTTAAGTAACTTCGTTATTCTTACAGAAGTCTCTCATTAGCATCTTGTATGCTATGCTACTTGTCACAAAGTGACGCATACGCAACTAAAATCTGCACTTGACTTACATCCGGGAGTGATAATGGTTATGGTTGAAGACAACGGTTGCAACGCTGTCTTGAAGGCCTATTTGGGGGTTTAAAACACCATTAAGCCAGCACAGCAGTTGAGCAGACCGATAGCAAAGAGGGCGACTCGCGGACAGTAGTCCGCTAACTTGTTGCTCTCTCTAATATAACTAATATAAGCTGCTCTGTTTAGGCTACAAAACGTGCATGCAGGCTAAAATTCAACCGTGCAGCTGTGTTTGGATTAAGCAATAAGCAGAAGGAATATCCGCACAGAATATATAGTACATGCACATAGCAGAGCTTGAAAACTTTCTTTAACTCACTGGAAATCCAAAGTATTTACTCACTCACTTTCACACACTTCAGTGAAAGAGGAGAGGGCTAAAGTTCTGTTGATGAGTCTCCAGCATCTGCAGTTGCCATGCTATCTTTTGACTGGCTCTAGATAAGTTACAGGAGGTTGACTAACGCAGCACTTCAACAAGAGTCCAGTACCCTGGTTTCTTGTAAATGTTGGCTGGGAATCCCTGGATAAAGTGATTTAAAATGAGCTGCACAAAATTAAGTGTAATATGAGTAAACTGACTTCTCCCCCGTCAAGTATGAAAGGACAAAGTATGAGGTACAAAATATCCTTTATTCAAGATTGTCAGAGTGCTGAGATAAAATACAGTGATGCATTGTCACTAATATGGTTTCTTAAGCCCCAAGAGAGGGCTCAGAAAGCACAACTTTTTCTGCATCACAAATTAAACAGACCAGGCAGAGAGAATGGCGTGCAGGCACTGTTGAATTTGTTTGACTGTATGTCTGTTGCAGACTACAGGGCCGAGGGAGGTTAATAAGGTCCAATGTTTTTGGAAAATTTGTATAGGAAATTTATTTTATGACCTGATATGACTCGCAACCTATGCTGTAATTCATTGCAGCATTCAAACACAAAGCTATCTATGGTTACACATGAATGACCCCTAACTCGCCTAGATTAACGTCACATATTTCGGGTGGCCCATGCTAAAGCACAAATGGTATGATCCATAAAACAAAGAAATTGGTCAAATTAAATGGAAAAATAACTTGTTTTTCAGGTGCATCATGGGATAAAAGGCATGGTGTATGATGAAAACAACAACCCTGTGGGCAACGCTGAGGTCGCAGTGGCTGGCATCAACCACGATGTGACCAGTGGTGAGAAGGGGCTGGGGGGGTGTCAGTTAATTGTTACACAGATGTGGTTATTTCCTGTGATTTTTTTTTTTTACTTCTTAACTGCAGGGTTTAAGAAGTATGTGAGAGTGTGAGGTATGTGTCTTGGTAAATCATCTGCTAATGTCCTGGCAATCCTTACACTGGAATGGAACAAGCTGTCACCTAGTGACCAATAGGGGAAATGCACTTTTAAAATAATTGTATGTGCACTGAATTTACATTTAGAGGACTGTATTCAATGAGTAGTGTATTTAAGGTAAATTCTGAGGTACTTGTAGCTTACTTGAGTATTAAAATTGTATGCTACTGGGGCGCCTGGGTAGCTCACCTGGTAGAGCGTGCCCAGAGGCTCTATCCTAGCCGCAGCGGCCATGGGTTAAATTCTGACCTGCGACCCTTTGCTGCATGTCATTCCTCCTCTCTCTCCCCTTTCAAGTCTAAGCTGTCGTGTCAATTAAAGGCCTGAAAATGCCCCAAAAAATTGCTACTTTATACTCCACTGCATTTAAGAGGGAAAGTGACTTTTCTTTTCTGACAGCTATATTTACTACTTTAGACTTTAAAACCTGTAATGAGCACATTACAAAACCGTATATCAAACCCCCAACAGTATATTAAAAAATACCTAAAATCAGTTCCACGTGGGCCAACTTTGGCAATAAAATGTTGTTCACATGTTAAAGCATCAGTAATAATTAGCAATCATTACTATTAGCTACTCTCCCAGAGGCCATTTTACATGAATAGTGGATACATAAGTAAATTACATACATACGTGCTAAGTCTACTGTAACAGTAGCATAAATAAAAAGGTGTCTTCAAGTCATTAAACTGAATAAAAAACTAATCAGTCAACTACATAGTAATATCCACGTAAAGTTAGCTAATATTCGCTAACATTAGCCACCACACAGTACTGGTCATACCAGACTAGGGCTACATAGTGGAATTGTTACCAATATTTAAGCAATGCATCTGAATACTATTCCACCAGTGTGTAGGCCTAATGATTTTTCTTTTAAATATACTAATTGGATGTTTCCACCGCCCATGTTTTCTCATGTGTTCATTCCTCCAGGAGTGGATGGCGACTATTTCAGGCTTCTGTTACCAGGCACCTACACTGTGACAGTATCGGCCCCAGGTTACGCCCCCTCCACCAGAACTGTCACAGTGGGACCAGCGGAGGCCATACAGGTGAGTTTCTATCTATATGGACAGGACATATTGGTGCAAAAGACAGCAATCTAACAACCGATTCACAGTTTTATCAACCAATTTACCTTTTTGTTTTTACTGAAAAAAAGCAGGTATTCAGCAGTTCAAATGCACTTTTAGAGAACCCAACTCTGCTTGTGAATCATTTTTGTGTGTTTGCATGTTCTTATTGGCTGGAAATGTACTCGGCCTTCATTCATACTTTTGTTCTCCATCTCTTCCCGTACAGCTTCATTTTTACTTGAAACCTGCACCAAAACAAAACCTGAAAGTTAAGCCCCATAACGGCAAGAAGAACCTCTCATCTCCCAAAACCCCCTTAAAACTCGGCCCTAGATGAGACATGGACAATAACATACAAACATATACACACTTGCACACATACATTGACCATTATAAATGTATGTAATTTTGCCTTTGTAGTCCCATGGTTATGTATTTCAAACCTTTGTGTTTTTGTTTGTGTTTTTTGTGTCCCTAATAAGGAATGTTGGTGTATTTATGTAACAGTGTTGATATGTATGAACACAGCTATCCTGTATTTGTAAAGGACTTTTGGATTTTGATTACAATAATTTGATGAACATTAAAAATAAAACAATGTTTTTTGCTGTCATCATTTACCATCTCTGTATATTGTGTTTTCTTGCTCACTATAATAATAATAATTATTATTATAATAATGCCAATACTAATATATAATTACTTAATCCACCCCATAACAGACATAAGGACTAAAGGGCGTCTGAAGATTACAAGAAGAACATAAAAACAAATTAACAAAAACAGGAAGTGCAGAGAATATCTTTGAGAAAATCATTAATTAGCACCATGTTAAAGCTAACCTGGTTCAGAACCTTAGCAGCCTTAATGCACCCTGCATGCTTGCACAGATTCAGTTACAAAGTTGAAGTTTTTGTTTCAACAAAAAATGCTTTAATAAAGTCTTAACTTTGACTTTTACTGTGTTTATGTATATATAACTGAGTTTGAAACTTACAAGAACAAACACATCTATCATTATTATCTTCTCTCTTATTTTCAATTTCCTTGCGGGAGTCATCCCAAAAGAATTAATAAAGGGAAGTCTAAGTCTCTCTTTCTCACTGTGTTATTCAGTGGAATGCTTCCAATCTCTTATGGTTATCTGGAAATAATGTATTGTTTACTGGAAAAATTCAGTTTTTCCTGCTGACCTCTCAGGCTATGTTTTACAGACCTAGACCAGTAGATGTCACTGCTGCACAAAGAGGGAAGCAAAACAGGGCTGTTCCCACAACTGATCATTCCTTAAAAGTTGAATTTCAGCTCAGGAAAAACTTTTCTGATTCTGTTCAACCAGAAAAACATCTGCTTCTGAAACATTTATAATTTTACTAAACCCACTTTCAATTACTTGGACTACTTAAATGCCTGTGCTTTTTGTACTAACTGCAACGTTTAGTCAATTAACCAAAGTCGATTCAAAGTCCTACTTTTCAGGCTAATAAAGTCTCTGGTTCCAGCTACTTCAAAGTGAGAATTTGCAGCTTGTTGCTGTTTTACATAATTGTGAATTTATTATTTGCAGGTTTTGGGTGGTTTGTCGAACAAAACAAGATATTTGATGATGTCACCTTGGATTCTAGGATATTGTGAATACCATTTTTTGTTGTATAGATGATTATTCAAGAAAATAATGGTCAGATTCCTTGATAATAAAAAATAATTGTTTGTTGCAGCCACACATTGTCACAATGGTCAAAGTTTTTTTACCCACTGTGCATTAACTGTAGTGTTAATTGTAGATTATACAGCATTTCAATAGCGCTTTTAATTTTTCACACAGCAGCAAGCTACAATGCAAGGTGCTGGCCAACCACTGGTGTCTTGCCCAAGGACGCTTCAACATGTGGACCAGATAGACGGGGATCAAACAAACAATGCAACAACCCACTATTCCTCCTGAGCCACAGCCACCCACTGTCATATGACTAAATCAAAAATGCAGATTATATTTTCACTTTCCTTTATCTACTGAGCCGATTCCATCATTCAAGGATCTGGGGACACTAATCAGAACCCACTGTTTCCTAGGGGTGCAGTCCTACAACTTCTTTTAAGTACACTCATGAGTAACAAAAAACATTGCTGTGCACTGCTGATCACTGCACCACTACCTTTGTTATGAGCTGGGAAGGCAGATGATACATACAGAACAAGACTAAGATTCAGCTCCCTGGAGGTGGCAGCAAAGGACAGGATGCCATCTGTTAGAACAATGCTCAATGCTCAATTGAAGAAATCTTGGTTTGGATTTATAAATGTGTTTTTGTAGTATAATCAAGTTATTTGATTTGTCAAATCCTAGGCTGATAAATTCTTATCTGGAAAGTGTGCTATTTAAATACATTTTACTTGTTTGACAGAAAATTCATGTGACCCTGTTGCACAATATGGTTTCTTGCCCAGAGAATAAGCAAGTCAAGTATAGTTCAAACTAAAATCGAGCTGGACTCTGTCAAACTGGACTCTGTTGAGAGTAGACTGGGAATTCTAAAGAAGAGATCTCTCAACGTGTTTTCCTCTACCATTCACAAACACCACAGAATACAACAATAGCCTCTCTCAGGCGAACAGGAAAAGGAAAAAGCACACTTCACTAGGCACAGTTTATGACAGTAATATGAAAGTTCCCTGAAAACAAACATGGAGTAACACTAATAATATAGTGTCAAATTTCCATTCTTAAGATCAAGTTTAAACATATTTTAACCCCAAACAATTTACACAAGACAATCAACCTGCATTTTCCAGGCCAAATACAACTGTTGTGCTACTCTTGCTAATTTGCTATAGATGATAATGATAATAATACATAAAATAATATAAAAACTTTTTGGTTTTTCCCTTCTAATTTTTTGTCTCTTCTAATTTATTTGAGAGGCTATGTTAAATTTCAGCTACCTGCCATAGAGTAGCATATAATAAATTCAGCATCAGAATATTATAGATTTGTGTTTAAGAATGAATGAACATTAAGCAGAGTAATGGTCATTGTTGCCATTGGTAATATAAAACTGAAAAGACTGTAAGAAATCTGACATTAGTCACTGTCTTGATTAAACTGAGTCATAACAACAATCATAAGTCATTCACTTACTGACATCAGCTCAGCTCTGAGTCCAGTAACGACAATAAATAAGTACAATAACTTTCATTTTCTGCCTGCTCCAACACTTCGTCACTGTTTCTCAGCGCAAATACAGTACAAATGATTGTACGACAGCCAATGTATTCTCTGCCTACAGAGCATTATAGCGACGATCAACTGGCAGCAAATACTGAAAGACAACAACAGACCCACATACTGGCCCTGAATGAAAGTGACCACTGTGAGAGAAGACAAAGCCAGCATTTCATACAGAGTCACTGATCTGGAGGGTTCTCAGAGGTATGAGCGTGTGTGTGCACACTTAGTTGGCCATATGTGGCGTCAATGAAGCCCACCAGTGGTCCAACAGTGCTAATCCAGACATCTCCTAAACTGATTTAGCGGAAATTACAGAACAAGCCCTCTAAAAATGAATCATCTATAAATGCAAGGTTATTTTTTTTTTAGTTCAGGAAATGCATATGTCATTTCCCATAAAGTTTTTTTCTTATAGTTGGACTTATATGAAAAACATACTGTAATACTGGTAATACACTTTCCCAGAACAGTACAGTACTTGTCACATGTATGCCTACATACTGTATATCAAAACATACATACACTCATACATACTCGCACCTATATGTCAATGCACACACACACACACACACACACACACACACACACACACACACACATCACTTTTTCACACAGGGCCATGATGGTTTGGATTTTTTTTCACCTTTAATAATAAACACCTTCATTTACAAATTGCATTTTGTGTTTACTTGTGTTGTCCTTGACTATTGTTTAAATTGGTTTGATGTTGCGAAACACTTAAGTGTGACAAACATGCAAAGGAACAGGAAATGAGGAAGGGGGCAAACACTTTTTCACACCACTGTAAATATGCCAAAATATACATGATACTGTGTGGTTATGATGAAGCCAATCTGTATTTATGTCTGTGTTTATTAGAGCATGCAGACATGTGTTTGTGACTGAGCTTGTTTTCATGTGTGTTTTTGTGACCTCTCTCTTATACAGTATCTTTTGCCTTTTCCGTGCCAACACTTGATGACAAAAGCATCCAATTGACTGTGTTTCCTGCCATTGTTCTGCACATGCAAGATCACATAATGAGGAAGCTGTCATTTACTGCAGAAACAGCAAGAAAATTTAGTGTTTCACATCACAACACACAATGGTGATGGCTGAAAAGAGGGTTACCAAATGTAAAATCCCTCAAGCAAAGACTCTTATTTTCTCTCTCCAAAAAAGATTCTCATTGTCTTAATGATTCCAAATGAAAGAGCTGCAGTTTGAGAGGGAGGCCACACAACAGAGTACTGGTCACACCTTCCTACTGGGTGTCAGAAAACTTCAACATCACATTACCTATTTATATGTTTTCATGATAATACATTTGAACAGAAGCAAACAGCAAAGACGTTACTTCCTAAAACTGCTGTGAACAGTTTGGTTTGGGTGGAGGGAAAAGCCCAAACATATGCTGACGTGCACAGGATTGAGCTAATAAATTGAGGAAATGTTTGGGTTGATTTTGGTACATTCTCTGTCACAAAAAAAGAACATGTTGTTTTCTCATCACATGGATTTTACATGCAATAGATGGTTAATGTTAGATTATCATGCTGCAATGCAATCTCATGGCACAGGTTCTTAGAACACTGTAATTTATCTGGTAAATGAAAGACAAACACGTCATTGAAATCATTTTTACAAAATGTATCATTTATGACTAGTATGTTTTAACCTCTTGAAGCTGACATGACTATCAATTTTGCATTTATTTAGCAACGGATCGATGTAAGTCATAGGAAGATAGGCTGTTTCAAAAAAGTAATTGCAAAATAGAAATCTGACAGTGTGAGCCTTAAGAGATTATTGACACCCAGGTTAAGTAAAAGTTGTAAATTGATTTTAAAGATGTATAATGACATTTGTTTGGTAGAATTACAGTTTTTAGGTCCACTCTGGTTCATTAAGGAGTCGAAAACAGGCCAGGTACATGTTTTTTTGTTTTTAAACAAGTCCTATATCCTATAGGACTTTCCTGACACCATAATTAGCTGACAGTATTTTACACTTAAGTATTTTAACATTTTAATAAACTCCCAGTTTGTGAAGGTCCACTCAACTGTGGTTCCTAAAAATCATTAAACAGATGCACTCGTTACCACATAACGTGATTTATAATGAGGGTTTCTTTTCTTGAAGGATTTATTTGTTATCGGCAGGGACAAAAGAAATACTCTGATAAACGTAATAATACCACAATGTAAAAACACTCAACTACAAGTAAAAGTTATACATTTAAGTGTTACTTAAGTAAAAGTACATTACATACACATAAGTATCAAAAGTAGAACTGAAAATATCGGTTGATCAACAGAAAATTTATCACAAATCAACAATTTTATGATAAACGATTCATTGTTAAAATAATTTTGCGAGAGAAAAGGTTGGCTTACAGTCAGAGGCGGTCTTGCCATTAGGCAAAGGTAGGCAATTGCCTTAGGCCCCAAGCTACCAAGGCCCCCGTAAAACGCCTCATAAACTTATGGTTACGATTTGTTGTCTTACTTTTCACCAATTAATTATATCACTAAACATTGATACGCTAAAGTGCTATCCGATTGTTTAATTCATGATGAGAAACTCCCCACAGTGCCCACTACATTGGACTATTCCATTATCCTAGCGCATCTGTGTGTGTTTGTAAACAAACGGCTCATCATGCTGGAAGCTGGAGGCTACAGACGGTTGAAAAATGAAGCAAAGCTACCGAAGTGGTTCTGAAAAAAGGAAGAAGCGGGAAGAAAGCAGTTTTTATTAAAACTTCCAAAGGTAACAACCTTTTTCATGACGGCTACTGACAACACTAACATTAACGTTACTAAATAGCAGCAAGAAGCCGGTGCTTGCGCTAGCAATGCTAACTCTGAGGAGCTACCCAGCTACCCACCGGCAGTGTCAGCCCAAGTTGCGCTAGCAATGCTAACACTGATGAAGAGTAGTGTCAGCCCAGGTTGCTCTAGCGATGCTAACACTGATGAAGAAGAGCTACCCACCGGCAGTGTCAGCCCAGGTTGCTCTAGCGATGCTAACACTGATGAAGAGTAGTGTCAGCACAGATTGCTCTACCGATGCGGGGGCTACATACAAGACAACCTTACAGGATCCTTCGAATGGAGATGGTTACAGAACTGCTGCTTTCACTGTCCATAATGATAACCATGGCAATGACGAAGATGGTGACACACATAATACTCAGCAACTAGACCCCGTGAGTAGCAGTCACCCTAATCAATGTGTTATGATTGAAGATGATCCAGCACTCTGGCCAAAACAGCTGTCAGACAGAGAGCATGTCTTTCTCAGATAAATAAGGACTGAAAAGGGGAAGGACAAGGGTTGTGGAGGGCCCCATGCCTGTGTTTGCCTTAGGCCTCAAAATGACTAAATCCGCCCCTGCTTACAGTATAGTAGTAGCTTTTACTTGTGAGCTTCCTTGTCTAATATGATAGCAAAATGAGTGAAGTTTGGTAGTTTCAGCATAATGACATGATGCAAATGATAATGCAAATAACCATTAGTTGCAGGCTCATATGTCCAAAGTAAAAATGGCCTCTGTGAATACTATATATTTTATTATTTGATCAATATAAGTAATTTAAGCAGCATTTTAATGTTGTATTTAAATTGCATATTCTAACGGGCAGTTTAATATATGCTAAAATCTACTATAAAATCATATTTTATACACTGATCTTTACCAGCACAGTAACCAAACTAGTTGTCAGATTAATGTAATGGAGTAAAAAGTAGCCTACAATACTTCCCTCTAAAGTACAGATTTGTACTTACTTGAGTAAATTAAGTTACTGTGGTTACTTTTACTCGTGGTTGGACCAGTAGCACATTCAATAACTGCACAAGTCTATGTTTTATTGAGAAATAAGTGTGAAGGTAAACAATCCTGCAGTTTGTCATTTTGTTAAGTAAAACTGAAGCTATGTTGGACCACTTTTTTCTTTTCAGTCAGGCATCAGCCGAGCCAGCTACGGGTCTCTTTGGAAAAAGTGGGTGGCGTTGTTGTATGTCATGGAGAGAGGCGCAAAGCGACTCGCTGCTCCTGTTTCTAATGTGATGACAGCTGATTCTACCGAGACAGAACCGGGGACCATCGTGGTACTTTCTACTGTCAACATGTTTTCTTGACCTTCACGCTAAAAGAAGGCATTTATATTCGGGTAAAATGACTCTGTGCAGTGCCTCAAAGCTGTGGGAAGTGTAGCCGCTCAAAAAAGTTGAGTCTCGGAGAAAAAGCAACTCCGCCAGCACCACATCACCACCAGGCTGAAGAAGTTGTATATCTTGTCTGCTTGGCCTGAGCCCACTTTCCACAGGACGTTCAGACACCCTCTAGGTAAGAACAGCACCGCAAAAACAAAGCTTTTGCTTCGTATACAGCGCCAGACGAACTAGAAAAATCATGAGATGGATGAGTAACGTTAGAGATACATTGTACTAACACAGGAATATGCTTTTACATCTCTTCTCTATTCTCTGAGAGTAATCACGCGGTATTTTCCTCTATTATACTTAATTTAAAAGCTTTGTACTTTTATTGTCAGATGCTGACAGTTGTTTGGGCATACTTTGATAAGGATTTATCCTTAGTGCAGGCAGTCTGAGTGTGAATACAGAGCTTTTAGCCTAACTGACTAATGACGTGAGCTGAATGACTGATGATGGCAGTGAACACAAGTGCTGCAGACCAAATAATCCCCCCGCTGTCTGTCTGTCACCTGTGGCCACTGCTGTCAGTTGTTCCACCATGTGAAACACACACACACACACACACACACACACACACACACACACACACACACAGTCACACACTAAGGGAATATTCTGGTCACACTTGCACATTGTCACAAACACATTGATATCCTAATCTATTTGCTCTACTCTGTTCTAATCTCTGTTGTGTTTGATTCTTTGCTCTTTTATAACATTCTGTTATATTTCTATCTTGTTCTGCTCTGGTCTATTATTTTATTCGGTTTTGTTCTGTTTGATGACATGACATTGTATAACTATTACAATCAGTTAGGGGTTCTATGGCTTAAAGGATCAAATGATCAGGCAGGAATGTCTTTTTTTTGTTTTAATTTTGCAAATTAAATACAAAACAAGATGCAAAATTCAAATAAAAGCTGAAAAAGTGTAGAAAGAAACATAACACCAATTGTATTTTACAGAAAGAGAAACAAACCATTGTGTACGTTATACACTATGTGTAGGGTCTGTATCTTTCAAGTTCTGACAACTTATTTTGTAGTTGACTAAGCCACTTGGCACAAAGAGTCTGAAGCTAAATTATGTCCAGTTTGTCACTTGAAGTGAGTCAGCTATCCAGATTTAGTGGAACAGACTTTGGGTGTGCTGCAAAATGTTCTGTTTCACATGTGCATGTTCATAAACAAAGGGAGGTGATGTTTTAATTATACTTGTTTTTAATCCATATATTCCACGCATTGTATCCTTAAATGCATGTCTTCAAACCATCCACATCTACTATATTTTTACTCCACCAACACAAGTTTAGTTTCTGCTCTTCTGCTGCAGTAGGAGTAACAGTGCTTTAGCACTGGCATCCGCCATAAAGGCGTTTTTTGCCTGCAGGGATCCAACCACTGTTAAACTGTTGTAACTTGTCCAGTTATGCGTACCAGGACTTAGCATGACCGTGTGTTTTACCTTTTCCTTCTTCTGAGTCATACCTGGCAAACCTACTATCAACCTTAATCAACGATATATTTTTTCTCTTCTGTTGTCATGCTTTTGTGTTTAATGCTAAGTCAGGATTTGGGATGCAAATAAACACCCACATACTGAATTATTTAACACTTGCAACAGGGTCCTATATCAGCACTTTGTTACAAAGAGACGTAATAGGTTTGTGTCAGTTTGCATGTGTTACAGGTCACAAACACTATGTAGTAGCTTTCCCCATGAATCCAGTGTGACATTCTGTATATTATAACCAATTATCACTGCAGTGTGATTAATTGCAACCAACCGAAGGCACTCTCAGCTACAGCAGAAGAATAGAATGTAAAGCGGAGCAAAATAGCACTAATAAAAGTAACTTTAATGCATGATAAAATCAGGAAAATTCAAATTTTCATCCTATCATGTAATACACCATCACTTCAGAGAGAAGTTATTACTCAGACATTACAAAAAATGACATTCCTTACGCACAGTATTATTTTGCTTAACTAAATAGGCAGAAAAAGGCAGGACAATTCATTTGATTTGAACTGGATGTGAAAGAGGGGAAAGATGAGTTTAGTGCTGGTATGAGCAGAGGCTGCACAGAATGGAGTGAAGCATGCATAATTAATCACATATACTGTGAGAGTGATATTCCAGCACAGTAATGCTTAGCAGACACATGGATTTGCATTTTAGTTCTAAGCTTACTAAGTTAATCATATGGTTCAGGGTATTGGAGAGAACGGAGAAGAGTTTTTGGTAATATACAGTATTAATAAAAATAATGAGCTGAATCCACAAGACAAAATAGTGAGGCTTCTTAAGACTGGACTGTACAGACAGACTGAGACAAAAAGCCATGCAGACAGAGGGACAGACAAGAAGACAGACTAAAACAGAAAAGCATTTAATCAAGTCTCAGTATTTTACTGACTTGTACTGTCAGGGTTAACATGGTACTGGGTGGATGAGAAGAAAATTGCTTTGATAGACATAAAAGGTGCATAAATGCCATGAGCTTTTTGATATTCTGCAACATACTGTACATACTGTAAAGATACTTGGCAGTTTACCTGTCAGAGACTTGAGACATGAAGCTGGACTTTGCTCTTGCAATAAAGTGAGCATCTGGAGTATCTTGGTACCTATGACAAAAAAGATAAATAGCAGTTTTATGATCTTGTAAAAATTATAATATTTATTTTGTGCAGTATTTCTGTGGACTGCATTTTTATGGACCTTATCAACTTCTGTTTAACTTTTACGCCCTTATAAGCTTTTACCGTGAAGAACAATTATATCTGAAACTGACAGCAATTCAAGTTTGTTTTTTCACATATGCGACCATTTCACAATAGATTTAGCCGGCACTACAATGTTGTGGTCTCTTGCTGAATTCATATAGAGCTGGTATTACGTAGATTGTTCCAGGCCAGTCCCAGTGAGCTGTCCCAAGAGCTGAATCACAAAACTCATCAAATCAGACTAGGGTTTGCCATCTTGGCAGTCTCTTGTCGTTGTCCTCAATTCACCCTGAATTGTTAAAATGTCTGGGAAGAAGATGTGAGAATTTAGTGTTTGGGTGGATTTCGCTGAAACAAGCACACTCATTTCACCCTCCATTATATTGATCCTGTTTCTGCAGGCATGTCATGATGTGATTGCAAGGGAGAGATCGGTTATGTAACCGCTCATATGCAAACTATTAGGGCTCAGCCATGTTTTAAGGGGGCCGCATATCACTGGGCCCCTCTGGGGTTCTCTCAGGGAAAACCCTCCTCCATCCAAAAAGATCCCTGTATCCATGACAACACAGTCTCTGCCCTCTGAGCTCAGACATCTGACCTGTCCTCCTCGCTGTGGAAATGTTTATGCAACCGAGCAGTTCCACCCAGTTTTTGTGTGTGTGTGTGTGTGTGTGTGTGTGTGTGTGTGTGTGTGTGTGTGTGTGTGTGTGTGTGTGTGTGTGTGTGTGTGTGTCTTAGTCTTAGTCTTAGTCTTAAAAGCCATTCATTTTCAACAGATGCAATCTTGAGGAATAAATATGTACAAAAGGAGTCAATGAAAGGAAAAAAAGATTAAATGAAAGTCTTAAAAATTGCACATTCCTTTGAGGGATGCCTGTGTGCTCACCAAACTGCAGAGATGCAAAGTGAATAAAATATGAAGGTGGACTTATGATTGAGCCAATTTCTTTCCAATGACCCACCCAGGGTTTTCCCCTACATTCATGGGCAGCAGGAACACATCTTGCAATGTTCTCTTTACTGTTAGAAAAGTTAAAGATGATAAGAAGTAGAAGAAGTATAGCTGTAAATAAGACAGTAGAAACACAGTTTGCTGTTTCTAAAATCAAAGTTTTTTGTCCCGATAAGATGCAAACAAGACGTGAAGTACAGAGGTGTGGAAGATGACTGATTTGCTGCCCTGACTCAATTCATTGTTAGCTAGGGATTATTTTATAATGGTATTGTATTTGGAAACCCTCCCAGGGTGCCATATGTTTCAAATGTAAAAAGATGTGTATATTGGTGAGTTTCAGGGGTGTTGGTAGCCTGATTTTGTTACCTTTGGACAGAGCTGTTTCCAGTCCTTAGGCTCAGCTCAGCTAAGACAAGGCAGCTTTATTGTATAGCAACAAGTCAATTCAAAGTGCTTTACAAAAAGAGCAGTTCAAAACAATTACAAACATTATTTAAGGAGAATGTAGAAACAGCTAAAATAAAATAAGACAGGTATGAAATACAAGAATAAAAGTTACAGTGCAAGAAATGAACAAGTACCTAAAGAAAGGCAGTATGAAAAAGAAAGAACTGAGAGTTGCGGCGGACCTGCAGTTTTCTGGGAGTTTGTTCCCGATATGTGGAACATAAAAACTGAATGCTGCTTCCCCCCGTTTAGTTCTTAATCTGGGGACAGAAAGCAGACTTGTCCCAGACGACCTGAGAGGTCTGGGTGGTTCATAATGAAGCTAAACAGTTTACTGATTTATAAACTGACAGTAGTATCTTTTAATCAGTTTGAGAGACTAAGCTAACCACCTGCTGGCTGTAGATTCACTCTCATCTGACCAAAAAACAATACTGTAGTTCCCAAAATGTTACACAATTCCTTTAATTGTATTGTTTAAACCACATTATTTAAAAGTTTAAAATAATGGGTGAAAGCTGACTTTGTGACTAAACAGTTGGTTGTTAAAATGATATATTTTGCAATTCATTTGGTGAGAAAATTGTTATCATAACTGATATGTATGATAGAAATAATACCTAAAGTAAGTAAAGGAGTAATCTCCCTTCACGGTTAACCTTATTGAGCATTAAATCAAATGTGTAAAGAAAATTGAATTGCAATTTCTACAGACTTTATTTATGTAGCTACAGTCAGGGAGGATCTTTGTCCTAAAGTGCTCATATTTTACTCATTTTCAGGTTCATAATTGTATTTAGAGGTTATATCAGAATAGGTTTACAATGTTTACTTTTCAAAAAACACCATATATTTGTTGTATTGCACATTGCTGCAGCTCCTCTTTTCACCCTGGGTGTTGAGCTCTCAGTTTCACCTACAGAGTGTATCACACTTATGTTTCATCTTTGTTGGGAGTCACACATGTGCAGTAGCTAGGTATGGTCAGAAGCAGAGTATGAGGGCGTGCCACGCTAGCAGCTAGGCGAGCATTATAACATGTTACAAAGTGACACACGTTCGTCACGGAAGTAGAGACTGGACTACAATAGAGCTGTTTGGAGCGGTTTATGAACAGTGTTTTCTGTTGGAGATGGTAAGTCCCTTTGGGGTAGACTTTGGGCTTTTTCACATTGGAAGCCTATTACATGCACAAGAATGATATATAACACAATTAAGGAAAGGGAAAAATGCCAAAAAGCAAAGGATTAGCACTTTAAGGTGGACAACACCTGAGTGGGAAATGTCTGTATAAGGGAAAGACAATATTGGTCTAATACATTCGCAAACTGATGCGTCACCTTAATCACACAACTCAGAATTCTGTTTGGACTGTTTTAAATAAATCTCTTTATGTAAGCTATTTGAATTGATCGCGACAATATTGGCTTGGTTTCCAATACAGTGATTGTTTGTATTGAAATGCAGAGCTTGCATGTTAGTGTACAGTACTGTATGTCTGCGTGCTCTTTCAACCATCTCTGTGTATGTGTTTACTGTTTGCATGTTTGAGAGGAACGGTTTTACCAAATATTTCAACAAAGTTTTGGCATCTGTAGGCATTTAACTCAGCGCCGCCAGATGTGTTCTTTTTATTCAGCTGGCTGAGGCCATGTAGTGCTGTCTCATCTGGTTGAAATGCTCTTAAAGTCAGACTGCTCTCTCCACTGCACTGCCTTTTACTTGTTGTTTGGAACAATAACATGAGAGTACAATGTGGTGCTCCACTTTAAATACATTTTATATATTTTGAGTTCACGAGGAGGATTGCCTTTATTAGATAGATAAAAAGGTGAGATTATCTACAGAAACTGGGAGGTCGGGATGGCTGGCAAGGGCCCCCAGGCTGCATTTAACTCAGAATATTATATTGGTATGTGGATGAGAGCTGAAACAGTTAGTAGCAATCAGTCACTTGACATTTTGCAACTATTTTGATAAACTTTTCACAAGTTTTGAAACAAAAATGCTAAACATAGCCAAAGCAGGATTTGCTACTTTCTTTGTCCTATGTGATATTTACTGAATATCTTTGGGTTGTGGTCTGTTGGCCAGACAAAATAAGCAATTTCAAGACGTAACCCTGAGCTTTAAGGCATTTTTAAGGCGGACATTATACAGACGAAACATATAATCAAAACCGAAAGTTCAGCCCTTGTGTGGATTAAAACACCAAGCAAACAGAACATCCTAAATAAATCATTTCATTGTGTGTACATACTGTAACAAATGTGAGAAATTATTTACCAGTCACAGAGCATAACGTTTTATGTTGGTTCAGATCTTAACCATTTTAGCTAATTATGCCATGTATATTACTGCTGTGGTTCATTAAAAAAATACACAACAAAAGTCATATCCAAATTGGTTATGTCATTATACTGCAGGGGGTCTGTGTGCCACTGACTCTATAAACAGATGGTTCTGTCAACTGTCAGCCATACAGAGTCTTCTCATTCTCCCCCTCCTCGTCCCCCTGTCACAGGTGCTGAAAGACTAGACGATCAAAAGAAAAGCAACAGATGTCCCACAGTATTTAATATCCAGAACTATCCACTGGCTGGTCACCTGTTTTGGTGATGTTGTTTTGAGGTGAATGCATTTTAGTGGACTCAGCATTCTGGATGGGAGGACTATGCTGCTGCACAGTAAACAATTAGTATCAAAAGACATCAGCTGTCATCCAGCCCTCTCTAGAGGCTTCTGTGTGCGTGCGTGCGTGCGTGCATGCGTGTGTGTGTGTTTTGACATCCAAGCACAGGCACGTGCCAGTCTGCCACTCCAGTGTATCTAAATGAATGGCACATTGGTCGTGCATCAGAGGCAGACAGGCAGATAATGAGGCAGCGGCTTCATTGTTGGCATCAGATTATCCTTTTCAATAAAAGGTACAGACGGTCAGCAGATCCAACTTCCTCCACCCTGTACTCACACTAACACAGTGTTTCAGCACTCAGCCTGCTGTACCTGAAGAGACAGAGGCAAACCCGAGATGCTTTACAGCAAAGGGGGGGCCAGTTAGGTTAAGTTATAATTATGTAGTGCTGAAAGATTCAAAAGAAACTATCTACCGGTAATCACTTTTTCTTACTGATACTGGATTGCGATTATTATAAGTTAAACTACAGGTGTTATCTAAACAGTCTTTACCAACTTATCTTGTCCCTACCTCAGTAGCATTACCCCAATCCCACAGTTTTTTGTTTTTTAAACAAGTCATAAACGTCAACCTTGCAGCCAATAGGAACGCTCTATCTTGGCAAAAGTCTCTTGTGATGCAGACCACTTGGATACGCTGAATATGCTAAAAGATATTTATGGAACTTTTGCCCAACAATGCCAGTTATGTTGGCAAACACACAGACGCACATGCAATTTAGTAAAGGGTGATGAAGTTTCCAGGGCCATGTCTCAGGTCAGACAGTCTGTGCTTTGTTCCACTGTCAGCTGTCGTGTGTGTGTGTGTGTGTGTGTGTGTGTGTGTGTGTGTGTGTGTGTGTGTGTGTGTGTGTATTTAGCTGTCTGCCATAATGCTGTTACTTTCTCCAGGACAGTGCCAAGTGTCACACACTAGTCGCAGTAACACTGTCCCATTCACCCTCTCTCCCTAAAAGAAAATCTTCTCACTACCCTCTGATCGTCTTGTATTATGTCATCAGTGTTGTGGAAGTGGTTCAAGAGGACCCAGTATTAATGAACTAAATTGAATCACAACAACAACCAAACTATTGTTCCTCATTGGTGAACACTATTTGAAGATGCAGAATGCTGTCTTGTTTTTTTTTCTTTACTGTTCTCTGTTGTTACTTTTCTCTGAGGTCAGGAGTACTTTGTTCCAGGATATTCAGTCATGATCAGAGTCCCATTGCTTATCAAGACCTCATAAATCCAAACAGAAGAGACACACCTGTTAATGTCTTGTTATTAGGATGTTGTAGTGTGTGACATGCCCCTTGTACTTTTTCCAAGCTTGCCCTGCAGTGGTGGATAAGCAGTTAACAATGGTTATTGATTTCTTCCATTGCTGGAAATACAGTAATATATATATATTTTCAATAAGGTTGAAATATTTCCTCCAGACTCGCCTGCTACTCCTGACGTGATCCTTTTTTTTCCCCAGAGTCCCTTTTTTTTTTCTCCAAATCTAAACAAAATGGTGGTCAGCTGGTGCTATTGTGAGTCAGAGTGAGACACTCACACACTAATACATGCACAGTATGAGGCTATAACAAGAGGAAGATGAAGAGAGTTATTTACAGTGGTGTGAAAAAGTGTTTGCCCCCTTCCTCATTTCCTGTTCCTTTGCATGTTTGTCACACTTAAGTGTTTCGGAACATCAAACCAATTTAAACAATAGTCAAGGACAACACAAGTAAACACAAAATGCAATTTGTAAATGGTGTTTATTATTAAAGGTGAAAAAAAATCCAAACCATCATGGCCCTGTGTGAAAAAGTGATTGCCCCCCTTGTTAAAACATACTATAACTGTGGTTGTCCACACCTGAGTTCAATTTCTCTAGCCACACCCAGGCCTGATTATTGCCACACCTGTTCACAATCAAGGCATCACTTAAATAGGAGCTGCTTGACACAGTAAGGTCCACCAGAAGATCCTTAAAAGCTACACATCATGCCGAGACCCAAAGAAATTCAGGAACAATTGAGAAAGAAAGTAATTGAGATCTATCAGTCTGGAAAGGGTTATAAAGCCATTTCCAAAGCTTTGGGAATCCAGCGAACCACAGTGAGAGCCATTATCCACAAATGGCGAAGACATGGAACAGTGGTGAACCTTCCCAGGAGTGGCCGGCCGCCCAAAATTACCCCAAGAGGTCACAAAAGAGGTCACAAAAGACCCCACAACAATGTCCAAAGAACTGCAGGCCTCACTTGCCTCAGTTAAGGTCAGCGTCCATGCCTCCACCATCAGGAAAAGACTGGGCAAAAATGGCCTGCATGGCAGAGTTCCAAGGAGAAAACCACTGCTGAGCAAAAAGAACATCAAAGCTCGTCTCAATTTCTCCACAACACATCTTGATGATCCCCAAGACTTTTGGGACAACATTCTGTGGACCGATGAGACAAAAGTGGAACTCTTTGGAAGGTGTGTGTCCAAGTATATCTGGCGTAGAAGGAACACTGCATTTCATAAAAAGAACATTATACCAACAGTAAAATATGGTGGTGGTAGTGTGATGGTCTGGGGCTGTTTTGCTGCTTCAGGACCTGGAAGACTTGCCGTGATAAAAGGAACTATGAATTCTGCTGTCTACCAAGAGATCCTGAAGGAGAATGTCCGACCATCTGTTCGTGTACTCAAGCTGAAACGAACTTGGGTTCTGCAGCAGGACAATGATCCTAAACACACCAGCAAGTCCACCACCGAATGGCTGAAGAAAAACAAAATGAAGACTTTGGAGTGGCCTAGCCAAAGTCCTGACCTGAATCCTATTGAGATGTTGTGGTATGACCTTAAAAAGGCCGTTCATGCTCGAAAACCCTCTAATGTAACTGAATTAGGACAATTCTGCAAAGATGAGTGGGCCAAAATTCCTCCAGGACGCTGTAAAAGCCTCATTGCACATTATCGCAAACGCTTGGTTGCAGTTGTTGCTGCTAAGGGTGGCCCAACCAGTTATTAGGTTTAGGGGGCAATCACTTTTTCACACAGGGCCATGATGGTTTGGATTTTTTTTCATCTTTAATAATAAACACCTTCATTTACAAATTGCATTTTGTGTTTACTTGTGTTGTCCTTGACTATTGTTTAAATTGGTTTGATGTTCCGAAACACTTAAGTGTGACAAACATGCAAAGGAACAGGAAATGAGGAAGGGGCAAACACTTTTTCACACCACTGTACATACTTTTTACAATTTTGGCAATGTGAAACCAGTGGTGGTATTTGGATCCAAGAAAACCATAACTCTGTTGAAATAATCTGGGAGTACGTTTACTTATTTTTTTGTATTATACATCGGCAAGATGATCCGTGATTAATGCTTGATGCTATGTAATTTAGTTTGTGTAGTGGAAATGTGTAATTGGCCTACAGGGAGTAGAAGGAATGAGACTTGAATATAAATTGAAACTAATCATTCATTTATAAGTAGAGCTGGGCCTTATGGTGATGTTCAGACATTGAACTAGATATCATCAATCTGATCCTAAAGGTAGCAGTGCACCTAAATGACACATTGCATGATATCAACAAATTACATATGCCGTTATTTAGTATGTATAATATAACAAGATGAGTCGACAGCCATGCTAGCAGCTCTGTGAGACTGTTTACAGTGAAGCTTTGAGCTTTATGCTAATGTCAGCTATGCTACCATGCTGATTAAGTTTACCGGTGCCATATTTATCATGATCACTTGCTACTTATATAACACTGCATCATTTTAGTTTCTGCTATTTGCAATCAATGTAATGTGATGTTTTTATTAAGGAAACTTAATTGAAACTTGATTTGGCACTTTATTGCGTCTACGGTGTCAAACTTATACAATATATGAGCCTATTTTTTTGTGTCAGCTGCCCTGTGTAACATTTGAATTGGACCATGTTTAACTACGGTACGGGACCGCAGTATTAAAGGTGTTTCCACCAAGCAGCTTGTGTATGCCAGAGCAGGGTGTAAAAGTCACCAAGCACACGGGCCACTGACACAGACAGACCCATAAATAACACTAAGGAGCTTGTCTGGCTGGATGCAGATCTAAGGATTAAGTTGAAGAAAGATGCAGCAGGCCAGAGACTCCTCACAGGTCCTGGCACTGCCATCAGGGGTGCAAAGAGGTTTGCTCAGCTGTGGCAGCTGGTTGGAGTGGACAAGCTGCAGAGTCAAGTGGTAGAAAGTGGGGAATTTGATACATGTACTGCTGATTTTTACCACATTCATTTTGAGTCATTATTTGACATAAATATGTTTACGCTAAAAGTATGGCTGTCACAAACAGTGTTATCACACCACATAGGGAGACAAACGTAGAGGCCTGATGAAATATATCTTACAATCTATTCAACATTTTAAATAAAGACACAAAACGATTACAAGCAGTGGAGTTGTAAGAACCTTATAAAACAATTCCACTGGCATCCAGTAGCAGGAACTGGTTATTTAAATCATGTTTTAATTCATTTAAATTGATCATAACAACAATCTGCACACTGCCTGTGCAGGCATTTGCTTCTGAAACACACTGAATTACAAGAGTTCAACCATGCAGTTCAACTGTTTTAAATTATTGTTGGAGTGGTTTGTAATGCGTTTGTGCTACGAATGTCTCTATGTATGGTGTGACTTTCTGTCATGCTCATGCTGCAGGCTTTTATTCATGGCACAACATTTCTTGGCAGAATCCTTCCTCAGTGTACAAGGTTAAAGAGTAAGACTTTATTTGCTTGACTTGAAACACTGAGAAGAAATCCTCAACGATCGCACAAATACGTTCTGTTTGTGTGAGCAACGTTCTTTTTTTGTGATTGGCTATCAAAAGGACAACACATTCTTGTTCTGTGTCCTAGGGTCTGTTTCAGGAAGGAGGTTTAACAAACTGAGTTTAACCCTGATGTCTGAGATGGGAAACTGAGTTTTCAGTTACAGAATAGCTGATTAGAGTTGGTTCAATCAACTCAGGGTAAGTTCACTCAGAGTTAAGCGCGTTTACCAACCCAATAAAAAAGGCAGCATGAATTGATCCATGATACAATGAGTCACCATGGTAACAACCACAAACCATCTGGTTGGTGGAAATACAAAGTAGCACTATCATTAACATTAACCTGTTGGGTTGTTGATTAACCTCCCTTTCTGAAAACAAAACCCAGAGTTTCCCTCATCTCAGGATTAACAAACTCAGTTTGAGTTTTTACTAAACCTGCTTTCTGAAACGGACCCCGGAAGTTATCTTTATTTACTTTTAGCTTACCAAACACACAAGTTTAGGCATTCTGTCCAGACCTTTTTATTTCTAAAATGCATATCTGTTTACAGGAACTACTTACAAAAATTCAGACAACAGATACAGCTATGAGATCATTATCGCTCACTGGTTCATGGATACTGTTCCTTAAAGATTGGTGATATGGGATTCATCTGCACGTCAGGACGTTTGCCATGGTGGCCAGGCAGCTATTGTTCCATTTGAACAGAAAACAGAAAGATGAGTTACAGTGTGCCTCGTTTTTTTCACCCTGCTCTATCCCAAAGAGAAAGGACATTATTAAGAAGCCATCACATGGTATTCTGACTTAAGGATGGTTAAATAACAACTTAACATAACATAAAAATTAACAAAAACAACATGGCTTATGTTTCATTTACTAAATGCGTACACAGCATGTTTGTGCTCATTGCCTGCTGTGTTTTTTTCCCGTCTTTACTTGCACACCTGCCTTTGGCTTGCATTAGTTAATGCCTCGGCTCTGGTTTCACTGTGCCTTTAACACCATGTCGTGTCGAGTTCACAACCTTCTTCACTAAACAGTGAGCACCTACTGCTTTTGTTAAGCAAAACAGTACTGCTTAACCTTCACTAAGACAGACACACACACACACACACACACACACACACACACACACACACTCTCTTCTGTAAACACTGGGCATCTGCTACTTTTATCTACCACCACGACCACATGCAGGACAACCTGACCCACACTCTCCCCAGAGACAGTGACACTGAACTGGGCTAAAGTCTTGTCTCCCCCCTTGGCTCCGTTGGCCCACTAAACAGAGGCCCCTTTGACTGTGGCAAACCACAGCCCTCTACTCTCATTTCCCGACTCTTTCAGTGTGTCCATCTCCACCTGTGGTTAGTCTATCTTCAGGTAATAATACATAAGGGCTGGTAGAATACTTATTGAATGCAATTGTTTTGTTGTTTTGTGTGTGTTCACTCATTGTTAATTGCTAATTAAAGTAGTCAGCCACTGAGCACATATTTGAATAGTTTTCCTAAGTGTTAAGTGTAACTAAAAGGGATGAAAGCAGTTGGTTTTTAGAGCTTTGCCTCACACACATGAAGTACTTTCATTTTGTATGGATTTTTATTTTTTGCATTATCTTGTTTTTGTTAGGGGATTTAAAACATGATTGGAGGAGCTGGATGCTCATTTTGCAAGTGTAGGAGTTGGTAAATGACATTACATTCCAATTGGATTGGAACTACTCATTGTAATGCAGGAAACACCTTTAAATGCAGTCTTTCATTTTAAAATAAAGCTAAGACCCGTAGGCGTCTGGGTATCATTTATTTAGGTGGTGCATTAATTTCATTAAATTCAAGAATGAATGCTGTGCTTTAACATAAGAAAATTTAGTCATGTAAAATAATCCCCAATGAAAAAGATATGATTCATAAGAATTATTTGTATTGCATTTTACAAAAAAATTAAAAAAATTTGAAAATAGTAGGCACATACAGTAGTTAGAAATGCTTGACTTGCGTGTGAGTTATAAAATATCTACTGTGAAGTATTACATCTGCCAGTCACCTAGATTAGAGCTATAGTTACTGTACATCCATAACCCTTGTTTCCTCATAAGAAAGCAGAGAAACTAGAGAAGGGACAGAAGAGTGTTAAGGAATGTCCTTCAGCCTTCTTAAGTACAGCTCTCTCTTTTGCTTTTCTGTCTCCTTTTTATTGCAGCCAGGTTTCTCACGCTCTCACTCTTCGTCTAATTTGGTGTTGTTTCACAAAACCTCAATCTCACTGTGAGGCGTTGTATGGCCAGGATTTTGAATAGCACCAGTGTGCCTTGTTTAGAAAACAGAAACAAATTCCCTCATGAAAAAGTCGTCTGCATCTTTGTCTTGACATTGTCTTATTAAAGTTTTGCACGTTTAGCATGTTGTTGTTAATCTTATATAAACAGTGTGTATTTTTTTTTTACTAGTCCCCATTCTGTGTGATTTTTTTTTTTTTTTTTTTTGAAATTAGCTTTTTAATATAAAACATTGTAAGAATACTCTCTTAATCTCTCTGTCTCACTTTTTTTTCCCTCTTCAGGTTATGAGTAATGGAAGCAGGATCTGTGGTTCGAGCTCTGTTTGAGTTTCTCCCCAGCGTGTCAGAGGAGCTGCCACTCTTCACCGGGGATGTTATTGAGGTGCTTAATGTCGTGGATGAGTTCTGGTTGCTGGGTAACAAAGATGGCGTCACAGGTAAAGTGTCAGAGGTCATTAAAGCTTTAAATAAATCTATATGGTTGAATATTTCATATTAGCACTCTGTTTACCAAAAATAACTTTAGACTAATAGAAAAACTACACAGAGAAACACACTGTAGCTTACTGATTATAAAAACATGCCCTATGGGAAACTGTAGGTGCTCTTTTGAAGTATACATGTGTGATGCTTCTAATTGTAATTGTTTGACATGCTCAACTTCAGTTTTTCGCCATTTGTAGCATGAGGGGGCAGGGGATTAAAAATGAAACACTTTTGCCCTTGATCACATCTGATAAATGACAATTGACAATAAGTTCTTACACATTACATATTGTTATTTTCACTTATCCCTTGATGTTCAATTGAACATTTTGCAGAGACAGTATAGGATTACAATGCATTCTGGGAAAGATGAAAAGCATGTGTCACTGTTTCCTCGCATTCTCTGCCATTGAAGGGCTACACTCACAAAATTCCACTAAAAGTTTTCCAAGAGTTGGACAACACTTAAGACAAGTAAGGGGATTCCCACAGAGAGGAAGTCAATGTGGGCTGAATGCTCCTGACAAAACACAGATGATATCAATACATTTATGATAGGACTTCCCTGGAAACACTTTTGGCTTCCTTTTTTTCTCTCCAATGTTTTTTTTGTTTCTAACATAAGTTGGGGATTGAATTACTAATTAGTACTTGAATTTGTCCTGGTATTGGTTTTTGTACACAGATAAATATTTTCAGATTCCAATATCAAACTACAGTAAAAAAATATTAGTCTACTCTTTAAAAACAAATCATATCATTCCTCAAGGTAATTTGTGTTCATGTTAATATAATGAAATTGTATTTAATTATGCTTTCTCCGTATGCTGATACTATCTTCAAATTAAGAAATTAGGATGAAGATACTACATCCAGATCACATGTCCGTTAACATACCTGAATATTAGACACATCTGAATTCAGGAAGTTACAATTGTGTCATTGTCTTGAGGAAATTATAAAGTATAGTAGTGTAAAGTATTAGGCACATGTAGGAGATGGTTTTCATTGTGTTCACTGTGGTCATTCAATTATGTTCCTCCCTCTGCCCCCTGTCTTCAGGTCAGTTTCCCAGCACCTTTGTGGAAGAGATTACCATCCCCAGCACCAAGCCTGGAGACAGACTCTATGTTTGCATCAATGATTTCAACTCAGCAGAGCCGGGCAACCTGTCTCTAAAGAGAGGTACGGACATACTGTATGGTATACAGACAATGATGACTCTAGAATAAACCTTAAAGTATGAATCACTCCTTGTCTTTCTGATTCCTAGTCATAAAATATGAAGACTTTTATCAGAGCACACATAGGCCTTGTTATGTGTTATTTGTAAGTACTGTAGATGTTCTGCACAGGATACTGGATACTGTTAAGTATTTCTACTGTTAACTCTAATTGGTCATGTTTTCTCACTTAGCTTAACACTACTATGCTAACGTTGATGTCTCTGTGCTCAGGTAAATTGTTTGTTTTGTGTTGCAGTGTCGTTGTGTTGTGTTGGACATTGTGACCTGTTGTCCCCAGTGCCACAAACTGTGACCCACACACTTGAATGTTGCCAGAAATAAAAATCAAACAATGTTTTTCATGTGACGTTCAATTTTAGAAGTACCGGGTATTGTACTAATAACTGTACAACAATTATGAACCAGAACTAGAAACAAATTAGCATAGGATCAAACTTGTGACGTCACTCTGGCGTGATGCCTGATTGAACTTCTATAGATAATAGGAAAATGTCACTTTGTGCAAGGACTTTCAAAAGAAAAGCTCCCACAACGTAGGAGTAAAGTTTAAAGAAACCATACACATTGAGTCTCATATTCACAGTCAGCTACAGATACAGGTTTGACATGATTAAGGCCATTAAAGTAGCATTGATTATTATAATGAAATTCTATTCTTCTACCCCAAAAATAAATTCAGTTATTTTATTTCTCATTTTTTGTCAGTCAGTTGAGCTACTCTTCACTGACAGGTTCCACCGGTTTGGAAATGGAATAATTTTATTTAGATAAAGAAATACATGACTTTTAAAAGTAAGAACATGTCTTATTTGTTGTTCTCAGTTTCTAAGAACTTGGAGATAATGAACCTGAATTCTTGGTTAATGCAATTTATTGCTGCACAGTATGGGATGATAGACATTTCTCTACAAATTGGGGAAAGGGGACATGAGGATTTTATACTGTAATTCCATTTGCAGGTTGTTCTGTTCTCTTAAGCAAAACATGAAGCCCTCTCTACAGGGTTAAAGATATACAATATACCTGGTTGCCATTGTTACAGTAACGCATAACACAATAAAAACACAACATACACATTTACTTTCCATAACTCCCCACTAGATGTCCCCAGATGCCAATATAAAACCTACATAGACTGTCTCCAGCTGACTTTTTCTTTTTTTTGTCACATTCCTGAATTGTCTCATATAATTACATACACTATTATTTTTTCTTCTTCTGATTTTTCATTCAACAACAAGCTCAGGCATACAACACCGATGTTTGCCGAGATCCTTTACATCGGTAACACTTTTCACTTCATGTCATTAGAAGTTCTAGTAGAAATCGTAGTCATAGTAGTAGTTGAAGTATTGAAAGAAATTGAAATTTTGCATTGAAAGCATGTTTAGTATGAAATGGGAACTTTGCTCTTCAATAGCCCCACTATGTAAAATAATTAAACAACAATATATTCAGTGTCCTTTTATCATACATACTGTACATATTTCTTATTTTTTTTAGATTTTATTCTAATGTAACCTATGCCCAAATTTACTCAACAACAAAATTCCAGCATATTTCTGTATTGTCATACATAACATTTCCTGGATCATAGGAAACAAAGGAAACCGTTTTTACGAGCCATCTTTAAATGTTCATTTCCAGTATGATTTTTCAATGTCCCTATTGACCCAACCTCCCATTGTGTCAGTCCCAGACACAATGGGAGGTGGAGCCGCAGGTCTTTGGAATGTGACCCTCCTGACTTCTGGCTGACCAGTCAAAATTCCCACAATCCCTGATTCTCTATAAATTAGCAGCAGTGCTGACCCTAGTACAGGTATTAGGAATGCAATAAAAGGTAATCGGAGATGTCTTTACATGACCAGAGGTATCTGAATGGAGACAAAAATTTTAACAGAAATGTCTAAAATACCCGATACTTCACTGCAGTTCTTTTAATTCCATTCAAGTTAATCAATGTCAGTTCAAAGTTGTTTTTATTCAAATCAAATTTGTATTTATCTTTAGCTGTGCAAAGAAAAACTATCAAGCTTTCTGCCAGGCATGCCCATTGGCTGCCCCACAGGCAGCACCTATTAGGCATGTTCTTTGTATAATTAATTGACCAAAAGATAGAATTAGAGAATCAATTATATATATATTGTAGATTGATTAGAGCAACCATCAGGGCAGCCTGCGTCTACAGTCATGGCCTTTATATCCTGAGGCTTACCCCCTTTTTCCATCGGGCAACCATCAAGTCAATGCTTGGTATTCCACCAGCTGCGGCGAGTCCCATTAAACTATGACTTAAAACAGTTTCCTCTGACATGATTCACATCAGTAAAATTAATGTTAAATGTGATCCACTTTATTCTGTCTCTTTATAGGTGATGTGGTAGTTGGAGATGCAGGAGGGTCGATGGACCTTGGAGAAACCTGGCAGCGCGGTTGTAATGCCTGGGCAGTTCGTGGTCTCTTCCCCACATCATGTGTGAAGGAGCTAACTCTCTCAGGTCGCTCTAGGCAGCTGTCTGAGCGCTCAGCTCAGGCCCAGGCTTTAGAGCTCCCACCTTACGCTCTGGGCCAGGCCCGGGCCCTCATGAGCCTCCACGCGCAGCTCAATGAGGAGCTAGACTTCCGCGAGGGTGACTTGATCATTATCACTGGCCTGCCCGAGCCGGGATGGTTTCAGGGGGAGCTGGATGGCCGCAGGGGCATCTTTCCAGAGGGGTTTGTGGAGCTCCAGGGATCCCTCCGATCTCCTCAGGAGCCCGCGGACTACCAGTATTTGGACAATGATTCCGAACAATTTTGCTACGACGACCCTTACGATGTAGGAGAGAGGACAGAGGAGGAAGGTGTGAAAGAAGAAGAAGTGTTTATGAGAGAGGAAGAGGAGCAGAAGGAATCTACATTAGAAAAAGAGGAGGAGGAGGAGGAGGACGGTGTCTATGTTTTGGCACTGTATGACTTTCGGGCCATGGAACCAGGCGAGTTGGACTTTGATACGGGGGATCGCATACGTCTAATAAGTACTTTGGAAGATGGTTGGCTGGAGGGGAAGCTGCGAGGGCAACATGGTATTTTTCCTCATCGTTTTGTCAAAATGGAGAATGGTGGGCAGAAAACAGAGGAAACTGTTGTTGTTGAACCAGAAGACAAGGAGAACAGCTGTACTTCTGAATACAGCTCAGGTCATTTATGTCCCAATGTGTCAGGGAATGATCCTGAATGGAGAACATATGAGGATCATACAGTGTGGGACCTGGACTACTTTGAGAAGACTGAAGAGCAGAGGTGGCAAAGTGAAAACAAAAGCATTGGAGCTCAAACTAGCAACAGAGGACAGAGGGGTGGGTGTAGCAGGCCTGACTCTCAGCCACGTAGACCTGTCACCCCAGCACAGAGAGGGCCTGAGAGACCTAAATCCACTCCTCCAGCCAGGCCCAGACTCCCATCACAGCCTTGCCTGTCTGCACGTAGCCATAGGCATCATAGCCCATCTGCTGGCGCAAATCGGTCTAGCTATACTAATGGTAACACTCGATCCTTACAATCCAAACTAACTCATAGCCTAACCCTCCCTAGCTCTCAGTCTGGTTGGTCTAAAAACAGTAGATACCAACAGAGGCCACCAAAGGATGGTGCCACCACAAGTAATAAAAGTCACAGTCTTGGCCAGGCGTTATTTAACCTTGCTGAGGGCCATAGGCAGAATAAGCTTACTCGCCATGCTAGTGTCAGTGACGCCGATATGATTGGCAGCGCTGAGACACGGCAACGCTCCCAGCAGACGGTGCGCGGCTCCAATGGTATAATGCCAACATCCATTACCTTAGATGCCCTGGTAACCTCAGCCGGTGACCTGGAAGCCAAGCTATCTGAGCAGCTTTTTGAATTTGAGAAAAGTTTGACTTCTTCATATAGTGATAATAACATGAGCTCTGGTGCTCCCAGGGACATGCTTTCAGTAGGTGATCTGAACCAGCAATCCCGTATCTCTCGCCACTTTTCTATTATGGACTACGGCGATGAAAGCGATATCATGCGAGGCTCCTCACATTCACCAGTGTCCCACCTTTTGCAGTCGAACTCTGCCTCTTCCTCACTAGAGAGACGCAGGACCCTTCGCCCTCCCCCTCCTCGTCCTAGAGTCCTTCGTCCCCCAGCCCCACCTGTATACAAACCAGCTCGCCCTGCTCCACGTCCCCCTCCACGTTGCCCGAGACAAAATACAGCTCCGCCAACCATCTTCTACACCCCAGACGAATCAGCTATAAACCTCCTCGACCAAGTGACAGAAGCACAGGCTGAGTTAGGTGACCTTGCGGCCGCCCAGGAACATGAAATCCACTGCCAGCTGGAAGCTGAGAAAGAGCTGGAGAGAGAGATTGAGTTAGAGAGACAGAGAGACAAGGAAGAGGAGGAAAATTACCAGCTGCTGCTACGGCTACAAGAGGTGGAGCAAGACATGGAGGCATATGCACACACAGCGGAAGAACTCAGGACCATGTTGGAGGAGGAGGAGGATGAGACAGCCCGCATACAAGCCATGGAAAATCTGGAGTTCTGCAACTACACGCTGGAGACACTGGCCCTGGAACAGCAGCAGCTACAAGGTAAGACTGTTGGGCAGTGGAGTGGGAGATGTATTTTTGTGCATCCTTAACTGGGGATGTTGCAATTTATGGTTTATGGCCTAGAACAACTGGGTGCTCTGATATTGGGAGTTTTAGAGTAATAAAGTAAACGTAATATCTTTGGGTTTTTAACTGTTTGCCCAACAAAACTAGACATTTCAAGACATCAGTTTTGATTCTGAGAAATTGTGGTGGACATTTTTGCGCACTAAAGTGGACGTTTGTGCATTGGAAGTCAGTAAGCTACTATAGCCAAAAGGATTAG
Source organism: Percina caprodes (assembly GCA_013375575.1). Classification (NCBI taxonomy): domain Eukaryota; kingdom Metazoa; phylum Chordata; class Actinopteri; order Perciformes; family Percidae; genus Percina; species Percina caprodes. The sequence goes on from JABXJD010000010.1 coordinate 6,672,044, forward strand.
TTGGAAACAATGCAAAAGAGAAGACAAATAAGTAGAATGTCTTTTACTTGATGTCATAGTTTACTTCTGAGGCCCTGTTGCCTGCAGGTTAGTAATACCCAGTCACTGAAGACAGAATCTAATAAAGCAGGAATCTAAAAATGAGCCATCAATGCTTACCAGATTTCCTTTGTGACTTATCCCAACACACACACACACACACACACACACACGTGACTATTTATTTGAATTGCACTGTAACCTATGCAAACAAGACATCCCTATTTACTGTGCACAATTATCAGCGGAAAGAAGATTGTGTATTTAAATTAAGGGTCATCATAAGTGTGTGTGTGTGTGTGTGTGTGTGTGTGTGTGTGCACGCGCGCGCGTACGTATTGAGGAAATTGTCTTGTCTCACTACAAAGCTAATTTAGAAAAGTATAGTGAATGTGGCAGAATCAGCATGTTGCTGCAGAGTTTAGGTGGTACTGTTTGAGTTTAATTTAGTTTCTAAGTCTTAATAGTTAATTGCTTATAAAACAATAGTTGTAGAGCCAAAGCTAACTGGCTCAGATTTGTTTTTACCATCTCATACTGTCTGGGTGTACAGTTCTGTCTCTGGTAGCCTAACACTTTTTCGCATAGGTATGAAATGCATTCCTGCACATAGTGAAAGGTTAAGCAATGCACGTGGGCCTCTGTCTATTTTTCCACTCTCTCTTTCTCTCTCTCTTTCACCCCCTCTGTCTCTATCCAAATGTCTTATCTCTTTCACCTTCATCAGTTCCCTCAATCTGCAAGTGCACCTTTCATCCTTTTCCTCCATCATCTGTGCATCTTCAAAAGGAGTGAACGCATTAGGTGTGGTTTTTGGGATTTTTGCAGTAGTGGAGACCATGGCCCACTCTAGAGCACGACCTAAAGTATGGTTGTGGCAAGCTGTGACATGGCCTATGGCACACCTCACCACACTGTTTGGACGTGCTCGGGACGCCAACAGAGTTGCAGGTAGGCATGAACTCGAGATGGTGTTTATCAGTCAGTGTTGTGTGGACCGAGCATTGTTGCAGTTTTTCAGCATAACTTTCTCACAGCCACAGCTGCACAAGTGCTTCCTACAGCAGCAGCTCTTTACTCACTGACTGTCAGTAAGTCAGCACAGCAGTTGGGGGTTTGCCTTGCTTAGGGGCACTGAGAGTAGTTGTTGAGACAATTTCAAATGGACATTACCTGTACAGTTTCAACTTCTTATGAGGGAAGCAGGGTAGAAATATGAATATATTTATGACTGTGTGGGACATGACGTGTTGTAGTTATTATTAATGGAAAAATTCCCTGAACTTTATTATCAAGCTTTGCTCTGATTAGTCAAAGCAATGGCTTTAACACCTCTATCTCTCTATAATGTACCGCACTGTCTGTCTGTCTGTCTGTTATTCGCATATCTCGAACAATTAGTTACATGGATTTTAAATTTGACAGATGTGTTGTTACGGGCACGAGTGAGTGCTGTGCCAAGTTTGACGTTGTTTGGATTAGAAATACATATGATATTGTTAAATATCGGTAAAAGAAGCACACATTTGTTTTTCCTGCTCTAGCTGCTGGCCACTCCCCCTCTCACCCTGAGGACCAGAGACAGAAAGCAGCGGAGCTTTGGCAGCTAAAATGTGACATACACCTCAGACCCACAGAAATGTGCAAAGTAGCACTATTTTGGACTGACTTTGAATAAACAAATGACAATTCCCAAATTTAAGGATGTTTCAGAATTTTACACATGCAAAGTACAATCAGCTACAGACAACAGGTAGACAGGGAGTGAACCCACTTATAGGCAGGCTACCAGTCACTGCTTTTATGTTACATCGTTGCAAATATCACATGACAATGCATCATTCCACAAAATGGTTCATCTTCTGTGTCATGAAGTTATTAAATTGGCTTCAGGAATGTCTACAGTATATGTCAGTGCGTTTGTTATAACACTCATTATGTTACTGTCTGCAAAATACCCCCGCATTTCAAATCCATACTTCAACGTTAACCCGTCAAGCCTCTAAGCCTGATAGGAAAAGGAACACAAAGTGTTACATTTGTTAACGATAATAATGATGAGACAAGACAGGACCACACACACACACACACACACACACACACACACACACACACACACACACACACACACACACACACACACACACACAGAGAGAGTCCAGAGCCCGGCTGAATGTCTCTGTACTCGGTCCTTTTCTGGTGGTTGATAACGCAGATGTGCTGATTAGCTCTCATAACGGGCCGGATGAATAGCGCACTGCCATAAGTCCATGAGTCAAATGTCTGATTACTCACATTTTATTTGCGATATTTTGTGATTATATTCTGAATCTGCCACGTTCTCTGTCAGGTAAATGTAGTAGTACAATGTCTTCCTCTGATGTAGAAGTACACTGTAAATCAGTAGTAAACTATACTCTGGAATTGCATATTAAGTGGTTGGCATCCCTCTATAAGTAATAGAGCCCGATCGATAATGGACTTTTAAGGCCGATACCATACAAATATTTGGTTATTTAAAAATCCGATATTCCAATAGACTGGTCGATATATTTTTTTAAATCCAGAAACGCGTAACCAAACATAAACAGATTTCCCTAACATAACATTAACATAACAATTTTTGTAGTTATTTATGACTTCTCACTAAAATAATGATAATTTGTTTTGTCACAACAGAACAGAGGAACATCAAAATATATTAAAGTTTGGATTAATAAAATGTATAAAAATACAAACTTAAGATATGAAACTTAAAGTCCTTTGAACAAAAACACAATAACAAAAACAAAAAAAATCAGTGTTGCCAACAGGGACGTTCTAGAGCGCCGTCTGGTGGACGAACTATGCAACGCTTACCAACCCGTTTATTTTATTTTTATGATTAATTTGTTATTATAAATGCCGAAACCAATAGTTTGAGAAATGCCTAATATAGGCCAATAATAACGGCCTGCCGATATATCGGTCGGGCTCTAGTAAGTAATTGTGGGGTACAATTGTTCTGGTGAAAGCTACACACAGTAATACAACAAGCCAAGCTATCGGCCCATTCCAAACAGGCAAATTTTGAACGGCAGTGTAGTAGTTGGTCCAATGTTGGCAATGTTGCAAATAATTGAGCATGACTTTTTCCTGGCAACATTGGATTCATACAAAAATATTTTTTAATCAATGTAATGAATTAACTTGATTTTTAAGTATTTGATTTGCTGGATTAACCAAATATCATATGTTGCTTTTCAGCTGAGATCCCTATCTCACACACACACACACACACACACACACACACACAAATCTCATTCCTTTACAAGCTTCCAGTCTAATCACTGCCAACAGCCAGATTTCTTTGTAATGTTAACGTGTCTCATTTTACACTGTAATCCAGTTTCAGCTATATTTAATTAGTATTGAATTAATGCTAGTGGAATGTTTCTCAATGCTTGTCAATCGAAAACTGAATCAGTCAGAATCAGTCACAGTCAAGGCTATTGTTCACCTACTCTAAACTCATCTTGCTAAAGTAATCTAATTACTACCGGATGTTTTCCAGTCTATTCTAATTAAATACTTTTCCTTTAATCTTGTTTGTCCTTGTACCAGTAGACTAATAATTAGTAAATGCCTGTGTTTGTTTGTGTCTATTCAGGATGCATTCAAATGACTCATGTCTTGATCAATCATTCTCTAATGCTTTTCAATAGATGATCTTTATGTCAATGAATGTTTCAGCCTGAGGGTAGGAACTCAACCTGGCTACAGGTGCCCTGTGTCATGCAACCACATTGTTTCTATTCACTTATTACACTACAGGAATTTTTCACTAATAAAATCAAATATTCAATCTTTGTTTTTCCTTTGATATTTGCAACACTGATGTGTAAAAGGACTAAGAAAGTGAATTGATTTGTAAGAGCTGAGATTCAGCACTTGCAAGAGAAAAGCAGCCAAGAGCACTGCCATTGCAGAATATTTGATATGGTAATTATCACACATTACTCAGACACAAAAGCTTTTAGTAGGATTTGTTAATAGCAGATTATGTTTCCCCTTTAACACTTGGCTCACAGGAAGGTGTGTGTACATCAAGCATAGGATGTTTGTTGGTCGTCCTACTGCCACGTTGTTCCATGCTTTTGCGGGGTGTGTTCCTGAGTGTGATGCTTGAAAGACAATGGCAGCTTATTGTTACAAGGCAGGGAGTAACTTCAACATTAAGCTCTGCCTGCACTTCACTGTAGAGAGGCCAGTTCAAAGTCCTAATAGAAGCTGAAAGAGGCGCTCAAAACAGAAAGAATCAATCATATCTTTTCATTTTACTGTTTTTTTTTGTAGTTTTCCCTACATTTGAAAGAGAATAATAATAATAACAACAACAACAACTTTAATTTATATGGTGTTTTTCATGAAACCCAAAGACGCTTTACACAAGTACAAAGGGACAAAAAGAAAATAGTAGGTTAACACAAACATGGACTGAAAAGAAATAAAAACTGGGCTCTAAATGGAAGGGGGACGTTGTTTCATGTGGCTATTGATGTGCAACCACGTCTTGTTTTGTAAAGTTAATTTTTCTATCATGATTAGAATAACAATACTTTTCTGACATCAGTATATATTTAAACATGGCAAATGTAGGCAAAAACACAAACAGAAAAATCTAATTTATGTTCTATTGAGCAGTACTGTTTTAACATTACATTCTGACCAAACTTCACATGTGTATAAAACGTAATTAACGGATTTTGTTACATTTATATCATAATTGAATTATTCATTTGGACAGCCATATTTGAAGAAATTCCATTGAAAGTTGATGGTGTACATGCATTACAGTATTTTCCAAGTAATCATGTAAGTGCATCAAATCATGATTGATTAATTACTTAATCATACAAGCAACTCTCTGTAAATCAGTCTGTGCTTACTGGTATTCACGCTTTTTTCATACTAGTGCAGATTTTTTCATCTCCACCATCTCTTTGTGTTTCCTCTTTTCTTGTTTAAGCTCTTTGACCTTCAGTCTCCTTTAATTCTTTAAACCAACTATTAGAACGGTTCCATCAGCCTCCATGACACCACAGCCTGATCTATTTAACACTGTTGTGAGGATCTGTTGCGGCTTCAGGTTTCCCTCAGTCAGCTGTACAAACTGGAATACGTCTAGGCTGCAGAGAGACTGATTTATAATCTTATTCCTGGACATCACACCAGTTTTTCTAGATTTGCTAAATGTTGATCAAGCCCTTAACAGCTTCATTTAAATAAGCATAACACAGCCACAGAGAGGAATGGTGTATTTAACATTCCGGAAGTTCACACACATAAACACACAGTTTCAGTCGTGTTCTGCTACTGAAAGATGAGATGTTGAACACTGATAATTAAACAGTCAGAAGAGAACAATGTCTAAAAAAAGATTTATATGCTCAGCCTTACTGCAAATGTGTTCATCTAATTTGTCTTTTTCAATTTTCACTGAAAGCAAACAAGAATACTTTTTTTTAAAGGTTTTTCAATTGTTTTGTACTAAACAAGAAACAATGAAGGTGCAAGATAAAATCATTCAGTAAGTGGGCATTTTGTAGTGTATACATAGAATTCTCAAGGCCTTTTGTGCCTTTGCTTAAGTCAAATTTGTTATTTTGGCTTTTCCTTGTACTGTATCGGTAAATGTGATGTTGGCAAAAGCATATTATATAGGTTACAGCTCTAGTTTTATTGCATATTTCTGATGACCTGGTTGTCTGTTTTTATTGTACATATGTTACAGTATTTGCTGGTTGGTGAGAAGGTTTATTGAGGCTAGGCTAACTTGACACCAAATAATCCAACCAGGAACTGAATTTAACTCAAAATATAAATCCTGAAAATAAACCATACTTTTCAGAGAACAAACAAGTTAAAACTTTTAATTACATTTTAGATTGTTTGAATTGATGGTAAAATATCCCACATAAGTGTGTTAGTGTGTATCATGTGCACTTGAGTGTATGCAAGTCCTTTAAACCTGTTCCTTTAGTGCCTGCCTCTTTCATGGAGAGTTAAAGAGGGGGAGGGATATATTATACTCCAGCTTTGTGAATAGGGCTAAAGAGTTTTTTTCTCACACTAAAAGATTGTGTCTCTTCTGAGAGTGAGGACAGTCCTCAACAATAGCTCATTGTACACACCAGCAGCTACTTTATTAGTAGTACTAAAAAAACTTTCCCTCTCCATGTTCATCTAAATATAATAATTTTCCTTTAATTAGATCCTTCCCTTTCCTTACTTGTTTCACACTCATCTTTCAATCATTCTTTTCAATCAAAGAAAATGGATTTCACTGAAGTCACATGGACATGTTTGTGAGTAAATGTTGGCTCCTCCCTGAAATATGAGGCAAAGTTAAACTGACAAACTGAGGTTAGTTTCTTGCTCTGTTGCAGTTTACCCGCAAATGTCATGGCTTTTGGACCAGTGTTTAAAGTTAGAATGAATGGGTTAGAGCTAGTTCTAAACACAGACAGTAACGAGTTGTTTTTTTCACCATAGGCTGCATTAAATACCTGGTGAACATGTCTGTGAAACCTGCAGGAAATAGCAAAAACAAAGTAAACAGGATACAAGGAAGGATGGAGAATTGTTAATGGCAGTGGAAACAAAAGCCCTTTAAAGGCAAACTGAAGTTAGTCTCTATCTTCCATCGAAGAAAATCTACCGTCAGATTGTTTTCCTGCAAACAGAGTTACTAGTCTATTGAAACAATGGGAGGGGTTGTCGGGCTAATCCTCCAGTCATGTGACTCTACTGAATCATCAACCCAAGGAGGCCCCTCCTTCAATAACCCTACCCCCCTCTCCTTCCACGATTCGCTGAGATAGCTGCGGGGTGGATACGATTTAGTTACACTGAGGGTTGGGAGGTGCTTGGGCCAGGCAGTCTTGCTGAGGCAGTGGAGTAGAGACAGAGAAAACAAGTGGGAGAGTTACAGACAATATGCCTGACAGGTGGAGTCTCCCACAGCGCTTTGTTATGGAATGCAGGATTTTGGAAAGAGGGAATATGCCACGTTGAACAGGAAACCGCACCGGGTAGGCTGATTTAAACAGCAAGAACCATGAAGAACCCGGTGGTTTATGGCAACCAAGCCATGTTTGGTCCAGTGGATTGGAACCATGCAGCTGGTGTCCCAGTAAGGAGAGGAAAGAGTGTGGAGGAGCTGGGGGGTGCTGGCTGGGCCAGAGAGAGGGAGAGAATGGCCCATCTGCAACAGCTACAGCAACTACACCAAATGCAGCTTCAGCAGCCACAGGTTGGATGTCCTGCATATGGAGTAGTTCCCTCTGGACAGCCACAGGGACTAGTCATGGTAGCAAGTCCTTGTGACCCAGCTCCAGGCTGCCCTATGCAAGTACATAGCGGCATGATGGTGCCTGTAGGTGGGCTGGGTCTGCCTCCAGTGCATGTGGCAGCTCCATGGCTAGCACAATGGGAGAATCAAGCCCAAAGTAGACAGGGCAACGTCTGCCAGCAACCAAGTCGGGAGTATGATGACTGGCACAAGGCAGCTTTCCAAGAAAAGAGGCCTCAAGGCCAGGACGTTTACTACCACCCTGGTTCAGAGGATGGTCACCTAAATGTGAGGATATCTGAATGGAAAGGCAAACATTGTTTTTACCAGGGCCCTAAGGATTACAGCCACGAGGACCACAGCAGAGTGCCACAAGAGAAAGACAATAAGGACTTAAGAACTCAAGAAGGGCATAAGAATGAATACAGTTTCAGGGATCATTACGACAGGAAATACAATGAGCGCTGTGATGACAGAGAGCAGCAATATTCTGACAGCAGGAAACATCGTAAACGTGATCTCAGAGAACATGACAGTTACATCAGTGAGTATGAAGACTACTATGATCGTAAAGACACCTATGCTTGCAGAGACAATTACAGGGACAGTGATCATTACTGCGACAATGATATGGATTATCATGACTTTAAAGAGAGTGGTCACAAGAGAGAAAAAGAATACTACCAGCGTAGAGAGGAGGACCGCTACTATGATGAACAAAAACGTAAGGATTCTTACTATGACAGGCAAGCAGACGATCGATATGACCGCAGAGAAAATAACTACAAAGACAGGGATGAGTATAATCGAAGGGGTGAGGAAACTTACACCAGTAAAGGAAGGGGCCATTATGACTCTGAACTGGACAAGCACTGTGGTTATAAGGAGAGGGTGCACTATGACAGGTACAAGGATCCAGATGTTGACAGGAGAGATGAGCACTACGACCACAGAAGGAGAGACCCCTACAAAGCAAGGGGCCACTATGAACGCAGGACAGTGGACCACTACGACCATGAGAATGAAGACTGCTACAAATCCAGAGAAGGGGATCGTTCCCACTACAAGCTCAGAGACAGATATTGGGATTTACGCTCAATATCCGTAGATTCGCAACATGAGGAATACCCTAAAAAAGATTGCAAGACACACTGTGAAGAATGGGTTGAGCAGCAGAACCAGAAGTTGGCGCTCAGAGAAATGCGCTCCTTTGAAGATCCTGTTAGGTACCGACACGATGACGATCAGGAAAAGGGATATGAGTCGAGCGCTGGTAGCATTGGTCCAAAACGGGGTCGCAAGCCTGTTTATGTGGGCTCGCTAGATCGTAACAGCTTCTACAGGAAAACAGCTCCAAGCTCCCTGCGAAAGACCCAGTTCGCCACCGCCAGGAGACAAAAACAAGGTAAAAACAAGGATATTACGCTGCTGTATTTGCTGTACTTATGGAACTTAACTTTACTAAACAGATCTTGAAAAACAAAAGAGGACACATAGTGTACAAGTGTCATTCCCAGGCCCCAGTAGATAAAACATGGTGGGCACTGTCAACCTGCCCACCATGCTTTGGTTCTTATAATTGGTGACCTCCAGAGGTGTTCTTTCTAATCAATGCTGGGGGCTACAAAGTGCTGACTAGCCAGACTCACTTCCTTAGTGTGAGAGAGTGTGTGTGTGTGTGTGTGTGTGTGTGTGTGTGTGTGTGTGTGTGTGTGTGTGTGTGTGTGTGTGTGTGTGTCAGTATCACCTATCTCACAGGAAAGAAAACTGTCAGGAATTTGTAGGCGTAAGAATCTGCAGAACAGGTTTTGTCCGTCATCCTCGCTGTCTCCAGTTTTCTTGTTTGCTGTCATACTCTGCATCACTGATGCTGTTTTCACCCACAACAAGTCTGTTCAGTTCTTGCATGACTGAAAGGCCTGTCTTTTACAGTCTTGGTTGATTTTGGACAGAGATACACTTAAAAGTCACTCTATAAAAGCAGTTTATCAATACTTTTGACACATTTAGAGGAAGTTTTGGGAACATGAACTTGTTTTAAGCACAATAATTTATCCTGGCATTTGATGCTTACCATCAATGCTATGTACAAATTTCAGTTGGTCTGCACCCAGCCCCCGGGGAATGATGTAATCAGCCGTTAACACAGAGAAGGTTCAAAAGTACAGTATACTGTAAACACAAAAGCAAACTAATTTCATTAGCAATCGAAGAAGGAGGGCATACTTCTGACTCGCTTCATTGTGTCTGAGAAGAAGCAGGTGGCGCCCCATGACCCCTCCCCCAGTTACCTACACACACACTGCACATGCATCCATGGCCACACACACAAAGTACACATGGGCCCCCACCACACACCCATTTCGGGAGTCCAAGTATTAATCCCTAGCGTCAGCATGGTGAGTGGATGGCGGGGGTCTGTCTGGTACCAGGCCGTGGCCGGCACATGCTGGCTCCTTCACTGCAAGATTAGCCTGATATTCTGTGTGTGTGTGTGTGTGTGTGTGTGTGTGTGTGTGTGTGTGTTCGTTCTTGTGCGCACACATGCACGCTTGCTTCTGCGGTGTCCTGTCATCCTTTAATCTTGTTAAACTGTTTCAGCTCTGTCAAGGGTTTGGTCTGAATAAATCATTTGATAGCATGGCTAAAAACATTAGACCATTTTGTTCAGTGCTTATTGGCCTTACCCTGTAATTCAGTGACATTGAGGTGATGGCCGAGGCTTTTTGAGCATGTATAAGAGCCTTTGTTTTCAGTAATCTAGTATTAGATATAAGACATCTCTCTGGGTCTGAAAAATCTATAGAGCTTAGTAAAGAGCAGCAACTAATCAATGTTTCATATGTAACTGTTATTATAATTTGTGCTATGAACTGTGTGTGTGTGTGTGTGTGTGTGTGTGTGTGTGTGCGCGCGCACGTGCATGCACACACACACACACACACACACACACACGTTCAAGCATATGATGCTGTTACAGGCTTACATATTGTAGGCAAATCCAACAAGGACATCATTATAGGCAAAATATATTTTTCTGCAGGAAACGGTTTTAACAGTTTAACCAATATGTTGTTTGAAATTATAAAATGTGTGGGTGTAAATATTCACCTGGATGCATGTTTATGGTTGCACTCTTGAACTTAAAAAAAAGCCTTCTGCTTTGTGGACAGTGTTTGAGTGTCTGAGTGTGAGTAATGTGTTGTTATCCAGCTATGATTTGGCAGCGTATGCTAATCCGTGAGCAGTTGCTGCCATTGGTGTGCGGCGATACTGGGGTTGGGTGGGGGAGTTAGGAGTTAAATCTTTGGATCTCAAGATCTCAAATCGTCTGACAACATTGCTCTTAAGACGTTTTATCTCACTGCTGGCAAGCAAAAAAGTCAGTTGGCAAAAAAATGATTGAGCTCATTAGTACAAAACTCTGCATGAGTCAGTGGTGGTCACACTCACATGCTGTGTATGCTTTTATATTTGGTTTATCTTCATCCTAGCTTTTCTTTTTAAATCATTTCTGATAATCATGCAAGTGTCATCTAGACTTAATAGTTTAAGATTGTTAAATCTCCACAGCATGTCATTGGCATTAACATATCTTTGGTCAATAGCGGGTTTCAGCACAATCCTTGTCTTGTCATAGTGGAAGAAGTTTAGATGCTTAATATGAGTGATATACCCTTATTTATAGTCATATACCCTCCAAAATGTAAAAGTTATTGTTACAGACACACATACATAGTAACCGCAGCACATCAGTGTTAAAAACTCTTGACATCTGAGTTCCGGGTTAGAGGATGCTACTGGTACCTGCATACGTAACAAGACTACTGTTATCTGTACTTTTTTAGATAGAAGTGTGGGAAAAGACATTTGATATAGTTTAATCTTGATAAGGCCTCATTCATATTGCCAGTTTATGTGGTTGTAAATCATGTTCATACAAAATAGTCATGTTCATGAAAAAAGTCATTACCTAAAAAATCCAGGTCGTCAATACTACGTATGTTGTAATGGCTAATTTGCTACACACATCAGTGTATGCTTTTCAGCCGCTCTAAACTGTACACTCGCTGTAATTAGGCTCCATTAACTCATAGAAACAGTCATTCGGCTAGTTTCCCTCAGTTTTGTGCTCCAAATACTCATCTCTACCCTCAGCAATTTTGTCAGTATTTGTCAAACAGACGTCTCAAACACTGGCTGTATGAACAGAGGCACTTGCAGCAATGTCAATGCAGTATTTTCCTAAGATTTAATTTACATTTCTAGTATATATATATATATATATATATATATATATATATATATATATATATATATATATATATATATATATATATATATATATATATATATATGTGTGTGTGTGTGTTTTCAAATGTTGATAGGATAGTTATAATATCTAGTTTTATTTTAAGAGCAATAGCAAGCCGGATAATTAGCTATTACTGTCAGTCTGGTCCAGTTTTTTGAATATACTATGCTCTTGTTAGATGGTGTTTAAATTAAGAAGAATATTTTCTTGTCTGTAGCAATAATACATTAAATATAGAGTTTTAGTGAGGATCATAAAGAAAGCATTTTGTCACCCAGCCCTTTTTGTAGAGTGCAATGCCCAGAACAGTTTAACCAAATAATTTTGTTCGTTTGTGGAAAAACTCATAAAGCCCTCAGGCAGCTCTCTGTCATTACTTGTCCTACAATTAGCAACAGATATATTGCTGCATGTTCAGTCATATCAAAGTCTCAATGCAGTTCTCACACTCCGGTTGTAATGAAGAAAAAAATATTTTCCCACACAGGCAGTAAAGGCAAAGGTCTCTTAGGAAATAGTCATTAGACTAAATGCAAAATGGCTGTATAAAACCAAAGAAAATGTTATTGAATTTATTGTTTTTATTTGCATTAGGATTCAAGATCCAAGATTTTTTTACTATGTTGTTGCACCACTGTGCATCACCAAAACCCAATAGTGGGACCCAATAGACCTCCTCCTTCATTTACTTGAAAACAGTACAGCTTTTGGGTTGAAAAGGTCCCTCACTTAATGGCTTTGGTTCTTCTTAAAGCTTCCTCAGCACATATGCAAAACTGATGGTCTCTAGAAGTAATTGGACATTGTTCATTATAGAAATTAGACGAAATGAGAAATTCCAAGGAAGCCAGAGATCACAGTCTTGGTCCCATTTACCATTCAGCATTGTAGCAATGCATTTATTCAACTTGTTAATTAGACTGTAGCCTTATCCACCTGGAAACCAGAAGAGTTGTACCTCTTGGAGTGGTCACTAATCACAGGATTAAGTCTAGAGAAAATCACATGCTGAATGCTACATGTATCAGCACACAACTTGCTTTTATAATGACTTCATGGAGGGCTGTAATTACAAGGAATTTCCAACAATGGCACATGTTGCTGTGAGATTCTGCCAGGAGCAGGAATGTGACCTTTTGACATTTGACCCTAAAACAAGATAAACAGGATGGTGTGTCACTGAATATACTCTCCTATATTTCATTTGTTAAGTGACCTTCTGCATGGTGCAACAGCTGGTGGTATAAATCTGGACAAAAGGATGGGGATATAGCCAAATAAAAATTGTGGGGATTCAAACATATGCTCAAAATGTTTCAGTTCAAATTGAAGCAGTGCTGCTTCTTTCTCTAAAACACAAACTTTGCCACAGTTTGAGGCCCTTTAAAAGTGTTTTTAATATTTGCTCCACCTGTGCTTTGGTTTTCTTATGCCAGTTAACAGCGTCATGGATTTTTTTTTTTTAAACATCCAGAATAATTACGTCATTGTTTGCAGGTTGTTAGGTAAACATTGTTACAAGTGTTGGTATTTTCAAGAGTCTGGGAGCTTGTATGAACTTTATTCTACATGTCCCAACTGAACACAGACACACTCACGCAGAGTTTCACATGTGATTATTTCAGCAAAGCCACTCCCTGCTCTACAAAACTTGGCTTGATATAAGTAGGGCCCCTGCTATTCACGTCGCCATGGTGACTGTGCATTCTGCTGTGAACTTTGGAGCAGAACACACACAGCACTGATTGTGTCTGACCTTAGAGTGCTCTATGCAGGCCAAAACTTTTGACTTTGCACAGCTATTATTTGAGCACGCCAACTAAAGACCATGAATTTAGAAAAGTATTGTTTTAAAACTAGATTTGTTGCAGTTGTGCAAAGTAACACATCTTTAAAGGACAGTGATTTTCAAAATAGAACAACTATTTTTGAGTTTACTTGGATGGTTTTGTATTTATATAAAACAAAATGCACCTTAAGTGCAAGATAACTTGGGAACAGGAAGATATTGAGTCTAGGAATCATGATTTTGATAAAATTCTGCCTGTCAGAGGAGGAGCCAGGTCAGGTGTCAGTAGACTGTGAAACATGAAACAGATTAATCACAGAAATGCACTTACACTTCACTGGACTTGAGCCATCCTATTCAGCATAACCACTTTTAAATGTTACAGTAGCCACAGTAGAGTTAATGCTTCGTAACAACTCCTTTCCATTAGAAAAAATTGCATTAAAATCTAAAGGAACATGATCAGATAAACTAGGGGCTATGCTCTGAATTCCCACTACCAAAAGTTCTAATAGATGAATTAAGTTTAGAAATCATTGTAGATTTAGGCTATATAGTTAACCATAGTAAAGAGAGATCTAGCAACATAACTTTAAAAGAGCCATACCATACTATTTACTATCCCAAAAAACGTTTTAGTATGTCCCAATACAAAGTGTGGTATGCCAGAAATACCAGTATGTCCTACTGCATCAGGTTGGATTTTGCAAAATGCAAGCCAGCATGCTTTTTGGGCTATTTTTATCCACAATCCTTTGCGCAGCATATATGATCAAGAGGGTCCAAGTTTTGTGCAATGTTATCAAGAGGTAGAACGTCATAATTGTACGCATACTGCAGTACGTACTTTAAGTGACTTGTGAGTTATGGTTAACAGTTCCAACAAACATCTTCACACGTATTATACAATTTCCTGTTAGTAGAAAATTAACAAGGATGTCGAACTGCTAAAACAGTATGCTATGAAGATTAGTATGTAGGATGGATGGGACGCAGCAAGTTGAAGCAGGACACTTGTTTTCTCATCTCATTTTAAGCAACAAGCAGCGATAGTCCAGCTCCAGGTTTTACTGTCTGCCAGAGTGGTCGTCCTCTCTAGTGTCTGGGTGTCTGCGTTAGTGTGTGTGTGTTTAATGATGGTGGGTTCCCGTCCATTCTCATGGTAATTGGAGGTCTGGAATGGAGTTTTTGCAGCAGGACGCACAGTCCTCTACAAGGCTCAGGAGCTGGACTTCATATTGACAATGGACTATCGTAGAATGGGTGGCATTGTTTGAACCACTATGTGTGTGTGGGGGTGTGTGTATGCGTGCTTGTTTTTGAAGTGGTTTGAAGAAAGTTGCGAGCAGCAGGTGGGTGAAGCCTCATCATCTTCTCTTGTCTCCCTCTTGCTCTCTTTATGACTGTGTACAAGGCAGCAGACATATAGTGCCTTGGAGAGAATGCATCAGTGAATTTTAGGGCAAATATTTCTTATTTTTGTTTTGTGTTTTTACAGCTAAGATTCAATGTCTTTTAAAATACGTTACAAAAGCATTGATAAGGGACTGTAAAATTAAGTTTGTATTACTCTAAATGCATTATTATACCCTAAATGCAAGCATTACTTTAAATTTGCTGACATGGTGGCAGGTCGAAAGGATTTCTTAAAACCAACAACATTTCAATAATTATTAAATCCAGTGACATTAGGCTACATTTTGCTGACAGGACCCAGGCCGAATGGGTATGCATGGTAGCCCATGGTAGTTTATAATGTTGGAAAGCGTTAACGTCGTTAAATAACTGGCTATCACAAACATTACATGGAGCAAAACGTTAGCTGGTTTCACAGCAACAATGCACGCTGCCTCAAAGAAACATATAGGACCTGTGTTTCAGGATAAGGATTAGAAGTTTTACAGTTTGTATATGATGTTGATTAAGGTTAATGAGGGATGAACTGATTATTGGTAGTAAATGAAACCAATAACCAAATTTAGAACCGAAATGCATTTACGGTGAAAATGAAAATCTTAAGGTTTTGGAATGTTACAAACTCCAAAACTAAACTTATTTAAATGTTTTAAGCAATTATTTAATAAATTGGAAACTTTCAACATAATACCCAGTAAAAGATAGTCTGATAGTGTTGTGGGCGGTACATTAAGTCAGACTCAATGGTGAGTGAAACCAAAACAGAGTGACAGAAACAGAGTTGTAGCGGAGCCAATTTGTGCACTTTTTAAATAATAAACTTTAAAATCGGTTATCAGGGAAATGAAACATAGATAATGTGCAAATTGCCAAAAAATGGCTTGATAATTGGCCAGGGCTGATGATCGGTCTGTCCTTAATGTGACTTGAAACTCACTCACCTTTGCCAAATTAGACGACAATGATGACATTGTTTGCATACCAGCTTCAGAGCATAAATTATACAGTATGTCCATTGTCATCCACTGAGAATGTGAAGTTTTTCCTTTATTATTCCATTTTAGACTAAACTTGCCGCTATCTTTTATTTCCTGTGTGTTGATAGGCGTTTTCTTTTTTACCACTTGTTGACCGCCTAAAACACTTATGCGTATATGCTGCCCCAATCAGTTCCGGGAGAATTGCAACCTCGGTACCTTCATTACCAACGGTACCTACGCTAATGCAGAAAAACAAGTAACGTCACATTTTAAGAATGTTAGTACCGACTTGGTACCGAATAGGGCTGGGCAATGTGGAGAAAAATCAAATATCATATTTTTGACCAAATACCTTGATATTGATACCGCAACAATATTGTAGTGTTGACTATTAGTGCTTTCACAAAATATTTACACAATGACATTTTTGATAAATAATCATCAGTAATGTGTATATAATGACTAAGTGACTAAAGGCAACTAATAGAACATCTAGAACAGTCTGGCAAGTTCATAAAATGTCATAACTTTACTGTTATGTAGCCTTTAAAACCAGGAAGAGACAACATCTCTAGCATTGAAATCATATATCGCAATCAACTCTCTCTCGCCACGCAGTTCAAAGTACGTATTGCAGCTACGGTAGCCGTCACGATTCAAAAAGTGAGTGTACAAAAGGCCGTCTATCAGCCGTGGTTATTGGAGTGCATGTCAGAGAGTGGTGTGGAGGCACGCTTCACACCACAAGCAGGCACGCGCGCCACCCGACGGAAAGGACAGAGAAAGAAAAAGACACTGCAGAGGTCCGGAAGATAATTGGATAGTTTGGATTTGGTGTCCAAAGCAGCTCCAATGCTCACGCTTTTTCCTATGATGTCAGTCTCTTGCTCTTTTCAATGTCCGTTTTCTTTTTCTGGGCAAAGAAGAAGACTCCTGTTCCTGAAACTTTGATTTTGAATATGTGTGGTCCTCCGTGTTTCCTTCTTTAAACTTGCCGAGGCTGGGAAGCGACGATAACCATTAGCATCAGCTGTGAGTCGAAAACGCGAAAGGCAGAGCAGTATGTCCTGTATTTCCCTTACCGGCTAACATATTTCTAGATGCCGCATGACTATGGAGAGTCTACCCCAGTTCATGCAAGTGCAAATATAAAATTTCAAGCCAATAGGAATACTTGAAAATGATGGTATCAATCAATATCAATATTCCTAAAAAAGGAAAAGTTTGTGAATGGGCAACAGAGATTTTGATAATTAACAACTACAAACATTTCACAACGTGGCTTTAAAGCTATAGTGCGTAGTTTCTTCTTTCTTGGCTTGAATGTAATGGACATTTAGAAATATGAAAAGTTACACACTAAAGCATTAAGCAAGCTGTACATTGTTAGTGCCACCTGATATCCCTTATTTAGTTTTTTGTTAAATCATGATGACCTGTGTTAGTTGTTACTCTGACTGCCGTCATACTGGGCGTCTGAAGACAGAAAGGTGCGGTGCAGTGAGAGCTCTTATCTGGTTGAAGTCATTTTATAATGCTAAAAAGCACACTCCCTGTTCTGGCTGTCCCCGAAATCCAATCTGTGTATTTTTTACTGTAAGCTAAGTGTTGAACATGATTCATAAGGATGGCAATCAAGAACTGGTTCCAACTTGAAATCATTTTGAAATAGTCTGATTGTGTAAAGTGTCACTGGCACCTGTTTCCAAGAAGTAGGTTTACTGAGTTCTCTGGATACCTTTGCTGAGTAATTCTTCAAACCTTTCCAAATCTGGAATGATGTAAGAATGATGTAAAACTGATCCAGGTTTTATACTGTGAAGGTATCGAGATTAACCTGCTGTTTGGAAACCAGCTCCACTTCTACCCGCCTTTGCAATGCAAACACTGACTTAAAGCTAGGACACATAATCTCAGAGTTTGTGTTCTTTGATTGTGGAAGAAAAGAATATATTTTCTGAGTGTTAGTGCAATTATCACCATCCGGCAGCCTTAATGTAATTTAAGTTTACGGCACATTACAGTTGAAATGGGAGACATTTAATAAATGCAAGAAATCAAGAGAGTACAGTTCCTCTGCCTTCATTAGCCCAAATAAGCCCCTATATTTCAAGAGATTACATAGGCAGTCTCTTTGTTTGATTTTCCAAACTCTCTAATGTGTGTAACCAGGTCAGCACTTGAATGCAACTCACTGAGTAACCCTCATGCAGCAGGGTTTCTGTGCAGACACCCTCCAGCCCCCCGCAGTCATGAACCCTGTTTCTCCTCGTCTAGATGTTTGCTCCCAATAAAGAGTCGATCACACGGTTATATGCATGTCACACCAGTTCTCCAGTATGTCTGTGTGTGTTAACATATCCTGTCTTACTGTATGCTACAGCACTAATGATCCAGTACATGACTTACACACCCAGAGCTGTTTAAACTTTGTTTTTTCCCCCCTGGAGAGTTTAATCTCTTTTTCAAACTGCTTTTTGTTTAATTACTTAGCCATTGTCTATCAGATTAAGGCTGCACAATTAATCACAATTTTATTGAAAATCGCAATATGGACTGTTGCAATATCCCAATCGTGGGGGGGGAGGCAATATTTGTTAACAACTAAATATATGTGTCAAACCATTTTGAATTAATTATTGTGATGCTGCAAAGAAGTCCCAGTCTACAAATCCTGTCCTACAGAAAACATATTTGTTTGGTACAGATCCTCGCAAAAATTACACTATAATCATTTACATTTTTCAATGAAAATGAGAATAAGGATAAAAAAATCATCATTCCCTCCAATATCGTGAATCATATCGCAATCGCAATATCAGTTAAAATAATCGCAATTAGATACTTTCCTCATACGGAGCAGCAGTAGGTCCTCTGTTGGTAGTCATATTGCAGATTTTAAATTAGCAATCAACAGGTGTTTATAGTCAGAGCCACAGTCATACAAGAACAGCTGATTAAAATCAAATGACAGTATGATAACTGATTGGAGGAGCTGGCCTCAATTCAACTCAGTGATTATGTCTTTATCGTGAAAAAATATTATATTTTAATACATTTTATTATTCCTGAAAAGAAAAGTTAGACTAGCTGAATTTGCTGGCTTGATACCATGAGGTTTTCAGCAGCAGGTCATTGTTTGCACTGACTGATTAGTCTCTAATAAATGCCTTGTCATTAAATACCAAATTTCAATACCTAAGGAGTAAATCTCATTAGCGTCTGAGCCAATAAGCATGCAGCGTGTTTCTACCAAGAGCTAATAAATGGAATGTGATTGGTTGTCTAACGTTAAATGATGTAGGGAGGTGCATGAAAAAATAGGTTACACACAGCGATGGGGCTCATATGTGTGTATTTATTTTGAGAGGCTTGACCACAGTATGTCACAAGGTGTAAAAGAGCTGAAAAAAGAAATTGTACCATAATGTTGAATTTTTTGTTAAAAAGTTTAGGAACTGGTATTGAATACACAGTATTGGCACCGTGCCCTAGGAATATTTTGGAATGAATAAATTCTCAATGACTAACAAATAGCAGTTAAATTTAAAATGAATGTTTCAATGAATAAATATACTTTGTTTAAAGCCTTTTGTGTATGTTTGCCCTCTTTCTAATACTTCATAAACAAAGAAGAATCCATAAAAGTGGGTCAAAATGTGGTCATGTCGGTTCACAGGTTGGTTATGATGGAAATAGCTGCATGTTTAAGCCTGTGAAGTGGAGCATATGATGTAGTTGTGTATGTGGAGGATCAAACGTGGGAATGAACCGATTGATTCCAATTAAACTCTGAGTCTTTTGTTTTCAGCTTCTCTTTGTATCACATTGCTGCTGTATGACTTATAAAACCCATTAGTGAGCTACTTTCTCACCAGTGGGTAAATGCTGGAGCATTGGCAGTTATCTGGGCAGCAGTGACGGATGCTGTGGGGAGGTTCGGTAATGCAAGCGGTGAGAAAAGCTCCTTTGAGTTGAGCTTTAGCCAAGTCACGTGAAGAGAGAGAAGTATGAGGTCACGGTGGGAAGGCGACAAGGCAGGTGGCCCGAGGATCAGACACGCAGTCGGGTCATGAAATATAATATTTTAGTTTGCATCAAAATGTAAAAAGCTTTGTAATGAACTTTTAAAAAGGTCTTATGTTTGTTCTTACGTTCGTATGAAGTGGTCACACTTAGATACAACATTTTCAAAAGGATGAAACTTCTTTTTATGTGATTTAAAGAAAACTGTTATGCTGCAGCAGTTTGGCTATGTGTGTCTGAAGCATGCAAGCATTTTCAAGTGCATGGGGTAACATGAGGGTAAGAAGCAGAGTTAACTTCATTAGCCTCTGACGGCATCTGTTCAAGGAGCAAGGGTGACGTCACCCTTGTCTGTCAGCACAACGCTGCACATCTCGACCTACTAAAACATACACAACCTCCAATGGCAGTAGTGTTTCCCCTCCACAGATTTAGTCATGGGAGTTCCTCAACATATCCCACTGATCCACTCTGCATAGGTTAATCTAATTTAGAGCGCAAAGTAACTCATTATCAGTGGTTCTTGCATTGTATGCACCAGTGTTTCTGATGCTACTGTATCTTTTCCTCCACAACACTTCAGTCATACTTAAAAGGATAAGGCTGCTAATAATCTATATTTTTATTATCATCAACAAACTCCTGAGAAGACCTAAACCAACATTGTCTTCGTCAATCTCATGATACTTTATAACATAATCAGCCCCAAGTCTTTTTTATTCCTACTGAAGATGTCAATCAAAAATAAAAAAAGGGTTGTGAATATATACTCTAATATTTAAAAAAAGCATAAATAATTTCCTAAAACTCTAGGTGTTAGCAAAAATTACTCGCGCAAAAATTAGCGCATTATTTTGGGGGACTTTTTTCAGCCTCAGATTTGGTGCTCTAGTGAGTATTTATGGTGTATGTGGAATCGACTTTAAATAAACCAAAGTTCCCATGTTCCTGGTCTAGCATGGCAGCGAGTCCAACAGTGTGGCTTATTTTAGAGCTTTTGGATGACAATGGATTTCTATGGCACAAAGGAATAAGCCCAGACTTTGGATACACAAACAATTCATCATCCATTCTCTTTTTGTGGGATTTTTTGACAATAGGAAATATAGAGAATATCACCAGACATATCCTTTTAACATAAGAACCTAATGTGTCACTGCGTAATAAAATATACAGATAGCAGATGTGGCAATTGAAGATATCTTTAGAAGTATGTGAAACACGTATATTCACTCTCCAGTACCGTTATCTCTCTTCCCTCAGTCCCCCTCTAACTGCCTCTTATTTAATGTCTGCTCGGTCCCCGAGAGCCTGTACGTCTCTAGTTGCTGTCACAGGCCATTGTGCCACACACAAAGAGCCTGAGTCCACTCCACTTTTGGGTTCATTCATAAAAAGCAGCGGTGCATGAACCAGGCTCTCCCTCCAGTCCCAGGCATCCCCAGAGATCACCCCTCTGGGAGTGACAGCACAGACATTGATCAAAAGCTAGTAGGAAGAGTAAAGGGTGGGCCGGGTGGGTGGGCGCCTGGGCGGGCAGCAGTATATTTGGATACAGTGAATGGGACATGGGCTGGGAACGTTCTTCTTTTTCCCTTTTTGGACATTGTAATCTTTAGAAAAACTCCTTTGTGTTTTTTGCTAAAAACAATCTTTGAGTTAATGCCAATTCCATGGCAATTAATAAGACTTTTATACACAAATACACAGATGTGTCTTGAATACTGCTTAATCAAAATTATTACAATGATTAAAAAAAAAGAAGCTGTAAGATCAAAAACCATTATCATTTTAGTTTAGGTGGAACTAAATCGGTCTCTTTTCTGTCTCTCCAGAGATGACGTTCCTGTCGTCACAACCCAAACCCCTGGACTCCACCCCAACCTCGGACGCCAGCCCTGCTGCCGGCACCGAGGACCCTGAGCTGAGGATGCTGGAGAAGAGGTTAAAGGTCATTGAGGAGCTTCTGCAGACGGAGAAGGACTACATCAAAGACCTGCAGATGTGTGTCAAGGAAATTGTCGAGCCACTACAGAAGAAGCAGGTAATAAAGATCCGTAATCCAGATATTGTGGAGTATGTTAAGAGCATGGTTTCAAAAAAAAAGGGTTGAAGGTCTGAAACCCTGTAAAATACAGGGATCTATCTATCGACTTCTACCCCTTTGTTGGATTTACAGTACATTCTTCATCTAATCTTCAGATATGTAAGATGAGAGCAACATTTAAAATGTATTGTCCAGATTACAAATGTCAGGCTTTTATTTTTAGTTATTATCTTATTTTTAGTTTTACTGACTAACTGCTACATTACTTGTGGAGGCACCTACGAACAAGTAAGTATTCCAGCTAGTATAAACAGGTTTCTCAATCCCATGATAAGGGCTTTTCTAGGTTTCTGAATAAGGATAGGATATATTTATAACTATGATACTCAGGGGGAACAGCACAGAGGAACTTTTAGCACTGTTTTAAAACATTCTGCATTTCCTAAAGGTGAAGAATGTGGACTTTGATGGGCTCTTTGGCAACATCAGCTCTGTGATCGACCTGTCACAACGCTTGTTTGAAACACTGCAGGACACAGACTCTATTGGTAAGAAGCCAGTTTTTAATTAAACTGTTGCGTCAAGTGACTTCCTTCTGTATGCTGTGCTTTGAACTTTATTCACATTACAACCGTAAACTGTCACCTAATCTAGTATGTAGTTGACTAAGACTTTGAACGCATTTTGAGATTAGTCACTGTTAATGTAAAGTATTTTAATGGTTCAGATTTCTGTCTGTACCGACTTCCCAACTTTTCTGTCTGTTAGGGTGTAAATTGTTCTATTACCGAAACATATCTTCCTCCCCCGTTTCCCTTTTTAAAAGAAAACGCATTAACTTATGTTTCTGTACCCTGTGCTCTCAGGAAATGTATTTCTGGGCTTTAAAGCTGAGCTGGAAGAGGTGTACAAGATCTACTGCCAGAACCATGATGACGCCATCTCTCTGCTCAAGAGCTATGAGAAGGATGAAAACATCCAGCATCACGTGTTGGAGTGTCTGGAGAGACTGAGGTGAGTCACTGAGAGGAGGAAAATGTGTCCAAAAAAACAGAGTCACTCACTAGTTTTAGATTTTAGCTTTGACTTGTGTGTTTGACTTAAAAATATCTTTTGCATGTTTGTGTGTGTAAAAGCATGAACACTTAGAGTGGCCACTAATACAAACATACAGAGAAGTAAAACATTAACTGTTAAAGATGAAGAATGCAGCAAAGTAAGTGGAAAAGTAATGGGAGCTGTATTGTTACAGTGTGTTGAGTGAAACCCTTTTCAAAATGTAACTTTAAATAGGTTTTTTGCAGTAGAATAAAAACTTTAAAATGGAGCCTGTGGGCAATTAAAGAGATATTTTGCTAATTTCAATCCAGCTCTGTGTCATGGCAGTGTGGGCAATGTGTTTAGATGGACGATGTGTGCTTTTCCTCCGTGGCACCAGTGCATGAGCGAAGCCACACACCGTTCATCTAAATGCACAAGGATGGACTAAATATGGAGTACCTTTAAAGCATTCAGATTTCCTGGCATCACATTATATGTTTCCTGTTAACTGATAGTCACATGGAATTAATTTATGATGGAGTTTCTTTAGCGGACTTTGAACTTTGATGCGTGCGCAAATTATGCTAGAGCTGCAGGCTTAGTAAACCTTTAAACAGGAGAAGTACCATTTTTCTGTAAAGAGGCCTTTACTGTGTGTACTCCATCTCAGTGTTCCTGGAGATGGAGCACTATGACTGCTCCTCAGAAATGTAGAGCAGTCCAAGAATGTGCCCTACCTGGTTTCATGTGTCTGGTTTCACCATCAGTGACTCAGACACTTGAGTTGAAACTGCTGTAAAATAAAGTCATCTGTGTTAGATAAACACAGGTTGTGTTAGACCGGAAGCTTTAGCCAAAAAAGGCAGATGGTTCCAAGAAGTCTTAATAAATAAAAGGAAAAGGACAATGTACAGCTGTGTGTGCATACGGCCAATCCCTTGTTGACATGAAGTTGTTTTTAGTTTCGTTTTTGAAACAGTTTTTCTAATAATTTTGTAAGTTGACCATAATGTTGCCAGTGTTTTCAGGAAAAGAGTTTTTTCTAAAATGTGTGTGTGTGCGTCTCCTGCAGCCTATTCAGCTTTTAAAAGGTCATGTTTTCTGCCACCTACTACAAATTGCCATGTTTTACTGCCACACTGAGCCAATTCCAGCTTTAACAGAGAAATTACACAACAAAACCAGGGTGTAGTTGGCTTTGTTTTTTTGACCTTGCAAACTAAAATCCTGGATTTTATCTGTGCATTAGCGAATACTTCCTTTTGAGTTCTGCATAATTTAGGACTAGAAAGATTAAACATTCATGAAAGTTATCACCAGATCATAGGTTTAAAAATCCTGTTTTATTTTTTATCTCTCTCCAACCTTTCCTTCAACAGGGCCATTTATCGCGAGTGGTAAGTCTCAATAACCAGTGCCGTCATGATTTACAGCATGAGAATCATCTTGAACGCATGCCTTTTGCTCACTAACCTCCTTGAAAATGATGTGTGTGTGTGTGTGTGTGTGTGTATGTGTGTGTGTGTGTGTGTGTGTGTGTGTGTAAAACATCTGTGCTGCCATTTCAATTCCTTTTTGCACGTGATTGTGATAGTGTATGCTATTGTTGTGAAAAGAAATATTCCTCCTCTTCTGTGGCTATTTTTGACCTTGGGAAACATCTAATGCCATCTTCTGGACTAAAACAGCAACTGCAATTTACACTAACTGGTGTAATCAATATTATTAAAAAAAAAAATCTTTTCTCAATATTATGAGAATGTTGTAACATGAAGGAAACTGCATGTGTTTTCCTCCACCGACGAAGGGGAACATTTTTGCATTGACATGGTTTACGGTTTAAAAGTGTAAATGGGTTTACCTTAAATTGGCAAATAATATGCCATCAATTTGTTCTCTTTATTTTGTAAAATAGCAGGAAATGATCTTGTAATAATGAGAACATATTTAGATTTTAGAAGATAGTGATTGGCTTCCATGCAGACATGAAATTACATTTTTTCTATAAACAACCAAATTAAGCAATTGAAATGGTTGCTAAATTAATTTGTCCTCTAGATGCATTAAAACCAAGCAAATCAATATTATTTTCTATTGTGCCTTCCCTGTTCTTTTAGGTCTCCCAAAAATTGTATTGATCATCATCAGAATATATGATTATGTGATGATGGTTACATATCATTGGATCATGCAATCCACATGATATAGAGACATGTGTTACATGAACATGGGAACGTAATTCAATAGCGGTGACTGTAATAGTGGCTGGAATGCTGACTGTATGTGAGAGTCTCTCACTCTTCACATATTCTTGTTTTTCCCTCCAACCAAACATTGTCTGCCGTCTCTGTCACCTTTTCAGGGGGAAAACCAATTATATCAACCTCGGCTCTTTCTTAATCAAGCCGGTGCAGCGGGTGATGCGATACCCGCTGCTGCTGATGGAGCTGCTGGGGGCCACACCTGAGAGCCACCACGACCGGCCCCAGCTGACTCAGGCTCTGCAGGCCATCAAAGAGATCAACGTAAACATCAACGAGTACAAGCGCAGGAAGGACCTTGGTAAAAATATCTTAAAGCCTGCTGGTTTGTCTGTATTTGGGAAAGCGTTTTTTTCCAGTACAAAGTCTGAACTGTCTTCCCTCTGCTGTCCACAGTGGTGAAGTACAGGAAAGGTGACGAGGACACGTTCATTGACAAGATCTCCAAGCTGAGCATGCACTCCATTATCAAGAAATCCAACCGAGTCAGCAGCCACCTCAAACACCTGACAGGAATTTCACCCCAGGTACATCACTGCTCCTTGCTAAGTTCTTAACCCGAGTAGAGGAATGCAGCGAATGAAAGCTGCTGGTTCTGACCTCCTTTTGTCTTCTGTCTTTTTCCCAGATTAAAGATGAAGCGTTTGATGAGGCTGAGAAAAAGTTCAGACTGCAGGAGAGACTCATCAAGTCTTTTATCAGGGACATTTCCTTGTACCTGCAACATATAAGGGTAGGAGCAATTTACCACTGTCGCATGGAAAACTCCAACTCAGCCTCTTTGTTATTTAGACCATATCTGAAACTGAAAGTAGATACACTCTTAATGCAATGTGATCTTTTCTTGATTTAATTTCACTACTAATTCTAATTTCTTAAACATAATCAATATGTTAAACACCTGTGCAGAACTGTATTTGTCATGGGCCATATTTCCAGTGTCTGTAATGAAAATATACATTTACTAATTCTTGATTCATATTGATATGGCTGAATATTGTATTAGGATTATGAAACGTTTCAACACTTTGATTCATTAGAATAGTAAAGAATAATGACAATTTTGTAGGAGAGAAAGATTTAACATAAAAACATTAAATTTTACTTAATCAGTGCATTCAACACATATTCCACTATAAATATTTTGTTGTATCATGTTTTTGGAGTACTTCTCATAGCAACATGGATTGTAATGAAATGCATCTTTTTAGGAATCGGCATCTGTGAAGGTCTTGGCAGCCATCAGTTTCTGTGACATCTACACAGAGCGCAGCGTCCTCGACCCGGAGCGGTTCCAGAGAGCTCACCGCTGCATCAGCGACAAACAGTTCACACAATTTGTAAGTCCTCTTCCTGTTTAGCCTCACTTAGATGCTGTAAAAGTGCGTTGGGAATAACCTCTGATCGCATCACATCATCTGTCCAAACCCCTTCTCTTGTTCCCTGAGCAGAAGGAGCGCACAGAGGGCTTAGTCATCAAACCGCTCACCCAGCTCCTCCTCATGTTCGCCGGGCCGCACAAACTCATCCAAAAGCGCTTCGACAAGCTGCTGGACTACGACAACTGCAAGGAGCGCGCTGACCGCCTCAAGGACCGTCGTGTCCAGGATGAGCTGCAGGTGGCACGCAACAACTATGAGGCGCTCAACGCCCAACTTCTGGACGAACTCCCCAAGTTCCACGTCGCAGCAGAGGAGCTGTTTACTGGCTGTGTGAGGGCTTTCGCTCAATCCCAGAAGGACTTCATGAAGACGACACTGGGGGAGCTGAAGCCCCTCCTACAGGCTGTGAGTTACTTTGTTTATGTGGGTGTTGTAGGAAGTCGGACATTTTTTCATGAATGTTTATGGACACGTTTAGAAAAAATTCTAATCCATTCCCAATGAGTTGTACTCATTCTGTTATTAACTCGACCTTTTTCCTTTACCTTTGTCTCCAGTTTTCTAACAAAGCTGGCACAGAGGGCAACCTGATTGCTAAGTTCCATGAAGAGTACGGTCGAGTTCTCCAACTTCTGCAGAGCTTTAGCTTCTGCCCAGAGAACCTTCCTCCAGCCACTGCCACAAAAAAGACCTTTGAGAAGAAGACTCTAGAGAAGCAGACCTCTAAAAGACAACTGCAGGGACCTGTGAGTTGAACTCTCATCCCATTTATGCCATAGTGTATTTTAATAAATAATGCACAAGGAGCTCATGATCTAACCAGTCTTGTCCTTGTCGCCTTCAGCCGAACCACAGCATGCAAACAGATGAGCACCGTGCAGGACTTCTGGTACGCTATGGTCCTGAGAAACTTTTCCTGGCAGAGAGAAACTTCAATGCAGCCCAGGATCTGGACATCTCTATACTAGAGGGAGACCTTGTGGGTGTAATCAAGCAACAGGACCCCATGGGTAGCCACAACCGCTGGCTAATTGATACTGGAGGTGGGTTATTTGTACTCTAAGCCCTGATTTGACATAAAATGTTTAACAAATCAGCCACATATTTTGATGTATGAGCCTCTGACATTGGGAAAAAAAATGGTGCAGCAATACACTTTATAATGTCTTCTCTTGCTTTTGTTTTGCAGTTGGCAAGGGTTTTGTGTACAGCTCCTTCCTCAAACCCTACAACCCACGCAGGAGTCAGTCTGATGTGTCCATCGAGAGCCAATCATCTAATGAGTCAGGCTACGGCGGCTCCTCCCCAGTTTTCTCTCGCCAAAACAGCAACAGCACACTGACCTTTAACCAGGAATTGGCTACCGTCAGCTTTTCCACATCGCAGCCCCAAATACATTCATCGCCACACCCTTCACTGGACTCTGCCTCATCTCGTAGGAGTCACAGAGATCCACCCAACCTTGACTCATCCAGTCAGAGCAACTCCATAAACTCCTCCCCAAGAAATCCCTCAAGGGAATTCTCAGACCAAACGCACCGAAATTCCTCCAGTCACAGAGACACAGAGCCTTCTTACCGGCATTCAGGCAATCACAGAGACACGTATGATGCGAGTTGTGCAAGTCCGAGCAGCCACAAGGAGATGTCAGACCTCTCAGAGACCGACTCTTACTCTTCACTCAGAAACGGTCGGTCACAGCGGTATGAGCACACAGACAAAACCTACAGCTCATACCAGTGGAGAAATGGAGATAATAGTGGCCAGAAAAAAACTGTTTACTCCAGAGATGACTACATCGAGCCAGAGCTGGAACCAGTACCAGTACCACAACCAGAACCAGAAGATGACAGTGAATTAGATGGTCATCAGGTGAGATTTAGAGTGATTGCTATGATGTAATCAGACATTTACCATACCAAAACCATGGCAGACAATTTATTTTTGAGTGATTAAAGTAACTTTTTTTAAGTAAAAATCATACATTCCTGGGAACAATTGGTGCGGAGGGGTGTGCAGTGCCACAGGGTGATCCTGAATACTAAAAGGGCCACAAACATTCATTCATACTGCTTTTAAAATTAAAACACAAACTAACGATGACGTTGTTATTTCTATGTTTTTAGATTTACTACGCTCTCTATTCGTTTGATGCCCGTTGTGCCAATGAACTGAGCATCTCAGCCAATCAGCGGCTGCGGATACTGGAATTTAAGGACATGAACGGCAACAGTGAGTGGTGGCTGGCGGAGGCGGGAGGCCGGCGAGGCTACGTGCCTTCCAACTACATCCGCAAATCAGAATATACTTGAAAAAAACCCTGAGACTGTACTTTGACCTGAAGAAGGCTCACTCTGCGAGCAGATAGAACAAAAAAGACAAACAAGCATCTGGACACGCGGTGACTTATTTTTGATCTGTTGTCAAAGAGTTTGATAGTGAAAAGGACTGACTTATTGCTGCTGACTTTGCTCCTAAAAGTTAACATTATATGCCTATATTTAAATTTTTTTTATATTATTTTTACTTACTGGAAATTGCACCCATTTCCTCTCGTTTTCAGTGAAAAACCTGTGAATTGCACCAGATTTTTGCCATATTCTCTGGAGCTGAAGACAATGAGTTGTATGTTTAAGAGAACAGTCTTAAAGGTTGGCGCATTGGGAGATTGCAATGGAAATGTGAATGTTTTGGGTTTAGACTGGTTCTTATAAACATACATCAAGTGGTATGCAGAAAGACTGACCTAAACACTGTGTTAATGACTTTTTCCAGCATGTGTTTTATTATAATTAGATGGATCTATACCATACTGTTTAACAATCGAGGTTTGAGGCACTTATGAGGATTATCCACTGGTTGCGAGTTTTGAAGTGTCTACAGTAAAGCCATCAACAAGAATTTGGAGTGTTCGATGAAATTAATATGGACTATTTGAATTAAACCCAAGGACCAAGTTGAATGGCATATGCTATATGGTTTACAAGCAGCCCCCTTGTCAATAACCTAAATACACGTTTTGACTGGGTTGACACTGTGCAATCAGGTGATGATGACCCATTTTCCCTGTAAGAGGATGTCACACAGGGAGAGAGAGAGAGATTATGGTCTGATCTTCAGTCTGATTTCTGCACATACCCCTATGTACATTTATATAGGCTAGTGTTGTATATTGAGAATATTCTATTGCACCCACTGTAAAGTACACACTGTTTGAATAAAAAAACAGCTCAGCTGATAAATCATGACAGCTCTGAAAGAATATTTGTTTCCTCTGTTGTAGAAGATCAGTGTTAGTACTTTGTCATGTTTTAGAGTTATTAGTGGAGGTATACTGGTGTTTTTGTGTACAAATACAGTATAGTCCTTTGATTATGGTAGCAATTACTTTCACATTTTAATATTGCAGAAATATGATACAGCATAAAAAGAATATGCAAGAATGTATAAAGTGCAATACTGAGTAATGGTATTTTACATAATGCAAAACATTAAGAATGTCCAAAAATATGCTAATTGTAAACCGGATTTTGTAATAAAATTTGCTAAATAGCTTTAGAAAAGCAAATCCACTCGAACATATTGAGAACTCTCAGGTCATGTATAGAAAACCTCTCATGACTACAAACTGTTTACTTGTGATGGCCTCGGCAGAAATAAAGATCACAGGGCAACCTTATTAGATATATAGATATTATATATTAGAACGGTAGTCTATCAGCAGACCAAGCGCAGCACCCAGTCTATCAGAACAGATGAAACTGGTGACAGCGCACCTTGAAACAGATCAAACTTCTTGGAGACAGCAACTCAATTTAAAACATTAAAGGTGACGGCGCACCCGCACATTCCACATTAAAAACATTATTCATGTCTGCACATAGGCCTTATAAACATAAACCTGTGTAGATTAATTATTAGTCAAATACATAATAAAGACGTTCTACTTACACCATATAGTCTCCGGTCTGTTCGTTAGACCAGATGTGGTGACACCCCCCTCCCCCCACCCAGCGCGCGGATGCTAACATTAGCAGTCTCGTCTTTATTTTTTGGAAGCTTTGGTTTTTCTTTCTCGGCTGTTTTTAAATTTTCGCTTCTGAACCCCGCTTTTGCGTTTGTACTCCATCGCTCGTCTCTCACTTAGCTAATTGTTACTTTACTGTCTTATAACCTTACTAGCTAATTCTTTCGTGTGGATTTTGCTATGGCAGTAGTACGCATGTCCGTAATTTACTAACCCAGAATTCCGCAGGCACAGTTTTGAACATCAAATCGCACAATAATCTTTTTTTTTAGCTACATTTAGAAATGTTTCATAGAGGTTAGTTAAACACTTTATATTTGCATATGTAAAATTGTTATGTTATTTAGTACCATAATTTATTTGATAAATGAAACACCATCGAGCAGATTACTATGCTAATACTTTAAATATAGGGCTATAGGCCTTGATTAGAACAGTCGTTGCTGTGACGTTAGGTTTTTTTATGCAGTAATGCTTCCATCAGTGTAGGCGTTTATCGAAGTCTGCCAACATGCACAATACCAGGGCCATTGAACTGAAACAGCTTAACAACGTGATCGTCTCAACTTTTCAGCCTGCTGTTGAACGACCATGTTTTCCTGATGGGTTATGTAAAACTCCTATAAGTCTACCCATAAAGTCGGCGAGTCTATGGCCAGCAGCATGTTCTGTGCAGGGACTTTGCAGAGAGGCATTCACAGTCTTATCAGACATGTTAATTAATGTGTAGAATCTGCATGCAACGTGCAAATGCAAGAGCTGAATACATTCCCGTCTGCCGTCAAAGCTATTGGTAGTACAACAATGTATCAAAGGAAGAAAAGGTTTTCCAAACTATATGTTTTAGATAACTTTTTTGGCATCAGTCTTGTGTTACACGTGCAAAATGCATTAATTCTTTCCACAGTGGTCTTCTACAGAAAATATATCCTTCACTTGCTCTTTCAAACTCTACAGGGGGACTCAGGCGAACCCTTGGTGTGTGAGCAAAATGGCACACACCGGATCACCAATATGGTGAGCTAGGGTGTCGACTGTGCTGAGAGGAACACGCCTGTGCACGCGTTACCATCTGGATCAAAGCGAAATTCGTTCAGTATTTATTGTGGCGTTTGCCCTAAACAGTATCATTTATTTTGTGAAGAAAAAGCGGCTACAGCTTGCCTTGGAAAAAACGTTTATTTTATCAGCAATAAAACCAAGCACTTACTCCCAGCCCAGCTTTGAGTTAAAGGGGCACAGATACAAACTCAAGAAGCTGAACCTGCCAGACAAACTGTAGATCACACATCATTTCAAAAGGCCTATACTTTTCCCACTGAGTCTAGCTCAAAGTGCAATAGATTTGTAGACCTTGTAAGAAAACTACGTTTTGCATGGCTGTGACAAGGTTTGTGCCTTGTTCATTTTAACTTGCAGTCTGTGTTCATCTTTAAAGATTTGCAGTGCTGGCCATACATTAATCTCTGGTCCAGCTTTGTATCTTCTAAACACACTCAATATACAATAACAAAATGCAAACTTTCCTTTTCATATTTCAAACAGTATTCTTGATGTTTTGCTTTAACTGGTGTTGAACGTGGTCCGTCAGAGGCAATTCAAACCATTCAGAAGTTTTGATAAAATGTAAAACTTGTTTCTTTCTGAATTCCATTTTGCTCACCACATACACCGACAATCTTTTTAACTAACTTGACAAGTCCAGTCTTGATTCAACATACTTAATCCCTTCCATCAAATCCTTATTTTACAGTTCATTGTTGCACCTAAAGTAGCTCTGTTGTAACTTGATGTGGCATCTCATGTAACTACAGTCTACTCATTAAAGTAGATACCACATAGCACCTGTAAAGTTAACACTTTCTGAAAGTGGCCGTCTCTAAACACTATGATCAATACAAAATCCTCTGATCTACGCGTTTTCTATTGCAGTAGCTTTACTAGACATGGACGTCTTGACTGTGTTCTGGAGGGCAGCTGATGAAGACGACGAGGTAGTGCTGGAATTCTTTTTCATGGATTTGAACGAGGATGTGGTGGTGCTGGACGTTTTCTGGACAGTCTGGATGGTCTTCTTTCTCTTAACGTGAAGGACCTCCATGGCGTCCATGTTGACGTCTTGTTGAATCTCCTCGCTGGTCTCCACCTGTTCTGTAGCCTGCTGCTGCTGCTGCTGGTGATGCAGCTAATAGAAGGAGAGTTAATAGGATAATTTTTAAGAAACTTGATCACTTTATTGTACCTAAATTTGTTCATCCCATATAGAAAAAGTTTATCTATAATAAATTACTAGACTTCATCTTCCATGTTCCCTCACCATCATCATGTGCTGATAATTTGCAATAGCCTCGTCAGTGGTGACTCCCTCAGCCAGCCCCAGCTCTGCAGCCCGGCGGGCCAGCTCGGCCTTATGGGAGCCAGGAGGGGTCCAGCCCACTCCTCTGATCCAGTTCAGGTCTGACTTGTAGTTTACCTGCAACAAAAGGGAGCAACAATTATGGACATCGATATTGTAGGAATTACATTTGTTAAAATGGGCCTACAAGACAAATACTTAGATGTGGTCTTGCAATATTTCCAATTAAATTGATCCCAAAAATCAATAAGTATTTTTACACTTAAATAGTATCCTGACCCAAGTTTACTGTACGTCACAGCAAACAAACAATTGCCTTTACACATCCTGCTGATATGAAGCAACGTTAGCATTCAACATGGAGTCTTGTTCCTCGGCATCTGATGAATGGAAGTCCAATATTCACTCTACTTTTAGCTCAGCATTTGGTTTCCACCATCTCCAGAGGGAAATATCTGGCTCTTTAGCTTCTAAATGCTCCACTGTGTCCACCAGTTAGTTACTAACTGTCTGTTTGGTGTTGGGCAGGTAGCGTACAGTGGTTTTTTTTGCTGAAAAAAGCTACTTGCTGCTGCAGCCGAAAACAACACTAATGAGAGTGGTTGTTGATGAATTTAGGATATGCACAATGTAAGCATTAAAATAAACTGAAATATAGGTATTAAAGTATAGATTTTGACAGGGTTGCTTTATAAGGGCAACAACATTAGCTGAAAATGCGATCTTAGGGACCTTATCATTTTAGTTTTTCTAATCAAATTACCATAAAGTCATTGCCACAAAGTAAAACCTGGGGTCTACGAGGCCCCTAATCTAAAGAATTCTTCAGTGTCACACCGATAGTAAATAAATGTGAATTAAATGTTTAGGCTTGCTGTAACAAAGCCACGTAGAAAACATTTTTACAGTATACTCTATATCTTCATGCAGTGTGTCTTACATCACTCTGCAGCTTGTAGGCCTGCTTGGCATGCTTGACATTGAGCTGCTCGGTGTCACAGGTATAGTCGTGGAGCTTGCTGCGGTAGGTGAGGTCACTAGCCTGAGCCTGACACTTTTTGGCCTGCAGGAACTCAGGCTGGTCGGCATGGATTTTGTAGTGGCCTCGGTCCTCCTTGGACTGGCGTTTGTACTCCAGGTTGCTCTGGAGTTTGCTGGCTGCCAGAGAGTGCACCATCTTAGGGTCATCCTCCACACAGCGCAGTCCCACCTGCTGACCCTTCTCCTTCAGGTGGGACTCCTTGTAGCGGAACTGTGGGAGGGAGAAAAACAGTTTAGTTTTAACTAAGAACAAACAAAACTTCTTCTACAGCTTAATTAAAGTTCTTGTGACCAAATGTTGTTTTAGGGATTAAAATAACATACAGCTACTTCTGAATGCTCTGCTTAAAAATGAGTTAAATACTTTGCTTATGCTAACAGGGCTCAAATCCCGTCACAAATCAAACTATCACATGAACTCACATCACTGGCAATTTCTCTGGAGGCCTTGGCAGTTTGGAAGGGAATAGCATCCAGCTTCAGGTCATAGCCCAGATGTTTCACCTGCTCCCCAGACGCTTTGTACATTTTCTTAATGGGAGAATTATTTCAAAGATAAAAATGTCATAAAGTGAAATTGGCATTTTTCATTGTGGATTTGAAATCATTTTCTTGTATTTAGAACTGTGAGAAAGTATCAGAGCTGTGCCTTACATCACTAATCTGCTGGGCGTTCATCCTGGCTCTAACAAAGTCTGGATCGTCCGAGTGTAAAGTGTACTTGTGCATGTCGTCATTCTTTCCAGATTTGTACAGCCTCTGCAGTGTAAAGACATGAGCAGGATATCAAAATTATCATTAGCATCACACAACATCCACAATTGTTGTGTTTAGGATTTTTTAGTTGAACAAACGAAACGTACAATGAGACAGAATTATTTCGTAAGCATGTTAAGCTTTTTACCCCACCTCACTGCACTGTTGGTAGCTCGCCTTAGCATGGACCATATCAGGAGAGTCAGTCACTGAGGTGAACTTCAGGCTGTCTGGCAGCTGACGATACTTCTTCTACACACACACACACACACACACACACACATTCAAGTGTAAGATTACTGACTTATTTTTTCTAAATCCTGCTTGCAGCCCTGTATGCTATAATGGCCATATATATATATATATATATATATATATATATATATTTTAACTAATATTATTTGCCACATCTACTCACGTTACTTATAAGTTCTCCAGCCTTCTTTGCCGACTCCATTTGAGGTGCACCCACACCGTCCCAGGCCACTCCTTTCATGGAATTGAGGTCTGACTTGTAGATTTTCTAGACATAAGACAATAAAATGTGTCAGTCAAGTTGAATATTATTAATATAATTCCCTTCCTCAGCCACGTCTCTCACCTCACTCTGCAGGTCATAGGCTGTTTTGGCCCACTTGACCTGCATGCTATCAGGAAGCACCGTATACTCGTGAAGTCTCTTCCTGTAGTCCTGCTCGCTGGCGAGGGCCTGGGAATTCTTAGCTGTCACCAGGTGAATCATGTCTTGGGTGAGGTGGTACTGCCCGCTGGCCGTCAGCGCGTCCTTGCGATACTCCTGGTTGCTGGCCAGCCGTCCCGCCTGCAGGCAGTGCAGGAGATGCGGGTCATCCATGACGCTTTTGATCCCAATGTGCTTCCCTTTTTCCAGCAAGTGGTCGTGTTTGTACTTGTTCTGCAGAGACACAAACGTAAGAGCTATAGTTCACTGCAATAATCCTACTGTTCTATAGCTTAGAATGCATATTTTTAAACTCTGGGGTTTATTCAACTCTAAGATCATTTTAAAAGACTGTACTTTGTGCTGCTGTATTTGGTTGCATTATAGGCACTGAGCATGTGGTCTCTCTATAGGTTGATATTTTTGACAAATATGAGACCTTTGTTTTTGTTTTTTTACTTCAGTTGTAATGTTTTTAGGTCTAGTATAAACTTACATCACTGGCGATGCCTGTGGAGCTCTTGGCAGCCTGGAAGGGGATGTCCTGCATGGTGAGTTTGTAGCCCTGAGCCCTCAGAGTGTTCCAGGACTCTCTGTACTTAATCTGGAGCAGAGAGATAAACAACAAATGATCATTAACCTTAAAATAACACAATCTATGGAAAAAGTCACAGATGTTTACAGTACAATGTATTTTGTCTAATATATGAGGTTACAGTAACTTATACTACCTCACTAAAGTTGGCTGCATTGATCTTTGCTTGTGTGATCTCTGGTCTCTCAGTTGTTATAGTGTAGTTATGCTGATCATTCACCCCTTTCTCTTTGTACAAACGCTGGGAAAGATATATAAAACAGCATAGTATTGAAACAACAGAATTCACATGTGCAACTTAATTAAGCCAAGGTTACTAGAACAGAATTAAAAAAAATGTGCTCAATGTCTCACTTCATTTGTGATCTGTCCACTGAATTTAGCATGGACGATATCTGGAGAGTCAGCGATAGAGGTGTGCTTGAAGTTATACGGCTGCTGACGGTACTTTTTCTGTTACAGAAGAAACAACAAAGTTAATCTCTGTTACATTTTTGTAGATTTCAGGGTGAATAAAGTCGAATTGTTTTTTTTGCATTCTTAACAAGGAAATCAACATTCAAAATCCAGAAATATTGTAATATCAATACACAAGATATGTTCATGATTACATATCATAGAATGTACTTTTTAAGAGCTAGACCTACATGTAGGCAAGAGCAGCATTAAGTACTGTATGTACACTTAAAAAAACTGAAAAAAATAAAAATAAAACATGTCCTACATCACTGATGAGGTCTGTGGCCCTCTTGGAGCCTTCAATCTGCAGTGCCCCAGTTGCAATCCAGGCTACACCACGCAGGTAGTTTAGGTCAGAGCGATACACTTTCTGTGACAAATACACACATGTAAATACAACTTTTAATAAACAAGACAAAGACTAAATATGCAACAAATTACTAAAGTGAAATACTGTATATAATATATTAAAAATCTTTGATCAATTACTCCTTTAGACTTTGTGCTATCTATTACAGAGGTAAGACAAGGCAAGGCAACTTAATTTGTATAGCACATTTCAGCCACAGGGCAATTCAAAGTGCTTTACACAAAACCGTTCAAAAATAAAAACATAAAACACAAGAATAGTTAAAAATAAAAACAGATAAACCACAAGAATAAAAGTTACAGTGCAGTATAATAAATTAAACATTAAAGAAATGAACAACCATTTAAAGAAAGGCAACATCAAAAAGAAAGGTCAACTTTGTGTGGTTAAACACTTTAAATAAGATACACTTTGTTTATTAAATAAACTAACAGGAAAAGCACTCATATTTAAACAATATATTTCAAAGTGTGTGGGTGTTGTATGTAAGACCCAATTGATCAAACATTGGTTGAGAAAGTGTACATTCAAAATTGCTGTGGCAGCTTGAAAAATATAATTTTTCTGTCTCACCTCGCTCTGCAGAGCGTACGCTTTCTTGGCCGCCTGCACCTTAATGTCATCAGGATGCAAGGTGTATTGATGCAGGGTGAGCCTGTAGTCCTGATCACTGATCAGCGACTGGGCCTTTTTAGCGTGGGAGACCTCCAACATGTCCATGGACAGGTGGAACTTTGAGAGCTCCTTTGCCGAGTCCTGCTTGTACTTAATCTGGAGATGGACAAAGGAACAAGGGAGGGAGAGAGAGGCTGTTTGTAACATAATATATTATTTGAATTTATTTTTTTTTGCCTTCTGAGTAACAGTTAGCACTTACACCACTCTGCAGTCTGCTGGCATGAACCGAGTGAGCCATGTTAATGTCGTCCTGCAGTCCCTTCAGTCCAATCATCTTTCCTTTGGTCTTCTCAAATTCCTCTTTGTACTTTTGCTGAAATTACAAATCAAGATGCTGTAGTTAAATGCTGTGTAAAATGTTTAAGGCATCAGTGTGTTCAATAGTCAGTTCAACTAAAATTAATTACATCATGTACATATAAGTGATCTGCTGTTAAGACCATTATATAAAGAAAAAAATTAATAATCAGCAACTCAAACAATTTTTAGGCCAACAGTGAAAATGACATAACATGATAACATGAACAAGAAGTTGTAAGCTCACATTGCTGAGGATTTCTGCAGACGCTTTGGCAGACTGGAAAGGTATGGCATCAAGACGCAGCTTGTAGCCACCATCACGTATCTTAGTCCAAGATTCTTTGTAACAGCTCTGAAAAAACAGATATATAAACTAAGTTCAACACCTCACGCACAAAGACAGCTGACTGGATTGATTTACTGGCTATTTGATGGATTTCACGTGTCTGTGTGAATTCTTGTAAGTATGGTTTTAGTTTTACCTCGCTGAGGTTTATAGCATTGAGCTTGGCCTGAACCATCTCAGGCAGCTCTCCGCTGAGTGTATAGTTGTGCTTCATGTTTTCACCCTTCTCCCTGTACAGCCTCTGTAAAGAAGAACACAGACCATTACTGAACACCCAATACACCTCTATTTCTATACTAGACATGTTAAGTTTGGCACAGCTCCAAGTTCAGTGAAAAAGATCACAAGTATACATTTTAGCAAGATGTGACAAATTGTAATATTGATAGGTGACAGAAATACATCAGATTTACTGCATTTTAGTTGCATACTGTATCTGTTGAATTAAACAAACGAAAACTTAACTTACATCAACAGCCAATTTGTTGCTAAGTTTGGCTTGAACCATCTCTGGAGTGTCTTCAATACTGGTATACTTCAGAGCACTCGCACCCTGACGGTACTTTTTCTAGATAAGAAAAGAGTGATAAATATCTAAATACTGTCATAGTGAGATAAAGTGCACATGCATTTGATTGACAGTAGAGGGCACAGAATCATCACAAACAATTGAATGTGCAAATTAACTATCTGGCAAAATTAAAATCCTTATATTTTTATTACATTTTGTAAGACAGACAAATATACAGTACATACATAGATAGATAGAAGTCTGCTACGGAGGAACTCATGCTCTGCTCCATTTATGTACAGCCAGTCATTTCATGGTCTAATGTTGGAAACCCTGACTGGAATGACCCTTAAAATAAGTTGCTGCTTATGAAGAGGTTATGAATAGAGTCTGGTGTTTACCAGTCTGTACTGGATGTGTCACAGAAATATCTTTATGTACCATTTGCAAGCATTTACAAAAAAGGGTTTAAAAAGTCATTGGATAAGAAGGGTGTTGTGACAAAGAGGCAAAAAATTTAGGAAGGAGTTGACAGGACAATAATTTTGCAAGATTATTATATCTATAGAAATTCAACAGACTCTTACACCATTAGTTATCTCATCTCTGATATGCTTTGTTTTATAAATAAATAAATAAATAAAGATATCAGAGCTTGGACGTTTCCTTGATGAAGCTGCTGGGGTCTTATTCAGAATCATGAACACACTGAATTAAAAAGATCTGGGCACCAAGAAGCAACACTTGGTGTTGATGAGGGATGCTTCACAGCTTTCCCTCCGAAGGTCTGAATGGCACAAAAGGTGATGTAGAACTGCAATGTATGCAACGTGGACCCACACATGTATTTCATTTAGTAAAGAGAAAGAAGCAAGGAAAGAGAGAGCCCTTTGTAATAGTGAAGTTGGATCTTTTTTATATGTAACAGCTTCAGTTACTATAATCAGTCTGGTCTCTAACTGGGTGTAGTCTACATACTTGACCCAGTATCTAGAGAACAGGAATGGTCCACGACTCTTTAAATACATTCTGACCAAAGCTGTAAACCTAGATATGTGCTTTCTAGTCAGATGTCACATAGTCATGCTCATCACTTTCTAGTGCTCTCTGTGCTAATTTACCTACATAGCACTTCAGTGTGGTTAATCATATACTGTATGGTTATTGGTTTAAATTACATTTAACTTCCAATACAATTAAACATAAATGAGTGAAATGTTAATGAATGTCAAAGACGGAAACTGTTGCTGTGTGTTAGCATTTAACCATATAGGTGATGACATTTATCTTTTGAATTAGGACTACCTATAATGTCACCCCTTAACCTGCAGCTGATTTCAGCAGTGCATTCTGGGTCATAGGGTTGGAGGTTACCTCGCTGAGGAGCTCCCCGGCTTTCTTCGCCTGCTGGACATCCAGAGATTTTGAGGCCTCCCAGCCGACACCCTTCATCCAGTTCAGATCTGACCTATACTGATTCTAAATACAGATACACACAGCCTTTACATCTCTGTAGTGAATGAATCATTTAACATAAAACAAGTTGGTATTTGAATATCTAATGATGAGACTTACATCACTCTGTAGTCCATAGGCCTTCTTAGCCCAGGCAACATTCATATCAGTTGGCAGAGTAGTATACTCATGAAGAAAAGTCCTGTAGTTGGTCTCGGTTGCCAGGTCTTGAGCCTTCTTGGCATGGCTGATGTTCAGCATATCCAGAGAAACGCTGGGGACAAGATTAATTTCATGCAATAAAGAGTTTTGTTTCAAAATAATGGAAGATTTAAGTAACAGTTCTTATGGTTTTATGCTAAAGAAGTACTCTTTGGTTATTATAACATTATTTCAATGTAATTATGTTAAAAAGGTCCAATGTGTAGGAATTTATCCCATCTAGCGCTGAGATCATATATATCATATCAAAGTACGTATTATAGCTACGGTAGCATTCACACTTCAAAAATCCAGTCTCTTGATCTTTTCAATATCCTTTTTCTTTTTCTGGGCAAAAGAAGCAGTATCCTGTTTGTGTGGTCTTCCATGTTTCCTTCTTAAAACCTCCCGGGGCCGGGAAGCAACGATACCCTTAGCAGCATTAGCAACACCAGTGAGTTTATCATGTGACAGTGAAAACGCAAAAGGTGGAGCAGTATGTC
Source organism: Percina caprodes (assembly GCA_013375575.1). Taxonomy (NCBI): domain Eukaryota; kingdom Metazoa; phylum Chordata; class Actinopteri; order Perciformes; family Percidae; genus Percina; species Percina caprodes. Next base: position 6,712,950 of record JABXJD010000010.1, read on the forward strand.
CTGTTTGTCCCTTACCGGCTAACGTATTTCAAGATGGAGCATGAATATGGAGCCTCTAACCCAGTTCATGCAAGTGAAAATGTAAAATTTTAAGACAAAATAAATACTTGGAATTGATGGTGGTGGTAAATATAAAGTTTGTGAACGGGCAACACAGATTTTGATAATTAACAACTAACACATTAAACACTGGACCTTTTAACAACATTCTTTAGGAATTTTAGAGCTCTTAAATCATCACAGCACACACAGTAATCAAGTTTTCTGCTGTTTATCTTACCAGCTATATAGTTTCAGTTAACTGTATTTACCTGGTGTATCAGGTGTAACATTATCTCTGATAAATTTAAGACAAGTTGGAGACAAGTGCTAAAAAAGGCTCCATTAAGGTCAAGAGCCTTACCTGTATTTGCTCTTAGTGTCCTCATAGTCCTTCTTGTAGTGGCGGCCACTCTGTAGTTTAGTGGCCAGAGCAGAGTGGGCCATCTGAGAATCATCGCTGACTGACTTAATGCCAATCACCTTGCCTTTGTTTTTCTCATACTTCTCCTTGTATTTGACCTGCAAGGATACAAGATATTAGTGGTTTCACTAAAAAGCCAGTCTATGATTTTGTTTTGTGTAACATTGAAGTTAGAGTATAGTGTACATTATGGCACTTGAAAAAAGAACTTTATCCTCCTCAACCTTAAAGATGCAGACTGTTTTTAGAATAACTCACATCACTGGCAAGGTCTCTTTTGGCTTTAGCGGTGAGTATAGAGAGAGAGTCCAAATGCAGCTCAAAGCCCTTTTCCCTCTGCTTCTCCCAGTTGCTCTTGTACACTTTCTAAAATAGAAGTAGAAATCTCAGTTAGGATTTGGTTGGTTTTAATATTAATTTAAGATTCTTAATTTCTTATTAATGGACTAAGTCATTGTTAAACAGAGATGGGAAGTAACAAAGTACAAATACTTTGTTACTGTACTCTGATATTTTTTACTTTACTATTTATTTTTGTGCCGACTTTTTACTTTTACTCCTTACATTTTTTACACAAATATCAGTACTTTCTACTCCTTACTTTTTACAAAATTGGCTCTTTACTTTAGTTTCAAATAATTTCAGTGGAGTTACCGTTATTATTTTTTGCGTCATCAATACCGAATTCAATCTAATTGGATGGGAATATACTTTGCACGTGACTCACCACTACAATTTGCCATCTAGTGGTTGTTAGTTGTAACTCTGTCTGTCCAAATGTCCATTTAGTAATTCATATTTTATCCTTTACTTTCTTTGCAGAAGCCATATTTGAACACACATGTAGATTCCTTTAAATGTTAAGGGGAAGATTAAAAAAAAGAAACTAGATCTGTGAATTTTCACAGAATCACAATTCAAGTCATATCTTGCTACTCTGTCAGAATCTTATTAACCTGGAGTCCCAGTCTCGATCACAATAATCATATATGTGATGTTTTAGGCCTTTTGGCAGAAATCCATTCAAAGTGTAGGCAAAGGCATATAAAGAGCCTTTTTTCCATGTCCACTTGAACCAGTAGCACACAATCTAAACTGTCTGATATGCTTCACTGTACGTCACAATGGAAACGTCCTCCTCAGCATTGAGCATGATTGTTGCCCAGCCACAATTAAAGTGAAGGGGCTGCTACTGTATCGTATATTCTTTACACAATAAATGTAGGTTACGAATTAAGGCAGCATCACGGTAGTTTAAGTGCAGGGATCAACAAACTATTACGGTTCCAAATTTAGTCTATTTTTGCAAAGGCTTTATTGAAGTGCACCAGACATAATCATCACTGGAAAAGAAAACTGTTATAGTCAACAGATTATAACAACACGAAAAACAACTGTATTAACTGTGGATGAAGCAATACTTTCAAGGCTTTAGCCTTTAGTCAGGTGCAAATTGGGTGGAGCACCACTAAACTTTATGGACTCATAAAAATGATAATTGGATAGGTTGTCCTACCGTAAAGAGTAGAACAAAACAAGCTCACACTGTCCTGATTAGAAGTATAATTAGGCAACATACTGTATGTGAAAACACCTGTGTGACTATGGGTGTGCAGGAGCTATAATATATAAGAACACAACTATGATGTCCAATACTTGATTCAACAGAATAAGGTATATATACTGAGGCTGCATGGGATGGAAAAATATGCAATGTGTGATCCACTTACCCCACTAAGAAGGTCGGCATTCGCCTTTGCTTGTCTGAAGAGGGGTTCATCTTTTGTCATGGTGTACTGGTGTATTATCTGTTCTGTGTTTGCTTTGTACGCCAGCTGAAAATCAGAATCATATAGACATATAATATGAGAGTGAGCCATAATTAAATGTACATAATTCTAGCTTTAAAGTGAAGACCTTACGTCACTCTGCAGTTCCTGGCTCTTCTTGGCATGTTTCATGGAGAGATCATCTGCCACTTGGGTGAACCTGATGCTGTCTGCCTTCTGACGGTATTTAGTCTGTGATGAAAAGAGAAGTGGATACACTAGTTAAACAGTGTATGTAATATAGTGTATAATCATTAACAAACTGAAATATGTACACACAAACACATTATTGTACTGACATCACTAAGCAGCTCTCCAGCTTTCTTGGCCTGGGCAACATTCAGACACCCTTCTGTCTCCCAGCCCACTCCTTTCATCCAGTTCAGGTCTGAACGATACTGGTTCTGTGAACCAACAGAAAGTGTCATTAACGAGGGAAAATACTTTTGTATTGCATTTACCATTTGAATAACAGACTAGGGCTCTCTCACCTCGCTTTGCAGGGAATAAGCCTTTTTGGCCTGCATGACCTTGATGTCATCAGGCATGACGGTGTAGTCGTGCAGCTTTGTGCGATACTCTAGATCACTGGCGAGGGCCTGAGCCTTTTTGGCGTGGCTCAGGTTGATCATGTCCAGAGGAAGGCTGAACTGGGCCTGGCTCTCCTTGGAGCTCTTTTTGTACTCAATCTGAAGTGGTGAAGAAAAAAAGGTTAATTTAAAGCGTTATGTGTGAAATGCATTTTAATGACTGTAATTACTGATCAAAATGACTTCTGCTTACATCACTGCTCATCTTGGCCACGTGAAGAGAGTGTAGAGTCTTTGAGTCACTCACGTTGACCCCCACTGCCTTTTCCTTGTTCTTCATGTAGGTCTCTTTGTATTTAATCTAAAACACATGCATAAATTTCATTTGCCAAATATGACATTTGATTAAACACTAGACATTAGCTTTGTGTCACTAAGTTTGCATCTCCTTGCAGTGGAGAAGAGTGTGTGTTTGCTTACATCACTTGCAAGGTCACGGGAAGCCTTAGCTGCTTTGACACTCAGGTCATCCACACCGATGTCGCAGGCTTTAGACTTGGTTTTCTCCCACTCCTCCTTATATTTAATCTGGAGTTATACATTCAAATGATCAAATTATCATTTTAAGTGATAGTCTGTAACTATGTGATTGAGCTTGCGTGTGCATGCATATAACTTACATCACTGCACAAGGCAGCATTGGCTTTGGCCGTTTTGATTTGGGGCAGGTCCTGGGATAGTGTGTACTGATGTTTGGTCTTTTCGTAGCCTTTTTTGTAATTTAGCTAAAAGACACATGATTAACACATTTTAACTCTACACTCAGCTCAGCGCTCATTAGTACAGTGTGCAGCTAAAAACTTCTGATAAAGTTGGTATGATCATCATCAATCTTTGTTGTTGTTATAAGGCAGTTTACTTACATTGCTGACAAGCTGAGCATTTTTCCTTGCCAAGACAATCTCAGGTGTGTCTGTCGCTTGACTGTACTTGACCTGGTCAATATGTTGCCTGTAGTTCTTCTGCAATCATATAGGAAACATTTAAAAAAAAAAAAAAAAAATGTATCACATAGATGATCCATCCTTCTGAGAAAAATATTTGTACAACTGTAATGTTTTTTATGGCGATTCTAATGTAAGTTTCATATAGGTAAAAGAAGTAGACACTTATAAATTGGATTTGAGAATACTCACATCTTTTAGTGGGTCAAGTTTCCTTTGGCTTTGGTAGCCTGGTGTGAGGGTGGCTGGGTAGTTGTATTCACCCTGCTCCTGTTCACAGCCTTGTTTATATGAAATCTGGAATTTACAAGAATATTATTTCAGTGATTTTATCTCTGGCACATCAATTATTTTGTTGTCATGTTTCATCATTCAATCCTCATCAACTAAACATCTTAGCATAGATTTTATAATAAATACTACAATGACCATGTTTATGCTTTTTTCAGAAAAGGTTATCTAAAATCCAAAATGTTAGCTATTGATAAAAAACTGGATCTAAGCAGAGCCATTTAATTGTGATGTATGTAAATATTATATGCATTAATATTTAATGAATTTCTATCATAAGTCTATAAAAAATAAGGCTTACATCACTAGCCAGTTTCCTGGCTTTCATGGCATGCATGGTCTTCTTATCGATTCCTGAGTCTCCATGGTGGCCCTTCATGTCACTGATGTACTTCTCTTTGTATTTGTTCTTTTAAAAATATAGAGATGAAAACTAAAATCAGTATGCAGGAGTGTATGATACAACCATTATATCAAAACATGTGCCCTTTTTAGATGTTATTAAGTTTATTGTACTTATTTGTAATTTATATAAACAACATGAAGTAAATTACTTGATTGAAAAAGTCTGTCATGCTTACATCACTTGTGAACTTGGCAATTTTAGCAGCATTTTGAAACTGTGGTGTCTCACAGAAATTGATGCTGTGACCTTTGGTGTTCTCCAAGTCCTTCTTATACTCCACCTGTTTGAAAAGATGAAAAATTACAGCAGCTGCTTTGTAACATTTTCCATTGCAACACCCTTTTTTGTTCTCATTAACCTTCGGAGCTTTTGTTATGTGCTAAATATAAAGTACTTGTCGCTAATCAGTCACCATCACTAACACTCCATCATAACTCAAGAGTCACTGACACAAACCTTTAATCTTAAACATGCTTTGCTGAGCCTAAATATGACTTGTTAGTTGTTTTGTCACCTTTGAATGGTTATTAGAGTTAAATCCGAACATTGTTCATTGTTAACAGACAAGCAAATAACTGGTGGCATTTCAATGTCATGTTCCCAAGGCTCAGAATAGTTGCTTAAGAATAAAGCACTGTGCTTGTGTGTGAGCTAATAAGTAACATTAGTTTGACAGGATGTCCTGTGGCCTTGGAGGGAAGCTGTAACCACACCAGACAGACATGAGAGAAATGCTAAAAATGCAAGTTGGGTGACTTCATGTCTGCTGGAAGCTGACACAGTATGTCCAATATTTCAGCTCTTAAACATGCACACATGCACTGAGCAGCAACATGTTTACCAGTAAACGCTTTGTCATCAAGCTAGAAATAAGATAAAAGCCTAAATGAAGTTCTTGTCTTTGCCTCGAGAGCCTGACAATCACTCACAAACAAGCTCACCTCACTGACAATCTTGTTGATCTTTCGGGCGTTCTTTAGTGCCAGATTGTCCTCGGATGTCAGGCTATGGAAGTGTGAGGTGCCCTTCATCTTGTTTAAGTCCTTCCTATATGTTAGCTGCAAAGAGATGAATGATGATTGAGTGCATATAGGAGGACAATATGTTTTGTTTCTTCTTTTTTTATTATTATTTTTTGGGCATTTTTAGGACTTTATTTGACAGGACAACTGAAGAGGGGAAAAGAGAGGGGGAATGACATGCAGCAAAGGGTTGCAGGTTGGAGTCAAACCCGGGCCCACTACATTGAGGAGTAAACCTATATATACGGGTGCCCGTTGTACCAACTGAGCTATCCAGGCGCCCATATGTTGCTTATCTGTAGGAGATTAGCGGTGCACACACACAGTCTAATTTAGTCAGTGTGGACAGTTTAAAGAATGACAATACAGGGATGCTTTCACATTGTAGTCCCTCAGCTAGTCTGCCCGATGATGACAAGGCCAGATGATGGATGAAGCTGTAGCTCTTACACTCTGTTATGTTTTGACAGCATTTATAACCGGTTCACATGGTTAAACAATGGATAGAGGCTCCATTTTATGACGGACCAAGCTTCAAACTACTTTCATGTCAGACTCAAGGTGTATTAAAGTTTCATGAAGGTCCTACTTTATCTTTATCAAAAATATGGTATTTACAATGTTTATAAGCACTCAATATGCTGTCAGCTTGATACTCACATTGCTAGCATTTTCCTGAGCCTTCTTGGCCAAATGATAACCAGGAGTGATCATGGCAGGAAAACTTCCTTTGCCTCGTTGCTGCTCATAATCCTCAGTATAGGCAATCTGCAAACAAAGGATAACTTATTTGTAATTCCAAAATTACAGAAAGTAATACAAATAATTGAAAAAGCGCTGTAATCAATTTTCTAAACGTTTTAGTGGATTGAAATTAAATCATACAGGATAAGGTGTCAATAACGTTAACACACCATTGTGGGTCTGAATAACCTAAAAAATAAAAAGATGTGTCCAAGTGCTGTAATATGCACACCATGTATCCCCTTAATGGTTTTGGATTGGATTGGTTTGGATCTGACAAGGGACCTCTGTTGTCTCTGCCTACAGTATATCTGTGATTCGCTGTCATTAATAAAAATAATGTTGAGTCCTGTATGGTTTTACAAGAGGGTTTTACATTAAACCTATTAAAAACAGTAAATGTCGTACCTGGCTGAAGTTCTCTGCATTTTCTCTGGCGTGAACTGCTTCAGCTACTGCTGCCTCAGTGCTGGCTTTACCTCGTATCTCCTGTTCATACATCTGACGATACTTTATCTGATAGGGCACCCATCCAAAATCCATTATCACCAATGATCAGAGGTCTGCAATTTTGTGCATTCAGTATGAGTATATTTTTATATGGGCTACTTACATCACTGGCCTGCTCACCAGCCTTCTTTGACATCTTGTATCCAGGTGTAAGATGTGCAGGAAAGCTACCTTTACCTCTCTGCTGCTCATACTCTTCTGTATAGGCATACTGAAGGAACAAAAGCAATGGTTCAGGCACACACCTACAAGGTTTTTGTTTTTGTTTTTAAAATTATTTTTTGGGCATTTTAGGGTTGGGGTGCATGCTCTACCAGATGAGCTACCCCGGCACCCACACCTACATGATTTTAAAGTTAACAGAGTTAACAGTAAAATGCTGTAGTATTGCTTTATAAACTGCTGAGATACAACACAATAAGATATTATTTAGTCATCATGAAAGACTTAAAGCTTACATCGCTAACAATTTGTCCTTGTTTCTTGGCCAGAAGCACCTCCGGGGGGTCAACAAACGTGGTGTACTTTGAAACTCTCTCCTCGTGTCCTTTTTTATATTCCAGCTGAAAATAATAAAAACAAAGAACTTGATTTGGCTTATTATAACATTGCAAAAAACACTGACAGAGACACATCTTCACCTCAGACAAATTGCTTTGATTTTAGCTACATGATCCCGAACACTGTCATCAAAAGAAATTCACTTACGTTACTGGCCAGAGTATTGGCTGTCTTAGCAGCCTGGTAACCTGGTGTTATCATGGCAGGGAAGCTGCCTTTTCCTTTTGACTGCTCATAATCTTGTGGGTACTTCACCTGCCAAATAAGCACAAAATCAATCAAGGCCTTTGACCAATGTTGAAAAAATAGTGGCTCTTTATTTATTTAAATACACAAAACAAAGCCATATTTAGCTTTTATTAATAAATAAATAAATAAATAAAAAGTGTCCTCACATCACTGATGGTCTTCTGGGCCTGAGACATTGTTACTATCTCTTGGTTGGTCACCATGCCTGAGTACCATGTCTGCTGCTGTGAGAACTCAGACTTAGACTGAAAGGCCTGTTTGAATATATAGGACAAACTTATTAATTTCCAGCCATTCACAAGACAGGTAATACTTAACCTGTCGTGCCTCTGGGACTTAAATCAGCCACCCAACCCTACTTTACTTAACCTATATTAAATGATGGTAACAAGTGATAATAAATCTGCCCACACAAAGCCCAAAAATGTTTTTAATCAATCAATTTATTTGTTACATGAAATCATATCAAATACAATTTCAGTGAAATGTATATTTGACCAACATCTAATCCTATTACAAATACAAGAGAGAAGATGAATTCTATTTGCAAAGAAGATCAACGGTACAAGGAACAAAAGGAGAAGTAAGACTGTTTGATCTGAATTTGGGCTGAAACTCCCTTTAACTGGGTGTAATGGCCAGTTGCTCTACTAGGAGCTCACCTGGCTGGCCATCTCACAGGCTAGGCGAGCCTTTTCCAGCTCCATGGACCTCATGTCATGGTGGAAGGAGGACATAAAGCGCTCGCCATCTTCGCGATACTTCAGCTACAAGTGCACATAGACGACAAGCATTAAGCCAAGGCCAGCACACATTTGCACGTACACACGTCAGACATAGACATCTTTAAAGCATTCACTTTGGTAAATAGATGCATGAAAATGACAACAAATAAGAAAAGATAACTGTCAGCCCACACTGATATTCCCCTGACTCTCTCTGACTTGCTCTCTGGGTCTTTACCCAGAGAGCAACACTCTATTCTTGTTGTCTACTTCAAACCAGACAACCTGAGCTCACATGCTTAATGACGAAGGGATAATATTAGTGTGCTGTAATAATAACAGAGATGTTCCAATCAAGAAGCTGGAGCTGCCAGGAATACTAATATTAGTATAGCTTGATTGGTGGGTATAAGAGTGACTTCTCTGGAGCATCATTGCTAAACGGGCTAACAATAAATATGTGACAGGACTTTCTTTCAAAACTTAATGTGAACTTTTTGTATCAGCCATTTTAAAAGCTCATTGAAGACAAGTCAAGTATCTGCATGTTAACAAAAACAAGATATTTTAAAAAGGGTTCAATGGACTTGGCATTATCTAAAGGCAGCCCTCAGATCAAATATCAACAAGTTAAGTCCTATATCTTTAGCGGCATTCAGCAGTAGCTGTTGAGCTTGCTAGCCCACTGCTAATATATGCATAAAAGCATTGCATGAACACAGACAGACAGGAACAGGTGGCACGGCAGAGGAGAAGAAGGGATGCAAGGCTGTGTATCCTGATGTATAATTTTAGCCCCCTGAAGCATAATGTGGGCTAAGCAGAGGGGGTAGTCTCGCCTCTGTCACAGGAACAGAAATAACCTGAGCTGCACTCTCCATTCCACACCACTGCTGTCACCACAGACTTAGAGCGGCCGTCTACCTCTCTCTCTTCCACTTGTAAAGATGGAATTAGACCATTTTTGATCTGACTGTAATGAATACATCTGCTTTGGGCTTCAATCTTGAACTTTCTAATTGTATGTGTGGTTAATGTGTAGGTTAATAGATCTGATTCATCTGTGAGCTTATCAGTGGTTGTGTGTGATGAATTGAAAAGCAGGATTGTCCATTTCTAACTACATTTTTGAATTTTTGAAAAACAATTTCCCCATCCAAAATATTGTTGTACTTAATGAAAATAATATTGGTATACTATTGACAAATTTAGATATTTAAATGCAGTTGTATTGCAACAATGTAAAGGCATCAATCTTTTTTTTTTTAAACAAACAATGACCACTATGAATAGCAAGCTCATGACAAACCAATGATACATTGTCATTTCACTCATGGCATAGACATTGACTTATGTCAACCTGTCAACAATACATCATGGCTAAGATCAAGGCTGAAATATTTTGTCTCATGTTGCTGCTTTTGTGTTTATGCATGTGACATCTCACCTCACTGCTCGCCTTGCTCTGCTTCTTTGCGTTGATGTTGATGGGGGTCTCATAGACACTTGTGAATGTGTTGTTCCTTGGATTGTGTCTGGAGAGATGAGATATGAAAAAAAGTACATAATTTTAATCACCAATTTTAAGTTAATGGAAACAAAAAGGAATGTGTTTCACACTTGACCCTAAATATAGATTTCTGATCAGTTTGGAGGATTCTGGTCAACAAGTGAAATCATAAGGTGTTGCTGATGCTTAGGACTTACACAGAGCAGTATGGCCTTTTCTTGTGGCTGACAAAGTTATTGGCAGTGAGCACCATCTTACAGACATCACAGTGAAAACACGCTTTATGCCAGTTCTGACAGAAGAAAAGACAAATGACATTATTTTAGAGGGTCCTTAAAACTGAATTCTAAAATATAAATTTGGACTTCAATCTAAGTTATAATGTGGAGACAAAAAAGGTTTAAAACTTGGACATCTTGTTTTTGATAACATATTATTAAGATGAAATTTAAATGAACATAATGGCATAAATTACAGCATGATCTTCCAACTGAAATTGCTTACTTGTTCTTAAATCTACCGTAGCTTTCATGTGATTGCTAAGCTGTATACCTTTTGCTTTTCATCTCACAAATTTTTAAGTTATTTCATTGCTGCATCCTGTGAGAGCAATGTAGATGTTTTTTCATACTGCATATATTACAACGTAGCGATCGGAATGCAATTACACTTTGTTTTAAAACTAGTTTCTCTGCAGATTTTTGCACACTGAGCCATGTGTTGTATTTGACGCAAAGAAATCCTTGGTATAACTTAAATGTTGACATATTCAGGTGAGAAATGTGTTCTAAGAGAAGTTGATTTATAAAAATATAAAATGCAGTGCTTCAGCTCTTTTGAAAGATTGTACCATGCATTACATAGTTAATACTGACTTTCTTGTTACTTTTACAGCCGATTCAAGTATTTTATTTTGAAATTAATTTTTAAAATTAAATGCTCTAAAGACACTAGAAACTTTCTTGCGATCACAATATTTCTGTGTATTACCTGGTCAATGCAGTTGATCTTCTCAGCCGGGTAGACCACAAACCCACACCTGGCACAGGTCTGCATTGTGAAGGCTTGTCCTTTTCCAAAAAAACCTTCAGGAAGAATATTAGAAGAAGTGAACTAATGAGAAATGTTGGCCAAAAACAAGAGTCAGGTTAGTCAGACGACAGTTTAGTGGAGGAACTGGCAGTGACTCCCCAACAGTTGTGGTAGTGGGTCTCTGGTGGTGGTAAACTTAGCTCTGTGACTGTAAAACTTTGAAACTGTCTCTTACTTGACACCACGTCCTAAGATGGACCAACCCCCTTCCATGTACCATGGTAGAAGACTGGCTAAATCCAGCTGTCTGTCTGCAGGGAGAGAGAGGGGGACAGAAAGAGACAGCTAGGTCAGATGTCACTGTATATGTGTAATGATCCTAAGTTGGACAGCTAGTTCAACTTTGGGCATCTCGCCATAACACTAAGACATAGAATCACTATACATTTTGTAATAGTTTTACTTAGCTTCATTATCTAAGTATGTTGACACATCAAAATAATTTAACTATGGTTTTTAGCAACTGCACATGAATAAATATGGACATACAAGAAGAAATTATTGACAAATAAACAGACAACAAAGTTAAACATACACAAAAAGGGTAATGCATTTCCAAAACCATCTAAGGCACACTGCAAAAGTTCCTCAGGCTCAAAACCATATTGACCCTAAGGAAGGGCGGTGTGCAGTCAAAATGCCGAAGTCCCGAAGCCACTTTAATAAAGGCTTTTAAACTTTTGTACCATGACAAAGAAATGTTGTGCCTTGACTTTTTGGGGAATTCATTCATTCTTGTTGGTACTTATTGCCTCTTTAAAAATACCAGTTTCTCTCAGTTTAGGGCCAAAAACAAAACAAAACTGATATCTCAGAAAAAGTGTAAATAATATTAAGCCTTTTTACTTTCTTTTATTTAGATCCTACTGCGCATTGAAATGGCACAACATCCAGCTTTTATCAATGGTGTTGTCACTGTTCATGAATACTGTTTTTTAAGTGATTGTAGTTGGATCACCAACGCAAATCGTCAAGCACTACAGCTTATCTATTACTGGCCAGTTTGGCTACCCAGTGGTTGTAATGTTTTGATTAATTTATGTGTTTTTGTTTTTCATATGCCTGTTGTATGTTAATTGTATTTCTATTACTGTTTTATTTTCTTCTCTGTCACTCCTCTATTGTTATGTAGTGATTATAACCAAAACGAGATGATACAACTCAAGGGCTTTAGCCTAATAAATTTGATGAAGTAGGCCTAGTTCTACGTTGTCAACAGAGAGAATACTCAGTTTCAGTGTCCATCTTATAGTACACACCTTTACAATAACTATAATAAACTTTTATCTAAAATGTCTTTATTTTCCATGTACATTACAGTAGCTTTAACTGCAATAAGTACACGTTTTATGAGACTAGAACTAGCTACGTTTCAGTGGGCGTTCACACCGCGGCGGTAACTCGCAGTCTCCAGACATTGGCGGCAGAGTGGAAGCGGTTTCTCAAATTCGCACACTGCGGTAGGGTTACAGCGGTGGACAAATTTTGGTCTACCGCCTCCTAGAGTAACTAACTAAATACTACCGTCCTGAACTCGGCAGGAACCGCTTTTATAAAAGCTTTGATTTTTTTTGGATACACTCTTGCAGCTAGGCGGTTGCCACGCGGCGGTGTGAAAACAGTTTAGATAAGCAGCAGTTGCACTTAGCTATCTTCTAGGCCGTGGACGGCTAAACAGCTCATTAAAACAACCATCGTGTTTAACTTACAACATCCAACAAAACGTTATATCCTTACTAATTTTGCGTTAATGTTCCTATGGTTCCTCCAAGTAAAATAACACATTTAACTAGCTAACGCTAGCTATATTGCAGAGAAACGTTTGGTAGCCAGCTAACCTTGGCTAACTCCACAGGAATTATCATAGCTACTTAAAGACACGCCCAACCGAGTTTGTCCTGACGATAACTTCTTCTTTTAATGGCCACTCTACAATTTGACAGTTTTTTCTTTGGCAGTACTGCCAGTTTCACTCAATTCCACATCTTGGAAATCTTAAAGCTATTCCAAATGAAATAGCTAGGCCTACAGTGTAGAGCGTCTCACACACCTGTCTAAATTGCGTTGGGAGGGAGGGGTTTAGGGAACATCTGTAAATTGGGGCTACACAGGAAATAATCAGGGTTTTAAATTCAACAGCAGGTACAAACGTTTTCTCTTACTGATCAGGGATTTTGCATAATTGTGGTAGTCTGTAAACAGTGAGCGCATGATAACCATATGATGTGGGGTATTTGTCTTTTGATGGTGTCATTTTAATATTCTTTGCTTTATCTATGTTTACCATAACAGTCTATAATGTTTACATATATCTATTACAGTTTTCTATATTCTGATTGTTACATTTGCGTATCAAATCCGATATGTAAAATAAACTGCAGAACTTGATTTAAAAGTGATTGTGCATGATAATGAATATGAAATGTGGCAGATTTACAGACGCTGGCAAATGTGACGCAGGGCTGACGTAGTTACGCACCTCAGAGACCTCATGATGAACTTTGTTTCGCTTTCTCAAGTTGTCAGGAACAGAAACTAGGCAAACATCTCGGAGATTTAAGATCGATCCAGTTTTGTGCATTAGCTAAGCTGTCAAAGCACATTACACGAATCCGAGTGTAAGTTCATGTTAACGTTAAGATCTGTTTCTAAATTGAAAACTGTTTTCGCTAACAACTTTTTGGCGCTAAGCTAATCAGGACTCGTAAACTGGTGTCACAATGTACAGTAAGTTCATCAATCCATAACGTTGCAATTAATACGTGTGCATAACTGCAGATGGCCGCTGGAGATCCTGCTGAGCCAACTGAACTTGGAGCTGAAACTGAGGAAGGGACGCTGACGGGAGACGTAACAGACGCCAAACCTGACCGCAGAGGAAGATTTCTTCTGTTCGGAAGGTAATTTCCTTTTCAACATTTTCTGTTGCTATGTGGAGATGGAAACCCGTAACGTCAAATCCATAAGAGACATAAGAGATAGGGCCATAAGGAATTTAATTAACTTCAAATTCACTTTCATTCCCTCTCTAGTTAGTGTACGGTAATTGGTTATTTAATACGGAACCACAATAACAGGGTCTTATCATCTGTGGCCGTGTAAATGTCTGTTAGTTATTGAGATTTTGATGGTGGACTCTTGCCATTAGTTGTTATTCTTTTGTGTAGCATTGAGAAGGCTGTGCATACCCAAATACACAGGGCTTGAGTGTTTTACAGCTGCAATCCTTTTCCTCTTTCTTGAGAGTATGGTTTTCTACTAAATTTATCTCTACATTGTTCTGTTGTTTTGCTTGCCTTCAGTATTTCCGGTTTGTCCTTTTGTCCCTATTTTCACCCCTGGTACTGTTATAGTGCAGTATGCTGGTTATCCAGTTTAATAGACTATTAGCTGTGCTTTGTTTTAACAGCAAATTGGCATATATTTCTCATATCATAATTGCGCATTTTTGTAGTTTTAATTATTTTATTATTTTATTTGCACGCAATAAAACTACATAAAATCCAGATAATAATAAAAAAAAATGTGTCAGGAGATTTCAAGAAGCCACATGGTTATATAACAGACCTCCCCTTAACTTAAGGTTAAAAAGTAAACACTAACAAAAAAAATGGTTGATAAAGTTTTGCTGTGGTGCTAAACCACTTCAAAATGAACTAAATGTGCACACTCATATTTATTAACTCAAACTCTTTTTTTATGGGCTCCATACAATGAGAAGAAGAGATGAAAAATTGTGATTCTACACAGCAAACCAGTTTTGGAAAGCCTAATTGGTGTAATGGGGCAAGGAGCATGAAAACGATTTAAATGTCAATTTTGGGACATATTTTGGGAAATATGTCAGCCCTCAAGACTATATTACAGCAGAGATACTGTTGATATGTGAATTCAGTGTGATATCATAGAGTTTGGGCCCTTTCACAATGTCTTGTGTCTGACTCAAAGTGTGACTGACTGTTAAGGAGTAGCCTCTGTTCCAGTTTGACTCACAAGGTGGCACTGTGTACCTCTGTAGTGAATCAGAAAAGGGTTTATTGCCACAATAAGTTGCACTTCTGTGGAATTTGACTTGGTGAATGGTGGATACAGGAAACAAACAAACATTAATTAAACATTATAAGAAATAAACTATAAAAACAAATGTCTACATAAAAATGTTGCATAAGGAAAAAAATGGGTTGAGTGCAGAATGTGCTAATAATACATACAGTATAATTCATGATGAATATTTATCTTTCTCTTTATCTGTAAAATGAAGCTGCCTTCATTTGTGGTTGAAAATGTCGGGATTATAAATGTCATGTCTTTAATGTAGATTTAAACTTTGGAGCTTATTATGGCTTTAACAAGGTCTCTTTCTCTAATAGATTTGTTGTTGAGATGTACATGGATTCTTAAAAAACATCAGAGTGGCCCAAAACACGTGTGATGTTTTGAATTTGCAGAAAGTTTTTATATAAATAATAATAAGAGTAATCATTTACATAGGTACATTTGCACAAAGAAGGGAAGAGAAAAAACAAAGAAAGGATTGCATAGAATGTATATGTACTGTAATTATATAGCGCTTTTCTAGTCTTAACGACTACTCAAAGCACTTTTACATCATACAGGAACCATTCACACACATTCATACACTGTGGCCGAGGCTGACGTACAAGGTGCCACGTGTTCATCAGTTAAACATTCACACACATTCACACTCCGATGGCACAGCATCGGGGGTTCAGTGTCTTGCCCAAGTCATGACATGTGACTGCAGGGCCAGGGATTGAACCTCCAACCTTCCAATTGACATGCAACCGATCTACCACTGAGCCACAGCCGCCCAATGTGTAGAAATACACCAGAATACAGGAAATTAAGTGTTTGACACTCAAGAGCCCCTGGTTATAATGTGTCCACCCCAATTTTGAAACAACACCTACGTCCTCGATTGTAATGATAATTGTCTGTATTTTTTTTTAACTTGTTAGATTTTGGCTAAATCTTGCTTTAAACCAAGAGCAAAATGAATGATGACCAGATTTGTTTTTAGTAATTTGTTTGTATGTTGTGGTGGGTAAAAAGTGGCTATTTTCTTTCTATTAGTAATGGATCTTTCAGTGTTGTACATCTTCTTGTGCCTCTAGTTCTAAAGTTAAGGCAATTAGGCACTTACAGTATGTATGTCGTTACAGGTGGATTATGTGTGTGTCAGCAGAGGAGCAACTTGTTGCCCTGTCTGACCTCAGCAGGGAATGAGGCTCAGGGGCCATGTGTGAATAGGTCTTTAGAAAGCACTGGTGTGGTATCGAGGCTGCTGACTCAGGGGGCTCACAGTGCGCCGCCCCTGTCCTCAGCATCCGCTGGCCCAGTCAGGTGTCCATCCAGTACAGAGAGCATGTCAGTATCCTAGCACACAGCCAAAAATTAAGCTGCCAGGTCTGGAGAAACTTAATCTTTTTGGGGAAAAAAAAAGAAACAAGACAAAACCAACGCAATTCAGATGCAGAGTGGCGTAGCGCTTAATGACGAACCCAGGTAAGACTGACACAGCCGCCTCATATTCCTCATCACCAGCCTCCTACCTGCTCCTATTTCTGCCATGCCCAGCCCACAGCAAAACAGAATTGCAGCTCTTTGCCCACCCTCGTGCAATTGTTTGGTACAGTATGTTGGCACAATTTTGAAGTGGGAGGGGGGCTTGAAAAGTTCTGGATCACATGTTTGTTAGACTATTGCTAGGCTGCCAGTGGGTGTATGTGCATGAGACTGTTAGTGTGCATTGCTGTGTATTGTTCCTGTGCTTGAGTAACTTGATGACTAGGCTCTTCTGGAACAAGCCTGGTTTTTCTGAGCTCCCAATAGGCCACTGTTGGCTTTGCTATCTGGATGCATCTTTTAAAGAATAGAAATATGACAGGTCTGTGAGAATTTCCTCTCGTGGAAGATTAACTCTCGCTCAATCCACATTGACGTGGTTGTGATTTTTTTTTCATATCTGCGCTAAGCAAAAGTTTTCTAGTTTCTTCTTTAACCCGGTAGTGGATTACTGCGACCAAATTTGGCTATGATAATTATGCCTTATTTGAAAATGTATGTACTCTTAGGTTTCTGAGTAAGTGGATCAGAGTAAGTCAGTTTCATGTGAGTTTTTTCTTTGCATTGGAAGTCTTGACATTTACTTGTGTTGAAGCAACTTGTATGTAGAAACATTTTGGATCAAAAGACACTGTCATGTTCTGTAGGAGATTATTTAATATGAAATGTTTCACTTTTTCCAGATGCTGCCATGTAAGATAAGAGTTACTTTATGGAAGTTAAAAAAAAACAAATGGCCTGTCCATTTGTAATTCTTTTATTCATTGTTATTATTTATTCCTTTTGCTGTTCTTATTTTTGGTTTGTTTGTTGTGTAAGGTCCATATATTAACAAATGGAATAATATTATGCATGTGATTTGTGTGTTTCTATTTTATATCCACAAAAGTAGCAGCCTTTGTAAAGATGAGCTGAACTTGAAACATTTTGCATTAGGTACAGCTCAAAAGTAAATAATATTGTAGCGGTTCATTTTAGTATATAGTCTAGTAAATAGTTTAAATGTTCAAAAATGCTACCACAAAGTTGTAACTGTCCTTTTGTTTCTGACTCTTAATAGTAAGAAGAATAAGGATGGCCAGACGCGGGAGCAGGACTACTCTTCTGAAAGCCATTATAGAATTGTTTCACCAACATTCCAGTATAAGATGAGCCACCAGCGAGTGGGCAAGTGCATCATCATCAACAACAAAAACTTTGATGAAAAGACAGGTACAGGGAAGGATGTTTCAAACACATTGTATACCTTATTTAATTTGACCTTATATTAGTGCATATAAGAGTGTGTATTCTAAGCAGATTGTCTTGGCAGGGATGAATGTACGCAACGGCACAGACCGAGATGCAGGTGAGCTTTTCAAATGCTTCAAGAGCCTGGGCTTCGATGTCTTCATCTACAATGATCAGACATGTGAGAAGATGGAGCGTCTTCTCAGAGAGGGTAAGTAGTGGAGGCCTCACATTTTTCTTGTTTCTTTCATGTGGGTAAGTAACAATGTTGAACCAACAGGATGCCAATACCAATCCCAACACGGAAGAGATAGAGAAACCTTTCGAAAAACACTGTGAAAACATTATCAGATGTTTCTTCGTACTAAGGTATCAACACCTGTGAAAACTGTTTTAACAACATTCACTAAGGCAAGATTTTTTGCAGGACTCTTGTACCTCACTCAGTTATTTTTTAGTCAACTGAGTGTAATGACAAAGTACAATCACATTTCAAATTTAAGGCAAGAATATCAGTGCCAGTCAGATATCTGTTTACTTTAACAGATTTGTTTTGACCTCTACCTTATTCAGTAGTTTTAATATACATACAGTGAAGTTATGCGTAATTACCCTTCAGTGAGATCTACATGCACACTTCTCATGACTGTCACATTATGTTTTGTTTTTTAAAACCACCAGGTCAGACAGCAGGTGGTGCTGTTGTAAAAGTAATTACATAGATTTTAATGAAGGTGCTACCAATTTCACCATATATTGGTGAAATATTTTTGCAACTCCATTGGATTGGTTTGATGACAAAAGTCACCTCTCAGCACCTTGGGAACACAAATTGACTTTCTTTTTAATATAATATGATATGACTTTTAAATGGCTGCTATTTCTTAGAATCTGCACACATTTTGTCCAGGTAGCAGTGAGGCCTGACGATAGTTGTTAGTTTCTTTCTCAGGTCCGACGCTCAACACTATGTCCAAAACAAGATACTTCTAACAACTGCAGAATAGATGCCATGGCATTTTGGTGAACCATCAACCTTTCCTCTAGTATCAATATCAGGCCAACATTTCTAATTAGTTAACAATACATTTTAAAAATCAAATAGATAGATTGTCATGAAGTTTAATTGACACATTATGTTCCCTTACGGATGATCTCTTCCCTTCAGCGCAACCCCTCGGGCTACCTACTTTGCGCACACTATATCTTATTATAGGCAGTTTACTATGGGATTTGCTCAGCAAAATCATGGTTCTGAAGGGATCAACACTGATGTGTGATAGGCTCAGGCAATATTTTATTATAAGATTCGAAAATTATAACCTATTTAAATAATACACAAATTAAAATGTAAATGATTATAGACAAAAATCTTGTATAATATTATAATTCCTTAGACACTATCTAGAAGCTATCTATTTTAAGATACTTAGTATTAACTTGATAGTAACTCCTTTAATAGTTACTTAAAATTAAGGTTATAATTTAATCAAATTATTGGTAAATGAAATTAGGTGCTAAATAAACTCCAGATCCATTAAGTTACTGATATTATTCATTAATTTAGAAATATAGGCCTGAGCCGAGCTAAGAGTTGAGTGTTTGTTTGTGTGTGTATGGGTCAGCCTCGGAGGAAGACCATAGTGACAGCTCGTGTTTCGCCTGTATCCTGCTAAGCCATGGTGAGGAGGGCATGATCTACGGAACAGACGGAGCCATGCCCATCAAGTCCATGACCTCATTGTTCAGGGGGGACATGTGCAAAAGCTTAGTCGGAAAACCAAAACTCTTCTTCATCCAGGTACGAAGTTCTGAAGACTTTCATATATAAATGACTGTGTGATATAAAACAAAATATTGTACAGTTGTTAATTAATATGTAGATTTGTGTTGAGTTCACCACTTTAGAGTGAGTTGTTTTTGATGAGAAGACAGATTCAAATGGCTTTCAGTTGCTCCCCACGGACAGATGATAGCTATTGTGTTAAATTTTGCCCATCTCAGTTTTTAAAAACAGTTAATTTTGAATTGCTTCACCAGGTCATCGTTGAGAAAGCTACTCAGGATCACAATGAAATGTCATTTCATTTACTTCACCAGGCTTGCCGGGGTTCCGAATTTGATGATGGTATACAGACAGATTCGGGTCCGCCAAACGATACCCTGGAGACAGATGCTAATCCAAGACATAAGATCCCTGTAGAGGCAGATTTCCTCTTTGCCTACTCCACTGTGCCAGGTAAACTAAGTTTTGTTTTAGATTATATATTTTTATTGCCAAATCAATTAATGCTTGAAGTGGAAGTGTCCTGGGTATCTGTCACATACCTGTGCTGGATGTATCGGTAAGCCCTTGGAGCGATGTTTCAGTGATTAATGTTGATTTTCCAGGGTATTACTCATGGAGGAACCCTGGACGCGGCTCCTGGTTTGTCCAGGCACTCTGCAACGTCCTCAACGAGTTTGGCAAACAGCTGGAGATAATGCAGATCCTGACACGAGTCAACTACATGGTGGCCACCAGCTTTGAGTCCTGGTCTGAAGACCCACGCTTCAGTGAGAAGAAGCAGATTCCCTGCGTAGTCTCTATGCTGACCAAAGAACTGTATTTCAACTGACCGCCAGCCTAACTGACTGTTCTGTATGACAACACGGACTGACTGACTGACTGACTGACCAACTGACTGTTTCAGGTGCCGACTAAGCGGTCCAAGCATTCAGGGATGATTCAGGCCCAGCAGGACACTGCAAATTTGGAGCACATATGACATTTTGCATGTGTAGTTGGGCCCGAAAACAAGCACTCTGTGAGAGAGGAAAAATAATAATATATATATATTTACAGTGGCACTCCACGTTCATGTGCTGATGGTGAAACTTCTTCTTAAGGTTATTCTTCGGAATAATCTGATCTTTTTTTGACAGGCATGTGAAATATCTATGTTATTCCACCAGCCCGGAAAATTTACTGCCAGTTTTTGTGGGTTTGGGGGAATCATATCTGAATGTGTCTCTCCATTTTCCAGGATTTGCAATAGATGTTGAAGGGAACTTTAGAGTGGACAGGAGTCTTCAGGCTAAATGTGTCTTTTGCATTTATTACATGAAATGGATTTTATATAACTGAAATAATTTATGATTTAGTGTTCTGACGGAGATGATAAAACTGTCTAATGCAGTCCCATGCATTTGTACAGTGTAAAATACTGTCACCATTGCACAGTAAAATTAATTGGAAACCAGGTGACAATTGAATGTTTTAAAAGCCTTTAGAAAGTCTATACAAATTTCCACTAGGTGAATAGAGTGAAACACACATCTTTGATTGCCAGAGAGATGGTGGAGCTGCCTTAATTTCAAACCCTGTCTGATTAAATTGTTAGGAGGGGGGAAAAAGCATCTGGAAAATGGATCAGATCATTTTCAGCTATCTGTGTTTTAACGTTATCAGCTGTTAATTGTAAAAAGAGAAAACAGGAAAGACAACACTCCTCTGAGCAAAAACATGCAACAATGCTTTTGCTAAAGGCTCAGTGTCTCAGCCTTCCTAGCAAGTTTAAGTTGGTAGCAGCATGCTGGCATCCTCAGGTTCTTTAATGTTCCATGAAATGGGTTAATGTAATGTTAAAGAATGTCATATACTGTACGTATGGCTAGGAAGGTGTGATCTTTTGCTGTGTAGTGATAAGAGATTTTGAGTCAAGTGCAAGGATTATTTGCAATTTTCCAGTTTACTCAGCCCAATGTTAAAGACTTCACTTGCTTGGTGTGTAACCCTGGGTAAGTGAAGTTTGTGTATTTGCATATAATCAAAATTACAGTACGCACTTGTCTAATTAGTGAGGGTCCAAAAAATTAGTTTATGAATTTCCCTTTTTTAGTAAGACATTCGTCTTTAATAACTGTAATGGATATAAGGATACATGCGGTAAGATTGGGTCATACATTTGGGAAATATCATGGTGCAAAACTGGACTAGGGCCCAAAGCACAAATGCCACATAATTTCACTGTATATTACTGTTGTACATTGTCTGATCATACACTACACTCTGGTTAGAGGTACCCAGCGAAGTATTTTTATTTTTTTTTTAATCTTTTGATTTAGTTATTTTTAGTAACACTTATTCTTAGTGTACTTTGTCAACTTTGTTTCCAAACAAAAATTGCATAATTTAGTAAATTAATACCATTGAGTTATATGATAAAATATTTATTATAATAGACATTTGCTGAGGTCATTACAACTTACACAAAGTTTGTTTCTGCAAATACGCTGTGTTATTGTGCCAAAGTCTGTCAATCACAGAGGCAGCTATTACTGGTGGTGACAAGTCTGAACATACAGAATCCACACTCTCATTGTTGCTGCAATGTTTTTACATTATTCACATGATAGCATGTGTCACTAACTTCGGGGGAAACGTCAGCAAAAGCTTTAATTATATTTTCCCCTTTTCACTCCTTGTATTTTTTTTTCATCAGTTCTTTTTTGTGACACTTTTACATCATAATTCTAGTTGCCAGAAGTGTGTTCAATACTGGCTAAAGTTAGAGACCTGTCCCATTCTACACCCAGTGCACTTGTCCAATATAGCCACAACTCCGATGAGTGATGTGGTGCCCAGCCTGTGCGGAAGGAGTGTTTGCTCCACTTGTTTTGGATTGGAATTGAAGGAGGGAAAAATACTTTAAGGATAAAATTTTAAATGCTTTCCAGTGTTAAATGCTGTTGTCCTCAGGAATATATTTTTGAAAAGATTTGGAAAAATGAATGAATTACATTATACGTATAATCTGGCCCAATTTTCTTTTTAATTTGGGGCAATACTTTGTTTAAATAACTTCAAAACAGAGGAATGCTCATGTAAACATTTTATTGTATTAAACATAAAGAATTTATTCTGTAATGAGTTGTCATTTTTCTTGCACATGCACAGACCACATTTCTTTGTTTTTAACACAAAGATGTTTGTAGCCTGTCAATGAATACATTGAATGTCACATTAAAAAATTAAATGTTTAGACTTTTTTTTTTGAAACACTGTCCCTATAAAAACTTATACTCACTGTAAAGTTTAATATTCAGCAATTCATAGTAACAGACAAACATCTTTAGCCTTGTATTAACAAAAAGGATAAGGCTGTCATTCTTTATTCTCATTACAAATACCACTAAAAACAAAATCAACAATGAATTGCTGTTGTAAATACTAACTTGAGCCAAATGTGCAATATTCCACTGCTGAAAACAGTCTCCAACAAAGTCACTATTTACAACTGTTTGAGTAACATTTGATTACAGTGCCCAGATGTTTTTAAAATGGAACTGGAATTGTTGAAAATTATAAAAATGTAATATTGCCAGCATTATCTTAAAGTTCAATTTTCTAAATAATAGACAAATACAAACATTGATTCAAAAGCAGATCCATCTAACCAAATTATTTATTAATATTTATTAATGAAATTCTTCTTTTGCCAACTCAACTTCTGTCTTTTGCAATTCTACAATTGCATGATTCATCACAGCATTACAAACTAGAAAATGCATTTCCTGCAGAAAATGCGTGGGAATGCTGAATAGCTGAATTGCTAAAGCTAACCTGGTTGAATAGCTTAAATCAGTAAAAGTTGTAGAAAAAATTGAAACGCTAAACTGGATAAATAGCTTAAATCAGTAAGAACATGTTGAAGTAGTGAGAATAGTTGAAAAATGCTAAAAAGGTGTATTGCTAAAGCTAACCTGGTTGAATAGCTTAAATCAGTAAAAGTTGTAAGAATAGTTACAAAAGTATAGCTGCTTCACCTGTTGGAAACCGCAGCTCAGACACTGAACAACCTCTCAAACAAATGGTCATTGCGATAAAGGAATGCGTGATATCAATAGAATAACCTCCTCGTGAGCACCAGAAGGCCTTTGTGAACGTATTGATATAAAATTCATGTGGATAAACTTATAAATGTGGGCGTATCAGCGATTTAAAAAGTGATTCGGTCTGCATTTTGCTCAGAAATCTGGACGATGTTTAACATGGCAGTGAATGGAGAAAGATTCTGAACTCTTGTCCTTTGACAGCTTGCTGAGCGAAAAGTATAATTCATATCGCAGAAATGTTCACTTTGGCTGAAACTAGACAAGAATACCTACGTTTTGATGTATAAACTATCCATGACAAGTTAGAATTGTTGGCGTAGGAGCAGGTTATAGAGAACGGAGTAAGATAATTTTTTCAAGCGCTTCACTCTAGTGACATCACTCCTCACTCTACTACACGCAATACACACTCATTATAAACGCAGAAAAATCCTAAAATGTTCACTATACTTAAACTGCTTTTTCACAAAAACTGTAATATATATCAATCTGAAAAGCCATAGCCGGATAGCTGAATATTTTGTGAACGTTGTAAAGTTTGAAACCCGTCTGTAGGTAAAAGTATGAAGGCGCTGAAAATTTTGGGAGCAGAAGAAGATTTGAAGGATTTTAAGCTTGCTCTCATTGACTTTAATGTTAAAAAAAATTGTTTAAAAGCTTAATATTTGAAAAAGTATAAATAGTAGAAAAATAGTAGAAGAAGTCCCATCATCTGCTGAAAGAGCTGAAGATTGTAAAAGTTGAACGGTATAAATAGCTAAAAGTATGCAGAAGATAGAGAGAGCCAAAAAACGTACGGAATAAGGAAGAATAACTAGAAAATGCATTTCCTGCAGAAAATGCGTGGGAATGCTGAATAGCTGAATTGCTAAAGCTAACCTGGTTGAATAGCTTAAATCAGTAAAAGTTGTAGAAAAAATTGAAACGCTAAACTGGATAAATAGCTTAAATCAGTAAGAAGATGTAGTGAGTTGTGAGAATAGTTGAAAAATGCTAAATAGGTGAATTGCTAAAGCTAACCTGGTTGAATAGCTTAAATCAGTAAAAGTTGTAAGAATAGTTAAAAAGTAGAAGTGGTTTTAATTAAGTTGAATAACACCATTAGTGTAAAAGGTGGAATAATTAAAAAAATTAAATGCTAAAGCTAAACTGGAGAAATAGCTTAAATCAGTAAGAAGATGTGGAAGTAGTGAGAATAGTTAAATTGCTGAATAGCTTAAATGCTAAAGCTAAACTGTATAAATAGCTTAAATCAGTATGAAGAAGCTTAAGTAGTAAAAATAGTTGAAAAAAGTAGAACTGGTTGTAGTTAAGTTGAATAACACCACTACTGTAAAAAAGGTGAAAAAATGTAAAAAAAAGAAAAAGAAAAAAAAACTTGAAATGCTAAAGCTAAACTGGAGAAATAGCTTAAATCAGTAAGAAGATGTTGAAGTGGTGAGAATAGTTGAAAAATGCTGAAATGCTAAAGCTAAACTGTATGAATAGCTTAAATCAGTAAGAAGAAGCTTAAGTAGTAAAAATAGTTGAAAAAAGTAGAACTGGTTGTAGTTAAGCTGAATACCACCACTACACCATAAGGAGCTAGAGCTAGATTTTAAAAGTTGAATGGTTTTAATAACTGAAAGTCTGCAGAAGATACGGACAATTAAAAAATGTACGGAATAATAAATAATCTTAACTGGGTTAAAAGCCTTTTTAACACTAGGAGATGGGATGCCATTGAGGGAATTGAACCCGGGTCTCTGGCATGAAAGGCATGTGATATAACCACTGCACCACCACTGAAGTGTCTTCCTTACAAACTATACAGGGTAATATATAATTTATCTGTGTATGTCTCTATCTGTCTGTCTGCGTGCACACACACACACAAACACACACACACACACACACACACACACAGGAGACACAAACAGACACACACACAGGAGACACAAACAGTTACATTGTAATATATAATGAGACAGACAGACATACAGAGTATTACAGTGTATATATTACAAAAATATATTGAAATGCTAAAGCTAACCTGGATAAATAGCTCAAATCAGTAAGAAGATGTTGAAGTAGTGAGAATAGTTGAAAAATGCTGAATAGCTGAATAAACTAAAGATAACCTGGTTGAATCGCTTAAATCAGTAAAAGTAGTAAGAATAGTTGAAAAAGTAGGAATGGTTTTAATTAAGTTGAATAACACCACTAATGTAAAAAAATGATGTAAAAAAATTGCAAATGCTAAAGCTAAACTGGATAAATCAGTAAGAAGAAGCTTAAGTAGTAAGAATAGTTAAAAAGTAAGAAAGTTTAAGCAGAGGTTTCACTGTGGGAATTGAACCCTGGTCTCCCACTTAAAGGGTATGTGTCATAACCACTACGCCACCACTAAAGCATCTGTTTGACGTGCTATACATTATAATATATAATGACACAGACAGACATACAGAGTCTTGCAGTGTCTGGGAAATGGTTGTCATGGCTACATATGATCAGTGGCCATGTTTGTAAACACAGCTAGGAAGCCTTTCATCTCTGTGATGTCATCTCTTTGATCTGTTAACGATGCAGCTGCTGTGTCAACTGTTGGAAACCGCAGCTCCTCAGACACTAAACCAGCTCTCAAACAAATGGTCAGACGGGCAAAATGAAAAGTTATTTCAATAAAATAACCTCCTCATGAGCACCAGAAGGCCTTTGTGAACGTATTGATATAAAATTCATGTTGATAAAGTTAAAAATGTCGGCGTATCAGCGATTTAAAAAAGTGCTTCGCTCTGCATTTTGCTCAGAAAAGTGGACGATGTTTAACATGGCAGTGAATGGAGAACGATCCTGAACTCTTGTCTTTGAAAGCTCGCTGAGCAAAAAGTATAATTCATAGCGCATAAATGAGCACATTGGCTGAAACTAGACAAGAATACCTACGTTTTGATGTATAAATTGTCCATGACAAGTTAGAATTGTTGGTGTGGGAGCAAGTTATAAAGATAGAACCAAGATAATTTTTTCAAAGCGCTTCACTCTAGTGACATCACTCCTCACTCTACTGCACGCAATACACACTCATTATAAACGCAGAAAAATCATAAAATGTTCACTATACTTAAACTGCTTTTTCACAAAAACTGTAAAATATATGAAACTGAAAAGCCATAGTTGGATAGCTGAATATTTCGTGAATGGTTTAAAGTTTGAATCATGTCTGTAGGTGAAAAAATGTAGAAGGAGATACATTTTGAAGCACAAGAAGATTTGAAGGATTTGAAGCTTGCTCTCATTGACTTTAATGTTAAAAAATATTGTTTAAAAGCTTAATATTTGAAAAAGTATAAATAGTAGAAAAATAGTAGAAGAAGTCCCATCATCTGCTGAAAGAGCTGAAGATTGTAAAAGTTGAACGGTTTAAATAGCAGAAAGTATGCAGAAGATAGAGAGAGCCAAAAAACGTACGGAATAATAATTAAGAACTAGAAAATGCATTTCCTGCAGAAAATGCGTGGGAATGCTGAATAGCTTAATTGCTAAAGCTAACCTGGTTGAATAGTTTAAATCAGTAAAAGTTGTAAAAATAGTAGAAAATAGTGAAAAAGTAGAAGTGGTTTTAATTAAGTTGAATAACAACAATAATTTAAAAAATTGTGTAAAAATCCCCCAAAAAATTTAAATGCTAAAGCTAAACTGAATAAATAGCTTAAATCAGTAAGAAGATGTTGAAGTAGTGAGAATAGCTGAATTGCTAAAGCTAACCTGGTTGAATAGCTTAAATCAGTAAAAGTTGTAGAAAAATGTAAATGTAAATGCTAAAGCTAAACTGGAAAAATGGCTTAAATCAGTAAGAAGCTTCAGTAGTGAGAATAGTTGAAAAATAATATAATTTTATTCAATTATACTGCTGTTTTGAGTCAAAAATCTTGCAGTAATTAACACCGTATTTAGTATGTTTCAAAATGTAGTTGTAGTATCAGCAGTAATACATTACAGGAAATCATATCAACAGTACAAATACAAAAGGAATTAAAAGAAAACTAAAAATGTAAAAAGATCCTTGGCCAACCAGAAAGAAACTTTCAAATCATTCAAAACACAAATGCATGAAGACAGAAGTTTACAAAAAGTAAAGTACAAAACTGGCAACAGTCTGTAAAGATGGTGGCTGAGTTTAAGAGATGAATAAAAAGACAAAGAAAAACACGGTATTGGTCCTTTTACCAAAAATAAGTGAGTATAACATGAATCAATAACAAATTGGTTACTTGTTTAACCAAAATCCATAATGCCTAAACAATAACTGTTTTCTACTACTCCTACATTGGTCATACAGTATATCTGTGAGAAAACAGATCACGAGGAAAAGTTGATATAAAAATAAATAAATAAATAATATAAATTGTGATGAAATAAAAATTAAGCATACACTTCTGAGGCATATAAGTTAGATATTATTAAATAAATAAAATTGTTGTCATACTCTTTAGAAAGACAGTCAGCGTGCCCGATGGGTCAATACAGTATGTTCCAATGGTTTAATTAATATATAAATAAATAAAAAGAACCTAGAAAAATACAATACTTAAATTCTTGTTAAAGCAAAATCCATAGTACCTAAACAGTAATTGCATTTCTACTAGCTCTTTAAGGCAGGGCCAACAATATACAGTGGTGTGAAAAAGTGTTTTGTGATGATCTGAAACATTTAGGTGTCACACCTAAATGTTTCAGATCATCAAACACATTTAAATATTAGTCAAAGAAAGACAAGTAAACAGAAAATGCAGTTTTTGAATGAAGGTTGTTATTATTAAGGGAAAACAAAATGAAAGTGATTGCCCCCTAAACCTAATAACTGGTTGGGCCACCCTTAGCAGCAACAACTGCAACCAAGCGTTTGCGATAATGTGCATTGAGGCTTTTACAGCGCTGTGGAGGAATTTCTGTCCACTCATCTTTGCAGAATTGTCTCCATTCAGCCACATTGAAGGGTTTTCAAGCATGAACGGCCTTTTTAAGGTCATACCACAACATCTCAATAGGATTCAGGTCAGGACTTTGGCTAGGCCACTCCAAAGTCTTCATTTTGTTTTTCTTCAGCCATTCGGTGGTGGACTTGCTGGTGTGTTTAGGATCATTGTCCTGCTGCAGAACCCAAGTTCGTTTCAGCTTGAGTACACGAACAGATGGTCGGACATTCTCCTTCAGGATCTCTTGGTAGACAGCAGAATTCATAGTTCCTTTTATCACAGCAAGTCTTTCAGGTCTTGAAGCAGCAAAACAGTCCCAGACCATCTCACTTCCACCATACTTTACTGTTGGTATTATTTTTCTGAAATGCAGTGTGACTTTTACCCCAGATGTAACGGGACACACACCTTCCAAAAGGTTCAGCTTTTGTCTTGTCAGTCCAGAGTATTTTCTCCAAACATCCTGGGAATCATCAAGATGTTTTCTGGCAAAAATGAGACGAGCCTTCATGTTGTTTTTGCTCAGCAGTGGTTTTCGTCTTGGCACTCTGCCATGCAGGCCATTTTTGCCCAGTGTCTTTCTCGTGGTGGAGTCAGGAACACTGACCTGAGCTGAGGCAAGTGAGTCCTGCAGTTCTCTGGATGATGTTGTGGGTCTCTTGTGACCTCTTGGATTAGTTGCTGCTGGACTCATGGGGTATATTTCGTCCGGAGGCCACTCCTGAGAAGTTATGTCTTAACAGAGCCATGTAGTTTGGGATTTTAAAACCTTCATTTAATAACTGCATTTTGTGTTTATTTGTGTTATCTTTGTCTTATATTTAAATTAGTTTGATTTGAAACATTTTGGTGTGACAAACATGCAAAAAATAACTAATCAGGAAGGGGCAAACACTTTTTCACACCACTGTATATTGTCCCCATCAGTAGGCCTATGTCCTGTCAACTAAACTAACTGAAAATTAAACTAATATATAAATTGTGATGAAGTCAAATGGGTACATAGTGTATGTTTCATTATTGTTGTTAAGGCCGGCTACACATTGGCTGCGTGGCGTGAGCGTTGGTGTTTCTGTTACGTGGCAGCTGCGTGGCGTAGTCTATGTCTTTGTACACCAGAAACGTGTCTGACGCGTGCTGTTGCTGCTGCTAGCCTCGTCTGACATGTCTGTATGTTTCACATAAACATAATCATAAATATGTACTGATCTTATTACAGCAAAGACAACGTCGTCACTATTGACAGCAAAAGAGACTACAGAATATTTTGTTCTGTATTGACAGGTGCAATATGAAAATTGATAATAGAGACTTTCAAACATCAAGATGTCATTTATTAATCATTATTATTATTAATGTATTTTTCGTGTTCTATTTTTGCCTGGAACGCTTCAATACCCTTGCGTGTTGCTTGAAAACGGCGTCGGTTCTATTTCTAGCATGCACGTCTTCATGTGTGCCTGAGACGTGCGTGTCACGCAGGCAGTGTGTAACCTGTTAACATGGGAGCCGAAATAAAAACTGACATGGCATGCAGCTGCCACGCTCACGCCCCGCTCACGCCCCGCTCACGCCTCACGCCCCGCTCACGCCCGCTCACGCCCGCTCACGCCACGCAGGCAGTGTCTTAGCCTAAGCCCTACCATTACAGCCTTTTTACATGGTGGTTAGACTGAGGCTAAGATCCCATTTCTAGTTCAAGCTGCAGACGCCTGTAATGACACTCGCTGTCATTTTAAACATTATCTTAACATTTAGCTCAGTTTACTGAAATCCCTTATTTTTTTACATCTGACTTCTCTTCCAGATTCAGTAAGTTCAGATGCATGTAGCAACTAAAGCAAGTGAAAGGTTTCCCTTCATCTGGCATGAAGAGGGAAAACAGAAAAGGTGAATTGAAAAAGAAATTAAAATAAAAGCTATGAATTGTACTAAAACAGAAAAATAAGCATACAATGTATAAATCATAAGGTGGAAATACATTTTAAAAAGTATTGGTGTCAAACTGTTCAGAGAGGCAGCCATTGGTGCTGATTGGTCAGTACAGCATCTTCCAATGGTTTGCAATATTGTTCAACCCTATAAATAAAGGCTTTTCACATGGTTGTTAGACCAAAGGCTAAAAACCGCAAATAATGTCTCAAGCTGCAGTATCTGTACTGAAAATCATACCAGCACGCTTATGTTATTTGTGTTATTTCGACATTTAGCTCAATTTACTGAGCCTCAAGATAAAATAATGCAGGGTTATCCTTGACTTTGAAGGAACATAAGGTTAGAGTCACTTGATTGTTTTCTGATTAGAAGACCATCACAGGAACATTAGTTCTTGACTAGTTCTTTTGACAAGGTTTATTTAACCAAGTCATTCTTTTTAAGACAAAACCTTCAGTTTTAATTCCACAGTCTTAAACTGAAACACTGTGGCAGCTTTTCAGTAGGGTTAGGATTAGCCCAAGGCCGAGTTTACACATGTGAAAATCCTTTAACATGCCTACCAGCTGAAACCCCACACTAATAATTATCATTTTTTTTTATATATATTCCATGTCATCCTTTCCTTTTCCTTCTAAACATTATATATATATATATATATGTGTATATATATATATATATATATATATATGTGTATATATATATGTGTATATATATGTATATATATATGTATGTATATGTATGTATGTATGTATATATATGTATATATATATATATGTATGTATGTATATATATATATATGTATATATATATATATATATATATATATATATATATATGTATATATATATATATATATGTATATATATATATATATTATATATGTTATATATATAATATTATATATATATATTATATATATATATATGTATATATATATATATATATATATATATGTGTATATATATATATATATATATATATATATATATATATATATATATATATATATATATATGTATATATATATATATATATATATATATATATATATATATATATATATATATATATATATATATATATATATATATATATATATATATATATATATATATGAATCTGTTGTGGGATCCAAGAAAGCAGATAAAGAATGAAAAGGAAAGGATGAAAAATAAATTAATAAAATATATTAATGATGATGAAATACAAAATAAGCATACACTGTTTGAATTATATGAGGTATATGTCAATTATCAATGTTCCAAAATAAATTGGTGTCCTACAGTCAGTGTCCAGGGGTCAGTAGCATAAGTTGCTAGTTGTTGAGTCCGTCCATTGTTGGCACAAACCCTAACCCTTAACAGAGCCCAGTGTACTTGTGAAGATGTAAGGGGCTGTAACATTGTGACCTGTGATGATCCAGGGGCTGTAGACCTGCAGCTTCCAGGTTTCTGGCCAGTCTTTGGTGCAAGGACAGCATCACTGTTGTGACGTGGAGGAGCAGAGGCCTTAGATGGAAAAACAGTAACAAAAAACACATTATCCATCGCATTCCTAATGCAAATAGCAACCACAAACAGCAATGTAGTTGTACTAAGTTAATACAACTAATAATTACCTTTACAACTTGTTTAGGGCAAAGTAGAATGCTGCACTGAGGAGGAGCTGTGACAGTGATGACTGACTAATGAATAATCAGCGTAACTTTGGTTCCCCGCATCAGTTCACCTGATCCCTCGGCAAATGTCTACAGTAGTTAGGCTCTACTGAACTGTGCACAGCATTTGATGCAAAGCTGTGGACGTAGGAGAATGAAGCAGCTCCTGAAAAGAGAAAATACAAAGTTGCTGTAATAAACATAAACTATGCAAAAAACATGTTCAAAACTCACATAATCCACAATAATGAAATACCTTGAACAAGGTTGCATGGCAACAACATTTCTGTCCAGTGCCATTTTACACAGAGTAGTTTTGGAAGGCTGCAAGATGTTCAGCCTTCTTTAAAGTCCTGATGGTCTCCACTGTGTGAAGAGGAGTGACCACAGCAGAGGCAGACCTGCAGCAAAAACCTCATTTAAATGACAATATACTGCTAGCTGTAACAACGGTGTTGCAATTGCTGCATTATTACAAAGTGAATACAAGAATAATTACACAATTAAAGCAATATAAAAAGCACATATGAAATTAGAACCATTACCTTCCGTTAGAAGAGTCTTCAGCGCTGTCAGGTAGGCTGGCGGTATTTCAGTTTTAGAGCCAGACAGAAGGTGAGGCAAAGGCAGGCAGGTGTTATCTCATCCTCTCCTTGGAAGAATGACTGGGACTAGCATGAAGGTGAAGGTGTCCCTGTGTGGTCCAACGGTGATTGTCTGTCCATCGTCAGTCCATTGTTGATGGACAGTTAAGCTGACCAGATAGCATCTGGTCTTGGTCGTTGTCGGTCTTCACAGTGATGAAGGAGGTGAGGCCATAGCTGGCGGCGTCCTCACAGAGGACAGGAGAACTGTGTCTCTCGTCCAGGGAAAGTAAAGGTACGTGAGTTCTAGTCTATAACAGCCACCCACCCTGAAATTGGGTGGCATGTAAATGTGGGGTTTCAGCTGGTAGGTACAAATACACCAGAGCAGAGTCTGGCGATAGTGATAGTAGTTGTGTACAATGCTGTACACAACTACTGCATGTTTAGGGCTGTACTTGGGATGTACAGCCCAAGATATGATGTAAATATATTTCATAACAATATGGTTACCTGAAAAATATTGACCAATAACAATATAGTTCCTGAAAAGATATTGACCCATAACATTATCCAATACTGCCAAAAATTAAGATTACCAAACAAAATGTCTTTCAGCTTACTAAATTAAATACAACAATATGTTTTGTGTGACTTCCTTTACACAGCAAGAGAAACAGAGACCAACAACAATGAGGTATTCTAAAAACACGTCATGATTTTTGTTTTACCTGCCTACTGTGGCGGTGGATTAACATCGGGTCCAGCTGCAACAAAGAGGCTTTTAAATTATTAATTAGACCAGAATGTATTTTATCATTGCAGGTTTCAATAATTTTAAATAAAAAGTGTTAATTAATACATTTTCAGTCACTTACTATTGGTATTATGTACAGACCTTTTTCTCTTGGTCGTTTTCTTTATCTGTAAAACTCAGCTACCATTTTCACGGACTGTTAGAGGACATGACACAGTATACAGGATTATGATAACTGTAATAGGTTCTCATCACACCAGAGTGGAGACAATGCTGCGGTTTAGAGATGAAAATGAGGTCCAGCAGTGTGTTCTTATCTGTGGTGGCAGCAGTGATGAGTTGAACATATCCCCGCGACTGAAACAGCTCAAGGATTGGCTTACTTGCGTTGGATAAGTGATTCTCGTTGAAATCCCCACAGACAATGATAGGGTGGCAATCCATGATCTCCAGTGAGTCCAACAGGCTTCCCAGGTTTGAGAGAAACAATGTCACGCTGTAGTCCGGAGGTCTGTACACAGCTGCAATCAGAGCGCTCACTGGGGCTTCAACCTTCAGAGCCAAAAACTCAAGATCAGTGACATTATGTATGTACTGCTTTTCACGTACCTGAATGTGCTCTTTCACATAAACAGCAACTCCACCACCACGTTTGTTGGCCATCTGTGGAAGGTTTGTGTAGGACAGGTGTCTGTTGCGTTTGAACATGGTGTAGCCATCTAAATGGAGACTGTCTGCAACAAAGGAGCCTTGTAGGTGAGTTTCTGTGAGACACAAAACATCTGCTAAACACAGTTCATGGTGGCTCTTGATGTCAGTCATGTGACATGGCAAACCTTCTGTGTTATGGTGAACAATGGTCAGAGTGTCATGTCTGTCCATACCCTGTGTGGTTTTGAGAAGAGGCATCATCTCATCCAAAATGACTTGTCTCATGGTCTGTAGGGCTCCAGTGATCTGTGGGTTGGCATATATTTTACTCTCGTCCATATCCAGAATGTGCAGTCCGCTGAGAGAGGTCACTCTGCTGACAGCTACATAAGCCATGCCAGGTTCAAAAATGTGTTTCAGTGAGACTACAGCTGATGTCCTTGTCATACCTTGAACCTTATGAATCGTACAAGCAAAGGCCAGTTTAATAGGAAACTGTCTGCGTACCACTCCTTTCTGTTTCATATTCTCCTCTGCTCTGTCGATGTAGACTAGATCGTCTGGTCCTCCTGGTGCTCTGTTCCGATAATTCCTTCCAGCTGTTTCATCATCCATCTTGACCCCGAGCATAGTGACATGTGGGACACCATTTTGTTCAGAGGATATTACCCTGACTAGTGTAGCGAAAGATCCATTCACCAATCCTTGAGACACATCTATGTTTCTGGTGAGCATGACTCTAACACCTTCAGCTACGTTTAGCGTATCAGGTAACTCGTTTCTGTTTCCTTTAAATGGTTTGGCTTGTCGTGCCATTCTGCCCGTCTGTGGATCCTTTTTGTAGTCATCCGCATCAATCTTGGTGATGTGAGAATGGAGCAGAGCTAACATTGCAGAGTTATGTGAATCAACTTGTTTATTAGTTGCAAAAATGTGTAGCACATCTGTTGGACACAGTTCTGGTTCGGTGACGGCCTGTGACAACAAAGCTCTGTCTGGCTCGGACAACTCTTCTGACTTTTCTTTCACACGGATCCGGTTCAACATCTCTGCAAAGGCAACATCATCCTTCTGACGCATAATCTCAGTCAGAGTGATCATCAGAAAGTGTTCCTGCCAAAGGTCAATCTCACATGGGTCATGCACACAGAGGGGCTTGGACTGTCGCACTGGGGGGAGCTGATAAAAATCTCCAACAGCTATCACTGACATTCCTCCGAATGGTCTCTGACTGCCTTTGATCTGTTTGAGTCTTGCATCAACATAGGCAAAAAGGGGCTTTGAAACCATGGACACTTCATCAATGATGAGGATTTCAGCATTTAGAAGTTCAGCTCTGACTTCATCCAGATTGTTCCAAGGCCTTGAAATGGAGGTTTTAGACTTCTGGGCAGTTTGAGTAGTGAGTGCAGTGTCGTGCCTGATATGTTAAAGGCTGCAGTTCCAGTGAATGCGGTCAAGAGGACTGTTGGGTTTGATATATCTGGCTCCTCAGCGTGTCTCGGCAGCTTGCACAGTATCTTAGATGCCTCAGAGTAGATGCATTTGATTAAATGTGACTTTCCTGTTCCAGCTCCACCATTAATGTAAAAGAAGAACTGCTGTGGATTCAGGCCAGAGATTCGCTTTACACACCACTCTCTAACTGCATAGAACACACAGGCTTGTTTCTGGTTCAGATTCTGATACATTTGGCGTAACAGTATGGGATCAAATGCAGGGGGCTCTCTGATGGCTCTGACTTCTGTTACAGCATTAGCCTGATTACTGTATTCAGGGACATTATCTTGTTCATTTTCACGATCTGGTTCTCTTGTCTCCAGTTCTTCGATACACTCCAACCTCA
The DNA here is from genome assembly GCA_013375575.1 of Percina caprodes. Classification (NCBI taxonomy): domain Eukaryota; kingdom Metazoa; phylum Chordata; class Actinopteri; order Perciformes; family Percidae; genus Percina; species Percina caprodes. The sequence goes on from JABXJD010000010.1 coordinate 6,748,970, forward strand.
CAACTTCTGATTCTGGCGCCAGATTACACCATTCATCAATCACACCTCTGTTCTGCTCAAACTCCTCAACAGCATTCTCAATCTCCTCACTGTTTTTCTCATATTTGTCTTTGTTTCGTTTGACAATGTGTTGGACACTCTCCAGATGATCACAACCTGGTAGCTGTACACATCCATTACTGTAAAATGACTCATATGTGGGAAAATACGGTCTTTTCAGTTCCTGCTCTGATCGGTAGGGAATGTACAGTTTCAGCAACGTGCCATAGAACTTCTCAGGATATTTTTCCTTTGACGTGCGGTGAAATCTGATGATTGCAGGCTTATCGTCTTTCCGCCTTTGCACATATCCCATCTCATTCAGGAGGGGCAAAACATTTTTACCTTTGGTCTGTCTGCCATAGACAATTCTGCAAGTAGCTGCAAAATCAGCCAAACACATCTCCTCAAACTCCGGTGTTTCAGGTCTGGCTTTGTACTTGTCAGTCAGAGACGTCATCCACACATCTGAGCATTCTGCTGTTGTGTTTTCCAGGAACGAGAGGGGACGACTCATTTTCACTGCGTTGTCATCTGTCGGTATGAATACCACACCACGTGAACACTTCTTCATGTTGATTCCACATGCACGACTCACACATTCCTGAGCGCTGACCTCTCTTTTTTTGGAATACGCCTGCATTATTTCCCTCATTTCATCACATTCATTGACGTTGTCTCTGCTGGAGTTTTCGATGACTGTTTTCAGATACTCAGAAAGTCCAGATTCTTTTTTGGTAATGTAGCTTGTGAGATATATGATGCACAAATATGCGTTGAGTATATAACTGACATCAATATTAGCATTCCAGGCTTCAAGTAGATGGGGATTATATCCATTTACCCAGCAGTCCTTGGGGTCGCGTTTCAGAATGACAGCACTGGATTTATTCACCATGTTAAGGCATTGTTCGTACTCACTGTATGTCAGATTGCATTGAGTTAGGAGCTGCTGCAAACTCAGAGAGGCTGTTTCAGGTTCATTCAACAACAAGTTAAGCGGTTGAAGTTTTTGCTTTGCTTTTTCCACTTCCAGGGGATCGATGCCCTCACCAGGTCTCGTTATCATTGTGTTTGTGACGGGTGGTTTGGGAAATCCAAATCTGCAACCAGAGCTGAGACTTTTGAAACATGTCCTTGAGTGATTTTTGCTGTGTGTCTGCACTTCAGTGACTTTCTTGTACAGATCAGGTTGTGTATGTGGGTTGGGCAGCTGAGCTGTGATGTATTTGGACACAAAAGCTAACACAGTCTCGTCGTCGTCTTCGTCAAAAACAGGAGCACCATCAACCCATATGAGACAGTGGATGTGTGGGCTTCCGCGATGCTGGAATTCTACTCGATAAAAGTAGTCAACCACTCGGCCTAGGGGCTCTGCAGGAGATAAGATCAAATCCCTGAATAATGCCTCAACACGCTTATCAAACATGCGCATTGCTGTCACAGGATTGCTTCGCAGTATGTCACACTTAGCTGACCAGTCAAGCCCTTCAAAATCAACATCTTCACCTTGCTGCCTTTTTATTGCTTCAATAACCTCAGGCCATCGCATTTCAGCTGCAGAAAACGTACAGAAGAATGTAGGAGTTCCCAACTGTCTGATCATGGCAAACAGGTCTCTTGTAGTTTTCTCCCAATAGGCTGGTGTTCCTCTCAGTGGCTGCATGAACCTCACCGCATCTTTGTTTCTCACCAGTCTCTCCACCTCACGTTTATCTTGCAACATTCCCGAGGTAATATTTCTTCCATCTCTCGTAAAAGGTTTTCCTTTCCTTAACTGTATTGTCATGCTAGATGTTGCCAAATGAATTTCTGTCACAAACTGTGCAAAGAACAAGTAGTTTGTATCTCTGGCAAAACGATCATCGACACCAAAAAGCCTGGTTTTGAAATACTTGCTGGGTGTTACTTTAAGAGCTCTCTGTTCATCCAGTGTGTTTTGACCAGTCGGAAACTGTACAGGGAAAGCCATGGCCTCCAGTTTAGGTGTTTTGAAAAAGCTGACAGGATTATTTCTTTCAGCAGGCGCAACGGAATAGATTCCTTCGCTGAAACATAAAATCTCCTCTGCCACGTCACAAGGCTGAAGACATGATTCCAGAGCGAAACCACCATTTGGCATTTCACCTTCCTGTTCTTCATCATCTCTCTGCTCCTTAGGTTCTTCACCATCACATGACACCATGTCTATATCCTGTTCATTTACAGGCTCATTTTCTGCCTCACACAGTGCATTACTCTCACACCTGTTAATTTCCATTAAGTCAGTTTCATCATAATCATCTTCCCTCATAGTAGCATCCACATCATCATCATCATCATCATCCTCAGGATCAGGAAGTGTTGGATCACATAACTCAGCCTCATCTCTTATAGTTATGTCCTCATACTGTGGGTGGATCTCTTTGAGTTTATGCAGTGCCTGTACTAGCTTGGACCAGGTAACGGTCTGAAACAGCTGGTGTCCCTTATAACACAGTCGTCTCTTCAGTTTTACTCTCATCACTTGAGACTCACTTCTCAGTCTGGGTAACGCTTCAACTGTTTCCTGCACTTCAGACGGCACACACACAACATTTCCTCTTATTAGGTTCTGGCGGCCTTTAGGAAGAGGTATAATCTTGGCAAATGCTATACACCTGGATACGAGATGCCTTTCCAATATGTTGAGATCTGACAGTTCAGGTGGAATGTCTGCAAGCATTAAGTTGTTGGCTACAGCGAGAGCTGGCATGGCTCCATCTTTAAGATGATCATGACAGGTGTAACAAATCCACTCCCTCCTTCTCTCATCAGGCACCTTGCAGTGTTCATCACAGCCTTCATCACAAACATGCACATACTTGCCGGTCAGGCACGCTGTAACGATATGTGGATTCTTTACATAGTTTGACCTTGTGCAGGGGCGGACTTGGTTGGGAAACGAGGCTTTATGGCACACGGTACAGACATAAGATGGGCCTGCCTTTATTTGGGATCTGAACACAGAAATGGCCTCTTTGATTAAATAGTTGTCATTTTCTCTTTCACTCTCACATGTTGGTGGATTTATCCATCTGTATTTCCTTCTTATTTTATTTGCACATCTCATTTTAAACAGACTTCTGAATGGAAGGTTGTTCTTATATCGGTCTCGCATTCTTTGTCTCATTAGTTGTCTGTGTCTGTCTCTGAAAGCTTTGTCATTTGCATAACGCTGAGTCATATAAGATCTCATATGTGATCGCTGCCTCACTCTGAAGTCAACTACGTTTCTGTAAAACGTTCTCATTCTTTCTCTTTGTTTAATTCTAAACTCAGGGTTTTCTCTGTATGAGCTGTTCATTCTTTCTCTTTGTTTAATTCTAATCTCAGGGTTTTCTCTGTATGCGCTGTTCATTCTTTCTCTTGTTTAATTCTAATCTCAGGGTTTTCTCTGTATGCGCTGTTCATTCTTTCTCTTAGTTTAATTCTAATCTCAGGGTTTTCTCTGTATGCGCTGTTCATTCTTTGTTTTTGTAGCATTCTAAAGTCAGGGTTTTCTCTGTAAGGTTTTGTAATTCTTCGTCTTTGTGCCATTCTGAAGTCAGGGTTTTGTTGGTATTGGGTTGTTATGTAACATTTTTTCTTTGCTTTATATGTTTCATTTGAAGCATAGTTTGTCCTTTCTTTCTTTTTTTGATTTTCCTTTCTTTGTGATACCCTTTCAGAGAGCAATAGTCTCCTCTTAATTTTTCTCCTTTGCTGTTTATTAAGTTTTTTCAGTTTGTACAAGACGTCATCAGTCACTGTATTTATCAGTGGAGCACTCAAGTTTGACTGACTGTCAGCAGCAGAATTCACACTGACTTTAGTTGGTGGTTCTGGTCCAGCTTGGGTATCAGCAGGCAAGATGACATGAACCTCTGTATGACTCACAGAAGATACAGCTGTGATGTTAGTGGGTACTTCCTGTAATATGTTATCAGAGACATCTGTTGCATCAGTGTTTACCTTTGAAAAAGTTGAGGTTGAATCATTCAGCGCAGCATCGTGTGATGTAACACAATTCAAGCTGATCTGGCTACACAGTTCTGGTTCAGTTTCCATATAAGTGAATACTTCTGGTACATTTTATCAGACACAGATTTGTCACTGATGTGAACACTCAGGCTTGTGTCTTTTTGAAGAGCAGCAGTGTGAGTTGGCTGAGTAGGCTGTCTGTCTCTGTCTGAGGTAGCAGTGTTCAGGTTGGCAGTCTTTACTCTGAAGTCCACAGGCTTTAGTTCATAGTTACAGGAGGACTGTGTGCCCAACATTCTGTGATACTTTAAGAGCCGGTCAATCATATCACTGAGATGTGTGAATGTCAGCATAACAGCAGTACCAGGAGTGTGAGACCCAGGGGGGAGGGGCAAACCTTTGGCTGTTCTGGAGTGGGGATCAAAGAAACCGTATCTGCCGGACTTTGTTCTGAATACAGCAATACATAATGCACTCATCAGGAGCAAACCATACTGGACATCAGATAACAAGCAGCTCAGTCCTGCCTCTAGGTCCAGAAAACTGTCTACGGCTCCGGGTAAAGGTTGTCCCAATGTGCCATATCTAGAAAGCTGTGTCATGTCCACATAACGTGTATGTGTGCGTCCAGGAACTTCATTAGGCAGCTCATCAGTAGTCAGAAAGATGTGATTAGGAAACCTTTTCCTGACCTCTATGTACATTGTGTTTCCTCTATCCAAAACAAGGTCAAGATCTGCTCTGGTGATGTTTTCATTCTCGTGAAGGAATGCCAGAAATGTTAGTGAGTTACATGTACACTGCTGATTTCTGTTTTTACCATATTTAAGAGAGGCCTGGCTGTGGGATGCACAGATGTGTCTTACAGAAGGCTGACCTTGATTTACATAGCCTGCATGAGAAGGGCCTGCTACACACTGAGGATGTCCTCTCTTTACATTAGCATAAGATGCCTGTGGTGACACGACCCTTTGACCTCTGTGGTTTACCTGGTTAGCTTCAGAAGAAACTGCCACACATCTTTTCTTTACCATGTCAGCATAAGATACCTGTGGTACACCTGGCTCATCACTTTGACCTCTGAGGTTTACCGGGGTCACAATAGAAGGCCTTGCTTCACCATCGCTCTGACATCCTCTCTCTCCAGCAGAAACCTTTGGTGCATCACTCTGACTTCCCTGTGTTGTTCTTTCATCACCATGAGACACTGTAGCCATCTTGACCTCTCCACAGCTCTGAGGACCAACACATTCTACCTGTTCACCTGTTGTATTCTGACTCTCCTTCAGCTTCTGTTGGCGCAGACTTTGAGCTTGTGACCGTTTACCCTTCCTCGGCATTGTTGATGTGACCCAAAACCACAAAGTTTTTTTTATTGTAGACAATCAAGATAATAAACACAATTTGAATCACAAGATATTCCTATTAACTTAAACAGTAGATTAAAGCAGAATCTGATCTTAGAAATGGTGATTTATATCTCAAAAATATTATTTTGCTAACACACCAAGTGGTAAAATAAATGAATTTCCACAAAATCACTTAAGCCTGTGCAGATATTAGATATTTAGAAGTAAAACTAAAGTTGACGTTTTAAACAAACAGATATACTGTATTTTAGTGGTACATAAGTGTCTCTATCTTCAGCAAATTGAAAACCAATAGCTCAAATATCAATGACACAGGAATATGGTTCTAAGAATAACTATAGTATTTGTATATTTAAGGTTTTGTAAATGAGATTAAATTTCTTCTACCTTAATATATTCAGGGTTTATTTTAATATAAGCCAAGAATACAGTTTCTCCTTAGAGACTGTTTATTTCACTTTATAAAGGTGTAACAATAATAAAGCATGTACAAAACCTTTTGATGCAATCAATGTGGGTCAGAGAAAAACAATACAACGTATGTAGTGTAATTAATTTTACACTTGTACTACTAAAGTAACTAATACTGAATATGTGTGTAAAGATCTTTGCACTCAAAACAAACCTTCGGAATAGAGCTCCACAGAAACACGGTCCAGGAACAACTACACTTCTTTTCTAGTATAAATATAAATTCAGACCTCAATTTATTATGTATTTTAATAAGACAGTTTTTAATGATACACTTTATAACACCAACTTATATATTTAGAAATGTACCAGATTTAATTTAGAATTTTTACAGGCCAATGTTTGTGATAAAAGTTAAATAAAATGTGTTATGTATGTGTTTCAGTCTTTTTAAATAATTCAACTTTAATGAACAAAAAATACTTTTAATAATTTATTTATTTAACCCTGTTACCAAATAGAATATAAACAATACGGATAATTCAAAAATATGATAATTAGGTTTTTGCCAATTGAAAATATCAAATCAAATGTGAGAGAGAGAGACAGGAGAGGTAGAGCAAGTGTGAGCAGAGAAACTCACAGATCCATAAAACAGAAAGATCAGGTTCCAATCAACCAGTGAATCCAAAAGATATATCAGATAGCAGTATCTGAAGCATCAGGTTCCAACAAAATAGTTTTCAAAAATATTGTTCCAATACTCAGAGGGAGACTTGCAAAGTTGAAATGCAAGTGAGATAGAGCGGGATAGAAGTAGAGGGATAGAGTGATAGAATGTCCAAAATTTAGATAGAGCTTTAGATGTGACAGGAGAGATAGAAAACCTTAAATGAAGTGATGAGGTAGAGAGTGATAGGAGAGAGGTGAATGATCTCAAATAGATTTGATAGATGGAGAGGGAGAGAAGCTGGAGGCCAGCGCACCTGGAACACAAAATGGAAACATGCATTAGACATACAGAACAGAAAAAAAAATCATTACATTTTATTTATTACGTGTCTGCATTGAATATGTGAATATTTTTTAACATCAAGGATGGAAATATGGATTTAGTGTCATTGTTTCACTACTTTTAGTAGAATAGGTGTCTCAAGGAAATCTCTGTATTCACTGACTTCTGTGTTCAATAGGGGTGTCACGATTCTCCAAAATCCTCCATTTGATTAGATTTAAGTCTAAGGCCACATTTTGATTCCTGATTACTTTTTTTTTTTTTTTTAAAGCACAGGTTGCTATGCCATTTTTAGACCAGACTTTTATGCAAGATAATCTGACCTTTGTTCGCAATGTACCCACTACATTGTCAAATTTAAAACATTAACAACATAATGTAACAATAACATATATTAAATCAATAAAGTTAAAAGAAAAAGAAAAGCTTGCAGATAATGCTAAGAACGGACTCTTCGGAGCACAGCAGTGTTTTGGGCCCCCAGTGTCGTAGTGCTGCCTGGAAGGCACCAGGATGAGGTTATGGTTAGGTGGCTTGAAGACAGTTGCAGCGCGGTCTTGAGGGCTTGGTTGGGGACTCAAACAGCGGTCTTAGCAGCTGAGCACACACAGAGACTTAGCACTCTGACTGGTTGCTTTCTCTAATATATAACCAATATAAGCTGCTCTGTTTAGGCTACAAGATGTGCCTGCAGGCAAAAGAATTTGACCATGTGGTTTTGTTGGGATTAAACTAGAAGCAGAAGGAAACTGATAGCTGCTAGGCTAATGTGCAATGGTAAACACTACGCTCATAGAGCGTGTCAACTGTGGCTTTTTGCAACAATGCAAACACTGTCAATATAACTAATTGGAAATCCAAAATACTTCCAAAGCGGTAACTTGTGAAAAAAGGGGGTTCAAGTTCCGTCTATGGGTCTCCTGCATCTGCACTTGCTAACTTTTGACTGGCAGCACTTTAACGTGTTTTTTCCACTTGTCAAGCCGACCAGATGTGACACAAGGACATGGCAGCATCATTGATTCCATTGGTTATATTCAAAATTCGAGATTGTAACTTCATTTTGGTCGATTTCTGTTAAATCAAATCGTGACACCCATAGTGGTCAATCATATAATTTTGACTAATTTTTGCTGCCAAGGCAAAACAGTTGTGTGTGACATATACTAATTACAAGTATGTAGAGAGCACAAGCAGATGTGTACAGTAAGGGTGTACAGTAAGGTTAGACAGTAGTAGTAGTAGTAGTAGTAGGGCTGTAATCTCCCAGTCGACTAGTCGATTTATTGGTGAATACGTTCTGGCTCGACCAAAATTCAGATTGGTCGATTTTTTGCCGTGTTATTTCATCAGGTGGAAGCATATACCGTTACAGTCTATGGGTGAAAGCACTTATTGCTAATGGGGGTGTTTTTAGAGCATCCCTGTTTCACAGGTAATAGTCTGTCTTCAGAACACCCCCCTTGTTTTCCCTTTTTAGGATTAGCCCAACCCACTGGGGACAGATTTAAGATAGAACTAGAAACCAACCGCAGCAGCAGTAGCGTACCCCAGACCCCCCAGACCACGCTGGATGTTCAGCCTCTATCATCCCAACGCAAAAATAATATCACGAAAGGAATTGTCAACTTTATTGCTCAGGATATGAGGCCCATTGCCGTTATGGAGGGCTGAGGTTATAAGAACTTGTTAATATACAGCGCGCCACACCATCATGCATGGACTAACCGCACAATGTGAGGGACTCAAAGAAAAGTTTCAGAGTTAATACAACACAGTGAGGCACTGAGCCTGACCACAGATATGTTTAAACCGTATACATTAAAGTGGACGTGCCTTTGTGTTTAATAGTAAAAGCTCTAAATTAATAGTGTATTCATGTACCCCAGCGCTGTCAGAGCCGACAGAAGACTCATTTCAGTTCCCCCCCCCGCCGATTTTTTGTCGAAATTTCAGGACTTCAGTCAACCAAGATTTTCTTTGGTTGATTACAGCCCTAGTATTTACTGCCACACAAAGTGTAGGGAACAAATGTCATAGCAACAATATCATGTGTGTGAACATACTGTTGAGTTGCCACAACACTGATGGTCCAGCAGCGACGTGAGAGCCTTGGGGGACAGAGGGAGACTTTTCAGCTTCATTTTACAAGACAAGAAATTCACAACAGTAATTTATTTAATTATCAAGATTTGTCTATATTACTGTAATATAAAACTCATACATAGTCTGTATGTGTGTGTGGCTTTCTAAACAAAACTTAGTTTACTTACTTAGTTTACTTTAAGTTTACAGATGCTAAATAGTTATCTACAGTCCAGTTATGTGATGAATTATCAATATTAGTTATAGCATTACTATACTTACCAACCAATTACGTACAGCAGTACCAATGTTCTGTTAAGACAGTAACAAACTGAGTTATTGGGCTGAATTGTTACATGATGTACGTTACATATGCATATGTGCATATGTTGTTTATCAAATGGCAATAGCTAGCTAAACCACTAACATGTTGTTTTATCTCAGTTAACAAAAGTACAATTAGCTAAAAACAGCTAACAATAATTTAACCAAGGTACTATCATTAGCTAATATTAGCACCGATGCTAAATCTAGCTAAGCTAGCGCGCTTAAGCTAGCGTTAGCATCGGCGCTAATATTAGCTAATGATAGCAAGCTAATTTTCGAAGCTGTAACGTTTCACTCTTTATTCGTGTTTGCATTCTGTATTAGGAAGAAAGCGACGCCAGCCCTTTTTTTAAACACAACAGATGTATTTCTACCGTTCAAACACGTTATTAGATAACAGACAGGCTAGGCTACTTACCGCAGAAGGTTCTAGACCACAATGACGACCGCTCGAAGCTGCGCAGTTACGTTTCATGAGGCGTTCAGGAAAGTCCGACATTCCGTTGCCGTGTGTGTGTGTGTGTGTGTGTGTGTGTGTGTGTGTGAGTTGTTAAACTGGATGAATAGCTTAAATCAGTAAGAAGTTGAATAACACCGCTAATGTAAAAACAAGGAATACATTAAAAAAATGCTTTTAATGCTAAAGCTAAACTGGATTGCTGGTAAAAATGTGAAAGAATCAGATTTATTTCCCAAGTATGACGACACATACGAAGAATTTTGCTTTGGATTGTCATTGGTCTAGTAAGCTCATACATACAAAAACAAACCACAAAACAAACACAAAAACACAAAATATATATATATATATATATATATATATATATATATATATATATATATATATATATATATATATATATAGACAACCTAATATATACACACACACTCTAAACAGAAGAAGGTGAAGTTGTAAGAAATCTTGAACCAATGATAAAAGCACTGATTATTAGCATGGAGTCTAGTGGCATTCGCGGAGTTTGCACTGCCTACTTTTCTCTGTCTCTCCTCTATTGGTTAAAATCTTTCTATATGACATGGTGGCAATTACATTTCCAACAGCATTCATAAATATCTGAATATTATAAATACAATGAAAACATGTTGCAAACATTTTGACTTTTATTACATTTTCAAAACATAACTCCAGTAAATGCTAAAGCTAAGCTGGAGAAACAGCTCAAATTAGTAAGAAGATGTTGAAGTAGTGAGAATAGTTGAAAAATGCTGAATAGCTGAAATGCTAAAGCTAAACTGTATGAATAGCTTAAATCAGTAAGAAGAAGCTTAAGTAGTAAAATAGTTGAAAAGTAGGAATGGTTTTAATTAAGTTGAATAACACCACTAATGTAAAAGGTGGGAAAATTCAAAAATATATTAATGCTAAAGCTAACCTGGATAAATAGCTCAAATCAGTAAGAAGATGTTGAAGTAGTGAGAATAGTTGAAAATTGCTGAATCGCTGAATTGTTAAAGCTAACCTGGTTGAATAGCTTAAATTAGTAAAAGTAGTGAGAATAGTTGAAAAAGTAGGAATGGTTATAATTAAGTTGAATTACACCACTAATGTAAAAATGATGTGAAAAAATTGCAAATGCTAAAGCTAAACTGGATAAATCAGTAAGAAGAAGCTTAAGTAGTAAGAATAGTTAAACAAGTAGGAAAGTTTAAGCAGAGGTTTTACTGTGGGAATCAAACCCGGTCTCCCACATGAAGGGTATGTCTCATAACCACTACGCCACCACTGAAGCATCTGCTTAGTGTGCTATACATTATAATATATAATGAGACAGACAGACATACAGAGTATTGCAGTGTCTGGAAATGGTTGTCATGGCTACATATGATCAGTGGCCATGTTTGTAAACACAGCTAGGAAGCCTTTCATCTCTGTGATGTCATCTCTTTGATCTGTTAACGATGCAGCTGCTGTGTCAACTGTGGAAACCGCAGCTCCTCAGACACTAAACCAGCTCTCAAACAAATGGTCAGACGGGCAAAATGAAAAGTTATTTCAGTCAAATAACCTCCTCATGAGCACCAGAAGGCCTTTGTGAATGTATTGATATAAAATTCATGTTGATAAACTTATAAATGTGGGCGTATCAGCGATTTAAAAAACTTCGCTCTGTGTTTTGCTCAGAAATGTGGACGATGTTTAACATGGCAGTGAATGGAGAAAGATCCTGAACTCTTGTCTTTGAAAGCTCGCTGAGCAAAAAGTATAATTCATATCGCATAAATGAGCACATTGGCTGAAACTAGACAAGAATACCTACGTTTTGATGTATAAATTGTCCATGACAAGTTAGAATTGTTGGCGTGGGAGCAAGTTATAGAGAACTGAAAAGATTAATTTTTGAATCTCTCCACTCTAGTGACATCACTCCTCACTCTACTGCACGCAATACACACTCATTATAAACGCAGAAAAATCCTAAAATGTTCACTATACTTAAACTGCTTTTTCACAAAAACTGTAAAATATATCAATCTAAAAGCCAAAGCAGGATAGCTGAATATTTTGTGAATGGTTTAAAGTTTGAATCATGTCTGTAGGTGAAAAAATGTAGAAGGAGATACATTTTGAAGCAGAAGAAGATTTGAAGGATTTGAAGCTTGCTCTCATTGACTTTAATGTTAAAAAAATTGTTTAAAAGCTTAATATTTGAAAAAGTATAAATAGTAGAAAAATAGTAGAAGAAGTCCCATCATCTGCTGAAAGAGCTGAAGATTGTAAAAGTTGAACGGTTTAAATAGCAGAAAGTATGCAGAAGATAGAGAGCCAAAAACGTACGAATAATAAAATTAAGTAAGATTAAATAAAGAACAGAATAACAATAGTGGGATGCTGTGGAACAACATTCCAACTAAAAAAAGCATTTCCTGCAGAAAATGCGTGGGAATGCTGAATAGCTGAATTGCTAAAGCTAACCTGGTTGAATAGCTTAAATCAGTAAAGTTGTAGAAAAATTGAAGCTAAACTGGATAAATAGCTTAAATCAGTAAGAAGATGTTGAAGTAGTGGAATGTTGAAAATGCTGAATAGCTAAAGCTAACCTGGTTGAATAGCTTAAATCAGTAAAAGTTGTATGAATAGTTGAAAAAGTAGAATGGTTTAATTAAGTTGAATAACACAACAATAATGTAAAAATGGTGGAAATATTCAAAAAAATTATTGAAATGCTAAAGCTAAACTGGATAAATAGCTTAAATCAGTAAGAAGATTGAAGTAGTGAGAATAGTTGAAAAATGCTGAATAGCTAATTGCTAAAGCTAACCTGGTTGAATAGCTTAAATCAGTGAAGAAGTTGAAGTAATAAATATAGTTGAAAAAAGTAGAATGGTTTTAATTAAGTTGAATAACACCACTAATGTAAAAAGATGTGGAAAATTTTAAATTTGAAATGCTAAAGCTAAACTGGATAAATAGCTTAAATCAGTAGAAGCGTTGAAGTAGTGAGAATAGTTAAAAAATGTAAAAAGGGTTTTAATTAAGTTAAATAACACCACTAATGTAAAAAGGTTCAAAAATTTAAAAAAATGTAAATGCTAAAGCTAACCTGGTTGAATAATTAAATCAGTAAGAAGAAGCTTAAGTAGTAAAATTAGTTGAAAAAGTAGGAATGGTTTTAATTAAGTTGAATAACACCACTAATGTAAACGATGTGGACATTTTTTTAATTTTAATTTTGAAGCTAAAGCTAAACTGGATAAATAGCTTAAATTAGTAAGAAGATGTTGAAGTAGTGAGAATAGTTGAAAAATGCTGAATAGCTGAATAAACTAAAGATAACCTGGTTGAATCGCTTAAATCAGTAAAAGTAGTAAGAATAGTTGAAAAAGTAGGAATGGTTATAATTAAGTTGAATAACACCACTAATGTAAAAAAATGATGTAAAAAAATTGCAAATGCTAAAGCTAAACTGGATAAATCAGTAAGAAGAAGCTTAAGTAGTAAGAATAGTTAAAAAGTAGGAAAGTTTAAGCAGAGGTTTCACTGTGGGAATCAACCCCAGTCTCCCACATGAAGGGTTTGTCTCATAACCACTACGCCACCACTGAAGCATCTGTTAGTGTGCTATACATTATAATATATAATGAGACAGACAGACATACAGAGTATTGCAGTGTCTGGGAAATGGTTGTCATGGCTACATATGATCAGTGGCCATGTTTGTAAACACAGCTAGGAAGCCTTTCATCTCTGTGATGTCATCTTTGATCTGTTAACGATGCAGCTGCTGTCAACTGTGGGAAACCGCAGCTCCTGAGACACTAAACCAGCTCTCAAACAAATGGTCAGACGGGCAAAATGAAAAGTTATTTCAGTCAAATAACCTCCTCATGAGCACCAGAAGGCCTTTGTGAACGTATTGATATAAAATTCATGTTGATAAACTTATAAATGTGGGCGTATCAGCGATTTAAAAAGAGCTTCGCTCTGTGTTTTGCTCAGAAATGTGGACGATGTTTAACATGGCAGTGAATGGAGAAAGATCCTGAACTCTTGTCTTTGAAAGCTCGCTGAGCAAAAGTATATAATTCATATCGCATAAATGAGCACATTGGCTGAAACTAGACAAGAATACCTACGTTTTGATGTATAAATTGTCCATGACAAGTTAGAATTGTTGGCGTGGGAGCAAGTTATAGAGAACCAAGAAAGATTTTTTTTTGAATCTTCACTCTAGTGACATCACTCCTCACTCTACTGACGCAATACACACTCATTATAAACGCAGAAAAATCCTAAAATGTTCACTATACTTAAACTGCTTTTTCACAAAAACTGTAAAATATATCAATCTGAAAAGCCAAAGCAGATAGCTGAATATTTTGTGAATGGTTTAAAGTTTGAATCATGTCTGTAGGTGAAAAAATGTAGGAGGAGATACATTTTGAAGCAGAAGAAGATTTGAAGGATTTGAAGCTTGCTCTCATTGACTTTAATGTTAAAAATTTTTTTTAAAAGCTTAATATTTGAAAAAGTATAAATAGTAGAAAAATAGTAGAAGAAGTCCCATCATCTGCTGAAAGAGCTGAAGATTGTAAAAGTTGAACGGTATAAATAGCAGAAAGTATGCAGAAGATAGAGAGAGCCAAAAAACGTACGGAATAACTAGAAAATGCATTTCCTGCAGAAAATGCGTGGGAATGCTGAATAGCTGAATTGCTAAAGCTAACCTGGTTGAACAGCTTAAATCAGTAAAAGTTGTAAAAATAGTTGAAAAAGTAAGAATGGTTGTAATTAACACCACTAATGTAAAAAAAGGTGGAAAAATTGAAGAAGAAGCAAATTAAATGCTAAAGCTAAACTGGATAAATAGCTTAAATCAGTATAAAGCTGTTGAAGTAGTGAGAATAGTTGAAAAATTCTGAATAGCTGAATTACTAAAGATAAACTGGATGAATAGCTTAAATCAGTAAGAAGAAGCTTAAGTAGTAAAAATTGTTGAAAAGTAGGAATGGTTTTAATTAAGTTGAATAACAACAATAATGTAATAAATTGTGGAAAAATTCTAAAGAAATTATTGAAATGCTAAAGCTAACCTGGATAAATAGCTTAAATCAAGAAAGATGTTGAAGTAGTGAGAATAGTTGAAAAATGCTGAATAGCTTAAATGCTAAAGCTAACCTGGTTGAATTAGCTTAAATCAGTAAAAAGAAGCTTAAGTAGTGAAAATAGTTGAAAAAGTAGGAATGGTTTAATTAAGTTGAATAACACCACTAATGTAAAAAGGTGGGAAAATTCAAAAAATATATTGAAATGCTAAAGCTAACCTGGATAAATAGCTCAAATCAGTAAGAAGATGTTGAAGTAGTGAGAATAGTTGAAAAATGCTGAATAGCTGAATTGTTAAAGCTAACCTGGTTGAATAGCTTAAATTAGTAAAAGTAGTGAGAATAGTTGAAAAAGTAGGAATGGTTATAATTAAGTTGAATTACACCACAAATGTAAAAAATGATGTGAAAAAATTGCAAATGCTAAAGCTAAACTGGATAAATCAGTAAGAAGAAGCTTAAGTAGTAAGAATAGTTAAAAAAGTAGGAAAGTTTAAGCAGAGGTTTCACTGTGGGAATCGAACCCGGTCTCCCACATGAAGGGTATGTGTCATAACCACTACGCCACCACTGAAGCATCTGTTTAGTGTGCTATACATTGTAATATATAATGAGACAGACAGACATACAGAGTATTGCAGTGTCTGGGAAATGGTTGTCATGGCTACATATGATCAGTGGCCATGTTTGTAAACACAGCTAGGAAGCCTTTCATCTCTGTGATGTCATCTCTTTGATCTGTTAACGATGCAGCTGCTGTGTCAACTGTGGAAACCGCAGCTCCTCAGACACTAAACCAGCTCTCAAACAAATGGTCAGACGGGCAAAATGAAAAGTTATTTCAGTCAAATAACCTCCTCATGAGCACCAGAAGGCCTTTGTGAACGTATTGATATAAAATTCATGTTGATAAACTTATAAATGTGGGCGTATCAGCGATTTAAAAAAGTGCTTCGCTCTGTGTTGCTCAGAAATGTGGACGATGTTTAACATGGCAGTGAATGGAGAAAGATCCTGAACTCTTGTCCTTTGAAAGCTCGCTGAGCAAAAGTATAATTCATATCGCATAAATGAGCACATTGGCTGAAACTAGACAAGAATACCTACGTTTTGATGTATAAATTGTCCATGACAAGTTAGAATTGTTGGCGTGGGAGCAAGTTATAGAGATAAGTAAGATTATTTTTGACTCTCTCCACTCTAGTGACATCACTCCTCACTCTACTGCACGCAATACACACTCATTATAAACGCAGAAAAATCATAAAATGTTCACTATACTTAAACTGCTTTTTCACAAAAACTGTAAAATATATCAATCTGAAAAGCCATAGCAGGATAGCTGAATATTTTGTGAATGGTTTAAAGTTTGAATCATGTCTGTAGGTGAAAAAATGTAGGAGGAGATACATTTTGAAGCAGAAGAAGATTTGAAGGATTTGAAGCTTGCTCTCATTGACTTTAATGTTAAAAAAAATTGTTTAAAAGCTTAATATTTGAAAAAGTATAAATAGTAGAAAAATAGTAGAAGAAGTCCCATCATCTGCTGAAAGAGCTGAAGATTGTAAAAGTTGAACGGTTTAAATAGCAGAAAGTATGCAGAAGATAGAGAGCCAAAAACGTACGGAATAATAATTAAGAACTAGAAAATGCATTTCCTGCAGAAAATGCGTGGGAATGCTGAATAGCTTAATTGCTAAAGCTAACCTGGTTGAATAGTTTAAATCAGTAAAAGTTGTAAAAATAGTAGAAAATAGTGAAAAAAGTAGAAGTGGTTTTAATTAAGTTGAATAACAACAATAATTTAAAAATTGTGTAAAAATCCCCAAAAAATTTAAATGCTAAAGCTAAACTGGATAAATAGCTTAAATCAGTAAGAAGATGTTGAAGTAGTGAGAATAGCTGAATTGCTAAAGCTAACCTGGTTGAATAGCTTAAATCAGTAAAAGTTGTAGAAAAATGTAAATGTAAATGCTAAAGCTAAACTGGAGAAATAGCTTAAATCAGTAAGAAGCTTCAGTAGTGAGAATAGTTGAAAAATAATATAATTTTATTCAATTATACTGCTGTTTTGAGTCAAAATCTTGCAGTAATTAACACCGTATTTAGTATGTTTCAAAATGCAGTTGTAGTATCAGCAGTAATACATTACAGCAAATCATATCAACAGTACAAATACAAAAGGAATTAAAAGAAAACTAAAAATGTAAAAAGATCCTTGGCCAACCAGAAAGAAACTTTCAAATCATTCAAAACACAAATGCATGAAGACAGAAGTTTACAAAAGTAAAGTACAAAACTGGCAACAGTCTGTAAAGATGGTGGCTGAGTTTAAGAGATGAATAAAAAGACAAAGAAAAACACGGTATTGGTCCTTTTACCAAAAATAAGTGAGTATAACATGAATCGATAACAAATTGGTTACTTGTTTAACCAAAATCCATAATGCCTAAACAATAACTGTTTTCTACTACTCCTACATTGGTCATACAGTATATCTGTGAGAAAACAGATCACGAGGAAAAGTTGATATAAAAATAAATAAATAAATAATATAAATTGTGATGAAATAAAAATTAAGCATACACTTCTGAGGCATATAAGTTAGATATTATTAAATAAATAAAATAAAATTGTTGTCATACTCTTTAGAAAGACAGTCAGCGTGCCCGATGGGTCAATACAGTATGTTCCAATGGTTTAATTAATATATAAATAAATAAAAAGAACCTAGAAAAATACAATACTTAAATTCTTGTTAAAGCAAAATCCATAGTACCTAAACAGTAATTGCTTTTCTACTAGCTCTTTAAGGCAGGGCCAACAATATACAGTGGTGTGAAAAAGTGTTTTGTGATGATCTGAAACATTTAGGTGTCACACCTAAATGTTTCAGATCATCAAACACATTTAAATATTAGTCAAAGAAAGACAAGTAAACAGAAAATGCAGTTTTGAATGAAGGTTGTTATTATTAAGGAAAACAAAATGAAAGTGATTGCACCTAAACCTAATAACTGGTTGGGCCCCCTTAGCAGCAACAACTGCAACCAAGCGTTTGCATTGAGTCTTTTACAGCGCTGTGGAGGAATTTCTGTCCACTCATCTTTGCAGAATTGTCTTCATTCAGCCACATTGAAGGGTTTTCAAGCATGAACGGCCTTTTTAAGGTCATACCACAACATCTCAATAGGATTCAGGTCAGGACTTTGGCTAGGCCACTCCAAAGTCTTCATTTTGTTTTTCTTCAGCCATTCGGTGGTGGACTTGCTGGTGTGTTTAGGATCATTGTCCTGCTGCAGAACCCAAGTTTGCTTCAGCTTGAGGTCACGAACAGATGGTTGGACATTCTCCTTCAGGATCTCTTGGTAGACAGCAGAATTCATAGTTCCTTTTATCACAGCAAGTCTTTCAGGTCTTGAAGCAGCAAAACAGTCCCAGACCATCTCACTACCACCATACTTTACTGTTGGTATTATTTTCTGAAATGCAGTGTGACTTTTAGATGTAACAGGACACACACCTTCCAAAAGGTTCAGCTTTTGTCTTGTCAGTCAGAGTATTTTCTCCAAACATCCTGGGAATCATCAAGATGTTTTCTGGCAAAAATGAGACGAGCCTTCATGTTGTTTTTGCTCAGCAGTGGTTTCGTCTTGGCACTCTGCCATGCAGGCCATTTTGCCCAGTGTCTTTCTCGTGGTGGAGTCAGAACACTGACCTGAGCTGAGGCAAGTGAGGCCTGCAGTTCTCTGGATGATGTTGTGGGTCTCTTGTGACCTCTTGGATTAGTTGCTGCTGGACTCATGGGGTATATTTGGTCCGGAGGCCACTCCTGAGAAGTTATGTCTTAACAGAGCCATGTAGTTTGGGATTTTAAAAACCTTCATTTAATAACTGCATTTTGTGTTTATTTGTGTTATCTTTGTCTTATATTTAAATTAGTTTGATTTGAAACATTTTGGTGTGACAAACATGCAAAAAAATAACTAATCAGGAAGGGGCAAACACTTTTTCACACCACTGTATATTGTCCCCATCAGTAGGCCTATGTCCTGTCAACTAAACTAACTGAAAATTAAACTAATATATAAATTGTGATGAAGTCAAATGGGTACATAGTGTATGTTTCATTATTGTTGTTAAGGCCGGCTACACATTGGCTGCGTGGCGTGAGCGTTGGTGTTTCTGTTACGTGGCAGCTGCGTGGCGTAGTCTATGTCTTTGTACACCAGAACGTGTCTGACGGTGCTGTTGCTGCTGCTAGCCTCGTCTGACATGTCTGTATGTTTCACATAAACATAATCATAAATATGTACTGATCTTATTACAGCAAAGACAACGTCGTCACTATTGACAGCAAAAGAGACTACAGAATATTTTGTTCTGTATTGACAGGTGCAATATGAAAATTGATAATAGAGACTTTCAAACATCAAGATGTCATTTATTAATCATTATTATTATTAATGTATTTTTCGTGTTCTATTTTTGCCTGGAAACGCTTCAATACCCTTGCGTGTTGCTTGAAAACTAGGCGTCGGTTCTATTTCTAGCATGCACGTCTTCATGTGTGCCTGAGACGTGCGTGTCACGCAGGCAGTGTGTAACCTGTTAACATGGGAGCCGAAATAAAAACTGACATGGCATGCAGCTGCCACGCTCACGCCACGCTCACGCCACGCAGGCAGTGTCTTAGCCTAAGCCCTACCATTACAGCCTTTTTACATGGTGGTTAGACTGAGGCTAAGATCCCATTTCTAGTTCAAGCTGCAGACGCCTGTACTGACACTCGCTGTCATTTTAAACATCATCTTAACATTTAGCTCAGTTTACTGAAATCCCTTATTTTTTTACATCTGACCTCTCTTCCAGATTCAGTAAGTTCAGATGCATGTAGCAACTAAAGCAAGTGAAAGGTTTCCCCCTTCATCTGGCATGAAGAGGAAAACAGAAAAGGTGAATTGAAAAAGAAATTAAAATAAAAGCTATGAATTGTACTAAAACAGAAAAATAAGCATACAATGTATAAATCATAAGGTGGAAATACATTTTAAAAGTATTGGTGTCAAACTGTTCAGAGAGGCAGCCATTGGTGCTGATTGGTCAGTACAGCATCTTCCAATGGTTTGCAATATTGTTCAACCCTATAAATAAAGGCTTTTCACATGGTTGTTAGACCAAAGGCTAAAAACGCAAATAATGTCTCAAGCTGCAGTATCTGTACTGAAAATCATACCAGCACGCTTATGTTATTTGTGTTATTTCGACATTTAGCTCAATTTACTGAGCCTCAAAATAAAATAATGCAGGGTTATCCTTGACTTTGAAGGAACATAAGGTTAGAGTCACTTGATTGTTTTCTGATTAGAAGACCATCACAGGAACATTAGTTCTTGACTAGTTCTTTTGACAAGGTTTATTTAACCAAGTCATTCTTTTTTAAGACAAAACCTTCAGTTTTAATTCCACAGTCTTAAACTGAAACACTGTGGCAGCTTTTCAGTAGGTTAGGATTAGCCCAAGGCCGAGTTTACACATGTGAAAATCCTTTAACATGCCTACCAGCTGAAACCCCACACTAATAATTATCATTTTTTATATATATATATATATATATGTCATATATTTCCTTTATATAT
Organism: Percina caprodes; assembly: GCA_013375575.1. NCBI lineage: Eukaryota > Metazoa > Chordata > Actinopteri > Perciformes > Percidae > Percina > Percina caprodes. The sequence continues at coordinate 6,769,402 of JABXJD010000010.1, forward strand.
ATTATATATATATATATATATATATATATATATATATATATATATATATATATATATATATATATATATATATATATATATATATATATATATATATATATATATATATATATATATATATATAGATATGATATACATGTATGATGATAGATATAGATAATAGCATCAAGAAAGCAGATAAAGAATGAAAAGGAAAGGATGAAAAATAAATTAATAAAAGATATTAATGATGATGAAATACAAAATAAGCATACACTGTTTGAATTATATGAGGTATATGTCAATTATCAATGTTCCAAAATAAATTGGTGTCCTACAGTCAGTGTCCAGGGTCAGTAGCATAAGTTGCTAGTTGTTGAGTCCGTCCATTGTTGGCACAAACCTAACCCTTAACAGAGCCCAGTGTACTTGTGAAGATGTAAGGGGCTGTAACATTGTGACCTGTGATGATCCAGGGGCTGTAGACCTGCAGCTTCCAGGTTTCTGGCCAGTCTTTGGTGCGAGGACAGCATCACTGTTGTGACGTGGAGGAGCAGAGGCCTTAGATGGAAAAACAGTAACAAAAACACATTATCCATCGCATTCCTAATGCAAATAGCAACCACAGACAGCAATGTAGTTGTACTAAGTTAATACAACTAATAATTACCTTTACAACTTGTTTAGGGCAAAGTAGAATGCTGCACTGAGGAGGAGCTGTGACAGTGATGACTGACTAATGAATAATCAGCGTAACTTTGGTTCCCGCATCAGTTCACCTGATCCTCGGCAAATGTCTACAGTAGTTAGGCTCTACTGAACTGTGCACAGCATTTGATGCAAAGCTGTGGACGTAGGAGAATGAAGCAGCTCCTGAAAAGAGAAAATACAAAGTTGCTGTAATAAACAAACTATGCAAAAAACATGTTCAAAACTCACATAATCCACAATAATGAAATACCTTGAACAAGGTTGCATGGCAACAACATTTCTGTCCAGTGCCATTTTACACAGAGTAGTTTTGGAAGGCTGCAAGATGTTCAGCCTTCTTTAAAGTCCTGATGGTCTCCACTGTGTGAAGAGGAGTGACCACAGCAGAGGCAGACCTGCAGCAAAAACCTCATTTAAATGACAATGTACTGCTAGCTGTAACAACGGTGTTGCAAAATTGCTGCATTATTACAAAGTGAATACAAGAATAATTACACAATTAAAGCAATATAAAAAGCACATATGAAATTAGAACCATTACCTTCCGTTAGAAGAGTCTTCAGCGCTGTCAGGTAGGCTGGCGGTATTTCAGTTTTAGAGCCAGACAGAAGGTGAGGCAAAGGCAGGCAGGTGTTATCTCATCCTCTCCTTGGAAGAATGACTGGGACTAGCATGAAGGTGAAGGTGTCCCTGTGTGGTCCAACGGTGATTGTCTGTCCATCGTCAGTCCATTGTTGATGGACAGTTAAGCTGACCAGATAGCATCTGGTCTTGGTCGTGTCGGTCTTCACAGTGATGAAGGAGGTGAGGCCATAGCTGGCGGTGTCCTCACAGAGGACAGGAGAACTGTGTCTCGTCCAGGGAAAGTAAAGGTACGTGAGTTCTAGTCTATAACAGCCACCCACCCTGAAATTGGGTGGCATGTAAATGTGGGGTTTCAGCTGGTAGGTACCAATACAGAGCAGAGTCTGGCGATAGTGATAGTAGTTGTGTACAATGCTGTACACAACTACTGCATGTTTAGGGCTGTACTTGGGATGTACAGCCCAAGATATGATGTAAATATATTTCATAACAATATGGTTACCTGAAAAAATATTGACCAATAACAATATAGTTCCTGAAAAGATATTGACCCATAACATTATCCAATACTGCCAAAAATTAAGATTACCAAACAAAATGTCTTTCAGCTTACTAAATTAAATACAACAATATGTTTTGTGTGACTTCCTTTACACAGCAAGAGAAACAGAGACCAACAACAATGAGGTATTCTAAAAAACACGTCATGATTTTTGTTTTACCTGCCTACTGTGGCGGTGGATTAACATCAGGTCCAGCTGCAACAAAGAGGCTTTTAAATTATTAATTAGACCAGAATGTATTTTATCATTGCAGGTTTCAATAATTTTAAATAAAAAGTGTTAATTAATACATTTTCAGTCACTTACTATTGGTATTATGTACAGACCTTTTTCTCTTGGTCGTTTTCTTTATCTGTAAAACTCAGCTACCATTTTCACGGACTGTTAGAGGACATGACACAGTATACAGGATTATGATAACTGTAATAGGTTCTCATCACACCAGAGTGGAGACAATGCTGCGGTTTAGAGATGAAAATGAGGTCCAGCAGTGTGTTCTTATCTGTGGTGGCAGCAGTGATGAGTTGAACATATCCCGACTGAAACAGCTCAAGGATTGGCTTACTTGCGTTGGATAAGTGATTCTCGTTGAAATCCCCACAGACAATGATAGGGTGGCAATCCATGATCTCCAGTGAGTCCAACAGGCTTCCCAGGTTTGAGAGAAACGATGTCACGCTGTAGTCCGGAGGTCTGTACACAGCTGCAATCAGAGCGCTCACTGGGGCTTCAACCTTCAGAGCCAAAAACTCAAGATCAGTGACATTATGTATGTACTGCTTTTCACGTACCTGAATGTGCTCTTTCACATAAACAGCAACTCCACCACCACGTTTGTTGGCCATCTGTGGAAGGTTTGTGTAGGACAGGTGTCTGTTGCGTTTGAACATGGTGTAGCCATCTAAATGGAGACTGTCTGCAACAAAGGAGCCTTGTAGGTGAGTTTCTGTGAGACACAAAACATCTGCTAAACACAGTTCATGGTGGCTCTTGATGTCAGTCATGTGACATGGCAAACCTTCTGTGTTATGGTGAACAATGGTCAGAGTGTCATGTCTGTCCATACCCTGTGTGGTTTTGAGAAGAGGCATCATCTCATCCAAAATGACTTGTCTCATGGTCTGTAGGGCTCCAGTGATCTGTGGGTTGGCATATATTTTACTCTCGTCCATATCCAGAATGTGCAGTCCGCTGAGAGAGGTCACTCTGCTGACAGCTACATAAGCCATGCCAGGTTCAAAAATGTGTTTCAGTGAGACTACAGCTGATGTCCTTGTCATACCTTGAACCTTATGAATCGTACAAGCAAAGGCCAGTTTAATAGGAAACTGTCTGCGTACCACTCCTTTCTGTTTCATATTCTCCTCTGCTCTGTCGATGTAGACTAGATCGTCTGGTCCTCCTGGTGCTCTGTTCCGATAATTCCTTCCAGCTGTTTCATCATCCATCCTGACCCCGAGCATAGTGACATGTGGGACACCATTTTGTTCAGAGGATATTACCCTGACTAGTGTAGCAAAGATCCATTCACCAATCCTTGAGACACATCTATGTTTCTGGTGAGCATGACTCTAACACCTTCAGCTACGTTTAGCGTATCAGGTAACTCGTTTCTGTTTCCTTTAAATGGTTTGGCTTGTCGTGCCATTCTGCCCGTCTGTGGATCCTTTTTGTAGTCATCCGCATCAATCTTGGTGATGTGAGAATGGAGCAGAGCTAACATTGCAGAGTTGTGTGAATCAACTTGTTTATTAGTTGCAAAAATGTGTAGCACATCTGTTGGACACAGTTCTGGTTCAGTGACGGCCTGTGACAACAAAGCTCTGTCTGGCTCGGACAACTCCTCTGACTTTTCCTTCACACGGATCCGGTTCAACATCTCTGCAAAGGCAACATCATCCTTCTGACGCATAATCTCGGTCAGAGTGATCATCAGAAAGTGTTCCTGCCAAAGGTCAATCTCACATGGGTCATGCACACAGAGGGGCTTGGACTGTCGCACTGGGGGGAGCTGATAAAAATCTCCAACAGCTATCACTGACATTCCTCCGAATGGTCTCTGACTGCCTTTGATCTGTTTGAGTCTTGCATCAACATAGGCAAAAGGGGCTTTGAAACCATGGACACTTCATCAATGATGAGGATTTCAGCATTTAGGAGTTCAGCTCTGACTTCATCCAGATTATTACCAAGGCCTTGAAATGGAGGTTTTAGACTTCTGGGCAGTTTGAGTAGTGAGTGCAGTGTCGTGCCTGATATGTTAAAGGCTGCAGTTCCAGTGAATGCGGTCAAGAGGACTGTTGGGTTTGATATATCTGGCTCCTCAGCGTGTCTCGGCAGCTTGCACAGTATCTTAGATGCCTCAGAGTAGATGCATTTGATTAAATGTGACTTTCCTGTTCCAGCGCCACCATTGATGTAAAAGAAGAACTGCTGTGGATTTAGGCCAGAGATTCGCTTTACACACCACTCTCTAACTGCATAGAACACACAGGCTTGTTTCTGGTTCAGATTCTGATACATTTGGCGTAACAGTATGGGATCAAATGCAGGGGGCTCTCTGATGGCTCTGACTTCTGTTACAGCATTAGCCTGATTACTGTATTCAGGGACATTATCTTGTTCATTTTCACGATCTGGTTCTCTTGTCTCCAGTTCTTGATACACTCCAACCTCACAACTTCTGATTCTGGCGCCAGATTACACCATTCATCAATCACACCTCTGTTCTGCTCAAACTCCTCAACAGCATTCTCAATCTCCTCACTGTTTTTCTCATATTTGTCTTTGTTTCGTTTGACAATGTGTTGGACACTCTCCAGATGATCACAACCTGGTAGCTGTACACATCCATTACTGTAAAATGACTCATATGTGGGAAAATACGGTCTTTTCAGTTCCTGCTCTGATCGGTAGGGAATGTACAGTTTCAGCAACGTGCCATAGAACTTCTCAGGATATTTTTCCTTTGACGTGCGGTGAAATCTGATGATAGCAGGCTTATCGTCTTTCCGCCTTTGCACATATCCCATCTCATTCAGGAGGGGCAAAACATTTTTACCTTTGGTCTGTCTGCCATAGACAATTCTGCAAGTAGCTGCAAAATCAGCCAAACACATCTCCTCAAACTCCGGTGTTTCAGGTCTGGCTTTGTACTTGTCAGTCAGAGACGTCATCCACACATCTGAGCATTCTGCTGTTGTGTTTTCCAGGAACGAGAGGGGACGACTCATTTTCACTGCGTTGTCATCTGTCGGTATGAATACCACACCACGTGAACACTTCTTCATGTTGATTCCACATGCACGACTCACACATTCCTGAGCGCTGACCTCTCTTTTTTTGGAATACGCCTGCATGATTTCCCTCATTTCATCACATTCATTGACGTTGTCTCTGCTGGAGTTTTCAATGACTGTTTTCAGATACTCAGAAAGTCCAGATTCTTTTTTGGTAATGTAGCTTGTGAGATATATGATGCACAAATATGCATTGAGTATATAACTGACATCAATATTAGCATTCCAGGCTTCAAGTAGATGGGGATTATATCCATTTACCCAGCAGTCCTTGGGGTCGCGTTTCAGAATGACAGCACTGGATTTATTCACCATGTTCAGGCATTGTTCATACTCACTGTATGTCAGATTGCATTGAGTTAGGAGCTGCTGCAAACTCAGAGAGGCTGTTTCAGGTTCATTCAACAACAAGTTAAGCGGTTGAAGTTTTTGCTTTGCTTTTTCCACTTCCAAGGGATCGATACCCTCACCAGGTCTCGTTATCATTGTGTTTGTGACAGGTGGTTTGGGAAATCCAAATCTGCAACCAGAGCTGAGACTTTTGAAACATGTCCTTGAGTGATTTTTGCTGTGTGTCTGCACTTCTGTGACTTTCTTGTACAGATCAGGTTGTGCATGTGGGTCGGGCAGCTGAGCTGTGATGTATTTGGACACAAAAGCTAACACAGTCTCGTCGTCATCTTCGTCAAAAACAGGAGCACCATCAACCCATATGAGACAGTGGATGTGTGGGCTTCGCGATGCTGGAATTCTACTCGATAAAAGTAGTCAACAACTCGGCCTAGGGGCTCTGCAGGAGATAAGATCAAATCCCTGAATAATGCCTCAACACGCTTATCAAACATGCGCATTGCTGTCACAGGATTGCTTCGCAGTATGTCACACTTAGCTGACCAGTCAAGCCCTTCAAAATCAACATCTTCACCTTGCTGCCTTTTTATTGCTTCAATAACCTCAGGCCATCGCATTTCAGCTGCAGAAAACGTACAGAAGAATGTAGGAGTTCCCAACTGTCTGATCATGGCAAACAGATCTCTTGTAGTTTTCTCCCAATAGGCAGGTGTTCCTCTCAGTGGCTGCATGAACCTCACCGCATCTTTGTTTCTCACCAGTCTCTCCACCTCACGTTTATCTTGCAACATTCCCGAGGTAATATTTCTTCCATCTCTCGTAAAAGGTTTACCTTTCCTTAACTGTATTGTCATGCTAGATGTTGCCAAATGAATTTCTGTCACAAACTGTGCAAAGAACAAGTAGTTTGTATCTCTGGCAAAGCGATCATCGACACCAAAAGCCTGGTTTTGAAATACTTGCTGGGTGTTACTTTAAGAGCTCTCTGTTCATCCAGTGTGTTTTGACCAGTCGGAAACTGTACAGGGAAAGCCATGGCCTCCAGTTTAGGGGTTTTGAAAAAGCTGACAGGATTATTTCTTTCAGCAGGCGCAACGGAATAGATTCCTTCGCTGAAACATAAAATCTCCTCTGCCACGTCACAAGGCTGAAGACATGATTCCAGAGCAAAACCACCGTTTGGCATTTCACCTTCCTGTTCTTCATCATCTCTCTGCTCCTTTGGTTCTTCACCATCACGACACCATGTCTACATCCTGTTCATTTTCAGGCTCATTTTCTGCCTCACACAGTGCATTACTCTCACACCTGTCAATTTCCATTAAATCAGTTTCATCATAATCATCTTCCCTCATAGTAGCATCCACATCATCATCATCATCCTCAGGATCAGGAAGTGTTGGATCACATAACTCAGCCTCATCTCTGATAGTTATGTCCTCATACTGTGGGTGGATCTCTTTGAGTTTATGCAGTGCCTGTACTAGCTTGGACCAGGTAACGGTCTGAAACAGCTGGTGTCCCTTATAACACAGTCGTCTCTTCAGTTTTACTCTCATCACTTGAGACTCACTTCTCAGTCTGGGTAACGCTTCAACTGTTTCCTGCACTTCAGACGGCACACACACAACATTTCCTCTTATTAGGTTCTGGCGGCCTTTAGGAAGAGGTATAATCTTGGCAAATGCTATACATCTGGATACGAGATGCCTTTCCAATATGTTGAGATCTGACAGTTCAGGTGGAATGTCTGCAAGCATTAAGTTGTTGGCTACAGCGAGAGCTGGCATGGCTCCATCTTTAAGATGATCATGACAGGTGTAACAAATCCACTCCCTCCTTCTCTCATCAGGCACCTTGCAGTGTTCATCACAGCCTTCATCACAAACATGTACATACTTGCCGGTCAGGCACGCTGCAACGATATGTGGATTTCTGACATAGTTTGACCTTGTGCAGGGGCGGACTTGGTTTGGAAACGAGGCTTTATGGCACACGGTACAGACATAAGATGGGCCTGCCTTTATTTGGGATCTGAACACAGAAATGGCCTCTTTGATTAAAGAGTTGTCATTTTCTCTTTCACTCTCACTCTCACATGTTGGTCGATTTATCGATCTGTATTTCCTTCTTATTTTATTTGCACATCTCATTTTAAACAGACTTCTAAAGGGAAGGTTGTTCTTATATCGGTCTCGCATTCTTTGTCTCATTAGTTGTCTGTGTCTGTCTCTGAAAGCTTTGTCATTTGCATAACACTGAGTCATATAAGATCGCATATGTGATCGCTGCCTCACTCTGAAGTCAACTACGTTTCTGTAAAATGTTCTCATTCTTTCTCTTTGTTTACTTCTAAACTCAGGTTTTTCTCTGTATGCACTGTTCATTCTTTCTCTTAGTTTAATTCTAATCTCAGGGTTTTCTCTGTATGACCTGTTCATTCTTTGTTTTTGTAGCATTCTAAACTCAGGGTTTTCTCTGTAAAGTTTTGTAATTTTTCGTCTTTGTGCCATTCTGAAGTCGGGGTTTTGTCGGTATCGGGTTGTTATATAACATTTTTTCTTTGCTTTATATGTTTCATTTGAAGCATAGTTTGTCCTTTCTTTCTTTTTTTGATTTTCCTTTCTTTGTGATACCTTTTCAGAGAGCAATAGTCTTCTCTTAAGTTTTCTCCTTTGCTGTTTATTAAGTTTTTTCAGTTTACGCGAGACGTCATCAATCACTGTATTTATCAATGAAGTGGTCAAGTCTGACTGACTGTCAGTAGCAAAATTCACACTGACTTTAGTTGGTGGTTCTGGTTCAGCTTGGGTTTCATCAGGCAAGATGACATGAACCTCTGTATGACTTACAGAAGATACAGTTGTGATGTTAGTGGGCACTTCCTGTAATATGTTATCAGAGACATCTGTTGCATCAGTGTTAACAATGTGAACACTCAGGCTTGTCTCCTTTTGAAGAGCAGCAGTGTGAGTTGGCTGAGTAGGCTGTCTGTCTCTGTCTGAGGTAGCAGTGTTCAGGATGGCAGTGTCCATAAAGTTCACAGGCTTTAGCTCGTAGTTACAGGAGGACTGTGTGCCCAACATTCTGTGATACTTTAAGAGCCGGTCAATCATATCACTGAGATGTGTGAATGTCAGCATAACAGCAGTACCAGGAGTGTGAGACCCAGGGGGGGGGGGCAAACCTTTGGCTGTTCTGGAGTGGGGATCAAAGAATCCATATCTGCCGGACTTTGTTCTGAATACAGCAATACATAATGCACTCATCAGGAGCAAACCGCACTGGACATCGGATAACAAGCAGCTCAGTCCTGCCTCTAGGTCCAGGAAACTGTCTACGGCTCCGGGTAAAGGTTGTCCCAATGTGCCATATCTAGAAAGCTGTGTCATGTCCACATAATGTGTATGTGTGCCTCCAGGAACTTCATTAGGCAGCTCATCAGTAGTCAGAAAGATGTGATTAGGAAACCTTTTCCTGACCTCTATGTACATTGTGTTTCCTTTATCCAAAACAAGGTCAAGATCTGCTCTGGTGAGGTTTTCATTCTCGTGAAGGAATGCCAGAAATGTTAGTGAGTTACATGTACACTGCTGATTTCTGTTTTTACCATATTTAAGAGAGGCCTGGCTGCGGGATGCACAGATGTGTCTTACAGAAGGCTGACCTGCTGGATTTACATAGCCTGTATGAGAAGGGCCTGCTACACACTGAGGATGTCCTCTCTTTACATTAGCATAAGATGCCTGTGGTGACACGACCCTTTGACCTCTGTGGTTTACCTGGTTAGCTTCAGAAGAATCTGCCACACATCTTTTCTTTACCATGTCAGCATAAGATACCTGTGGTACACCTGACTCATAACTTTGACCTCTGAGGTTTACCGGGGTCACAATAGAAGGCCTTGCTTCACCATCGCTCTGACATCCTCTCTCTCCAGCAGAAACCTTTGGTGCTTCACTCTGACTTCCCTGTGTTGTTCTTTCATCATCATGAGACGCTGCAGCCATCTTGACCTCTCCACAGCTCTGAGGACCAACACATTCTACCTGTTCACCTGTTGTACTCAGACTCTCCTTTGACCTCTGCCGGCGCAGACTTTGAGCTTGTGACCGTTTATTCTTCCTCGGCATTGTTGATGTGACCCAAAACCACAAATAGTTTTTATTGTAGACAAGATAAACACAATTTGAATCACAAGATATTACTATTAACTTAAACAGTAGATTAAAGCAGTATCTGATCTTAGAAATGGTGATTTATATCTCAAAAATATTCTTTTTCTAATTACTTGAAAGCAACACACCAAGTGGTCAAATAAATGATTTTCCACAAAATCACTTAAGCCTGTGCAGATATTAGATATTTAGAAGTAAAACTAAAGTTGACGTTCTAAACAAATAGATATACTGTATTTTAGCGGTACTTAAGTGTCTATCTTCAGCAAATTGAAAACCAATGGCTCAATTATCGATGACACAGGAATATGGTTCTAAGAATAACTACGGTATTTGTATAGTTAAGGTTTTGCAAATCACAGATTAAATGTCTTCTACCTTAATATTCAGGGGTTTATTTTATTATAAGAAAAGAATACAGTTTCTCCTTAGAGACTGTTTATTTCACTTTATAAAGGTGTAACAATAATAAGGCATGTACAAAACGTTTTGATGCAAACAATGTGGGTCAGAGAAAAACAATACAACGTATGTAGTGTAATTAATTTTACACTAGTGCTACTAAAGTAACTAAAACTGAATATGTGCGCTCTGGTGTGAAGATCTTTGCTCTCTAAACAAACCTTTCGGAATAGAGCTCCACAGCAACACGGTCCAGGAACCACTACACTTCTTTTCTAGTATCAATATAGATTCAGACCTCAATTTATTATGTATTTTAATAAGACAGTTTTTTAATGATACACTTTATAACACCAACTTATAAATGTGGAAATGTACCAGATTTAGTTTTTACAGGCCAATGTTTGTGATAAAAGTTAAATATGATGTGTTATGTATGTGTTTCCAATCTTTTTAAATAATTTAACTTTAATGAACAAAAAAAATACTTTTCTTAATAATTTATTTAATTATGAGTGTTACCAAATAGAATATATTGAAACAATATGGATAAATCAAAAATACAATAATTAGGTTTTTACTAATATCCCAAATGTGAGAGAAAGAGACAGGAGAGGTAGAGCAAGTGTGAGCAGAGAAACTCACAGATCCATAAAACAGAAAGATCAGGTTCCAATCAACCAGTGAATCCAAAAGATATATCAGATAGCAGTATCTGAAGCATCAGGTTCCAACAAAATAGTTTTCAAAAATATTGTTCCAATACTCAGAGGGAGACTTGCAAAGTTGAAATGCAAGTGAGATAGAGCGGGATAGAAGTAGAGGGATAGAGTGATAGAATGTCCAAAATTTAGATAGAGCTTTAGATGTGACAGGAGAGATAGAAAACCTTAAATGAAGTGATGAGGTAGAGAGTGATAGGAGAGAGGTGAATGATCTCAAATAGATTTGATAGATGGAGAGGGAGAGAAGCTGGAGGCCAGCGCACCTGGAACACAAAATGGAAACATGCATTAGACATACAGAACAGAAAAAAATCATTACATTTTATTTATTACGTGTCTTTTTAACATCAAGGATGGAAATTTGGATTTTATTAGTGTCATTGTTTCACTACTTTAGTAGGTGTCTCAAGGAAATCTCTGTATTCACTGACTTCTGTGTTCAATAGGGGTGTCACGATTCTCCAAAATCCTCCATTTGATTAGATTTAAGTCTAAGGCCACGGTTTAATTCCTGATTACTTTTTTTTTAAGCACAGGTTGCTATGCCATTTTTAGACCAGACTTTTATGCAATATAATCTGACCTTTGTTCACAATGTACAAATTGTCAAATTTAAAACATTAACAACATAACAACAATAACTAATAACTTATATATTAAATTAAAGTTAAAAGAAAAGCTTGCAGATAATGCTGAGAACAGACTCTTCAGAGCACAGCAGTATTTTGGGCCCCCAATGTCGTAGTGCTGCCTGGAAGGCACCAGGATGAGGTTATGGTTAGGTGGCTTGAAGACAACAGTCGCAGCGCGGTCTTGAGGGCTTGGTTGTGGACTCAAATCACCTTTGAGCCAGCACAGCGGTCTTAGCAGCTGAGCACACACAGAGACTTAGCACTCTGACTGGTTGCTTTCTCTAATATATAACCAATATAAACTGCTCTGTTTAGGCTACAAGATGTGCCTGCAGGCAAAAAAAAATTTGACCATGTGGTTTTGTTGGGATTAAACTAGAAGCAGAAGGAAACTGATAGCTGCTAATGTACAATGGTAAACACGCAGAACCTTCTACACGCACATAGAGCTTGTCAACTGTGGCTTTTTTGCGACAATGCAAACACTGTCAATATAACTAATTGGAAATCCAAAATACTTCCAAAACGGTAACTTCTGTGAAATAAGAGGGGTTCAAGTTCCGTCTATGGGTCTCCTGCATCTGCACTTGCTAACTTTTGACTGGTAGCACTTTCCACTTGTCAAGCCGACCAGATGTGACACAAGGGCATGGCAGCATCATTGATTCCATTGGTTATATTCAAAATTCGAGATTGTAACTTCATTTTGGTCAATTTCTGTTTAAAATCGAAATCGTGACACCCATAGTGTTCAATCATATAATTCTGACTAATTTTTGCTGCCAAGGCAAAACAGTTGTGTGTGACATATACTAATTACAAGTATGTAGAGAGCACAAGCAGATGTGTACAGTAAGGTTAGACAGGAGTAGTAGTAGTAGTAGTATTTACTAGGGCTGTAATCTCCCAGTTGACTAGTCAATTTATTGGTCAATACGTTCTGGCTTGAACAAAATTGTGATTGGTCGATTTTCTTTGGTTGATTACAGCCCTAGTATTTACTGCCACACAAAGTGTAGGGCAACAAATGTCATAGCAACAATATCATGTGTGAGAACATACTGTTGAGTTGCCACAACACTGATGGTCCAGCAGCGACGTAGAGAGCCTTGGGGGGACAGAGGGGAGAATTTTCAGCTTCATTTTACAAGACAAGAAATTCACAATAGTAATTTATTTAATTATCAAGATTTGTCTATATTACTATAATATAAAATTTAGGGCTGAGCCGGATACTCGGCTGAAACAAGTATCCGGTACGGATAAAGCACTTTTGCCGAATACAAGTATTATACGAGTAATACGAGTCATTATCTGTACTCGGATTGGTTAGCGGACCGTGCCCCCACACACACACACACACGCTATGCTCACTCACACAGAACAACATTACGTGGGGTTTCAGACAGTGCGTAGTAGAAAGCAACTCGTGCTACGTCTCGATTTTTTTTTTTTTTTTTAAACCTCTGCACCCCCCCCAGGTTTACAGATGCTAAATAGTTATCTACAGTCAAGTTATGTGATGCATTATCAATTTCAGTTATAGCATTACTATACTTACCAACCAATTACGTACAGCAGTACCAATGTTCTGTTAAGACAGTAACAAACTGAGTTATTGGGCTGAATTGTTACATGATTTATGTTACATATGCATACGTAACAGTGTGACAGAGCAACATGAGTTTGTTTTTCAAATGGCAATAGCTAGCTAAACCACTAACATGTTTTATCTCAGTTAACAAAAGTACAATTAGCTAAAAACAGCTAACAATAATTTAACCAAGGTGCTATCATTAGCTAATATTGGCACCGATGCTAACTCTAGCGAAGCTAGCGCGCTAAGCTAGCGTTAGCATCGGCGCTAGTATTAGCTAATGGTAGCGAAATATAATTTTCCAAGCTGTAACGTTTCACCCTTTATTCGTGTTTGTATTCTGTATTAGGAAGAAAGCGACGCCAGCCCTTTTTCTAAAACACAAAAGATGTATTTCTACCGTTCAAAAACGTTATTAGATAACAAACAGGCTAGGCTACTTACCGCAGAAGGTTCTAGAACACAATGACGACCACTCCGAAGCTGCGCAGTTACGTTTCATGAGGCGTTCAGGAAAAGTCCGACATCCCAGGAGAGAGAGAGAGAGAGAGAGAGAGAGAGAGAGAGAGAGAGAGAGAGAGAGAGAGAGAGAGAGAGAGAGAGAGAGAGAGAGAGAGAGAGAGAGAGAGAGAGAGGGGCTAAACTGGATGAATAGCTTAAATCAGTAAGAAGTTGAAAAAGAATGGGTTTAACTAATAACACGCTAATGTGAAAACAAGGAATACATTTAAAAAAATGCTTTTAATGCTAAAGCTAAACTGGATTGCTGGTAAAAATGTGAAAGAATCAGATTTATTTCCCAAGTATGACGACACATACGAGGAATTTTGCTTTTGATCGTCATTGGTCAAGATGCGCTCATACATACAAAAACAAACCACAAAACAAATTATCTATATATATATATATATATATATATATATATATATATATATATATATATATATATAGACAACCTAATATATACACACACACTCTAAACAGAAGGTGAAGTTGTAAGAAATCTTGAACCAATGATAAAAGCACTGATTATTAGCATGGAGTCTAGTGGCATATGTGGAGTTTGCACTGCCTACTTTTCTCTGTCTCTCCCCTATTGATTAAAAACCTTTCTATATGACATGGTGGCAATTACTTTTCTAACAGCATTCATAAATATCTGAATATTATAAATACAATGAAAACATGTTGCAAACATTTTGACTTTTATTACATTTTCAAAAACATAGCTCCATACATACAAAACACAACAAGGCTTTACAACACATAACCCCCTCCCCCCCCGCGCCCCAACACAATTAATTTATTCCTCCCCCTTCACTACCTCTGCCTTAGTGACCCTCTTCCCCTTAACATGTAGCTGAACATAAAATGGCAGCTTAACCATTTCCCTCTGAAGAGGGGTCCACAGGTCCTCCTCAATATGGAAAACCTTTTCCCCCTCAGTCAAAAGTTGTAGTATTCCCTCTTTACCCTCCATCTCAATAGTCCCTAATGCGCTCACAACAATCACACTGTCGGTCTCCTGTAGGGAAGAAATAAACCTTTGTTCAGACATTGAAGACCACCAACATCTTTAAAACACATATTTCTGCAACAATGTAAGGACAGGACGATCACAATGGCTGAAATTAAATCTGACATTTTTCAATTCACTATTATTTAAACAATAATAATAAAATCTAAATAAAGGTAAAAAGATTTTAAGCATACATATAAGAAGACTATAATCATAATAATAACAACAATAACAATAATAATGAATACTTAATGGCTCTTTACTGATTACAGGTAATTATTTAAGTTAGTTAAATATGAATTATTTTGTAAATTATTATAAAATGACTTTGTTGGATTTTAAGGTGTATACTGCTGCATGTTCATGTGTTTTTCATGTTTAGATTAACAATCAAATAATGTATAAAATCATAGAAACGTAATCATAAAACCTACCTCACAAACTGTAAAATTTGTGGACTGGACACGGCAGCCATACGAGGACTGGTGTCCCCTCAGGTGTGTCAGCCTGGCCTCGTCGCCTATTTCAAAAGAGAACAGGGCTGCCTCCCGCCACAGAGTGATGGACACCTGGGCTTTGTCCTTTAAAAAAACGAAAAAAAAGAAAGAAAAATATAAGAATTTCTTTGCTCCCATTACCATGAATATTTCCTCAAAATAAAAACAAAAGTAACATTCAGCTATATGAAGCTGTAGGCCGTGTCTGTTTCTCTGTCCTCTGTAGCAGTACATGGTTCAGAAAAGGTTAATAATCATCGGTCCAAACACAAGCTGACTTTAAATAGCTTACCTGCTCCAGCACCACAGTCTTCAAGGGAACCGTATCCCTTCCCACCTTCACCATTTTAACTGCAGAGATCTAATAACAATACAATGTATCATTGTCAAATAGACATGTTGTACTAACAAGCCCATAATATCATTTCTTTTTCAAAACTTACCTCTACCACCTCTCCCTGTAATGTGAGGAACCCTTCTTTACTGTGACTGTCCTTGACAGCAGTTTCGGTTGAGGTGGGGCACAGAAGTTGTTCTGCTCTTGCGCGCAGCTCCTCTCTCACCTCCAAAGGGGCAGACCTAAAGAACTGCGTTTCTTTGGTAATATTAATGGCGAAGGGTGGGCCCTCACCGCGCAGGCAGTAGCCACGCATTATATATGCTCCGCCTTGGCTGACTCTTCCTGCGAACGCCTCAAATAGGGTTATTTTACACAGGCTGCACCCGTCACTAACGATGACAAGCCTGTTGAGCTTTGTTGTCAAGGCCTTGGCAACCCCACTCTCCTCATCAAAACCCCACGACACCACCCGCCTCTCGTCCCTCATCGCCACCACAGTGACGTGGAGTGGAGGAGGCCGGGAATAAGGGGTCTGTGGGCGCTCAGATAGGACCTTCTGAAGTGCCATTCTAAAATAAACACAAAGAGAGCTTGATTAGAAAACACATACACACAAAATCTCACCCCTGCATATTTTTTCCAATATGTATTTTAATTACTGCTGCCAAATTATCCGCAGACACTAAACATTAACAGCCTATAGACAACAATTTTCCCCTGCAGTCTAGTTAATTTGAGACAATGCTAGACTAAAGACTAGCTAGTTTCATGAATTTTCTTCATATAAGGGCTTAAGGGCACAAAACAAGGCTAACAGGCTACATATACTATTAGCCCTTATTTTTAGATAAAATAGTCTCTAATAATAATAAATGATAAATGATTCCCTTAACCTAAGAACAAAGTTAGCCTAGTGTAAGACAGAGTCTAGAATAATTTACAGTTAGCTATTAGTTAGTATAACAATTTTTCTATTAAGGTTTAATGTAATGTTGATAGCCTACATGTTAATATTAACTTAATTTAGAAGAAGATAGTCTGTATCATTAATATTATAACTTTTTATTACATAACCTAAGGAGACAAACAGTAGGCTAGACATAAGCTAGGTATGTGTATAAGTTATATATATTCTACCTAATTTAACAAAGGAATATTACACCTACCTTTCTCAAGTGTTGTCTTGTTTGTCTTTCTTCAAAATGAAGTTGTTCAATGAAATGTTGTGATTTACAGTAGGATAGGATTCCCGCCACTGATGCTGATTCGCTTGGAAAGTCTTTGAAGTTGCCGGTTGCTATGCATTTTTTATTGATCAGTTTATTTTTAGATAGACACATGCACGCACATATGCACACGTACGTGTGTGTGTGTGTGTGTGTGTGTGTGTGTGTGTGTGTGTCTGTGTCTGTGTCTGTGTGTCTGTCTGTCTGTCTGTCTTTTGAAAAAAGTAGGAATGGTTTTAATTAAGTTGAATAACACCACTAATGTTAAAAAGATGTTGAAAAATTTAAAAAATTTAAATGCTAAAGCTAACCTGGTTGAATAGCTTAAATCAGTAAGAAGAAGCTTAAGTAGTAAAAAATAGTTGAAAAAGTAGGAATGGTTTTAATTAAGTTGAATAACACCACTACACCATAAGGAGCTAGAGCTAGATTTTAAAAGTTGAATGGTTTAGATACAGACAACAAAAAATAATAATAAGAATAATAAATAATCATAACAGGGTTAAAAGCCTTTTTAACACTAGGTGATGAGATGCCATTGTGGGATTTGAACCCCTTGTCTCTGGCACAAAAGACATATCACGTTACCACTGCGCCACCACTAAAACGTTGTCTTGAAAAACTATACATGGTAATATATAGTTTATCTGTCTATGTGTCTGTATGTCTGTGTGTGTCCCTGTCTGTGTCAATCTGTGTGTGTGTGTGTGTCTGTCAGTCTGTCTGTCTATCTTTTGAAAAAAGTAGGAATGGTTTTAATTAAGTTGAATAACACCACTAATGTAAAAAAGGTGGAAAATTAAAAAAAAAATGTAAATGCTAATCTGGAGAAATAGCTTAAATCAGTAAGAAGATGTTGAAGTAGTGAGAATAGTTGAAAAATGCTGAATAGCTGAATTGCTAAAGCTAACCTGGTTGAATAGCTTAAATCAGTAAGAAGAAGCTTAAGTAGTAAAAATAGTTGAAAAAAGTAGAACTGGTTGTAGTTAAGTTGAATAACACCACTACACCATAAGGAGCTAGAGCTAGATTTTAAAAGTTGAATGGTTTTAATAACTGAAAGTCTGCAGAAGATACGGACAATTAAAAAACGTACGGAATAATCATAACAGGGTTAAAAGCCTTTTTAACACTAGGTGATGAGATGCTATTATGGGAATTGAACCCCGGTCTCTGGCATGAAAGGCATGTGACATAACCACTGCACCACCACTGAAGTGTCTTCTTTACAAACTATACAGGGTAATATATAATTTATCTGTGTATGTCTCTATCTGTCTGTCTGCGTGTGCGTGCACACACACACACACACAAACACACACACACACACACAGGGAGACACAAACAGACACACACACAGGGAGACACAAACAGTTACATTGTAATATATAATGAGACAGACAGACATACAGAGTATTACAGTGTATATATTACAAAAATATATAGAAATGCTAAAGCTAACCTGGATAAATAGCTTAAATCAGTAAGAAGATGTTGAAGTGGTGAGAATAGTTGAAAAATGCTGAAATGCTAAAGCTAAACTGTATGAATAGCTTAAATCAGTAAGAAGAAGCTTAAGTAGTAAAAATAGTTGAAAAAAGTAGAACTGGTTGTAGTTAAGTTGAATAACACCACTACACCATAAGGAGCTAGAGCTAGATTTTAAAAGTTGAATGGTTTTAATAACTGAAAGTCTGCAGAAGATACAGACAATTAAAAAACGTACGGAATAATCATAACAGGGTTAAAAGCCTTTTTAACACTAGGTGATGAGATGCTATTGTGGGAATTGAACCCTGGTCTCTGGCATGAAAGGCATGTGACATAACCACTACACCACCACTGAAGTGTCTTCTTTACAAACTATACAGGGTAATATATAATTTATCTGTGTATGTCTCTATCTGTCTGTCTGCATGTGCGTGCGCACACACACACACACAAACACAAACACACACACACACACAGGGAGACACAAACAGACACACACACAGGGAGACACAAACAGTTACATTGTAATATATAATGAGACAGACAGACATACAGAGTATTACAGTGTATATATTACAAAAATATATAGAAATGCTAAAGCTAACCTGGATAAATAGCTCAAATCAGTAAGAAGATGTTGAAGTAGTGAGAATATTTGAAAAATGCTGAATAGCTGAAATGCTAAAGCTAACCTGGTTGATTATCTTAAATCAGTAAAAAGAAGCTTAAGTAGTAAAAATAGTTGAAAAAGTAGGAATGATTTTAATTATTAATAATTAAGTTGAATGACACCACTAATGTAAAAAAGGTGGGAAAATTCAAAAAATATATTGAAATGCTAAAGCTAACCTGGATAAATAGCTCAAATCAGTAAGAAGATGTTGAAGTAGTGAGAATAGTTGAAAAATGCTGAATAGCTGAATTGTTAAAGCTAACCTGGTTGAATAGCTTAAATTAGTAAAAGTAGTGAGAATAGTTGAAAAAGTAGGAATGGTTATAATTAAGTTGAATTACACCACAAATGTAAAAAATGATGTGAAAAAATTGCAAATGCTAAAGCTAAACTGGATAAATCAGTAAGAAGAAGCTTAAGTAGTAAGAATAGTTAAAAAAGTAGGAAAGTTTGAGCAGAGGTTTCTCTGCGGGAATTGAACCCCGGTCTCCCACATGAAGGGTATGTATCATAACCACTAGGCCACCACTAAAGCATCTATTTAGTGTGCTATACATTGTAATATATAATGAGACAGACAGACATACAGAGTATTGCAGTGTCTGGGATATGGTTGTCATGGCTACATATAATCAGTGGCCATGTTTGTAAACA
Source organism: Percina caprodes (assembly GCA_013375575.1). Classification (NCBI taxonomy): domain Eukaryota; kingdom Metazoa; phylum Chordata; class Actinopteri; order Perciformes; family Percidae; genus Percina; species Percina caprodes. The sequence goes on from JABXJD010000010.1 coordinate 6,788,824, forward strand.
CAGCTAGGAAGCCTTTCATCTCTGTGATGTCATCTCTTTGATCTGTTAACGATGCAGCTGCTGTGTCAACTGTGGGGAAACCGCAGCTCCTGAGACACTAAACCAGCTTCAAACAAATGGTCAGACGGGCAAAATGAAAAGTTATTTCAATAAAATAACCTCCTCGTGGGCACCAGAAGGCCTTTGTGAACGCATTGATATAAAATTCATGTTGATAAAGTTAAAAATGTGGGCATATCAGCAATTTAAAAAAGTGCTTCGATCTGTGTTTTGCTCAGAAATGTGGACGATGTTTAACATGGCAGTGAATGGAGAAAGATCCTGAACTCTTGTCCTTTGACAGCTTGCTGAGCGAAAAGTATAATTCATATCGCATAAATGATCACATTGGCTGAAACTAGACAAGAATACCTACGTTTTGATGTATAAATTGTCCATGACAAGTTAGAATTGTTGGTGTGGGAGCGAGTTTTAGAGAACGGAGTAAGATAATTTTTTCGAAGCGCTTCACTCTAGTGACATCACTCCTCACTCTACTTCACGCAATACACACTCATTATAAACGCAGAAAAATCATAAAATGTTCACTATACTTAAACTGCTTTTTCACAAAAACTGTAAAATATATCAATCTGAAAAGATAGAGACAGATAGCTGAATATTTTGTGAATGGTTTAAAGTTTGAATCATGTCTGTAGGTGAAAAAATGTAGGAGGAGATACATTTTGAAGCAGAAGAAGATTTGAAGGATTTGAAGCTTGCTCTCATTGACTTTAATGTTAAAAAAAATTGTTTAAAAGCTTAATATTTGAAAAAGTATAAATAGTAGAAAAATAGTAGAAGAAGTCCCATCATCTGCTGAAAGAGCTGAAGATTGTAAAAGTTGAACGGTATAAATAGCAGAAAGTATGCAGAAGATAGAGAGAGCCAAAAAACGTACGGAATAATAAGTAAGAATAAATAAAGAACAGAATAACAATAGTGGGACTGCTGTGGAACAGCATTCCCACAAATAAAGAACCGAATAACAATAGTGGGACTGCTGTGGAACAGCATTCCCACAAAATAAGAAAGAAGAATAAATAAAGAACAGAATAACAATAGTGGGACTGCTGTGGAACAGCATTCCCACAATAAAGAACAGAATAACAATAGTGGGACTGCTGTGGAACAGCATTCCCACAATAATAAAGAACAGAATAACAATAGTGGGACTGCTGTGGAACAGCATTCCCACAATAACTAGAAAAGGCATTTCCTGCAGAAAATGCGTGGGAATGCTGAATAGCTAAATTGCTAAAGCTAACCTGGTTGAACAGCTTAAATCAGTAAAAGTTGTAAAAATAGTTGAAAAAGTAAGAATGGTTGTAATTAACACCACTAATGTAAAAAAAGGTGGAAAAATTGAAGAAGAAGAAAATTAAATGCTAAAGCTAAACTGGATAAATAGCTTAAATCAGTATAAAGATGTTGAAGTTGTGAGAATAGTTGAAAAATTCTGAATAGCTGAATTACTAAAGATAACCTGGTTGAATAGCTTAAATCAGTAAGAAGAAGCTTAAGTAGTAAAAATAGTTGAAAAAGTAGGAATGGTTTTAATTAAGTTGAATAACAACAATAATGTAATAAATTGTGGAAAAATTCTAAAGAAATTATTGAAATGCTAAAGCTAACCTGGATAAATAGCTTAAATCAAGAAGATGTTGAAGTAGTGAGAATAGTTGAAAAATGCTGAATAGCTGAAATGCTAAAGCTAAACTGGTAGATTAGCTTAAATCAGTAAAAAGAAGCTTAAGTAGTGAAAATAGTTGAAAAAGTAGGAATGGTTTTAATTAAGTTGAATAACACCACTAATGTAAAAAAGGTGGGAAAATTCAAAAAATATATTGAAATGCTAAAGCTAACCTGGATAAATAGCTCAAATCAGTAAGAAGATGTTGAAGTAGTGAGAATAGTTGAAAAATGCTGAATAGCTGAATTGTTAAAGCTAACCTGGTTGAATAGCTTAAATTAGTAAAAGTAGTGAGAATAGTTGAAAAAGTAGGAATGGTTTAATTAAGTTGAATTACACCACAAATTTAAAAAATGATGTGAAAAAATTGCAAATGCTAAAGCTAAACTGGATAAATCAGTAAGAAGAAGCTTAAGTAGTAAGAATAGTTAAAAAAGTAGAAAAGTTTAAGCAGAGGTTTCACTGTGGGAATCGAACCCCAGTCTCCCACATGAAGGGTTTGTTTCATAACCACTACGCCACCACTGAAGCATCTGCTTAGTGTGCTATACATTATAATATATAATGAGACAGACAGACATCCAGAGTATTGCAGTGTCTGGGAAATGGTTGCCATGGCTACATATGATCAGTGGCCATGTTTGTAAACACAGCTAGGAAGCCTTTCATCTCTGTGATGTCATCTCTTTGATCTGTTAACGATGCAGCTGCTGTGTCAACTGTGGGAAACCGCAGCTCCTGAGACACTAAACCAGCTCTCAAACAAATGGTCAGACGGGCAAAATGAAAAGTTATTTCAGTCAAATAACCTCCTCATGAGCACCAGAAGGCCTTTGTGAACATATTGATATAGAATTCATGTTGATAAACTTATAAATGTGGGCGTATCAGCGATTTAAAAAAGTCCTTCGCTCTGCGTTTTGCTCAGAAATGTGGACAATGTTTAACATGGCAGTGAATGGAGAAAGATCCTGAACTCTTGTCCTTTGAAAGCTCGCTGAGCAAAAGTATAATTCATATCACATAAATGAGCACATTGGCTGAAACTAGACAAGAATACCTACGTTTTGATGTATAAATTGTCCATGACAAGTTAGAATTGTTGGTGTGGGAGCGAGTTATAGAGATAGAACCAAGAGGATTTTTTTGACTCTCTCCACTCTAGTGACATCACTCCTCACTCTACTGCACGCAATACACACTCATTATAAACGCAGAAAAATCATAAAATGTTTACTATACTTAAACTGCTTTTTCACAAAAACTGTAAAATATATCAATCTGAAAAGCCAAGTTCTGATAGCTGAATATTTTGTGAACGTTTTAAAGTTTGAACCACGTCTGTAGGTCAAAGTATGAAGGCGCTGAAAAGTTTGGGAGCAGAAGACGATTTGAAGGATTTGAAGCTTGCTCTCATTGACTTTAATGTTAAAAAAAATTGTTTAAAAGCTTAATATTTGAAAAAGTATAAATTGCAGAAAAATTGCTGAAGAAGTCCCATCATCTGCTGAAAGAGCTGAAGATTTGAAAAGTTGAACGGTTTAAATAGCTGAAAGTATGCAGAAGATATGGAGAGCCAAAAAACGTACGGAATAATAATAAGAAAGAAGAATAATAAAGAACCGAATAACAATAGTGGGACTGCTGTGGAACAGCATTCCCACAAATAAAGAACCGAATAACAATAGTGGGACTGCTGTGGAACAGCATTCCCACAAATAAAGAACCGAATAACAATAGTTGGAATGCTGTGGAACAGCATTCCCACAATAAAGAACCGAATAACAATAGTTGGAATGCTGTGGAACAGCATTCCCACAATAAAGAACCGAATAACAATAGTTGGAATGCTGTGGAACAGCATTCCCACAATAAAGAACAGAATAACAATAGTTGGAATGCTGTAGAACAGCATTCCCACAATAAAAACCTTTGCTACAGTATGAAGAACAGCTCAGATGTCACATTAGCTTTGGCACGTCTACTACAAAAGAAAAGCATGATTGGCTGGAAATGAACAACATGATCTGTGAGATTCCTTTTGGTAAATTTAGACACGCCTGACACGCACAGTTCCCAGAGGTGATGCAATGTCACAATTTAAGAATGTCAGATTAGACAGCTGATATTTCTGCCCCAGAGGCATTCCTGCCCCAGCTCAGAGAACAGGAGCTGATCGTGTGGCATCGCAGATCTTAATGGACTTCCAGTTTGTGCCTTCATTGTCATGGCCAGGACATAATGCTTGATGTAGAGTATCAGTGAAGGTCCCAGTGCAGAAGCAGTGGAGCGGGGTCATGGTATCAGCTCCGAGGAAACTCACCAAACCCCCTGGAAAGCTGCAATATACCCCAATGCGAGTGAACTGTTTTCCTGCCATCAGAGGCAGCTCATGCTGGACACCACCGTGCCAGGCTGTGTAGTCTCCATTAAAGTATTCCACACACCAAGACTCTTTGCCTCGGCCTAGCCATGAGTCCTCCTCGCGGCCCTTGCGCGGGATGCTTGGGTAGGTGAGCCCTAGCTCCCAGTAAGTCTTCCCACTCACATCTACCTCCCAGTACTGGCGGCCCTCGCTGAAGCCTTCCTGGCTGACTACATTTAGGGTGGTGTCAAAGCGGGAGGGATTCTCTGGGACATCCTGCCAGGTGTCTGTGTAGGTGGCTGAGTCGCCTTTGGAAGAGATGATCAGCTTGGGGTGAGCAGTGTTACCGTCAAGGACAACATCTGCTGCATCTGTGTAACAGATGTCAACATTTTTTAGTAGGTTATGTGAACGACTTTGCAGTTTTTTTATTTAAACTTTATTTAACCACGTAGGCCGTTATTTGCAATGTCAACCTGGCCAAGAAAAGCATAAGCGTGCAGTAGTAATACAGTAGGCTACATAAATTACAGATTAAGTAGGCATTACAAAATCGGCGCTAAGTGAGGTGTAAGTAAGCCGATGGATATGCAAAAGTGATATGGTACACAACATACTGTAAATGCTGAGATGTGGTGAAGAGTCAATCTACAGTTAGTGAAAATAGTGGTCTAGGTAGTGAAGTAGATCAATAATAACACAATATGCATGACTAGACAGTCTATATAAATGCTGAGATGTAGTAAAGAGTCAATATACAGTTAGTGCAGATTGTGGTCTAGATAGTGATGTAGATCAGTAGATGTACAAACATTTTATGACAACAGAGGTGGGAAAATAACAATTGAGCATACCAGGCAGATGCATAGTGCAAAAGAGCATAAACAGATATGATAGCAGTGCAGGTGAACATGTTCATCTGTGCAACTATGCAAAGGGTTATGACCAAGATAATGGAATAGGGTGTGCAAAACATGTTGTCATGTTCTCCACTGAAGTTTACAAGCAAGACAAACGCTTGAAACAAACGGCATGTACTTATTGACAGATGCAACCTTTGACATAGAGAAGAGCAAGACTCCTTCACATGTCAAGAATCGTCTTTTTGGATAAACTCACAGGTCTGAAAGAGTTTCTTGGTGACAGGGACCTGGGATCGGATGAAAAGCAGCAGGTTGATGGTGAGACTCAGTAGTTGTTCATTCTTGAACGCATCCATCTGAATCAGGTCAGGGTCAGTCCGCTTCAGAGTATCAGATATTCTAATTTCAGACAAAACAATTAATACCTCTTGCACAGCTCAAGGTGCTTGTAAATTCAATTTTGTAGCAAGCTGTTATTTCCTGAAATGTGAACATACCTTTTTTCAGTTTCAGTATTCTATAGAATATGTAAAAAGAATAAATAAGTACTGATCTAAATACCACTGACAAAACAGCTTGAGACAAACAATCGATTGATTGAGATCAGAACTGAATTTGTCTTTGTGTTTACCTGAATGTCAATTTCTTGTGTTTTCACATTGGCACTGATGTTGATCATTTCCTGGTCCAGTTCCTGAGTGAGGTGGTAGCAGTCTTCTATCCTGTCCTCCAACAACTTCTCCATGGCCTCGTGCTCAGTGTCCAGCTGGGTCAGTGTAATCCGAAGATCCTCATCCAGGACCCGCTTCATGTCTTCATATTTTTTCCTAATTTTCTCCTTCACTGCATTGTTTTTTGTCTGAGGTGAGAGGGCCATGGGAATGCATTCTTAAAAGCATACTACAGTATATGAGCAGCAAACTCTGACATGACTACCTCTGAACATCGTAGAGCTCTAATTAATGACAATAAATGTGTTTTTATTAGCAGTTTATCTATCAATTATTTTTGTGTAATCAATCAATTGTTTCATCTAAGAATGTCAGAAATAATGAAAATGGCCTGCTTGTTTTGCTTTATCAACAGTTCAAAACATCCAAATCAATTTACAATCCGATTTTGAAAAAACAGCATACCCTCGCAATGAATTAATTAGGGTTTGCAATTTAAAAAAAGTTTGATATTTTTGCTTGACAAATAATTTCCGATTCATTTTCTGCCAAAAGACTAATTGGTTAACTGACTTATCTTTCAGCTCTGGATCACAGTATGTTAGTTGGGGCCCTCATCGATAAGAATTAGTTTTCATACAGCACAGTGTCTACATATTGCAATAAACAAAAATAAGCCAGTTTTATGTGGGGAAAGTGCTGTGTTGATGGAAAGCTAGGAGGACCAGAAAAAAGAAACTGGCAGGATAACAGATGTTATGTTATTGCATCTCAGAATTTATTTAACCTTGAGGTGACTTTGCCACAGTAGCACAATAACATGCTGTATGTTCCACCACTGTTAGATGACATCAACTTAAACAATACTAATGTTGATATTTAATATATAACATTCAGACTCTTCCCACCAATCTTTATCAAATTTGATGAATTTTTAGAGGTGTAGAGACGACTTATCACAAAATCAAAAAGTCCACTATGTAAGATTTTGCAGGTGTTGCAATTTGTACTGTACTGTATTTCTACTCACAACAGAAAACTGAAATAAACAAAATAATAGACTTACTGTTATCTCCACTTGCAAAGCTGCCAGCTTCTTCATCCTGTAGGCCATGCCATCTCTTTGTCTCTGCAGGTGCTGCTGATGTTTCAGAGGCATTTCCTTTGAAAAACATGAAGAAAATCAAAAGATCAAGAACTGTAGGTAAAAGGAACAAAGGCTCAGGGTGGTTGATCTATAGTTACATTGGGTTTTCTTCCCAAAGAGAAACCATAGTGGAAGTGCTTACTTCATGTGGGGCCTTCCCTCTTACGTTAGTATTCATTTTCTTTATAGCAATGCAGACAAAACTTCACTGACCGGTGGCAACAACACGACCACAAAGGCTTTTATAGACCTGTCACAGATGTGAAGGCTTTTGTGGGAGGGGGGAGCACAGGGTGGCCTGGTGATATATGTCCTGGTAAACCTGCAAGCATGTGCTTTGTTTTATTAAGGAGAGGGCATGAAAGAGAAACAAGGTTTTGGGTGGAGCTGGGTAAACACCTGTTAGACGTCTATATGTCTATTTGTGTGTGTGTGTGAACACTTTCAATCAGTGTTAAAGTGCAACTTCTGAGACAGTTAAAATAGTCTCAGCTGAGGTCTCTTTTAATGCTTACCATAGCATGCCTACCAATATGGCATTTGGCATACGAACACAAACAGGAAAGGACAAAAGCAGGCATGGCACAGCAGGGCCACATGGCTCCATCTGAGTGATACATTGACTGGTCACTCAGACTGTCATGAGCTATGTGTGAGACAATTTCAAAACAGCCACTTTAGAGAGACATTATATGCTTGTCATCTTAGATTATGTGATGTATACGATTGTGACTCAGCTGAAAAATCAACATGAAATCAGTACATAATTAATCGTCTAACATAAACCTACAAAAACATCAATCAGAAACATTGCTTCTCTTGTAACTAGCCTGCACCAACTTATCCCCGTACTACTTCTAATGAAGCATGTGTCTAACTTATTTTTTTGTCATTTGTCATTTGTTTATGTAAACAGCCAAACAAAAGTACAAAACATTGGTCCAGATGACAGCATACAGAAAATTACACTACATACAACAAAGAAGGCACAGTGCACCTTCCACAATCCTTCCTTGCGATCAAATGTTTATGTGTCTAACTTCTGAATATTGGCCTTCTATCAACATATTAGTACCACTTTACTTTAATTGCCCCTATTTAGCCTGTATGAGAACTATATAACTAATTTAATTATCTTTTCTTTTGTCTTGTCACAAATATCTTTGTAGTAAGTCACAGGTATGCAGCTACAACACAGCAGGTAGACCTTACAAGCCATTGAAGTAAGAACCAGAAAGTCCAGTTTTCCAGTATGAAAATCTTGTTTCTGTTTGTCAGGTGTATAAAAGTATCCAGCTTCCTTATGAAGCAACACTTACTGTAAGAGAGTGAAATGAGCTGACTCTGAACAGGTGCTCAGCAGGTAAGAACATCAAGGTTTAGAACGAGTGCATATAGTGAGTCATAGTGTTAGAATTATTTGTTTTTCATAATGTATTGTTTGTGATGTGATACGTCATGTGTCCACTTGCAAACACATTTGGTTCTGTCTTTGTGTTAAGGTGCATGGTATGAAGAGGATGATGAATGTTTATGTGTTTAATACTGCAGATTACTGCAGGGGCAGGTATAAGATTCTGACAGTTTAACCTTCAGCAAAAATATCACGGTATTGCAATTACAGCTTTAAAATGTATTATTTTATTGTCCTTGACAACTCATGAAAAACAGCTCATACCTTAGGAACAGTATAATGGAAACTTTTAGTGGTTTTGAAAATGTGACTTTTTCAATCAGCATTATACCTTAAGCCAGTGACTGGCCCATGTCTACTGCAGATATGTATTTACAGGAAAACATCTTTAAATCAATAATAGGTATAATACAAATAGGTGTTTTTCTTATACACCTTCACCTTAATGTGGCTTTTTCTTTGTGAATGGAGCTCTATTTCATGCTCTGCTTTCACAAAGGCGTGAGGCTATTTTTAAATGCTACATTGCATGTTTGTTTTAATGCTGTTTTGAGGTGACAAAGACTGATACATTCATGTGTTATTTCTGTTTAGGTGTTGTGTCACAATGTATAAGAGCCAGAAGAGCAACACAGGTAGCGTATCACATCTGGAAATCTGCTTTATGGTTTGATTTATATTTTATTTATTTACTGTTTTACAGCTGATCTTGTCAAGTCACAATAGATTTATAGAGCCTTTGTGCTTCTTAACAGACACACAATACAATTAAATGTCAGGACCCTTACGTGACAACAATATGCTTTTTCAACTCAGACATTTCACAACAAAAAAATGGCCGGAATTCTCCTTTAAGCAAATTGAAGCAATAGGCTTTTGTTTTCCCCTCAGGTGGAAATGCGGTGTTCTACAAACCAGTTGCAGTTACGACAGAAATTAGATCTGGATACCTGTTAAAGTCTCCTCCCCAGAGACTGTTGAAGACAGAGGTGACAATTCAGACAGAATGGATGCAATTAATCACAGCTTTTTATATGTAGTTTTTAATTACATTTCCTTATTTATTTTGTCATGTTTCTCCCGCAGAAGAAATGGAAGAGGCGGTATTTTGTGCTGTACAAAGTCAGTGAGCAAGAACAACTACTGATGTACTTCAGAAGCCCAGAAGAAAGGGACAGGCCACTTGGAGGGATAGACTTATCGCAGTATGTTCTCACAAAGCACAATCAATGGCAATTCATTCATAAATAAGTAATTTAATGTATTTAATAGCGCTTAAATGAAATAATGCAGTAAGCATGTTTTGGAGTGTAGATCACTTGTAGCATCTGTTTTATTTGTGTCCCTCTGTCAGAATCTCACTGTTGTATGTGAGCCCTCAAAACCACCAGAGATGGGAATGGGTCCAGAAGAACTTCAAGTGCTCCCCATCCTGTGTGCTCTACATCAAGGCAGCTAACCGGGACTACTTCCTCATTGGGGAGAACAAGTCAGTCATCAGACCTGTTCTTTACAGGCGATATGCTTGATAGCTTATTTACCAACGCCAATGCATTTTACTACACTGTACTGTAAAAACTCCTGAACTGCCACACTCAAGATAGAATGTCTTTTTTAAATAAGTAGACAAATAAGTAGATATATTTAGGGATATGTGAGAATGAAGTATGTCAAAACCCTATCTAATATTTTATTAAAAGCATGTTATTCATTTTAATCACAGTTTTTATTGTGATTAAAATGTATTTAAAAAAAAAAAAGGTTCAGTTGCTCACCATTTAGTTCTAACCAAATCTAATTTATTTGGATTAAGCAGAAATGCTGTCATTTAAATCAGTATACATTTTTCAAATGAGTTGATTTTAGTCCACACAGCTGGGTTGGCCAATCCTCATCTCAAGGCCCCTGATGAAACTTTTACAGTGCCTCAAAAAATACCCCACACATACCCAGTGTTGCCAAATTGTTGATTTTGAAATTGAAGTTTGGAGTTATATGCCCTTCTTGCTTTTAGTGAGGAAGTGGACGGCTGGTTCTCTGACCTGTTTGAAGCACTGAAAAACCGACCACATAGATGTATGAGTTCAGAGGTACTTTGAGATTTTAGTTCTTTGTCATGTTTTGTAACAGCTTATTGAGAACAAGCTTCTCTTACACTGCACTTTTTGTTTACTAGCTATGTCACTGTCACTCACTATATATATATATATATATATAAAATTTATTTTTTTTTTCTGCTGAAGGAAATGCAGCATGGGGAGCCAACAATTGAGGTAAATATTATAATTAAGTCTAAACATTAAAGGCATAGATCAGCATTTACAGTACAATTAATATGCAGCTGGAGCCAGCAACCAGCTAGCATAACGACTGGAAATAGCAAGCCTGGTTGTGCCCAAAGATAACTAAATCCACCCATCAGCACCTCAAAAGCTCATTAATAAAACATTATATCTTGTTTGTTTAATTCATACAAAAACTGACTGGTTTAAATGACAAGTGGGGTTTAAATGGAAGTTATGCGCTGAACCATTTCATGGCTAGCAGCAGTTGCCATTAGGGGTGAGAATCACCGGCCTCAGGATACGATATCATCACGATACTTATGTCACGAAAGGATATTATTGCAATTTTAAACATGCAATATTTTACCTTTTTTGCTAATTTTTCCCAACTTCAAGTTATGTCACCAAAAGGAAACTTTGTCAACATCTGTTTTATCCGAAAAGATACATTTCTCTGTTTGTTCATCTCACTTCAATTTTATTGCTGCAAAATGAAATTGTCAAGCAGACAAACTGACCAACACATAAATAATAATAGATCGATAATTGGTGTCTGTGTATTAATATTGCCACGGAAAATATCGCGATATTATGCTGTATCGATTTTTCCCCCCATCCCTAGTTGCCAGGCAACCAGTGGACACTCAAGAAGTTGGGCTCCTGGCAAAGAAATACTTCAACACATAACTTCCTGTAAAACAGCGAACAATGGAAAACTGAGATAGCGAACATGCTGGAAGGCAGATTTTGTTACATTTGACTAGAGTCAGGCTAGGTGTGTCCCCTATTCCAGACTTTGCTAAATTAAGCTAACAAATGAATGCCAACACGTTTTATCAACCAATAATTAGCTTTTTACATTTTAGTTCTGAATATTACTTTATTACTTAATTTCTTCAACCTCTGCCTCCATTTTCACATTTGCTCAGTCTCAATTCTATCAGTGTACCTTGTGAACGCAACAAGCAACCACCATACAGTTACATTAGTCATCCATGAAACATGCTTATCAATCATCTATTTGACTTTTGAAAATATACTTATTTTCCTATTTACCAGGTTATTTCAAACCCCTTTTGAAAAATATGAATTCTGATTCTTCTGAAAAGGTTGGTGCAGCTCTGCATGAAACTTTCTAATCTCCTGTCTATTCCATATTTATTATTACCAAGACTGACAATATCAGTGAATGACCACATTCCTTCCTGTGAATCGTTTTGTTGTGTCTTGTTTTGTGTCGGAAAAGACATGTGCATCCATGTATCTTCACTAATTATCTGTATATAAAATGTGAACACCACCTCTACATTTTTCCATCGTTTTAGAGAAACCCATGGTGCTCTAGCTCATAACTTGTTATTTTATGACGTTTTTCCACTGCATGGTACCTACTCGACTCGCCTCAACCCTACTCGCCTTTTTTGGTTTTCCATTATGAAAAAAAGTCCCTGGTACCTGCTAACAGATATTTATTTTTTAGTACTATCTCAGTTGAGGTTCCAAGTGAGCTGAGGGAATACCAAAAGGCAACGTGAGACTGTAGACTACTAATTGGTCGGAGAGAATTGTCACTATTCACTGCGTCATCATTGCTAGCGACAGACGGGGGTGTCCTGAACAAACCCGCCGTGTTTAAGTAGTTTAGCCAGCGTTTTTTTTTTGTTGCTGCCTCCAGCTTCTTTTGAAATTAATTTGTCAACATCCACATGCCAAGAATAATAAACAACACACCTTCGACGTTCTGTTTGTGGGTCACGTTATGTCACGGCAGTTTCCTACTATTACAACCAGCCACGCTCCTCACACATGAGGCGGTACTAATCTGCAATGGAAAAAGGAGGACGGGGCACCACTGTCGAGTTGAGCCGAGTTGACCAGGTACCATGTAATGGAAAAATGCCATTAGGTACTGTATATTCTGAAGTTCAGTGCCAGGAGAATGAAAGAATGACTCACAAACCGTTATAATGATTAACTCTCATTACATATCAACCCAGATCAATTTAAGGCAGCTTGATGTCAGTTTTGTTATTCAGGTAAAATAAAAAATAAAATTCAGTTAAATGCCCCCATAGATCTCAAATTCAGATCTTTCAATGGGATTGTCTTATTTCTCTATGAAGAAAACGTTATGCTGTTAGAATAATGTGAAAAATAGTCTACTCATGTGAATATTGTACAGATAGGTGTGTTTTCTTTTTTAGGCAGAGTTCAAATTTCGGTCCATGTCTGATCCATCTTCAAATGCTTTGGATAACGACACTGTAAAACCAAAGGTACAGTAATTAGTAAACACATATTTATTCAAATGTTAGTTAATGTTAATGTTAGTATGGGTGATGGAGAATTTGAGGTGACTCTTGGTTGCACACAGTATGTCATATTGCTTTCCAATTGGTTGGCAGAGTGAAGTTCACGCCAAAAGACGTGCATCGGAACCTGTAAATCCAATCTATGACTATCCAAGAGACTACTTAAGACAATTACAATGTGAAACCCGTCGCAAAAGCACAGACTCAGTGTGAGTGTTAATTATTGTATATGTGAAAATATGTTGTTCTGATGCATTTAATTATTTCCAGTTATAATTTGCCCAAAACCAAAAATGTATCCTCACTAGTTTTACTTTGTTCACATAACATACGCATGTTATTTTTTGCTTGTTATTTGTAGATATGAATCGATGTTGGAAGTTAGACAAAATGCACAAGTGGCTCAGGAAGTGTAAGTTTGATTTACAGAGTGACAGATCACTGAAAAACATGTTTCCTAATTATGATAAATAATAGCTGATTATTGTTGAAAGCAGTTCATTGTGTCAAATGCTTCTAGGGATCTTGAAGTTGAGGAGGTTACAACAGGCACACTGATGAGGCATGTAACTGAAGTCTTTGACAGGTTGAAGATACAGGTTTCCCCACTACCCCCATTCAATGAGGAGACAGCCGCTGAGGACAGGTAGATCTCAGATTGATTGGTTGTTGTTTTTTCTTTGTGGGCCATGTGTGTATTTTTGACTTTTCACTTTGTCAGTGCCTTATGCTCTTTGTGTAACATGTTTTGCCAGTGCCCTAGATACCAAAATAGCTCTGTCATCAGTGGTAACTGTGGCCTCATTGGCTCCAACACCTAGACTGACAACAAGGAGGGTATGTCCTGTAAAGCACAGAACTTTTAACACTCCAGGACCAGTCAAGAATCTAAGAAAGTCAACACCTCAGAGCCTGTTTGGCAACTTATGTACATGAGAGTGCCATAAGAGTGTAAATGGTGATAGACCTTGTATAAGCTGAACTTACAGGTCAGATGTAACTGATATTCTACATGTTAGCTGTACTTTGTTTATTATTCTTAGATCCCTAATAAGCCACATTGCATGATGCAGTCACAGTGAAATAATGTACCTTTTTGCTAACACAGAAGCCATTTTGGCTACAAGTGACAATTATGGGACAATTGTAAATGCTAGAAGTAAGGCAGAGTTATAAAGTTAGCAAAACAACTCAGTGATGACCATTATAAAACCATGTACTGTATATCTTTGGCTAACATTAGTCACCATAAGCAACTGGTTATACCAGACCAAGTAATGCTGTAGCTGGAAAACCCCTACATGCAGTGACTTCAGAAAGGGCGTGTTTTATTTCTTAAGAAACACACCCTTTCTAAAGTAATAAGAAATCTGGAAGAGGAATAATGTCCTATTTCCTCAAACCTTTTCGTCGCTTTAAGGCAGTAGCATGTAAAACATCACACTGCACATCTGAGTAACTATGTGAATCTGACTTTATCAGATGGCTTTAGCCAATCAGATGTAACTTCCTTGTTTACCAAGCCCCCGTGTTAATCAGCAATAACATCCACATTGTAACTCGTCCAGCTGTTTCATGCCATCATCTCCCGTATGAAAATACTCTTTCCTGCCGTTCCTATATTTGCTACAAAACTGTAATAATTCTGCATTCACACTAATGTCTGATTGCTGGCCACCTGCTGTGCTGCCACACAGAAGAACACTTTTTCTGCTACATTTGGCATATGGGTTAAAAGATTCCTTTGTAAAGGGTCTCGTAATTAGAATGCCTGTTGTGCCTCTACAGTGATTTGAATATGATTTGCTTCTACCATGCTGCTTTTATGAACTATTTTTGAATACATCTCAAGACATCTGGTCCCCTTTTTAACAGAGAAACCTCTTTGGGATTTTTTGGAGTGTACAATGCTCTTTGACCCTCTGTCAAGCATGTTTTCCTTTCTTTCATTGTCATTATATTTAGCCAAAAGGAAAAATGTGGACTTCTGTCCATTAAAGGCTTTTAATACAGCGCCAAAAAAAAACTTTCTGTCTGTGAGTTACCCCTCCATAGAGCATATTCAGATGTCGTTCTATGCTCAACATAAAGCATTGGTCTTTCTGCTTCATGAAAGCTGTGTTGTGGTTTATTTCCACTGTCTCTTCAAGATGTCTCATGTTAGATGCCAACTAACAATATGTCAGCTACTGAATGTATTGAGACATGTACCAAGAGCTGATGATATAATCCCTCATGCCGTTACTTGCTTTTGCAGGGAAGAAAAACGTCTGACTTCAGATTTCAGCAGCAGCTCCAGTGACAATGGGGCCAACTCTCCTGTAGAGATGCTGGAAATGCCAGATGTGCACACACTGGAAAGACAAAGCTCTACTGAAAGGTGAGATTGACCTTGAAAGATGAGATTGACCCTGAATCTAAAAACATAACTAGTGGGCACTATACTTGTTTGAAACTCCCACTGTGGCACTGTCTGCGAGATTGTTTAGACCTGGCAAGAACATGCATCTTTGGTATTCCGATCACAAGTAGACAGCTCTAAGTACATCTGTTCAGATCTACACATTAGCATGTGTCTTCAAATGTGTCTAGAGTGACCACTTGTGAACTTACTTCCCCATGTGTGCATATGTCCTTCCCTCTAGACGCAAATAAACACGTACATCGGTTTCGTTAGCATTTACAGAAATACATATTTTAATGAAGAAATGTTAACAGCGGTACGTATGTAGTGTGTTCGGATTTTTTAGTACATTTTATTAACCTAAACATAGGGTTATTGTCTACCGGCAGCTGACGGGGACTGCCGTGCCGCCGACACCGCTGCGTTTGACAAGCAACCATGGCCACAAATCTCCAGAGAGCTACAGCTATAAAGTAAAAGCAGGCGGCAGGGTGTCAAATCTGTGCAGCACTCGAACAAAAACACAGACACATTACTGTGTAATAATCTATCTTATAAATTGGGGAACCTCAGGTTGTGTGTGTGTGTGTGTGCATCTGTCTTTGAAATATCTCATAAACCATTCATCCAATCTACTTCACAACTGGTTTTCTGGGTACCCAATGAACTTGGGGTATGGAGTTTGGAGCAGTTTGGAACGTTGGATATTGGATGTTAATAAATGCATTTTGTCAGTAAAATCTAATTTTGCAACATTCTCTGTCAGGTAAATGTAGTAGTACAAGGTTTTGTTTTTCTCAGAAGTAGATGTACATAGTAAGTCAGTAGTAGGCTATACAGTGTGGTTGCATATCAAGTGTTTTGGGGTCCTTCTGTAAGTAATTTTGGGGTACAATCATACCACAGGCCAAGCAATCAGCCCGTTCCAAACAGGCACATTGGGCACTTTACTAGTAACATCTAAAACAGAAGATTCACTCTCTGTGGTTTTTGTGACATGAGAAATACATTCAAAATACTGATGAAAAAAACAGCCGAAAACACAGAGCTACATATAGCTCAGATGTCTTGGACAAAGCAAGTGAATTAGTGCGCTTACAGTAGAGTAGGTAATCTTTCAATGCGGCCCTGGACACATACGCGTACACACTGCTTTAAGAATGTGGTAATGTGCAACCCAGACAAAGTGGTCTGGGCAATCGGATTTCAATATCCTGGGTGCTTTGTACCTGCACTGAGATGTCTACCTGTGATTGGATCACTCAGGATGGATATAAACGACAGGTGTGAGCAGGGTCTGTGCTTTTGCCAAACAAAAAGTCAGAAACAGCTTTGTTAGGTTACAGACAACAAATAAAAGTAATTAGAGTGGAATGCTGGGACCTGCAATGAGATGTTGCTGGACTGGTTAGAGTGGTTTCTGCAAGCAGACACTGGTATGATGATAGTTGAATAAAAATAAGCAGTGCTCAATATTAAGCAAGCGTTTTTCTACCAGAATTTTAATGCGTTGTTCAAATAAAATTAGATGTCTTTATCTATGCAGAAACTCATGCCACTATAATGGTGGAGGCAATAACAACCACAAGTTTCTGCTTCTGTGTGCTTGCTCACAAGTGAACTGGAGAGGCCAAATTTCAACAACCCGTTCTTTGTCGTCAAAGGTCGATGCCAAAGTGAGGAGCTCACATGCACTTAAATGCACTAGCATGCACTTGCAGCTGGACTGGCTACACACAGCGGGAGTGTGGCTTCATTTTTAGCTCAGGACGCCATTATTCCCTTATATCTTTACATATCAAATATTTGTTTGCTGCTATAATAATGTTCTGAATATTGTGTACAGGAGCTTTAAATAAAGCTTTTGTTGTTTGTCATTTTCTTTCAAGCCTGAACACCCCAGAGGAGAGAGATATTAAGGTCAAACAGGCAGATTTGAAAAAACACCTGACACTAACAGAAGTGGATGGGAAACCAAGGTAAGTTTTAAGAGACGTGCATTTGTCCCATCAGACGTGTTTGAGACAGACGTGCGAACAATGCAGCTGAAACGCCGCCGGTGTAAACAAGCCATTAGATGCAAGTCGACCTGCAGTAGAACAGACAGCGGTAATCTTCTGATTGCAAATGCATGTAGTTTAAGATTTTTCAAAAGACATTCAGTGGTTTCAACCATTAAATACAAGGTGTTGAGGATTATAGTGTTAGTGTATGCCAGTTCTACTAGGATGAAAAGAGGGGGTTATTATGTCTATTTGACCATGATAGACAAATAAAATACAAATAATTAAAATCACAAATGTCAAGAGAGCTACAGAATGAATCTAAAAAAGTGTGTGTGTGTGTGTGTGTGTGTGTGTGTGTGTCACAGTGTGTCTGGATGGACAGGCCAGCCACAGACAGCATGCCTGTTTCACAAAGGAGACCAAATTCTGGCAATTAATGACTTGCATACCAGCAGCATGGAGGAGTTCAACGTTTATCTCAGCAAATGTCTCAAGAATGAGGTACATTTATGAGCCAATGGCAAAACACTAACACATTGTCAGTGCCTAATGATATTTATATCGATGAATGTGTGACAAGTCAAGCTCATCTGAGGGGTAAATTATTTCTCTTTTCAGGTAAAAGTGACCATCCTGCGTCTACCTGGATGCAAGCCTCTGCATTCACCAAACTGTCCTTGCAGTGATTGACTACAAACTGACCATTAGAGAGGAAACAGTTAATTAAAATGTTGGTTTGTACCATGTATTGACCACTTTAGACAACCAACAGTATTTTGCCAGGGCTGTGGGCAGTTCCTATTAATCTGTATATATATTTCATGATTTTAATATCTCATCTACCATGACTCATATATTTACAAAAGATCAAATGCACTTGGTGTGTGAACAATGACTTGCAGTTTTAACAGCATAACTTATGTCATTTTAGTGTGCAAATAAGAAGTTTGTTCTCAAAAACCATCCCTAGAAGGAAAGAAAAGGCAGAGATTTTACTAAGAACTATTTCCTCATACCGCCTGTATGATGCTAATCATGCCACAAGCTCTTGGACCCAAGACAAATGTGTTCGCTGTTATAACTTTAATCCAAGATGACAGGAAGCAACAGTGTTCTCTCTCCCTTTCATATCTCAGCTGTCCACTCCCAGACAACATCAAATGGAAATTATCTGCAAATCCCATTCACTTGAAGTGCTACAAACCATTCTGCGTTAAGCTAAATTATGTCCACAAGGGACAAGGACAAAGCTGGTCTCTAAAAACATTGTTAATATTCCTATGACATTGTATCAGCCTTTCCAAGATTAATGTTTCAAGTTTTAATAGAGCTATTAAACAGATACGAGTTCTAACAAAGACATTATTCAGGACATTTATTTCTTAAGGAAATTCTTCAATTGTGATTATCAAGCTGTGATGTATTATAAATACTCTCTATTATAAATAAATCCATTCTTTGCAAGTGTGCCACAAATACAGATTGTACTAGGACATTGAATCTGTTTTATTTGTAAAATGATGAATAAACTTTAAAGGCTGACCAGTTTGCCTTTTCTCGGACTAAGGAATGCAGAGTTTATGCAGCAAAAATACACAACTCATTGGAATTGTTACTAAGCAACACAATTCAGCTATTAGTAATTACATTACTTCCAAAATCCATTAAATAGAGTTTTAAGCTTTAAAGGTTATTTATTATTGTCAACACATAATTTTTGACCAGATTCAAAAAACCTCTCGTAACCTTATTCTTTTTTCAAGGAATATCAGCCGATATGTTATTTACTGAAGCACAAAGTAAGAGCTAAAGGGCATTTAATTAAAAACTTTGGTTTGGATTCTGTAATCCTGTCAGCAGGGTAAAGGCTTGGGTAAGAACCTGAACTTCCTTGGATGGATAAGAAATAAAAAGATAAGGAATGTTCTATGTCTCTATATCAACAAACAAAAGACATTGACATTGTGTTAAAATTAAATAAAAAAAATATGACTGGCCAGGCAAAGCAGGTAAGGATTTGTGGATTTTGTGCTTAAATGCTACATGCAGTTATATGTTTTCTCACCCTTCGGGACAATTTTATAGATTTCCTCCACATAGTCTTTGGTGCGGTAGCCAATGGGGTGAGTTACCCCGCCTTGAGCAATGGTGTCATGTTTGGGGGCTGATGCTGTGCCAAAACCTGTCACATCTGGCACAGTCTGACACAGCTGGGTAACAGCGAAGAGGTTTTTGTTATTCATATGCAAAAGTCCATTATTTGTGGACATAATTATTTTTCACAATCAGACACCAATAAGACATACTGTACGAATGAAATAGACATTTCAAAGAGCGCCCCAGTCAATCCAATTTTAGTTTGGCAGGACTTAATACATATAATTCATGCCTAAGGAAAGAATATGATACGCCATTATTAGAAATGGCTCACTGGAAATGGCTTGCTGTGGGCAGAGATAGTAATACAGTGGTTATTACATCAGCCAAGTAAAGTGGGAGATAAACATGACGACACATGCATGATATGAAATAGAAAGAGAGGCTAGGGGTGTAATGAAATGCCTAGAGATGGTTTTAAAACCAATTTTCAGGGCAACGTTTTGCGTTTGGCTATGCCAAAACTTAAGTGATGAAAAGTTGCAAGTTACGAATCTAAAGCACAACATTGAACCTTTTCAATGTACAGATTTTGCGGCAAAACATTTTTTCACTCTTGCCGCTGAGATTGAACACGTGCAGCTCAGGCAGATGGGATAAGTTAAAGCTCCACATTAAGGTGAAATCACGCAGTGACTCTGTGAAAAGCCTGTTTTATCAAAAAACTGAGTTTCAGAAAGCTCCATCTCTGTAAAGCATGTCTCTGCTGTCTCAGAGATAAACTGCTGAAAGGTCTGACAGCAGCACACTGTTCAAGAAAGGTTTGCATTTCCACACAGTAGCATTCCTCCAACACTATTTATTCCCGAAGAGGCCCTAATGGGGAATGAATTTAATGTACAGTAGCAGTGAAAATCCAGATTAATGCAAACTTAAAAACTACTGATTGTGCCAAGTTTGCAAATTATAATAAAACTCGTCTTCAAGCTCATGTAAAATTTTTGACATTTGACAAGTAGTATAAACAGGTTAATGTTGCAAATACATGAAAAACAGGGTGGTTAAGAATGAAACATTTATTTTTATGTTTAAATAGAACAAAATACAGATACTTATAAAACTGCACAAGTTTAAAGCAGCAATATATTGTTGACACTAATGGTGGAGGTGGCCACAGCAGGCAGTGAACACGTCCAATTAATTCAGTAGAAATTGTATAATACTTTTTACTAAAAAAACAGGTCTAATTGTGTGTTATGTTGTACGACCTCAGATCATGTTTACACAAAACGTCTTTCATAGTTGTTTTAATTCAAACCTTTGTTGATAAAAGCAGAACCTTTATAATAGATGTGAAAACACTTAATGTTCACCTACTTCATCACAACCCCTCAATCTGCATTGAAATACTATTGCTATGAGCTCAGCAGTCTGAAGCAACTTCAATAAAGGTAAAACAATGAGTAATGTTTAAATATAGTTGTTCCCTATTGTCATACAGTATTGAGAAGTAATTGGTTTTGCTTTTATAACCAAATAGCAATAGAGGCGATTTTGAGTCCACCTGTGAACAAAGTTTACCTGTTAATAAGCTACAGTGTAGCTTTAGTTTCCATGAGCCACTCATTGAAGCACTTTTCCATAGCCTTCCTGCTAGCCCAGCTGCCATTGTTGACTGTCGGGATGATCTTGAGGGGCTGAAGCCACTGGACGAAACGTTTCAACTCCAGAAAGCTGCTGTGTTCACTGTATGGGATTCCTGTCAAGTAAACAAAAGGGTTGCCATCATTGTGTACCCAAACGTTGGCAATTCAAATGTAGCCAAGCAGAGCATGGCTAATAAGCCCAAACATAACCCATGTTTATTTTAAGTAAAGGTTATAATTATCTCTATTTTCTATTTATTAAGGAGACAAGTCCTGTAGGGAAAGGAGGCAAGCAGTGGTTCAGAACTGAACCAGAGGACCTTTCCCTTACAATCGGATCATTTTCTTAGATTAGATAACCCTAACACTCATCACAGAACTTCTAAATGTATGGCAGAGTCAGCCAGATAAGCACCGGGGCAAGGTGCTCAACAAAGACACCCACAAGCTCAGACTTTTCCCCTTTGAGACCTCAAGGCAAATTTCAGACGATTATATAAAACTATCAAATGTCTCATTTCTTTTGTTTTGAGGAGAGAATAAGAAGCCATCTGGCACTATCTCAGAAAGCTGATGTCTCTTGCTTGTCCTACCTTTGCCCCTCCACAGCTTTGGATCTAGCTAAAACTGAACGAGAACAAAGTCAATCCTCCCACATGCATAGAACAATATTAGGAGCAGTAATAGCATATGGCTGGGAAGAGCAAGGAAAAGGAAAACAACACAAGTCGGAGAGAGAGAGACAGAGAAAGAGAGACAGAGAGAGAGAGAGTGCAATTTGGCTTCTGCCTGACTGACACACAAACTGCTGAGGAGGAAATGATGTGCGAGTGTGCATATCAAAAGCTTCTAGCTGGTGATTGTAGGTTACAGGCCAGATGGCTGATAAGTCCTAGCAGTGTGTCAAGATGACAATTAAGATTATTCACCATCATTAGGATCTGTTTTGTGTTCAGGAAAAGAGCAAGGGTGCATTAACAACTCCAATACCTACTTTGCAGAAGACCTTCAAATATTATTAAACGGCATTAACAGCCCTAATTTATACGAGATATATAAGAAGGATTTACTCATGACAAACATCTGACTCATTAGAATGTTTTTTTAGGCCTAGTGGCGTATTCATGGTTTACTGTTAATGTGGCATGTAAGTGCATACCATAGATAGAGATGTTGCCACTAATCTGAGGCTGAATATCTTCTACTGATTCCACCTGCTGGGTGAAGGTCCAGCCTGTGGGCTTGAAGGCCACCAGCTGATCGTACTGTCCTGAGAAGCGGGCCAGGTAATCATGCAGTTTCTGGAGACAAGATGAAAGTGAGAAGGAGATATGGAAGTGAGAATTTCTTCTTCAAAAACGGCACCACATTGAAAATGCAGCTCGTAAAAGTGAGAAAGGAAATGTAGTATGTGAGCATGATCTCTGAAAATGTATTACATGCTGATGAACTGAAATGTGACAACATATTGCAGAACGCTGTTGCTACCAAGAACAGCTGCTAAACGTTTACATAAAGCTCTCTTCCAAAATGTGTAAAGATAACTTGTGTTTGTGCAGCTGTTGAGCTTATGCAGTGTTTTCAAATAGCTAACCTCCAAACATGACTTACTCACACACATCACTCATTTGCCAGGTGATAAACAAAATGCAAAAATTTAACTTCAAATTGTTTTATACCATTTTCTATCAATCTAACAATTCTTTCAAGGTGACTCTGTCCAAGTTCTAGTAGCTATTCTTGATAAAAATTGCTCAAACAGTCACTAATCAAAGTCCTCAATGAAACTGCACATATTTCCCCTAAGTCAGCCTTTCAGTGCCTAGTGAGGCTTGAATTATACCAACTCAGGGACTTATCTGTGGTGATACAGATGGCAAATTAAAATGTTTTAGTCCTTTTGGAGAGATGTTGTGCTTGGTCATCATAATTAGCATTTCCTAATTATTTAAATTGCTGTTCTAGATACTTGCATATAAATCGAGAATAACAGAATAACAGATAAGCAGAATAACAGATGTGTTTGTACATCCAAATAAACTGTCCATTTGACACGGGCCCTGTGCTAAACAAGGGAAAAATTTACACAAAAGGTCTGCAGACCATTTGAGAAACAGTGTGTACTATATAAGCTAGTTCTATTCCTCTTCATCTTACTAAGTAGTGTATTATTAAATTTAATTGTCAAACTTACCCAAATACATGGCCTTATATGCAGTGAATAAATATAGATAGTGCCTAGGGGACTTAAGTCTGATGTGGTATATTTGATAGTTACTGATACTTTCCTAAACATGCCCTTAAAATATTTAATTTCTATATCCCCGAGTCCCACTGTAATAACTCCTCTTTTCAGATCATTTAATGGAAAATGAGACTGCTGCACATACTTTGAACGAGAGCTGCATCATGGGCAGCACATGGACCTGGGATGCCTTCCAGTCGGTGGTTATACATTGTCTGACTTGCTCAGACTCCAGACAGCACATGGTGTTGTATTTGTCTCGAGAAAGGCACACTTTAGACCCAAGAACCTCTGCCAGTGCTACAAATGAAGCAGAGCAAGGTCTAAGAAGCAGAAATGTGGGCAATTAAGGCCTTCATTTTAAGACCTAGTATGTACTTGAAGTTAATAAGACCCCACCCCTCTAATGAAAACACAATCTGGATATATTTTATAGTGTTCACTACCTTGTAACGTGTTTCAAAGCACATATGCTCTCGTAGAATAACGGAGAACTAACTGGCTGAGTACAGTTGTAGTCAATTGAATCAGCTCTAGATTTGTTTCCATTCCAATAACATGCAAAGCTTGTTGAAGCAAAAGGTGATTACATAATGAATGCATAATGTTAACTGTCTGTGAGGACAACATTGGTTTTTCATCACTCCACCACACCAAAGTGGAACAGAGCATTTTTCATGCATCACTACAGGACAGGCTCTGTTTTTTCCAAAACAGTCAAATCCCCAATTCTCCACACTGCAGCCTTTTGATACACGTAATCCCACATGCCCTTTAAGAGGGATGAAAGGTCAGGTAGTGATCAAAAGCTACAGACAAAAATCCAATTGTCTTCCTTTTAGGTTTAGAAACATATTTTACTTTCTGTGCAATAGTTTGTGTCAACAAAATATCACTGTTCCCAGAATTGAATGAATACATTAACATGTAATTTTCACTGATATAATTTGTCATCAAAAAACATTTCACTTATTATCAACCTGTCTAAAGATCAAATTGTTTTCGACTCATGTGCAAGCTATAGCAAACCCGGACCTAAATCTTTTAGTATAATTAATCACTAAGTGGGTGCCCACAGGAGTAGGTTCGACAACACCTACTTTGTTTTGTTTTTTACTAAGCAAAAGGATAACCCAAGTTGTAAGTTATGTTTTCATTTCACTCCTCCTTAACTTGAGAAAATACAATTCAATTTATAAAAATGTTTAAAAACGCATAACTCTATGAAATCATTTGTTGTTTGAAATCATGACAGGTCTGCCACGTCATGACAAAATTGTAGGCATGCAGATGCGGAAAGTACGATTTTGACAAAACACTCACCTAGAAAGACCTTCTCTTTTCCCACAGAGTAGGATCCACACACTACAAGTGTACGTGGGTTAAGCGTCACCAGTTCAAAGGCTGTGTTGGCTGCAAAGTTAATGACCTCTTGCTGTCTGGGGAAGGTGTACTCAGGACTGCAGTAGCTATAGGCATACAAGAGCTTACATTGAAAAACTGAGTTTCCTCTGGGCTTCTGCATCACTTTTACTGAGTTTCTTGCTTGAGAGGATTGAGGACATGAAGTGAAAACCAAGTGCACACATTTTAGCTAATATTTATCCACATTGGCTGAGAAAAGTCTTATTTACAGTAACCACCCAAAAAAGGTCACACATATACACTTACCACAATCCTCTGTTTTGGCCATTTAGTAACCGCACTGGTACATACAATGAATATGAAAGGAGACAGACAGGTACTAACGTGGTGTCTAGGTAGAGTGTCTGCACCCTGCAGCTGAGTAACTCAGGGTAGGTCTCCATTGACGGATCAGCTCTGAAGTCTCCAGTGTGGAGGACTGTCTGTCCATCAGGCAGGAAGAACAGCAGCATGGCAGCTCCTGGACAACTAAAAGAACAGACGCAGGCAGGAGGTGAAGCTAGATATATCAAAAGTGAAGTCTTCTTAGAAGCTTTGACTGTCAAGAAAAGTGTGGTCAATAAAGCAGGTATACAGTAGTGACTGGACTTCACAACGACTTGAATTCAAAAACAGCCAATTGAAGAAAATGCCCTGTCATGCAGAATGAGAGTTTTCCTAAAAAACGCCCATAAGTATTCCTCAGTCAAACAATCTAGCATTTGGCTTAGGTCTGTCTGACTTTGAACTTAGTGTCAGACATTCAAATGGCTGATGTTGACGACAATTGATGACTTACTGGTTGGCATCCAGGAGGATGACTGAAACCCCCTCCACAGTGACCTGGGTGTTCATGGGGAGGATGTGGACATACTGCTCTGCTACCTTCAGTTTGCTCTTCACCAGGTTCCCTGTAATCTGACCAGGAGAGGAGTAGCTGTCAGTCAACCTAAATCTCTATGGTTCATTTACATCTAGTGATGCAGCAGCAGCCACTAGAGCTAGAAAAAACAACTTTTCTATAAAAAAACAAAACTGGTCGACAACACAGTATAACTACTCTACATTTGTATATTATAAACAACTAAGTAACACCCCTTACTCACCGATCAAACTTTTCTGGGCTATGACCCACCTACAGTCCAAGTTGAATTTATGTGACCTACCAAATAAATAAACCCCCAATGGAGTCCCAATGAGTCTTTGTAAATCTGTTTTTAGTTTTAATCCCAAGAAAGCACACACTGTGATAAATCATGACCCATTTGACAGGTTTATCTGGCCTCTTTCACTAAAACACTTTTATATCTATTGGACATTTTAATTAGTTTCAGTTCTTAAATTTACCAGTAATAAATAGAAAATGTGCAATGCATGGTCAAATACTATAAACAAATTAGGTCTAATTTAAATATTAAAGAGGTTCAAAGTATGAATTGAAAATTGTAATTGTTTTGCTGTATACCTCAATTCAGTTTATTGATTAATTCACACCCCAAAATTAGATGCAACATTTGCAAAGTAACAAAAAAAGCTATAAACAGAAAAAACAACTAAGGGCCCAGACAAACTCAATTTCCTGGAAATTAAGTGTTTTTATCCAATACGGTGTCAAAAAAAGGGTTTTAAAATTCCAATCAACTCAAATATGGTCAGAGCCATTGGCAAATTGGTATTCATAGCTGCCAACTGAAAGCTAATTTTCCATTACTGAGTCAATGCAGTGCAATGAGATAACAAATGGTTAAGGCATTCCCTCCATGCATTCTGTGAAAAATATCAGTCAGGAGCTTTTTAATAAGATGCAAATAAATAGAATATATAAAAAGGTTTGTAACACTTTCACAGAATTAAGGTCTTCCATAGTATTGGAACAGGACTAACAGCCCTGGACTAACAGAGCAAAAGTCATTTATTTACAACACAAAACTGTGTAAAACTGTATGAAATATAAAAATGTTGGGTTTGTGGGATGCAGTTTCAGCGATAGTCGAATTAAATCTGGGGTAAAAACCATCGTCCAGCACCTTTTAATGTAAAAACAAAAAAATGCCAAAACAATGCCATGGTTTCATGCAGAGAAGGTAATAAAAATAATATAGTAATATAATTGACTCAGACTTCAAAATACAGTGGTGTAGATTAAAATATGGCTAATTAATGCACAACCCAACCAGAATAAACATCAGGTACACTTAGCCACCAGATAAAATACACAGCATGAGCACCAATAAAATGAAATAATACTGGAAGTCATACGTCTTTTACCGTAACCAAAGCTTAACTTACTCTGTTACAGTAGATTGGAAATGTAGAGTTCTTGGTCAATCCTCCGTAGTGGTCTGAGTGGAAATGTGTGAGGAAGTAGGCAGTGATGCCCTGGATCTCTCCATACCCAAAAGCATCTATGACAAACTTGGTCCCTAAATACAATAACATTTTACATATTTTTTAGATTACAAAATAATTAACCTTCAAATGTATGCAGCAATATATGATATATGGTCACTCACTGACCTGGAATCTTCTTGTAGAAGGGACAACGTGGTAACTCTATTTCTCCCACAGCGTTCCTTCGGTTCCAGCTTCTTCCTCTCCATCCTCTGGTCCTGCCTTTCCCTGCTTCTCCCTGGGCATCCACCACATTACTATTATTTACAGTCTCTGTGTCCTGTGAGGCATCTGCATTTGTGTCAGCCTTGCTTTTTCTTTGCCTGGCTCTCCTTTGTCGCTTCGGTCCTGAGTTTTCACCAAGTGTTGGACCAGGGGTGGTGTTGAGTTCATTTGGTCCACTCTGAGCCACTTCCTTCTTTATGAGCGGTGTGAGGCCAAAAAACACTCCAATGTCAGTCTGCTTTAGACAAGAAGCTTGACCTGCCTTGATCTGGCCCTTCTGTGGCGGCATGGTTTGAGATCTTTGGACAGCGGAGGTTTGTGATAAAGGCACTTGAACACTGCTGTCTTTCAAGTTTCTCAAATGCAGGCTATCTGAGCTTAGAAGAGTTTCTCTCAGGCGCTCTAAAACAATACTTTGTGGAGACTGAATACTGCTTTTGCATGGACTGATGGCACAGGTAGATTTATTGTGAGCTTTTTTTTCACCTGTGATATCAGCTTTATTTTCTAGCTGATTAGTGGGCAACAATGAGGTAATTGACTGTAGCTGGGAAGCAGGATCCTTTATCTGCACATTATCAGTTTCCAAAGCATCCATAAATCCAGTGAAGAGCTCATCTTCACTTGAGAAACCGTCACTGAACAGCACCATTGAGTTTTCATTCTCATTTTCAAATGCATCATTATTAAAAAGGGCTTTTCGACATTCACTACTATGGACTTCAGTCTCTGCAGGGAACTCAGAAAGTGGAGAATAGGATATTGCATCATTGTTGTCAGGGGAAGGTTCACAATTGGCTAAACTTTCACAAGCTTGTATTCCAATCTCTGCTTTGATGGGAGTGGATGAAACCTCTGTTCTACTTTCTTGAGAAGCACTGATAGGCTTTTGTCTTTTACTAGAGGATGACCAGCCTTTCTTTTTCTTAAAATCCTCTGGGCCAGGTGAGCGCAGTAACAGAAGTCCATTTTTAAGTTTAGATGTAGGTGTTCCAGTGAGATTACTTTGAGGGGAGACACTATGATTGGAAATGGCAGAAAGGCTAAAAGCATTATCCTGTGAAATCTCTAAAAAAGAGCCATCCACATCATTGTTTATCAGTCCTGGAAGAAAACTAAGGTCGGTCTTCCCGCTGGTCCCTGCCTGCTGGGACAGGCTGAGGAGGGCTGTGTCACTGTTCGCTCGACTATTGGCCAAGAGGGTGTGGTTGAATTTCTTGAAATGGTTTGGAATGGTAGAGAAGCACTGGAGGCCATCTGGACATTCTGTGTGAACAGTTTAAACATGTACAAATTAGTCTTTTCAGCAGGGTACAAAATAATAATCATTCAAAAGCACCTACATACAAAATCTGCTAAAGCAGTTTGACAACACAGATATTCAAAAACATAGAGGTGCCTGATTTTACACAATAGTTTACTCGTCGTGCCAAGTCTGCTGAGGCTCGAGGGAGCTTTCTAGAACAAACAACACTGATTATGTAGTCAATGTTTTCTTGAGTTGGGTTTAAGACTCGAAAGCTGAACAGAAACCCTGTGGTCAAACTTAGGCCATGTTCATGTCACGAGGGAATTACTGTAATTACCAGTTTCTGACTTGTAAATAATGTTTTCTAACACCCAAGTTGTAATCACTGGTTGAGAAACTCAGATTTGTATCACACTTGGAGGTTTATAATACAAAGGTGCCTCACATTAGCCAAAATCCACCATTCAATGTAATTAAACATAAGTTTAATGGATATAGTGCTATATTGTTCACCCTAACATGGCCAACTGCAATTATACAACCTCCTTGAGTTGTCAGATAATGTGAACACTCGCTAATAACACAGGAAACTTTCCTGTCTCTACCATCATCCCTTATGACATGAATGCATGATGAAGGATACTATCAAGTTGCATTGTGGGAAATGCGTAATCTGATATTTTTTGGAGCTCTGACCATCCTAGGGATTAAAAATTATGCTCTACCACAGTGATTTTGATAGTTTTGATCTGTCTATTGCTAATTTGCTAATTGCTAAATTGTTGGGAGTGCTTCTTTAAGTATGATGGAATGATTATGAAGAACATCTTGCATATAACATTTCAAAGTGTTTTTGTCATATACAGAGTTTAATAATAATAAAGAAGTGTATCAGTATTTTTTTAAAATAAAATATATGAGGAAGTATGAATGTCTGTACCTTTACATGTGTCCCTGGGGGTGTCAAGACATTCAGCAACATGCCATCTTTGAGTCTGTACCACCAATATGGAAAAGGGCATCTGACACATGGGGCAAAAGTCTCCAGAGGATGGTCCCTCTGCAGCAGCATTGTCTGTTAGCACATTGTCACTAGAAGGAGATAACTTTAAGGGTAGGCCAAGATTATGTGCCTCTAAACTGCGGTCTCCAGGAACAACAGAACTACAATCTCCATTTTCAGCTGTCTGAACTTTCCTATCAGGTGACTTGAGTGAGAAAGAAGAGTCTCTCTTGGAGGTTTTTCTGACAGTACATTTTCTTTTTGTCACAGCTGCAGACGGTGATGCGTGTCTCTTCTTTTTCTTCTCAAGAGGTTTATACTCCCAAATGTCATCTTCAGAGTCGTGCTTCTCTGACATTTGGAGCACAGAAAAGCGTGAAGTTCCTAAAGTTAGTGTTAACGTTAGCTAGCTAGATAACATCTCGCGGTTACCGAAAATAATAAACATTATAATACATTAACGACTACTGTAGATTCTATAAATATTGCGAGGATATATCCCTTTGCGAAAATAGTTTTTCATAACTAATAATTACGATTTGGGGCTAATTTCTTCATACTGTAGCTAGCTATGGTTCTAAAATATGTTGGCTTAGCCAGCTACTTACCGCCACAACAACAATGAATGTAGTAAAGACAAGTAGAGAAACAGAACAGCACATTCCACCCATTTCACGAGTCCATTCGAGCTAAAGACCATTAAAACAATTACAAAACATTCTTACTGATAATTAATCCAGTTTAAGTTTCCCTTGAAATTAAGACAACAAATCCTTCTGGTAAATATTGTTTTAAATTTGAGTGTTGTGTCGAAACCAGTGGTCTGAATGTTCTTACTGAGTTTACCTAGCAGGCTGGTTGTTGTTGAAAACATGGCGTCCCAGTACAGCCTCTCAGCTTTATTTCATATCCAAAGTGAGCTGGATTGCGCCCTAGATGACGCTACGACACAACAAGAGAAAGAAAATCTTGTCATCGAGTATCTGAAAAAGCAAGACGAGAGAGAGGATCTGAAGATACCCGATTTCCAGACAGGTTAGACCATGTTGCATCTCTAGCTAAGTGTCTCTCTGTTGCTCAATAGTGTGACTAGAGTTTTCTAACATGTCATTCGGATCTCAACATTACAGAATGTAAACTGAACGTTTAGGGTTTCCTCTTCTTTCCTTTATTAGTACTTACATACTTTAAAACCACAAGTGTTTTAATAAGTTAGTTAGCTACGAATATTATGTACTTCCAAAACACTGTCAGGCAGAGAAGTAGCAATTGCTGCTTTGTGCAGGTTCAACTTTTTTTTTAAAGTGCAACGCTTCTCGTAGTGTGTTTGTGTGTGTATCAGATTATGATTTCTATGATACTTCCTTCACTTTGTTTTATAACGAATATGGCATAATCAGGAAGCCACAAATCTATATTAAGAGAGAATGCATACTATTATGTTCTGGGGCTGCAACTAAACGCTATTTTCATTTATCTATAGATTATTTTCTAGATTAATAATTTGGGCTGTAAAATGTTAGAAAATAGTAACAAAAGAAAAAAGAAAGTTTCTTAATGTCCAAGGTAATGTCTATAAATGTCTTGTTTTGTCAGTCCAAAACCCCATGATATTCAGTGTAATATGGTACTACCTAAAGACTACCTTTTATAGTTGTGACTACACCTGATAATATGAATAGTGTTGGCCCATTGAAAAATGAAAAGGGTTGCCAATGCAGTTTCCATATAAAGCCACTTAAAAACCATCAAATGTTTCTGGTCTCAACACTACAGTTAGGTCCTCTGTTGAGTAATGCATTATTTTGTCAATATCCCATTGCACCAGTAGATGGGGATCTACTGTAGAACATCAAACAGCAGAATAAACATAGCTGCGTGGGTTCTTGGGCCCAACCTCTCAGGACCACATAACAGACACATAATATTAAATATTTGTGTAAGAAAAAATTATTACATTCAATTAAATTAATTCATCAGGTTGACAAAAATACTTATGTCTGTTCATATGATGTGTCTTCAGCAGCTTTATAAAAGCTTCAACAAAGACTGCAGAACGTAAGACAGTAGGAAGGGCGTTCCACAGGTTTGGAGCCACTGCTTCAAAGGAACGGTCACCTTTAGTTTTTAAACAAGTGCGTGGGACAATCAGTTATCCTTGGTTAGAAGACCTGAGGGACCTGTTAGTGTACGAATGGAGCAGGTCATAGATATACAGTGGTGTGAAAAAGTGTTTGCCCCCTTCCTCATTTCCTGTTCCTTTGCATGTTTGTCACACTTAAGTGTTTCGGAACATCAAACCAATTTAAACAATAGTCAAGGACAACACAAGTAAACACAAAATGCAATTTGTAAATGAAGGTGTTTATTATTAAAGGTGAAAAAAAATCCAAACCATCATGGCCCTGTGTGAAAAAGTGATTGCCCCCCTTGTTAAAACATACTATAACTGTGGTTGTCCACACCTAAGTTCAATTTCTCTAGCCACACCCAGGCCTGATTATTGCCACACCTGTTCACAATCAAGGCATCACTTAAATAGGAGCTGCTTGACACAGTAAGGTCCACCAGAAGATCCTTAAAAGCTACACATCATGCCGAGACCCAAAGAAATTCAGGAACAATTGAGAAAGAAAGTAATTGAGATCTATCAGTCTGGAAAGGGTTATAAAGCCATTTCCAAAGCTTGGAATCCACGAACCACAGTGAGAGCCATTATCCACAAATGGCGAAGACATGGAACAGTGGTGAACCTTCCCAGGAGTGGCCGGCCGCCCAAAATTACCCCAAGAGCGCAGCGGACTCATCCAAGAGGTCACAAAGACCCCACAACAACGTCCAAAGAACTGCAGGCCTCACTTGCCTCAGTTAAGGTCAGCGTTCATGCCTCCACCATCAGAAAAGACTGGGCAAAAATGGCCTGCATGGCAGAGTTCAAGGAGAAAACCACTGCTGAGCAAAAGAACATCAAAGCTCGTCTCAATTTCTCCACAACACATCTTGATGATCCCCAAGACTTTTGGGACAACATTCTGTGGACCGATGAGACAAAAGTGGAACTCTTTGGAAGGTGTGTGTCCAAGTATATCTGGCGTAGAAGGAACACTGCATTTCATAAAAAGAACATTATACCAACAGTAAAATATGGTGGTGGTAGTGTGATGGTCTGGGGCTGTTTTGCTGCTTCAGGACCTGGAAGACTTGCCGTGATAAAAGGAACTATGAATTCTGCTGTCTACCAAGAGATCCTGAAGGAGAATGTCCGACCATCTGTTCATGTACTCAAGCTGAAACGAACTTGGGTTCTGCAGCAGGACAATGATCCTAAACACACCAGCAAGTCCACCACCGAATGGCTGAAGAAAAACAAAATGAAGACTTTGGAGTGGCCTAGCCAAAGTCCTGACCTGAATCCTATTGAGATGTTGTGGTATGACCTTAAAAAGGCCGTTCATGCTCAAAACCCTCTAATGTAACTGAATTAGGACAATTCTGCAAAGATGAGTGGGCCAAAATTCCTCCAGGACGCTGTAAAAGCCTCATTGCACATTATCGCAAACGCTTGGTTGCAGTTGTTGCTGCTAAGGGTGGCCCAACCAGTTATTAGGTTTAGGGGGCAATCACTTTTTCACACAGGGCCATGATGGTTTGGATTTTTTTTCACCTTTAATAATAAACACCTTCATTTACAAATTGCATTTTGTGTTTACTTGTGTTGTCCTTGACTATTGTTTAAATTGGTTTGATGTTCCGAAACACTTAAGTGTGACAAACATGCAAAGGAACAGGAAATGAGGAAGGGGGCAAACACTTTTTCACACCACTGTAAGCCAGACCATGCAAAGCTTTATAGGCCAGAACAAGAATTTAAATTGTATCCTTAACTTAATTGGAAGCCAATGTAATGAATAAATAGAAAATAATTTGTGAAATAATTTGGGCCAACATTACCTTATTTACACATCAAACCATTTTGGGTGACAGACAAGAAAATGAACTATTTCTTCTACCTCCTACTTGGTCTGTGCTTGCATCATTCTTAAAGCTGGGAAAAAAGAGTGATGACGCCTTTTTTAATTCAACCTTTATTCAACCAGGTCAAGTGCTATGGAGATTAAGAATTGTTCTTTTCTTTGCAAAGCAAGGCGGCAGCCCAACTAAAACACAGACTGTCAAACAGGCAGTAAGGTATTCAGAACAAATAAGAGGAATGCTATATATAAGAAGCTTATATGGAGGGTAGAATATTATGTCCAAGAACTTGAGGCTGGATTTTGGTGCTCAGTATGCTGTAGAATATCAAAGTAAATGTAATAATTAAGTTTCATGTGAGTTAAGTGTGACAGATGTTATATCTAGAGTGCATGTGAGGTTAATGTGTAAAAAAAAAAAAATAAAATAACAAGAGCTAGATCTACTGAAATTATGTTATGGCATTTAATAGCTTCATAACACATCTGAAGTTGTAGGCAATTGTAGAGTCATTGCTTAGATCAAGGTTTTTCCCCACATGAAATAAATGCAGTATCAAGCCAGACAGAGGATGGGCAATGTAAAACATTTGCTTGTGGTGTGACTAAACAAGATTAATAAGATGACTTTTTCATTTTTTCCACTCTGTGATTTGCTCCAGGCTTGGAATGGCTGAACACGGAGGGTCCTCTGTCTTTGAACAAGGAGCTGGCTGGTAAAGTGGTGGTGCTGGACTTCTTTACATACTGCTGCATCAACTGCATGCACATCCTTCCTGACCTACACCAGCTAGAGGAAAAACACTCTGCCAAAGGTATGGACTTAGATTGGCTTTAAAGCAGCAGTCAGCATTAGTGTCCTGATCCTAAAGGGGTTGGGAGACGGAGGCAATTTATATAGCCAATTTCCAATGAAAAATAAAGAAATGTTTACCTTTAAAATGTGGGACTGTAGGACAATTCTCCCCATGGAGACTTCTCATCAGGCTCCCACTATTACAATTTAGCAGACACAAAGCCCATTATGAATGATATGTCAATACATTTATGAGTTAGATTAGGATTATGACAGATTATTTAATATTCATGTGAGGTCTTTTACAAGACATATTGGAAAGTACAATTGATCTAAGCCATTTGTCAGAAGAGAAAACTGGGGTTCTTTACGTTTGTCATTTGTTTTTTTCACATGTTCAGTTGTGCGCAATTTTAAAAGCAATTTTACCAGATAGATTTTTTTTATTTTTTTAAATTACCAAAAGCAAAAAATGTTTATGCCTCTCAATACTTTGACTTCCTTACCCTGTCTGCGGCACTAAACCCATTTGTTTCTACTGAAGATGTAAATCTTTGAAAATGGACAAACACTAGTTTAATTATTTAAAGGCTCAGCTGGGCACTGTATTTTTCAGCAAACGTTACATAAACAGGAGTGAATAGTGTATTTGTTGAGGACTGTATTCAGCCATGGATTAATAGGCATTTGGTGCTCAAGTAACTGTTTACGACACAAGTGTGTGTGGGATTGACTCAAAATAGATTACAGTATTGATGTTTATGGTAATGCAGCAACAAGTCAATAAGTGAGACTGTGTTTTTTTATGTATTCTTAAAGGTATAACGACTTTTGTGGCTGTAAGGGGAACTGCATGAAAATGATAACCAAAAGTGTCACTTGAATCAGTGTCAGAAAATAAAAATGAAAACAACCACAGGGGTGGAAATAGAACCTTCACCAGACTTCTGACCAGACTTCTGTACGCACCTCACCTCACCTGGTCCCTGTCCAGTGCTTGTTAAATCATAACTATAGTAAACTGTGGGTCAATTCAAAAGTAGCTGTGGCAAGTTACCATTCATGTGCTTTGCATGTTGAATGGGTAGAAGATTAAGGTACATAGGTAGGTAAAACAAAATGCTGATTTGTACAAGTTTTAGTTCAGTGACATTGCTCACCTGCCATATTAATACAAATTTAAATACTAATAAGCAGCATTGGGCTGACAAACTGATGTTCTTAAATGTATTCTTTCAAACTACAAACTACAAGCAGGAAACAGCAGCATAGCAGGCCTTATTACTGAAGGAACACAATTCCAATGGTATCTTATTATGTGTCATGCTGCATCACTGGAACATGTGTAAGTTCACTGAGACAGAGAAGCTGTAGTACATCAACTCCACTTCTCTTCTTGCCCAAAAGCATAAAGGCCCTTATCTCAGCTGTGAAGAGACACTAACTAAAAATATATCCAAGCTGCAGTGTCAGTGCATACAGGGTCCATAATTGTACCCTGCTGTAGTTCACTGTATGGCTCTTTATTTAGTCACTCCATGTAAAGCATTACATCCGACTGACTCTATCATCCTGCTGGCCCTTCAAGGGATCATCTGAGGAAATTCAGTTGTGAGCCATGCGGAACACAGAACACAAACACCGCAGAGCCACTGCACATTATCGCACTCGCCTTATCTTTGGCACTGCTGTGGGTACATTCTGTTTGCTGCACTGGTCAGAGAGGTGTGGGAGCCACCCTGTCCAGTCACTCCCACAGTCCACCCCCCACCCATCGTCCATGCAATCTGTGCTACTACTATACTGCTTGGCTGAGGGCGTGGGTGATGAAATCCACTGCAGATGGTGTGAGTCTAAAGGTTTGGAATTGTGTATTTTTGGAATTTTGTCTGTTAAGGGCCGCTCAATCACGAAAGCTTTTGTGTGCTTTATTCTCACTAAAAATGGCCAGTGATGCTGTATAAAAAAAGACATAATGAAATCTATATTAAAATAAAAAACATGATTGTTTTTTGTGGCAATATAAAACAACAGTGTGAATGTATGCGTCTTAATTATGTAAAGAAACTTACTACAATTTGTTTTTCACAACAGAATTATGCATTTTATTTGCTTATTTAATTTATATGCTAGAGTTTTAGACTGTACCTCAGAATGTACAAAAGTGACTGTGTTTTAATACAGTCCCACACTGATTGGGAAACATATCTGTTATATAAAGGAACAAAAGAAGCATCACAAACAAGCATTTTTCCCAGTTTAAGGCCATTTAGTTACATAACATTTAAACATCTGTTGGCCTTATCAGAGTCACAAATTCCAACCAATTGCTCTGTACAATAAGGATAGTGTTAGTGGTCTTTGATGACTACTGCAAAAATATTGAGATAAATATTTACAGCCTCAAGGTGCTAAAACATTTTTAGGAACCTCAATGAGACCTACTGTATGTTATATTATAATGGAACAAGTGTTTGTGTATATTTTAGTCACTGTCACGCAAACCTGCTTTTTTGTGAGAGAATAAAGCTCAAAAATGTTCCCAGAAAATGTGGAATTGGGGCTAGTTTTGATCATGAGCACAGTTAAGACAAAGCACTTACTGCACAGTTAAGACAAAGCACTTACTGCACTGTTGTGTATGGCTGTTTTATTTTTGTCTGTTTGTCTCTATCTGTTTAATCTCTCTCTCAGATGGATTGGTTGTTGTTGGTGTGCACTCAGCTAAATTCCCCAATGAAAAGGTGAGGGACTTTATTGTTTGTCATCATGTTTATCTTTGAGTAGGCTGTTCTGCATGTGCGTTCTTTCTGCATTTTCATAACTGCAAAGTATCGACAAACATGTAATTGTGAGTATAATGGAGGACAACGTGAACCACTCTTTTCTCAAGCAAGAAATCAAAGCACCAAAGCATTTGTAATGTTACAACAGTAAACCAGCATGACGAGATATCCGACAAATGATCGTATCTAAAATGATTTCTGTTATCTGCTTAAGACCAGAAAATATGCCCAGAAAATCCTCCTCATACTGTCAATCTCTCTTCTATTCTTTATGGAGCTGTTTGCCGATATGGCACTGATGCTTTCTTCATACATGATAGTGTGCATCTTTCAATTTTGGACTTTTGGTCAGGCAAAACAAGCACTTTTAAGATGTTACCTTGGGCTCTTGAAGATTAGAATTGATAATGAAAATAATTTATTATGAATAAAATTTACTAATGAACAGCTCTTACATATTCACAGGTTTTTACTCATTTGTCTATGCTTGTCTCCAATCCTTCAAAGGTCCTGGACAATGTCCGCAGCGCTGTGCTCCGCTATGACATCTGCCACCCAGTTGTGAACGACAGCGAGGCACACCTCTGGCATGAACTGGAGGTGTCCTGCTGGCCTACACTGGTCTTACTGGGCCCACGTGGCAACCTGCTCTACTCCCTGGTGGGCGAAGGCCACCGCGACAGGCTGGTGCTTTTTACTGACAACGCCCTCCGTCACTACGGGGAGCAAGGTCTGCTGAAGACACACACAGTGGGGATCAAGCTGTACCGAGACTCCCTGCCACCCAGCATCCTGTCTTTTCCTGGGAAGGTGGCCGTAGACAGCAGCAAGAAAAGACTGGCCATAGCAGACACTGGGCATCACCGAATTTTGGTGGTGTCATCAACTGGACAGCTTTTACATGTTATAGGAGGTAAGAAGTAGGGAACAGGATGGTGATATGCAGTATAGGTTCAATATGTCTGATAAAAAATAAAGGTTTGTTCTTGCTTTTTACATCTACACATTATACAAAGATATTTAAGCATCATTGATATTAATTACAAA
The DNA here is from genome assembly GCA_013375575.1 of Percina caprodes. Taxonomy (NCBI): domain Eukaryota; kingdom Metazoa; phylum Chordata; class Actinopteri; order Perciformes; family Percidae; genus Percina; species Percina caprodes. The sequence goes on from JABXJD010000010.1 coordinate 6,826,883, forward strand.
ATACTAAATTACTCAGTCCCCTAACTGCCCTCAGAGGAGCTACATGGTAGATTATGTTGTCTCCGGCCCAACAGAGCGGTTGGCAACCGCAGGGACCAGTAGACGCTGTTAACTGGCACTGACACTGAAGTGTGGACGATGAGGGAAAGAAATGCAGGATTTGTATTATTTTTGTTGACTCCACTCATCCCTATCCACACACAGTATGAGAAATGTATACATTTATATTTGCATAAGAAGTTCAAAGCATCAAGCTAATTTGAAGATGGTATTTATGAGGACAGAAAAAAACTTCCTAAGCAAATTTGTTGCAGTATCAGCGCATTAGATTAAAATTCCTCAGTCTCGAATGTAAGTGATTAATCCACTTGCAGAAATGAAAGGCAACCCATGCTCCAGCTGTAAATTGGCAAGTATTCATGTACGTATCCTTCGTATAAGTAATCATAAAATCATCCATCATATCTTTTTTTTTCTATCAAATGTTTAGGCAAGGAAGAAAATCGAATGGAATATGTGAGGAACAATTAAAACTGCTGTTGCTTAGTAATAACCTTTCAATGTCAAAGACTTTGAGGACAACGGATAAATGTTAAGTACTTGAACGTGCCAAGTATTATGATGTGCTGTTTTTTTTTTTTTTTTTTTTTTAATTTAAAGGTTATTTTTTTGCCATTTTTAGGCCTTTATTGACAGGACAGCTGAAGAAATGAAACGGGAGAGAGAGGGGGGAATGACATGCAGCAAAGGGCCGGAGGTCGGAGTCGATCCCCGGCCCGCTACACCGAGGATCAAACCTCTGTACATGGGCGTCAGCTCTACCAACTAAGCTATCCGGGCACCCAAAGTTGTGCAATTTTAATTGGATTATCACTTCTTTTCCAGGGCCTAAAAGTGGGAGACAAGATGGCAACTTGTCCCAAGCTTCCTTTAACGCACCCCAGGGTGTGGCTATTAAAGGGAATACCGTATATGTGGCCGACACAGAAAACCACCTGATCCGAAAGGTAGGGCCCCAAACTATCTCTTGAAACATTTAAAAAAAAAAAAATTGACCTCACTTTATTATGTCTGTTTCAGATCGACCTGTTAGAGGGAAGAGTCAGCACTCTAGCCGGAGTAGGAGCTCAAGGCACAGACAAAGAGGGTGGGGCCATGGGACCTCAGCAGCCCATCAGCTCTCCTTGGGATGTGACTCTTGGCACTGCCGGTGAGTCTTGTGGGGCTGTCAGATCACAACTTGAAGAACAATATTTACAACATTGTATTTACCCTCTGTGCCTTCCTTTGTTCTCATTGTCTGTTGTTTACTTTCTGCATGCTGCTATGCAATCAATAATTCTTGAGAGAGGGGTCAATCCAACTGTCTCATCTCAGATTGCTTGTGTATCTTTGGGTCTCACCATTTACAGATCATAGTTCAGTTAGAATGTGGTGAAGGTAAATAAAAACAACTACATACAGACTGGGGTGCTAATTCTGGTGTGATATCACACTTTTAGACAGAGTGCACTAAAAGCATACACAGATACTTGACAATATTTTCTTGAGTAAAACAAAATGACAAATACACAAAATAGTATAGCCTACAAGCTTTCCAAGAACAAAACAGCTCTTCTGGTCAAAGTGGAGGCCCCGATCAATTGCAATGGATTACACTTTTTGTGAAGTTGCCCTTCATAATTAATTTACATTGTGAATAGAATATGTATTCATATAGGAGTAATTATTGTTGCCAAAAATCCCTTATTTTAGGTACTGAATCATTTTGAGGACAGAAATCAGTAATTAGTCAAAACCATGCAAGTCACAAACTACTGTAAAGTACCTGACAAGGTCTTTCAGATTCTCAAAGTAATTTAAGACCTCCACTTCAAAATTAAAGCTCAGTCTCTCTAAATGCTTTGCTTTGATTATTTTTGCCATGGGCTTTCAGAGTTTCTTTATTATTAGTCTTTTTTTTTTTTATATTCCTCACTGAGTACCTTTTTTCATCAAAGCAGAAAGCTTTTTTAACTCAGCTTTTGAATCTCTCAGACCCTTTGTCTCTAAATGTTTGTGTATGTTTTGTGTTGCCATCAGGCCTTGTTACCTGTGGACAATAAGATTCAAGAATAGTTGTCATAGACAGAGATGCCATTAGCCAACATCGGCAGGCCAATTCAAAAACGGGAGTTAGTATCTGCCAGAGCAAATAAAATATGAGCTCGCAGCAGATTTACGTTTACATATATGTTTATCCTTTCCAGGTTGTGTATCATTTAGAAATGTTTAATACAAGCTTTAGCATTATTTATTTATTTATTACATTTATTTATTTATTATATCATTAAGTTAAATATTATTCAAGCATTTTGTAATCATTTCTTTGCGTTCCTCACTTTAGGAGCATACTACATGGCCTTATTAGTGAGTTATTTATTTGTTCAAAATGCAGTTTTAAAATGTAACACATTAATGACTTTATTAACAATTACCACAAATATTTCAAATTGTAAAGGACTTCACCGGTTTTTCTTACAACTTTCATGCCTCAAGTTAACACTGTTTACTATTAGGCGGTTCTTCAAGTCTGAGGTGTTGTAAGAGCTGACAGTTGAGTTGTAGTAGTTATGTAAAATGGAGTGTGTTTACACCTGGAGTTGTGTACTCTGCCTGTTGTATGTACTGTACTCATCAACAGTCAGTTTACATTTTACAGGTATGGTGTTTAATCATAGTCGTGTGAATGTATAATATTAATTTTAAGAATTTAAAGGGCCATTAGAGCAATTATTTCCTCATTGCACACCTGCCTGTAAGCAAGAGGTAATCAGTCATAGAAATCTTTTCTGCACAACTTGATGGACAACACAACCTGCTGGTTTGCACACCATCCACATCCACAGCACTCATTGCATATTCATGATTTATTCATCATGCGTGTGAATAATTGAATTGACCAAATCAAGATGACCCTGCACCTTTTGAACTGTAAAGTACTACTGTGACACTGATGCTGTGAGGCAGGTACCAGAGTTGTCAGATGTTCCTGACAGTCCGCCAGATGTGAACAACAAAGTCTGCGCTCTGTGCTGCATTAAAAATACAACTAAGATACTGTTTGTTTGTAACGGTTGTGTTTTGATGACAGTATTGTCTCTGCTGAGATGCAGCATGTGGCCTATGATCGACAGGCTGTAGTCACAAGCTGCATAGCCACATTTCTGACTCTTTTCTGGCAGCCTTCAACACACAGTCATAAATTGTAATTTCCCCACAAAACTCTTTTTCAATCAGTAGAGATATTTATTTTCATTTATTTATTTTGCCATTGTTATATTTATAAGAAAATGATAGCTTAAAGTACACATCCCATAAACATCTGAAAGGACTCTACCTTATAGGACAAATATTGGCTCCACCTCTGGTGACTGATTGACAGCCAAAAGCCGTGACACAAGTTTCCTGGGTCTCAACTCAAAGAATGTGTTTTTGTGTGCGCTTGTATGTGCGTTTTATTTGTATGTGTAGGCGGTGCTGAAGATAACGTCTTGTGGATAGCCATGGCGGGGACCCACCAGATCTGGGCTTTGTTCCTAGCAGATGGGAAACTGCCCAAAGGAAGGTGAGAGACCATGTAGACAGAACCACCACAATCACTTGGCAGCAGCCACCCTTCTATGCCACCAAAGAACTGATAAAAGGTCAGATGAAGTCTACCAAGCCAGCATTGTATTGTCTAAGTGTTTTGTCTATTGTCTTCTATTTTACAACGTAAACAGCGAGTCCAAGGCGGGGATGTGTGTGCGATGGGCAGGCAGTGGCAACGAGGAGAACAGAAACAACTCCTACCCCCAAAAGGCTGGCTTTGCTCAGCCTTCAGGCCTGGCAATAGCCACAGAGGAGCCCTGGGGCTGCCTGTATGTGGCCGATAGTGAAAGCAGCACCATCCGCTCGCTGGCACTGAAGGACGGAGCCGTCAAGTTGCTGGTCGGGGGAGAAAGAGACCCAATGGTGGGTGTGCAATGGCTGTTAGATGGATGACTAGATTGTGGATTCACTTGTATTTGGATGATTGGATTTCTTAACATTATTTCCTATTTTTTTCTTTCTACTGTGGAGTGAATCCCAAGTGGCTTTAATGAAGTTTTCCTCTTTGGTTAATTTTAATGTCCATAAATTATCTTATTCATAGTTTTAGTGTTTCTGTAAAAGGAGAAAATATTTCTAATAATATTTAAGACAATGCGGCGAACAGCAGCTTGAAAAATAGGTAGGAAATCAAAAGCAGACTGCAATAACGGAATGACCTTTCCTGCAGTATCTTCAATGATAATATGTCCTGTACCCAGCACTGCCCCCATCCATCAAACAGCACACTGTAAAACCTACATTTCCAGCATAGAAAACACTTTGACAATTATAAACAAAAATACTGCACAAAGCTTTGGATCACTTCTAGGCAATCACAGGGTTTCAGGGCTATCTATTTTCTGCAGATAGGAAATATTGATTTAAAAAAAAAAAAAAAAAACGTTTAGCCGTTTGACCTCTACAATGCATGTTTACCCGGAGAACTGCTGCTCACTGGATATTTTCTCTTTCCATTCTTTATAAACCCTCGAGGTGGTTGTGTGTGTGAAAATCCCAGTAAATCAGCAATTTTTTGAAATACTCAAACAAGCTTGTTAAAAATCACCTTTCTTCCCCCAATCTAATGCTTGGTTTGAAGCAGATTTTCTTGACTGTCTACATGCCTAAATGCATTGAGTGGCTGCCTCCTGATGTGCTGATTAGATATTTGAGTTAACGCACCATTGACCAGGTGTACCTTATAAAGTGACTGGTAAGTGTATGTCAGTCTCGCTGAAGCAATCGCTTTCTCAGTTTATGTAATGAACTCTGCAGCTGTGGAGAGTCATGAGACTTTTTTATAAGATTGTCCCATTAGTTTTCATTTATTCAGCTTAGTAATACAGAATGAAAATCTTAAATTATTTTAATTTTAATTGTTCGCTGTAATAGTAATTTATCTGTTTGGGTCATGTTGCCGTTAAACAATCTGTAGCGCTAAGACCTGTTAATTAGGTTTTTGTCACTTTCAGGAAAAAAACATGAAGAATGTTCCCATTTGCAATATGTAATTTCAATGATATTCATCATTAATGTTCTTTTTTTAGCACAGTAATTAATGCGATTTTAAGATAATCTTTTAGGTGTTTCTCAAAAATGTGGTATTTTAATTCTTGTTACTTTGAATTATTCAGAAACCTTCAATATAATGAAGCCAAATGTTGCTTTTATGTTTTCGTTTCAAGTGTCAAATGAAAACTGATCATTTACAGTGGGAAAGGCTTTGGCATAGATTTTCATCAGAAAAGTCCCTTATCGTAATAGCTAAAACGCTCCCTTTTCTTCTCTTTGCTAAAATTTTAAATTGCGTTGGAGGCGGTTCACAAAATTAGATTGGATATTCTGTTCTTTACCTAAATTAAGCTTATACATAGGAGTTGCAGTTTGGCATTCATACAAGTTTTACATCTTTTCCTGATCCAGAACCTTTTTGCTTTCGGGGATGTAGACGGGAAAGGAGTGGACGCCAAGCTGCAGCATCCTCTCGGTGTTGCCTGGGCTCCTGAACAAAGGCTGCTCTATGTAGCCGACTCCTATAACCACAAGGTAAGCGTTGCATGTTACAAGGCTGTAGTTTAAAGCTGTAGCATGCTCACATTTAATTATTTTTTTATTGTCATAATGGGTTCCTTCAGGTTGTTGAGTGGATACACAAAGTATGTATCTCCTTTTGATCAGATCAAGGTGGTGGATCCAAAGGTAAAGCAGTGTGACACATTAGCAGGGACTGGAGAGGCTGGAAACACTCTGGGCCCTGAATTTAACAAATCCTGCTTCAATGAACCGGGAGGCATCTGCGTTGGTGACAGCGCCAAACTTCTCTATGTGGCCGATACCAACAACCACCAAGTCAAAGTGTTGGACCTGTCCTCCAAGACTGTTTCACTGGTGAGACCTGTATGTGTGTGTGTATATGTGTGTAAGAAAAGTTGTCCAATCTTGTGCAATGCATCTATCCTGAAAGCTAAATGAGTTTGGATAAAAAGTTACAAAGAAGGACATTTCTTTCTCATTGCCCCTCTTTAATCAACAATATCTAAATCTCTCTCCTGTACAGTTCCCCATTTCAACGGACTGCACAGACTCAGCACCTTCAAAGCCTTCGGGTCCTGCCAAAGCCCCCACACTGCCCAAATCAGCTGCCAGGAAAGAAATGCCACCAGTGTCGGTGTCAGCAGGCCAGACTCTCGTCATGTTGCTCACCCTTTCACTTCCAGAAGGAACCAAACTCACCGAGGAGGCCCCCAGCTGCTGGGCTCTCTCAGCTGAGGGTAAGAAAAACTTCAGCCATTGTTACTATGTCATGCATGTAAATGTTTTATTGAGCTTTATCCTATAAGTACATGTGACTTTATTTCGGTGTAAGGCAAGATCCAGGGTATAAGCGGCCAAATTGGGTTTGCTTAGGAGGGTGGCTGGCGTCTCCCTTAGAGATAGGGTGAGAAGGACAGTCATCCTCGGAGTAGAGCCGCTGCTCCTTCACGTCAAAAGGAGCTAGTTGTGGTGGTTTGGGCATCTGGTAAGGATGCCTCTTGGGTACCTCCCTAGGGAGGTGTTCCAGGCACATCCAACTGGAAGGAGGCCTCAGGGAAGACCCGATACTGGATAAGCGGACGAAGGATGGACGTATGGATGGACTGAACCCCAAGTTGCTCCCAATGGGCAGGCCAGCACCTACCACCATCGATGTATGAATGTGTGTGTGAATGGGTGGAAAACAGTAGTGAATGATGCTTAAAGCTATAGTGCGTAGTTTCTGCCGCCCCCATTAGAAATTCTAAGTAACAACAACAAAACTGTCGGCGCGTCCACATGATACAAGCCTTCGGTGACCGTGCACCTCCGCCTCCTTCCCGCAGTTGCTAGTAACCAAGGAGTACGGCTGGGATTTAAAGTTCTCAGCTCTTTTAAATCACCAGTGAGGCTATACATGGCATGAGCAATTTAATGTATGGTTTATACTGCTAGATACAATTCAAAATGTTTTTTTTTTTAATTTATTTTTTTACATGTTCTCAAATGTAATCAACAGTACTCTGACATTACGACAGAGTGTGAAGTGATTTGAGATATCATGGTAGTAATGGTGATGGTTCGTTCATTAGGTTTGGAACAATAGTGTTTCCATCATTCTAAACTATGCAGCATGCAGTCAGCGATACCAGCAAGCTATTTTTGGAACATTTTGATAAGAAGGCATGCCTTGGTTCACATAATTAGCTACCAGGCTATGTTACGTGATCCTCCACTGTCCGATTATACCCAGTCTAGACTTATGCTGATCTGATCAGAGCAGAGGCAGGAATGTTAATGGATCAAGTTAGAAGTGCACGGCAGATTTAAATTGTTTTTTTTTAGTGGCTTTTTTAGAAATGGCTACCCTGGGACCTCGTGTTAGGCATCAGCTTCATTAATCACCGCTGGCATGGATTTGACGGTCTCTCTGGCATAACATTTTCTCAGACTCAAAGTTCTAGCCTTTCCTTTTCGACTTTCATTTATCATTCAGCGGTCACGTCTCTTAAGATGTGTATTTGCTTCTAAAAATATCCCCCATGTTTTAGCAAATTCATGTCCTCACCCTCACTCCATCTGATTCAGTGGGAGGAAACTGATCTTTATAAGAGGGCAATATTGTAGAGGACTCCATTTAGCCATGCTCAGACTTGGACAAATCTAGTATAAAGGGTGCACGTTGCTGCATTCAACCATAAATTTTGATGTCAGACAGACATTTACATAAAGACACATTCATAAAAAAGACCCTTTCAGAACATGGCACATTAGGACTGATCTGGGTCCAAATTGAAGATTGATCTTGTTTTGTGGCCGTGTCAGCGAGTCGGTTGGTCCTCCACTTTGGTGCGGAGTGAAATATCTCAACAACTACTGGATGGATTGCCATGACATTTTGTTTCATGGTCCCCACAGGATGTATCTTCAGGACTGTAGTGGCCTTTTAAACTTTTCCTCTAGGGCCATTATCTGGTCAACATTTGACTTTGTCCAATACTTTTAGTTTATGTTTAGTGCTAGTTAGATAGATAGATAGATTCATTCATTCATTCATTCTTCATCCAGAAGGAAATCTTAGGCATCCAGTAGCAAGACAACCATAATACAACAAACACATATACACACATACTGCACATAAGAATAAAAATAAAAATCACTCACAGAAATACAATGACCATGATAAGGTAAGGTACTATGGTAGATTGTGTGCAATGGTCATAGTGCTAAAGTGAACAGTGCAGGGATTGAACAGTGCAGTAGATCATAATTAAATATTAACTATTACTATTAACTATTAACATAATAACCTGTAAACTGACTGGTTGAATAACAACAATATATAACAGGGAATAAAGTTATAAGATGAAAGATGTAGATGTTATGACCACAGTCTCCCCAACTCCCCCTTGTGTGGTATTGAAGAGCTGGATGGCCCTGGGAACAAAGGACCTTCTTAACCTGTCTGTTGAGAAGTCTGCCACTGAACATGCTTCTCTGTTGAAAGAACGTGCTGTGTAGTGGGTGGTGGTCATTGTCCATGATCGCCAGCATCCTTCTCATTGTCCGTTTCTCTGCAAATGTTTGCATGCTACTAGGATGGTGGGCATGGTAAACGTTATATCTGCTTTATTAGCATGTTAGCATTGTCATTGTGAACATGTTAGCATGTAGCTGTAACAACCTCTACCCTAGTTTTGTGGACATTATCTGTTTCTTTATTAGCCAGATTGTATCAGACTGTTGATTTTGTCCCTTTGTCCCTGATTTTGACAAAATTCTGTTTCCTGTTTTTAGGTAACGAATGGCTGCTTGAAAGTCCGGTGATCACTGGTGACATTGTGGATCTGTCAAAGCCCCTCTCCATATCAGCCAAACTTCCAGCTGTTATAAAGGACTTAAACAGCAATCCAAGCTTCACTTTGGGTGTATGGGTGTATTACTGTATGGAAACAAGCAAAGCTTGTATGATGAAAGCAGCCTCCTTCACCCAGCCTCTTCAAATAAGTGCCAGTCATGGAGAGGAAGAAATCACTGTGTCGTTTGCTCATGCCTTCTAAAGCCTCTTACCTGTCTTAGTCACAGAACCAACACTTTCTGTCAGTTTTACTTTGCAGCTCAGCTAACCCACCAGCTCCTGTTTTGTTCATACTTCTTAAAGAAGAAAACACAGATTGTCTCTGATAGTCATTTTGACAAAAAAGCAATTCATATAAACCTGATTTTCAGGGGAATTTCATTTCAAACTACTCAGAAGCCCCTTTCAAAAAACATAATGCGGCAGTGCTTAATACTCTTGAGTGTGAGTGACAGTTATTGATAAGAATGCAAAAAGTTACATCTAGTCATGTTATAAAGGCTGCAGCAAATAAAATTGCAGCCTAAAAATCCATATTTATATGATAATATATTTACAGTATGCAACACAGTCCTACAAGAACAGGCTGACTAACTGTAAGAAAGCTGACCACAGTTACCTTCTATATAAAACACTTTCATGGGACTATAAATTCAGAAAAAAGTTATTCTGTGGATTTATTAAGAAACTTATTATTATTATCATCTAAATGACAGGTGGTGATGATGGTGTCAAAGGTTGATAGACAAACAGATTTTCTATCATTTAATGAGGTGTTGGGAGGATTAAAAATCCTTTCAAATATTGAAAACAAAGTAGAAGCAGAAACCACAAAATCACTTGTTCACCCACCAGAAGTAATTATTAAACAATTTCTGTTTTTGAAAAATAAGTGTAAGCCTTCTATTTGTGTTTGAAAATGTTTCTCACAAACATTAATGGAGATTTTTCTTTCAGCCCCATAAGAAATTACATATTTTTTTAGAGATTTATTCTGCCTTTGCTCGCATAACATTTCTTTTAAATGCTCATATCATGTTGTATCAAAACTTAAGTCTTGAGAGGTTGATGAGAAGTTATATATGAAGAGACCTCTGATTTTTATGATCAATAATATGTTCTTCACTTTAAATTTCTCTTTCTTTTTTTTATAATATATATATATACATGTGTAGTAAGTGGTGGTGCTTTTAGGTGCACTAATGTAGCTTTGATAAATACTTGTCTACATATGTTTCACCACCACAGGCCGAGCAGTCTTAAGTTGTTTACAAAGTTCACACTCACAACTTAAAGCTTTGTTCTGTGTCTCCGCTTCGTGTATCACTGATTATACTTTTGATTATGATTATTCACGACACAAGGAGCCCTTTTTGAGTTAGACCACAAAATATTGCTTTTATCTGTAATGAATAAAGTGCCTGTTTTTGATAAGGGGAGGCAACCACTTAGAAACTGATGACCGAGTGACTTATGCTTATGCGCTCTGATGGATAATGTATTTAAATTTTTCTCTACTATCTCTCTATCTCTACTCAACAAAGGGAACATATGAAAAAGATGCTTTAATAATGCATTACTGTAATACACTGTTAATGTTGTTGTGTAACATAGAGGTAATATATTTATGTGTTATTGTCATTGGTTTTCACAAGTTATGAGCTGTTGTCAGAAATGTGTCTGAGAGTGTTTTGATTATCATCGCTGTCATTTCTCAAAACATAATTGTGCTTATAAGACTGTTTTTATTTGGTTTGGATCGCTCGGCCCCAGGAAGTGCCTTGCAAAAAGGGGTGTTACACCATGAATGGTGGGAATGCAGTGACATTTAAACTGCATCAAAAGCAATAACAATATTTTTTCTGTAATGCCAGAAATGTTTTATTCCCACAAGTTATATATTTTAAAGGAACTGCTCAGCTTTGTTTTCCCATTTTCTAATGAACAGTAAAGAGCTTGCACTGGTGGGCATTAAATTTCTTGATATTGTTTACTGACTTTCACTTGATTTCTTGTTTTCTCTTAGTGCAGCACTTTAAGATGTAACAGAGTAAACTAACAAAACTTTTTTTTAATCACGTTTAGCTTATGTGTGTGCAGGTTAGGTTTCCTTCAAAGACCATTGCTGCAATTTAATATACATTTTTTCAGCCTATCATCGGGTCACTTAGCATAACTCCACTTAATACGGTAATACATTTAAAGCAGCTCTGCCATGTGAGATATTATCAAAAGCTTCACTAATAAGCTAGCTCCCTCATGAATTCTTCCTGAGACCAGGTTATGTGAGCTGATCTCAGAGGCCAGACTTCCTGTTTACAACATACAGTAAATACCTCTCATTGTGTCATTTCTTCTACCAGACCAGCACATTGCCCTAATATATGCAGATTTGTATTAATGTAATGACCGCTTTAACAAGGTTTTGGTCATGAAATCGTACACAATGGCTTTACATAAGCAAGTGAAAAAAGCAGCATTGTGTAGGTTTCTCAGTCTGCTACGAGTAATATATACGAGTAAAAACAATGATTGAAAAAGGAAACAGTTGTGATCAGATTTTTTAAAGCAGTGTTTGTTAACATTTTCCAGAGAAGGCACACACATGTTCAAATGTTTAACGTCATCATTGAAAACACCTTATTGTCATTTCTTTTATATAGTAAATTTATTGAACATCTTAAAAAAAAATACAAATACAAACACAATATAATACGTATAAGCAATAAAAAGAAAAACAAAAGAGATCATCAGCAACATATAGCAACTCAAATAATATTGTTCATGTTCAAAAGGGGTTGGAAGAAATGGTCATCAATTAATAGTCAACACGACTAAGGTGATAGAGGACAATACTCTTCAAATATAAGACTGATGCTGTCTGTGGCAGCTCATTCTTTTCTACTGAAGATGTAAATTTTTAAAAACAGGTTACAAATGTATAGTTTCATTTGTTTAAAAAGGCTGAATAATTTCCCAAAACACTGTAGTGTTTACCAAATCTGAGTCAAACAGGAGGAAATAGTGCACTTGTTGGTGATTATTTTAAGTGCTAGTGGGCAGCAGGACCAGGATATGAATGACTCAAAGTAAATTACAGTGGCAGCACTGTTTGTCAGGCTCTAGCTTCACAGACGATGGTAGGATCAATTCATTGGTTGTTTTGTCTTTTCACAGGATTCACTGACAAATGGAAAATAGCTTTATTAGAAATATTATAATAATTTGTATACATAATGTGTGACTATGTGCATATGTTTCATAACCTTTTTACGTACACATAAACACCACATACTGTACAACTTCAGAGAAACAGATATTTCTCAGCGCCTACATACAACAATAAATACAAAGCAAAACAAATTGGGTCACATAATGTCACAAGACATATTGAGGTCAAATAACAGGATCCGCCATTGTCAACCAAGTTATTATAGAACATCAAAGACTTAGATCTCTTATCAGTACAGGCATTAATTATGACACAACGTATGTCAAACTCATTAAAGTTTTAAAGAGTCCAGTAAATCAATCCAGAGAAGTTGTGGTTAACTGCATCTGGAAGGATTCTGAACAGATCCTATGGATTAATTACTAATCTGACATTATAACATGTGAAAAACTATGAGAGGATGAATGTGGCAACGGATGAGATAAATACTTAAAAGTCATAATAAAGAGAGAGAAACAGAAGAGGAGCTATTATTGGGTTCCCCTCCACCACCTCCTCCTCCTCCTCTCTCCCTCCTTTTGTATCTTTGCCCACTCTCTTATCCCTCCGTCCCCTCTTAGCTGCTTCCCTCACCGTCGTTCTGGCAGCATCATTAACCCTGTGTGCCTCTGGCTGCTGCCTTCCTTGCCAAAGGCCACTCACACACATGGACACAGTCTCAATTAACATGTGCCACACTAGAAACATCACCAAGGAGTATGCTAACATGTGATATAACAAATTAATATTATTTTTAAAGGAAGCACATCCCTTAAGTGAGCCATGAGGATTCTGTATTGATCAGATAAGAGCCACCAATCGCCCACAGCTTCTTTAAACAGCCCAAAAAAAAAGGCTTTTCAAAAGCTTTTTTAAAGGGCTTGTAACTCCTGTGCCTCTTATGACACTCATATGATGCATGAAGCTGACACTGGTTAATTGTTACTGAGCTCTCTGCAATTAATTGCTCGTAACAAGGAAAATTATTATGTTGGCTGGCTGTTTCTTTAAAAATAAAAAGCATATGGAGGTTTAGTGAAATGGAAAATCACAGTTTTTACGTGGTTTTTATTACAGAAAAATGTATTCACTCTTCATTGTGGCTGAGTGGGCTCCATAAAGATCATATCTGTGTTAGAGATAAAATATTATTAGCATATTTCCAACTTGTGTGACAGGGCAGGAGGTCTGTAAACTGCAGGAAGAAAAGGTTTATGATGAATAGAGCTGCTGTAAATGTTCACCTGAACACATAGCAGTTTGTCTGCCTCTGCTTCTCACCTCTGCTCAGAAGCTTAAGCTCTATCACTCAACAAGAAGGCATCTCTTCAGATAATGAAATCAACTTTGACGTTCAGTTTGACGCCGGCATTGAAACCAGAGGTCAAGTTGCTAATTCAAGTTTAACCTTCTCTACTTCCCTTTATTCCGGCTAAACTTGCATGAACATGCAGTCTGTGGGAGGTTACTGCTGCTGCTCAGTGTGTCGAGAGCACTTTGCTTAGCTTATATTTGTTAAAGTGAGTGAGCAGTTGCACAAAAGAGAGACTTCAATACACCAGCAAAGTTGAAAAAATGCTTCAAAGGTTTGAAACCAATGTTTCTGAGTTAACAGCTTTTATAGAAACATTAGTTCTGCTTCACCTCTAGTGGTATATGCACATGCAGATAGTTTTGGTTTATTTTTTCTGTCCCTGTTACTCTGGCTAATTCCACAGAACTCACAGTTTTCATTGTAACTACTTTCTACCCAAGAAATCCTGTGAATGCACCAGTAGACATAAGCAGGGCAATAGAAATACTGAGGTCACGAGACCAAATCATCACAAGGTAACCCTCCAAACGAAAAATAAAGTCTGTATATTGAATTTCCTTCACTACAAGGAATAAAGTGTTTTAGGGCAATACTGATCATTTCTTCATTATTTTAATCCTACTTTTGTTGGCCTAAGTGTTGTCTCCAGTAATACACACCTAGACAGGTGTGTAGGAAAATAGTTTTTTGTTGGCCTAAAAGTAGTCAAATTTAAATAGCCTACAGGGTATGTGCACATGTTGTTCACTTAAAACAGACTCCGTCTTCTCTTTCGCAATCTTAATTTCTTTTTTTTTAGCCAATTCTGTTGGAATTATCTTTTAACACGAAGAAACACAACATCTTCTAATATCAGTGACATGGCCTACGTTCACTTCCCTTGGCTCAGCTCTATCCCAGGCTACTGGGCTAGTTTATGACGTCATTGAACTTTCACCTTTCAGTAACATAAATCAGAATAATAACCAGAATAATTATCAAATTAAATTACAGTGATTTTCCTACATAATTCTAATCATGTCCCTATTCAAGGAAATCTTAAAATTATAAAATAACACTTATAGGTCGCAACATACATAGAGGCTGCTGTCATTTCAAAAACAATTTCCTTTCCGCGTGAACAAAAGAATGAAATGAAATGAATGAAATGAAAGTACATTATACAGTAATTATATGTTATGTTGTTTCTTGAGGAGCTAAATTTGGCCGAATCAGCACTGTGTCATCTTTTCAATCACTTCTCAATACCTTCTTTTAAAGTTTTGCTTGAATGGAACACAATGTCCCAACTATTGTTTTTTCAGCTTTCACGTCTTCTTGGGTTGTTTATTAACTACAGGCGGCGTATAAGGTTGTCTGTCAGTCAGCGCACGCATGGTGTTCCTCAGCCTGTTTGTTCAGTTAGTTGACATCTGGATGAAAACAAAGAAACCTTTAATTCTTAACTCTTATCTTATAGATAAATGTATGTTTTACGTTGTTTTTTAATAACCTGGATGCATCAATAGTTTGCCTAACCTTTATTGTTTGGAAAATGTGTCCGCTGAGCTACGTTGATTGGTCCTGAGGAGCAGTGATGTCACCGCCTGGATGTGCCCGGCCGGTGCAATAGCTCGCGCAAGCTGAGGGCGAGAGAAGAAAAACTCCAGATGGAGTTGGCGCGCAACGGGACAAGAGCTGTGGCTCGTGCGCCCGCCACACACTGGAAAGGCTGCCTTGCACTGCCTTGATGAACTCGACCTGGTCCCGCACACAGCGCAGCAGCCCGTCATGGGGGACGGTGGCGCGTCTTTGCCGGTAAATTTCCTGAATGGCTCTGGGAGCGAGGCGTCGGACGCCCCTGACTCCGCTACAGCCGCGTCCGAGCAGTGGATGGCGGGGATGAGCCTGGTGATGGGTTTGATCGTCCTATCTATTGTGTTCGGGAATATCCTGGTCATTTTGGCCATAGCCAAAACGCAGAGACTGCAAACGCTCACCAATGTGTTTATTGTGTCGCTGGCGAGCGCGGACCTCATCATGGGGCTGTTGGTGGTGCCGTTTGGTGCCACTCTCGAGGTGCGTGGCTCGTGGCAGTACGGCTCCTTTTTTTGTGAGTTTTGGATCTCCGTGGATGTCCTGTGCGTCACCGCCAGCATCGAGACCCTGTGCGTTATCGCCATAGACAGGTACGTGGCCATCACCTCCCCTTTTCGCTACCAAAGCTTGTTAACCAAAGCTCGGGCCAAAACGGTGGTGTGCGCAGTCTGGGCTATCTCTTCGCTGGTCTCCTTCCTCCCCATCCTGATGCACTGGTCCCGTGACAGTGAGGACACAGCCTGCTACGAGGACCCTGAATGTTGCGACTTTGTCACCAACAGGGCATATGCCATCTCCTCATCCATTATATCTTTTTACATTCCTCTACTGGTCATGATATTTGTTTACGCCCGCGTTTATAGAGAGGCAAAGAAGCAGCTGAGGAAGATCGACAAGTGTGAGGGCAGGTTTCACAACAATTTAAGCGGACTGACCTCCAAATACAAGAAGAGGCCGTCTAAAATCCTGGCACTCAGGGAGCAGAAGGCCCTCAAAACGCTTGGCATCATCATGGGAACGTTCACCCTGTGCTGGCTGCCCTTCTTCATAGTCAATGTGGTGCGTGTGTTTTGCGCAGAGGTGGTGGACAAGGAGCTTTTTGTGTTCCTAAACTGGCTGGGGTATGTGAATTCAGCTTTTAACCCCATCATTTACTGCCGAAGCCCGGACTTCAGGAAGGCCTTTAAGAGGCTACTCTGCTGCCCGAGGCAAGCCGACCGCAGGCTGCACATCAGCTCCTGCGACCTGTCCCGGTGCTCCGGTGGATTGGTTACTGCTCTGGAGCCCGGCACATTGGGGCTGTGGTCGGATTGCGCCGGTTTGGACAACAGTGACAGCAGCCTGGCGGGGACCACAAAGCTGTCTCACTCTGAATCACAGCTGTGAAGGAAAAAATTAAACTTTTGTTGACGTGGATTACAACTAAATGGGATAGGATGGTGACAAACGCGGGCGTTGACTCCTTGAGCGTTGGTTTCTTTTTGGGAAAGGTATGCGCAAGAGCTGCACCTTATAATGGGTGTTTTGTATGAGAAGTAAAACATCAGACGAAATCACCAGAATTGTATTTGAACGCCAATAGGTTTTAAAAGAGGCATCCGGACCGATGTTCTTGTCAAGATGCGCAATAGGACAGTTTAATGACTAAGAGGTAATCCAATTTGTTAAATAATATCACCCCTAAAATTTTAGATAGGTGGAGCTAATGAATTATAATGGGTGCTGCATTTTGCCATAAAACAGGATTTAGTGAGAGCATACGCACCTGTTTATTCCAGATGTTTTTGTTTATTTCTTATTATATTGGATCAGCAGTTCAGTGCTTTATTGAGGATGATCATCTATTAAGGGGGAGTGGGTATCTTTAAGTTAACCCCAGTATCGTGATGGGTCACAATGTATTCTTAAAATGACTGATAAGCTGCTCAGGCGCACTGTAATAAACTCGTTATTTAAAAGCATTGGTCGGAGTGACTGTACTGTAGAAATGTCGTGCTCACAATGTGTTTTTACCTCACAGCTATCGGCAAGTGCAATGAAGACAGGTAGTCTATTTGTTTATATTAAACATTTATGTAAATATGTATTTCTTCTGCGTTGTTTTTTACATATGCAAGTGATTGTGGGCTGATGCCCACGGCATTTGTACATAGTGTGGTGTTTAGTACTGAAGTGAGGAATCTGAGCCTCTCTTTTTGTTTTTTTCTCATTTAAGATTTACCTGCTATTGTAAGGTGGTGTGTTGACTCCCGTGAAATAAAAGAAAGTTTTATTGATAACTACTGTTTGAGCTTTATTTAGATTTTCATTTTCTTATTGGTTCGTAATGCTGAGATCACCTGGAACATGATTGGCCTCTATAGATTTTTAAACTATGGATTTTGTACACATTCATGCACAGTGGATTCATTTGGTTTTGTAGAAAGTGTTTATATGTTTAAGCTACTTTATTCTCAGCTGTGCCCTGATAAAGCTTCACTCAGACAGAGCATCTGCAGGCATTAGAGTACAAATCAAACAATTAAACAACTGCAATATGGTTGGTTTGAGATAGTTATGAATCCGTTTCAGAAAAATAATTATTTATATCAATTGAAATGTCAAAGCATTGTTGCTATATTTAATATTCAAATTTTGATTAACTGATTTGTTATATGTTACTTTTAACAGTATTTGACCCTAGCTTAATGTCTAAGTGCAAAGAATTGTGTAAATATGCACTATTTCAAAACTTCAAAGATCTACCGCAGCAATTGTGTACTTCCATAAAGGTGGGGAACTCATAAGAGTTGGATTTAACCTAACTTTTCGTCCCTGTGGGTTGTGTGCCAAAAACACTGGATCTTACATTTCCCATAATGCATCTCGATAATGTCCTCCATTAGACACTCCCTGTCTCCTGTATCCAACATCTCCAGTTTGTAGGGAAGGCTTTCTGTTAAAAATGTCAAGTCTGAAACCCAAGACAATGAAAGATTAACCCTGGTGATGTCATAGTGATGTCATTAGGGTTATTTTGTCAGTTTGGAAAGTGCACAAAAAACATGGAATATAAAATCATTTTCACAGATCAAACAATACAATACGTTTCACTGGAACATGCATCAAAAGTCTTAAAATTCTAAACATTATATAGCTTCTTGTTTATCATTATCAATATTTGCCATATAGGCTCAAATATTTTGCATACTCTCCACTGCATACAGTCTCATGCAGGAGTATCTTGCTGTTTGATTGTTCACAATTTCCATAGGCCTCACTCTGAATGCCTATAGAAGATGTTTTAGTAAACATGACAGCTGGTGTTGTGAAGTGACTCTGAGGAGCGAGAGGATTAGCCCTTTAGCTGGACGTCTTTATAACACAACGGCATGATGTGTCCTGCTAATGTTGCTCTCCCAGAAGGGGCAAGTCGTACATTTCAATTAACCAGAAAATCCGAATGGAACTGAGCTCAGCTGTTTTGGCTAATGAACATTGTTTAGATATGATTGGTTGGACTAATGTCTGAATGAGACCCAGCTTTTTGAAAGAAAGAAAACAACAGCAGTGCAGCCAGCATCATTGATGGCCTCCTGGCAAAGACCCACTTCATTATTAAGCATTGTTTGTTTGGCAGGCAGTTGGGGTTTAGGCAGATTAGCATTGGGCTCACAGATGGAGTAGCTAATCAGCAGTTTTAAGAATAATTGTTCCAAATTGCATGTGTATCAGTGGATATTTTGGCTGCTCCAAGTCAAAGTAGATTAACTGATATCACTGTAACCTCTGCAGTAACTGAGGTTAATGTTGGTGAACACAGAGTTTAGCCTACATTAAAATATGTGACTGGTCAGTACTTTTGGTGTGTTTCAATGGAGTGATTGACAATCAAGTTTAGTTTCTTAAAAAGCTTTTCAACTTTTTGATATTCATGAACATCCATTACATTCAAGCCACTGCAAAATGAGTTGCTACAAAGCTAATTAAGACATTCAACTCCACACAAGTCTCTCTCTGTATTGCTCAATTATGGCTTACCTACACACGCAGAAACTCCAGTAAAGATTATTACCTCTTCTGAAGAGTCCATCATGTTTTTTTATTCCACTGTGTCATCTGTGGCTACCATAGACTGTAAATGTTAAAAGACTAGCAACTGCATGGGGAGGGCTGGGGCGCAATCACGTAGAGCTTGTCTCATGTGGACACAGCGACAGTGTTGTTGTCATTACTTTGAATTTCTTATGGGGGAGACAGAAACTAGACACTATAGCCTTAACTGTTATAGGCCAAGGCCAATTGTTCTATATCTATTGATACCACTTTTTGGTCTGTACAGTAAAAATGTAGCCACAGCCAACAACCGGTTAGCTTACAGTAGCTTAGCATTAGGACTTGAACCAGGGGCAAACAGCTAGCCGGGCTTCTGTCTAATAGCAGCACAATCTTCAGCACCTCTAAAGATGACTTATGAACACATTATATTTCTTTGTTTAATCTGAACAAACAAACCCTAAAAAACAGACTATTTCTTGGCTTGCAAGACTTGCTAATGAGGCTAGTTCTTTACCAATGCTTAGCTAATTGGCTGCCGGCTCCAACTTTATAATTGCACACATGTAAGAGTGGTATCAATCTTCACATCACAAAAATACTTTTTCTCCAAATATGAAACTGTTACCTTCAATTTTATTGTATTTAATCCTGTTCAAACTTTGTCAAATATAGTAATTGAAATATGGGGACATTTTACAAGACCAGGTGCAACTTGAAGTGCAATCATTCCCTATGAAATTTTCATATTCCCAGATGTTAATGCACCCATAATCTAATTTCAACATGGTTTCACAGCAGATTGAAGTCAGACATTTTTCCGTGACCTCCCAATTCACCACATCCCCACTGCACACTGAGACTTTAGAGGAGTGTCTGGAGCTCTTTCAGGTCTTCTCAGGCAGCAGGTGTGAGGTTTCATTCAGTTATTACATGGACTGAACCTCCTCTCATCCAGATTATGAATATCGTCTGCGCCAACCACCGCCTACTGCCGTCTGTACTTGATTAAAGACCAACACAAACATCATTATCAACGAGAATTAAAAACATTTAGCCCATGAGACTTCTTTGTGAATCAGTAACATTATTCTTTCCAATTGTGTTATTATTCACACATTTGCTTTATAACATATTTTACAAGCCTTTAAATACTGATTTGCCATGTTCAAATACTTTTGTATTCAGTTGAAGAAGACAGTTGAAGAAGTTGAAGAAGACTTCTAGCACTCAATATGCTCCATTAAGTAATCCAACAGAAACATGATTATGAAACATGATTTTCTTAAATGCTCTGCAAATAGGCTATTGTAATTTTCTTTGGGAGGTGGTTGGAAGGGAGATTTTAGGGAAAAAACAAAACAATAATAATGGAAGAAATTATGGAACACCAGAAATGTCATCACCTGGAGATAATTACTGCTGATTGCTAATCATTACAACCTTATCAGATCCCAAGGGGAGCAGAAAAGTGCACCTTTTTCATACCTTAGCCACTTTTAAATATACATGTGAAATATATATATATATATATATATATATATATATATATATATATATATATATATATATATATATATATATATATATATATATATATATATACACATATATCTCTCTATATATATTTATATAATTAGCCTGTTAAGCCCACCAATTTTCACCAAAGTGCTGGATTAAGTTGACATTTTGAAAGAAATTTAAGGGAAGCAACATTTTAAGTCGTATTTATGAATGTACAGTATAGCTAAATGACAAGCATGAACTTGTAGAAACTCTGCTGGCACACGCGTCTGCTGCCAACATTGAAAAAACTAAACTTCCATTGGCTAATAAATGCCTTGTAACCCTGTAAGATTAAATTCCCCTGTGATTTTTTCCACTCCAAATCACGCTGCGAGTGTTCAGGTGTGGTGCCAAAAGCAGGTGCTACGCTTCATGTGTCCATCTGTTTGGAGTCCCATGTGAACTTGGCCTTCAGAGGTCTCCATCTGCCATGCTTTGGCTTGCTTTGACTATGGCTCACGTAAAGATTGGGGCCAATGTTGTCAGTCACATTCAACATTTGTGTTGATCTTTTAGAATGTAACAATTATAATAATTGTGTTGCACTTAAAGAAATATGAACTATGAAACTAAACACTCCTGACTTTTGGAAACATTCTCAATCAGGAGGCAGCAAAATAGGCAATAGCATTTTTTCATTGGTCCACTGGTTTCTCACTCCAAATCAGATATCATGTGGCTCTGTCAGAACATTGATGCACTGTGGCTCCTAAAACCTACTCCGACTTTCTTTGTACTTCAATAAGCTGATGATTCGGCATTGAATGGTCCAGAAGATTTTGTGTACAGGATGACAATGTGTGTGCCAACAGAGATGGTGATTAAAGGAGTGGTTTAGTTTTTCTTTTTGAGAGTCAGATGAAAAGATACCACTCCCACATCTGTCTGTTAAGAATGCCAGGAAACGGTTAACAGGGGGAAACAGCAAGCCTCATATTGACTGAAAATATTTGAGATTGATATTGATTTTCTCATCTATCTCTCATAAAGTAAAAAAAAAATATTTTACAAAATGTCAAACTAGTCTTTTAAGTCACCAGTGGGACTGCACTGATACGGCAGACATTATTTTAGGGGTCCACTTCTATGCCCTGGGTCTCTAAGTTATCTTCTTTTCATGCATCCAAAGACCTGACCCTAGCATTATCACACATGCAAGCATTTTGAGATACAGATGTTTGCAGTTTAGCACCCCCTCCCCCGCAACCTTTTGAAACCCCCTTTTCTTTTAAAGAATAATCTTAACAGGTCTGGCAGGATTACCAGACTTTCACAATAACATTGGGGTTCAAGAGGTGGACTTGCACACACATGATGAGCAGCTTCACAGTGTGTTCAAAGTCCTCTAACAAGGCAAAATGAGTCTAAAAGGGGAAAAGTGCCATTTTGCAAGACTGCCAAATGACATTGGGGTTGTTTACCCCTCTCACTAAAGGCCACTGGGTCACATTCGCTAACAATGGTACGTCACTGTAGATCCAGTGCACCTTTACACTGGCTGTTCAAGAATAATATACAATATGCAAAAATAAAGTGCTCATTCTGCAGAAGAATGTGACTGACAGGGGAGGTTTACTCCTCAAGGCAGCGGGCCTGGGTTTGACTCTGACCTGCGGCACTTTGCTGCATGTCTTGTCAATTAAAGGCCTAAAATGCCCAAAAATGCTAGTGCTAACTCCAGCAGGAGAATAACACGGTGTAGGCAGCACCGATTGTTTTCGTTTTTCTCTCTACTGACAGCACTCCAAATTTCCAAACAACAGAGCTACTTGTTGAAATCGGCCGGAATTCTCCTTTGAATGGAAATACTACAAATACAAGCACAGTTGAATGAATGTACTTGGTTATTGTCCACCACTGCAAAGAAATAAAAACTAAACGCCAGGCTGTTTAAGGAAATTTCATTCATAATTCCATTCACAAAATGTACTCCGCTGAATGATGATTGAACATGACATCTCCGTTTGTTAATGTATTGCAGCAGCACTGCTGGAAGAAAATGACCCCTTACAAGTGAAGCATTTAAAGAGGCAAAGCAAGAGAGTGGCATACTATCAAAGCATTACTGAGACGTTTTAGACGTAGGAGGGCTGATTTTTCTGATGGGGTATAACGATAGACCAGATGGATACAGGAATATTTACAATTAAAAGTCTATTTTTGTACACAAAATTACAAAACACTGAAGTTAAAAGACAATAAGTGGACCACTCATTATAGAAAGCCATTCATATTAAAATGTTTTTATATTAATGTTGCAGCTGTAGTCATGTCTGTGTTGGGATAAAATACAGTAAACAAATAAAAAAATTAACAGGACAGGCTTGTTATCTCTGGACCTTGAGAACTACTGTCATGGTTGCTGCTGTGTCTTAAGGACACAAGCAATGCTTTCTGAATTCAAAGGTGGTCATCTAAGC
Organism: Percina caprodes; assembly: GCA_013375575.1. Taxonomy (NCBI): domain Eukaryota; kingdom Metazoa; phylum Chordata; class Actinopteri; order Perciformes; family Percidae; genus Percina; species Percina caprodes. Next base: position 6,849,994 of record JABXJD010000010.1, read on the forward strand.
TGATAGGAGAATCCTTTATCAGTGGGCTAAAAATAGCCTGTCAGCAACCGTTGGCCCGAATTGGATATCTGTACCTACCATGTGCCCCATTGCCTGCAGAAAAAATGGAAGAAGAAATTTCACTTATTCGTGAATGTCCAAGGAATTAAATGTCTTATTTTCCTGCTACATGATGCGTTGTCTTATGACAGATGCTCTCAGTTGGTCTGTAGGTGTTTTGTAATGTCTGCACATGTGCATGCGTGGGAAAGAGTAAGCTCACAAATGATGTTACATTCTGATGTGTGGATATTGGGACAGAGTGACTAAGGATATTCTTTACCAAACTATGATTTTGATCCAAAAGAATAGATGAGGTGCCTGCACAAAATTCTCCTTGTGAACAAAAGTTGGAATGCAAAAATAAAAAAAAACACATTAGGAGTAATCCACCAATTTAGCATTGGACTCCTACAACAATGTCAGACTCAAGATGGAGTTTTTCTTCCATGCATTCTTCTTAATGTCAAACCCTGGTGCCTTTGTTACCCACAATGCAACTTGACCACCGACAATTCAGTCCGAGATTCAGGTATGTTCCGCTATTGCAGATTTAATTTGAAATGTATATTCAAACAAAGTCACTTGCACAAGAATGATGCTTTCATTGACACTAAAATGGTCGCTCTCGACTTGTTTTTGTTTGGATGTAGTGAGTATTCCCATAGCGTTGTGTTTTAAATCTTTTGAAAGGCTGGCTGGTTTCACTGACAGTGGCACAGTGTTGTGCTTGACCTCCTGCACTGCTGACACAGCTGCTTTTGAAATAAAACCTGAAGCTGCATGCCGCTGTGTGAGAGATTGTCTTTTCTCAATTATACTTCATTCCACTGTAACTGCAAAACAGAAACCAGAACAGATGTTAGTGTCAACATTATCTTTATGGCAAAAAAAAAAAAAAACCCAACCATGATATGAGACACTATGGGACATTCAAGAGAAAAGACTCATCTCCTTTTATTCCCTGGAAACACCATATATACAAACATAATCCAGAAATGGAATTTTTAAAAACATCTCATTGTAATTTTACAGAATGACATATTTACAAATATATATTATACAATCACAGTTTGAATATTTCACAAAACAAGAGCAGAGGGAATCAGTGTACAGCAAGAAGAAAAACAGAACAATGACAAACTTATTTAATGTCAAATTTTGACACACACACATACTCAACACCATTTCTTTATATCTATATAGTGAATCATTATTCAGTCATTCACACAATGCTGCAGAATGGCTTCGTTTCAAGGCTGTGGTAATATGTGAAATCTTGAATCATACATTTGAGAATTATGGGCAATTAATTAGGAAGTCCCATGCGGGTGTTTTGCATAGGTTGTATGACCGACTATTCAGCAGCAAGCAGCTGGTTTTTGCATTGTTAAAGCTGTATGAAACATCCAAAAACAGATGCCTAAATGTATAGCGTTGAAAATGCAACCTGACTAAACCTTTTGGAGTTTAAAAGGTTAAGTTTCAAAATCACGGAGAATTACGATGCAATATCTATGTTTTGTCTGTACGGGAAGGATATCAAGTTGTAACCATTCATGACACACAAAAGTCTGTTTCTAAATGTGGCAATAAAGATGAAGGCTTATGATTTATGACAGCTTCTGCAATCAAATAAAGACCAAAGAAAATGTAGTATTGTTGAATTAAGCCAGAAGCCTGCTCGATTACCTTTTAGAGTGTTTGAGAAAGAAGGTGCAGGTAGGTAGGTGGGGGGAGAGAGAGACTAACTTAAATGCAAATCAAATTCACGCCTCGGGGTATAACAAACTTCATGGTCAATCTGGTGAAAGCCTATAAGCCGAGACGCTGAAGCATCTACACAAGGTGTAAACACAAAAGCTTTGAGGTGTTAAAAAATTAAAAAAAAGCACACACACACAAACACATTCAGAAAAAAAAAAAATTAAAAGAAAATTTAAAATAAAAAAAATCAGATAAAGGAACCCCATTGCACGGTCCTTGGATATAGGTTCCATTGGATTTCCTGAGCTACAGCTACAGATCTGCCGTCCCTCTGATTCTTCTACACTTTATTTGCTTCAGTGGACTCAGTGAAAAAAATAAAAATAAAAAAGGAGTTTGATAGGAAAACCTTAACATTTTTGTCTTCCCCCCCACCCTCCCTTACCAGATCATTTTGTGCACAGGGTGCAACAAAGATTTCTACACGCTGTTAGCATTTCTGTGTCCACTGTTTGGAATGAGGCATGCTAATGATGCTTACAATCCACTTTTAGGGCAGCTGAAACACACAGCTTTAGATGCTTGTGTCCGATTAAGAGAAATGGTTTCCAGTTGGTAAACAGAAAGATTAGTGAAGGAAAGGCAACAATATTCAAGGTATTCATTATTTTAAATTAAAAGCAAAGAACACAAATCTAAAAGAAAGAAAGCTTTAGGTGAAAATGCATAATAAAAATGGATTCAGTTTTAAGCAAAAAAAAAAAAAAAAGAAGAATCTCATTCAAAACATGGGCAATCTCAAGACCAGCTCTACATGTCAACCGTAACATATACTTTCTTCAGTTTTACACAGCTTAACACGAGGATACTTCCAATCTGATGGCACTGTGCTGGTGACTGCATGAAACATTGCAAAGACCGTCTACTTCCTTCAGTCTAGAACCGGTGTCACAGATGGGTGGGTCTGCTGATCCGAGGCACCTTGCTTCACCAGTTTGGCCGTTTAAGTGCTGTACAGAGCAAAAGTTTAATGAAAGATGCGCAGGTGGCACACAAGGTCCCGAACAAGCCAGGGCTGATCTGTTTTTTTTTTTCCTTCACTTTTGCTTCTCGGAATGCTGTGTGTAATCAAGCTGAAGAAGCAGCTTTTCAAAAATACATTTGGCTTACTGGCAGACAGACATCAGGAGACCAGCAGAGAGAGCATGCTGGGCAATAAGCACCTCAAATCAGTTTACTTACTGTACGGTGAAGAGCTGTGAGGAGACAAATATGTTTTTTATAAAATGAATTCATTGGCAAATCAGTGTTTGTCGTTATTTTTTTAAGACTACTTCTTAGGTAGAATTTGCTATACATTCATAATAATGGCATTTCAGTCAATTAGTTTCCAAGGCAGTCAGACTTTCCAATTTGAAGAAACTGGCCCGAGGACATTTATCTTGACAAAGCTTAGGGGAGACGTAGGTTAGCCCGAGGAAGATTTGTTGTGTTGGAGGAGGTGATACATAATGGACGGAATAATGACAGTTCAAGTAAGTTCAGGCACCTTCTCCAAAATGGACAAGAGTACAATAGGTGCTTCCAAAAAGCAGCCTGAGGTGCTATTGGCACTTACAACATTCATTTTGCTCCTTTATATGTTGAGATCAGGACTCTGTGTACATCTACAATTTTGCTGTTCCTTTAAAACCATTTGGTTGGAGATTCCTTAAGTAGTTCTTAGTCCTTTATTTCCTCTGCCCTGTGACATGGTTTTGTCACTTCCTCCTCACTCCGTCCTCAGGATCTGGCCGCTGTTTTATGAGCCTCTCGATCTCAGCCCCCAGAGTCTGTAGATTCTCCTGTTAAAGAGAGTGAAGACTTTTTGATTCAAATACTATATTTAAGTAACGATACATGAGAGGCTGTATACTGTATCAGCAATAATAGTTATGTGACGTGGATTTCAAGATACATTTGACACTTTCCAGTATGTATAAATGGTGAAAATTAAAATCTGTTACATTGCAGGACATGTATTGCACGCTGACTGTGCAAACAGGCATAGTGGTACATGGGGTGCAATTCACTAATATTATTAACTCTTTTTGAAGTAAACACACCATCTAATGTGATGACTAATCTCCATGCAATCTAATGGATTAGCAAGTAATCAGTAAGAATTACAACACAAACTGATTTTCTCTTTATTAAATGCACAAACTTAAAGATGCACTAATCAATAAGGTTTTAACGGATCAAATGACTGTGTGTAATGTGACAAGGGTCACTTGTAGTGATGAATCCACATATAAATTTCACTCAGCACTCCCTTGCTCTTAGGAGCGTTTTAGTGGAAACTAGTCATAACAGGGTGCCACTGGCACTACATTTCCTTATGGATACATTATCTGGCTACATCATCACTTCAGAATTGGAAAATTAGTTCAATTCAATTGTCAAAAGACCCTCATGTGCAGAAGCAGGAAAAAGCTCACATACACAACTTCTATTTCAGGACATGAACCAGAAAACAGTTATTGTGGGGCACAGTTTCCTTCCTTAGCATAAGCATCAATAATGTAAGTTTTGGATTAGATTTCCTTGTCATCTCTGATAGACAACCTGGCGAGCACTCTGTCCTAGACAGGACCGTCAGCCTGTCAAAACAAAAAGTCACATACAGACAATTTGATACATGTTGTGGTTGACTTGAAAGGTTTGGGAGATATGACCCAAATGTCAGACAACCTCAGGGGACAAAAAGCAGAAGCTGGCTTGACATTCCCTGTGCTCCGGTTCATCTACCCCTACAATGTCATATTGTTGATAAAGTGCTTTATTACCGTTCCTGTAGTGTTCTTGTTGAAATAAAGCTGTATGATTAATGAATTGACATTTTTATTTTTTTTAATTTCATGGAGTCATGTGATCGGCTGGACAGAGATGGCGGTTTAAGGTATAGCTCCTGGCCTAAATTTGTCAAAGAGTTGTTTTATATGGTTCCAACTTTGATATTTTACCACTTTGTGCTTATTAGAGTTACTTGAAGCAGAATGGCAAACAAGAAGCCATTGCAGAGGCATTGCTGGAGAAACAGAAAAGCTACATCGAGCCACGTTTTTCTCAGATCCAGTCTCAGATTCAACAGATTGGCCTTGACAAAGACAATAAGCCAACAGATATCCATGCTCAGCTAGCATCTCTGACTGCATCAGACCTGATGTGAACACGATGACGATGGCAGCATCCCCATCGTCGGGCTGAAAGAGGGACTAGAAGGTGCTAATGCTTTCCAGTATCTCTCACGCTCACTGCCTAAGTAGCAGATGATCAGATTAAGTTGAATTGTTGTGGACTGAATGCTCCTCATAAATGAGCCATCACTCTGGGCTTACTAAAACAAAGAGAAATGTTGACATTGCAACTTTACAGGAGACTCATTTGCTGCAGGTGGATGCCGGCTGTTTAGCCAATAGATTCTATTATACAATTGCAATTTCTTTTTTTTTTTTTTTTTTAAATAATACGCTCACCAATCAAATGATGGAGTTAATACTGTTCTTTTATTGTTGGTGCAGATTTCAGTGCTGTGTGGGACCCAAATACTGATCAGTAGAACGCAAAAGGCACCTAGTGACAAGGCTCAACGCTCTGAAATCATGGGCCAGCAGTTTGGGTCTTATAGATATTTGGCATGCAGTTAATCCCAACTGTAAGGACCATTCCTTTTTCTCAGGTAGACATAAATCCTTTTCCAGGATAGATTTTATTTTTGCATCCCCTCCATTATTTCATTTAATTGATAAAGTGCTGTTACTTCCAATGGCGTTGTCTGACCATAAAGGGGTCCTTTTGCGCCACCAACCACCAGTTAGATGGCACTTCAATACTTCTTTACTGAAAAATGAAACCTATATCACTGAGTTTACAGCAGAATCCCAGATATTTGCAGAAATTAATGTTGGCTCTGTAGAAGACCCAGGACATTGTGGGATGCGATAAAAGGTTCTATAAGAAGCAATACCATACTTTTCTTCTCTAATGTGCGCAAAGCTACGTCACTGAAGCTGCAAAACCTTGAAGCTGAGTTCAACAGATTAGACTCACTGTTTTCACACAAATTTTTCTGACCAGATAGGTTTAGAACGATCATTAGTCAAGAAAGTAATAAACATTCTGAAACAGAAATCTGAATTCCTCATCCATAGAGCAAGACAGCGCTATTACTTTTAGGGTGGTAGACCTAGTCACCTTCTCGCTATGAGATAAAGATCCAGTGACCATTTTGGAGACATTCCCGCTATTATATCTTCAGATGGTAATATTAGAACGGACCATGTCAAAATAAATAAATCTTAATAATAATTTCGGACAGTTTATTCCAATCTGTATGAATCTGAGGTTACTTTGGATAAATCCCACTGTGACAGCTGGTTAAATCAGCTTGACTTGCCTCAGTTATCAACAGAGGAATCAGCCAGCTTGGCCAAATTAATTTCTATTGAAGAATTAAGACTGGCACTACAGAATATACAAAGGAGGTCTACTTTACAGAGGAGGAGAGAGGATGGTGGCCTTTCAGTTCCCAACTTTAAACATTATTTCTGGTCCTTTGTTAAGACCCCTTCTCACTTGGTTTAGTCCAAATGTGTCTGTCTAATGGCGTACCTTAGAAAGTGCTATGACAGAGCCTTGGTCACTCCATGATGTTCTTTTTGCCAATATTTCAAACAAACAGTGTCAGCTACGCTTTGGCCCTCATTATCTCTCATCTTATCAAAACTGGGAAATTAACTGAAACATACTGCCATATAGCTAGTAACTGGCACACTTTTCCCCCCATTATTCAATAATACAGCACTCCTGAGTAATGGGAGGCCAATAACAGCTCCACAATGGGAACAAAGTGGATTTCATTGTCTAAAAGACAATTTTGGTGATGTTGGCTTGTTACCCTTTTCTGACTTAGAAAATGCATTCGGTCATCATGGATCCGTTCTTTTTTAGATGTCCTGTACACGGAACTCTCGACGGCTTGTGTGGGTGGAGCCCCAGGGAAGACTTTGTAGACTTGGCACAACATTGCTGAGTCCTTGAAGGCAATGCTGTAGCCTTTTATTTTGTTTGCGTGCGTGATTGGCCCCTTGTCTGCAGCAAACTGCTGTGGATGTTTTACCAGTCTGTGGTCACCAGTGTCCTCTTCTACACTGTGGTGTGCTGGGGGGGCAGCATATCGAAGAAGGACACCCACAGGCTGGATAAACTGATCAATCGGGCCGGCTCTGTGGTCGGCATGAAGCTGGACTCGCTGGTGACGGTGGCAGAGAGGACGACACTGGACAAACATTACTGAAAATGCCAGCCACCCCCTGCACACAGTCATCAGCACCCGGAGGAGCCTGTTCAGTGGAAGGCTGCTCCTTCCCAAGTGTCGGACCAACAGACTCAAGGACTCCTTTGTCCCTCATGCCATCAGGCTATACAACTCCTCACTAGGGGGGAGGAAGAAATAGGGCGGAGAGGACAATACAATACATACATACATACATACATACATACAGTACACATACATACATGCACACCTGGACTTAAATTCACACCTGGTCACTTTTATCACTTTAACACTGGATTCAACACTGACAGTTTAATAATAATTTATGGTCTTTTCTTTGTTTATTTGACAAATGTTCTTATTGTTATCATTATTATTATTATTATTATTATTATTATTATTTTGTTGTCCTTATACTGTCTTTGTACTTTTTTTTAATCTATTTATTTATTTTTTCTGGCTAAAACTGCTGCTGGAATTTTCAATTTCCTCGCAGGAGTCATCCCAAAAGGATTAATAAAGAGAAGTCTAAGTCTTGTTTTGTGTCCGTCTGTTTCTGCATGTGTTTTGTCTCCCTTCCTTCCATTTTTCATCTGTTGTGGCCCTGGGACACGTTCCTATGTCCCAGTGTGTTGTTTGTAACTGTTTGTGAATGTTATGTTTACATTATTATTTTTTCTGAATATAAAAATTAAAATTTGATCACAAAAACATATTGATTTTATATTTTTAACTGTGCTACTTCTGTTGTGCAGACTGGGCCTGATTTATATAAGAAAAACAAGTCCGTCTTCGTAAACTTGATTTAATGTTTTGTTTATTAAGCCATTTGAGACTTAAATCAACAATAATATACACCATCAATCAAGATTATGGATTTAAAATTCATTCAAATACGTTTCTCTGAAAAGCATTTAAGCAATGTGTCAATTGTAGTTAATGTATGAAGCTGTGAAATTATGTGTTTGAGTCCAGTGAGAGCAAGTGGTTGAAAACATAATGCTGAAAGGTAGGGTTAGGGTTAGGGTTAGCAAGAATGAGTGCTTCTGCACGGGGCTAGGTTGGCTGAGATGCCTGGGCATGATCACTTAGTTTGCAGGACCTAAGAACTAAATGAGGCTCCCCATCAGTGTTCTGCATGATCACGTTGTACAGCAAAGTGCTATAGTAGGGGCATCCAGGGATCTTGCAGCCTTCTGGGCTGGTGTAGGTTTTAGAACAGCATTAGAACGGTTGTTTTTGCATCTCCATTGTCAAAAGTTGTGGATGGCACCAATACAACCACTCCTTATCCTGTTTTTTGTTTTCCCTATGTTGAGGTACCTAGCACACTGATCCAATACTAAAAATGGGAGCAAGAAACATTGCAGTCAGTGATTGGCGCAGACGTTCCTCTGAGTCGTCGCTATACAGCGAGAAATGGAGGAGCAGTAAAGAATAACAAGATTTTTCAGCTCGTTTCTCAGGGCATTGCTGTCAATGGCTATTACCATCGAGTAACGACCCTGCCTACATTCAAGTACATTTGAGAAACGTCTGCGGTGGAAAGGCAGAACAGTGATTTAGTACATGCCCATATGGGTAATGTACTGTTTTAAAAAAGGTACTAAACCTAAAGTGGTTGATGAAAATATAGCTTTAGAGGATGTGAGCAAACATCAAATTATCAGTTTATTTCACATTAATGCATACAAAAATCCCCTACAGACTTAAGGCACCGATGGGCAAAAAAAGATTGATGGAAGTTCTTGATTAAGATACGAAGAGGTAGAAAGCACTTAGAAACACTTAAAAATAGCAGAATACACTTTTACAAACATGAACAAATGAACATGAAATCTGTGCAATAAGAGCAAATCAACTGCACTGCTAACAAATAAATGCTATAATGAGAGTAATAAATATTGTTGTATTGTGTTTTTAATCTGTGTGTAAACAAACCAAAACTGAATCCACAACCTGATATGAACTTCACACATTGATAGTCAAGTCACATCTAGTCTATATTCACAACGTTCCATTTTTCGCCAATTGCCGCTTTCTTTTTGTTGGAATTTTAAACTCCAGTGAATTCATGAAGACTATGGTAGATTGCTCCTCAGATCTCTATATGCAGAGCACATTGAGACAGCTAGCTAGACTATCTGTTCAGAGTTTTCTCTTGCACGACTATTTTGCAGCGGCTCTGTGCGGAGCACAATTTTGATTGGTATAAAGAAATGCCAATAAACCAGAGCATGTTTTTCCTCACATCCCAGAATGCTGTTTGGAGTCGCCATACCCTCCTACACTCCGCAGCGTGTGAATGTTCTGGCAAAGCAAGACTAAGTTACATCAGGCTATGTGGCTCCAAAGGTGGAGCCTGACACTGACACAGCCAATAATTTATCCACTCAGGTCATCTAAACTTAATTCATCAATGCAATATGAGTGGCTTTCAAGGAAACTGCACGCAATCATTTTTGTTGTTGCATTTATAGCAAAATAGAGTATAATGCTTTCTGGAGGAGAACTTACCTTCAGAGTAATGTTCTTCAGCAGTGTGTCTTCCAACACAGCCTGCAGCTTCCTGTTGATCTCCAGCGACAGGTCCAGGGTCAGCCCGCTGTCCGCCGGGTGGGAGGTGTAAAGCGAAGCCATGATGCCTCCCCGTCGGCTCAGATTGGCCTTGTTAATGTCCGACGCCTCTGATGAGAAGGCCCCTGACTCTTCTCTTAGCACATAGCTCTGGATAATTCTGAGTGGAGGAAGGGAGGGGAGGAGATGAGTCAAACAGTGAGCTTCAAAAGGAGGGGGAACAAAGTGAATGCGTGGCTTTGGCTGCAGACTGTTAAGCAAAAAAAAAAAAAAAAAAAAAAAAAAAAAAGGGATTTAAAAAAGGTTAGAGCATGGAGCTCCTACAGAGCAATAAAACCATTTCCAGCAGCAAAAGCAGTGGACGTTTCTGGAATAGTAATTCCAGTGGGATGGCTTGTTATTCTTTTGTGCATGGGATACATTCAGTCATAGTTTCAAAAGATTATTGTGCCAGTCAGGAGGACAACATTAAACAACATAAAATAGGCTGCCAGGATTCAATTAATTACCTACATTTGTGTAAAAGTGAGACAAATCCTTATGTTCATAATACATTTTCATCTCAATAATAATAATAATAATAATAATAATAAAGTGCCGCGGTTAAGCTATGTTTTATCAAAGAAAGGGGGAGAGGAGAATTCATTAGCTTAACAGCTCTAAACTTCCTGTTGTCCAATTTCCCCAGCACAGCACAAAGAACACTGACAAGCAAGTGTGTTTCTATTAAGAGAACAAAAAAGAACCGCCATTGTAAATGAAATTCATTACTGCGTCCTACATCATTATCTTTTTCCTATGCCACCAAAGAGAAGGGAAGATAATACAAAGCAATATTCAAGATGAAGATGGTTAAGGAAATTAGTGTATGAAGCACATACTCTTCTGTGCAGGTCTATGGCCATGAGAAAGAGGATGCTCAGGCTAGACTCCAGGCATCAAAGATAAAGGAAACACGTGCAAGGCTAGAACTGCAAAGCTTTTGCAACTGCAATAGTATTCTTAATTTTCTCTTAAGATTTAGGAGTGCGGGCAGATGGTGAGGGTTGGGTAATGCCCTACAGAAAAGGTCAGTAATCAATATTTTAAATCTTTATCTAGCTCTCAAAAAATGAAAAACAGTAATTATAACCATAAATAGCACAAATGAAAATGAGAAGTTTACGTACTACGTCCTTAAGTATATTCCCTTTTAATGCTGTGATAGCCTTAATTCTTCATGTGTGGCGAATCTAATGGCTCTGCACAGTAACCCTGGATTAAGGTCTAACTAGTCAATAACTTAATGGATCTAGCCTCGTCTCTTTAAATGTTAAGCACCAAGATTTTACATGGGATAGTCATACATTTGGGACTAGGTAAAAAAAAAAAATAAAAAAGGGCCTGACGTTTAACTACTCCTGTTTTATTCAAGTGAATATGTTGTGAATGAACTCTTGGAAAGGTTGAAAACATGCCAGTGATTTCTGGTTAAGACATTTAGGACATTACATGCATTAATAATGGTGTCCAATACCAAGATGAAAACTGAATTCTGATGCGGTATATTTAATCAACATTTGACATAATGACTAGAATTACATTTATAAATAAGTAAATTATAAGTCTACTCTGAAGAAGAGGGGATAAAACTCATACTGGTACTTAGTATTGAGTCTTAATTTCACTGTGAGCAAATAAATTAATCCATCTTTAATTATATAATGAATGTATTTTTGTCTTGGTATTATAAGTCTCACAGAAGTCAACCAAATATTGATGCAGTACATACACCCTAACACTGTATGTTACAGTGTATGCACACTGACAAAACAAATACGTCTATGCTGCAATACAATTGAAATAGCTATGTAAGCTACACACACACGCACACGACTTACCTCTGACTAGACTTGCAAGGGTCCATATTTGGACCCCAGTTCCATCACGACAGTGTTAGTAAAAACAAAAAAGTGACAAATTAAAGTTGTGGCCACATGGTGCGCTGAATGGCATGCACAGTTCGGCAGGGGGCAGGGATGTAAGCAAGACTTATAATTTAATTTGTGAGTAAAACGTCCTTTTTTTCCCCCCCAGTTGAGAGAGTGGAAGTAATGAGGGCGGCATGCCAAGCACGCATGAAGCGAATGTGGCAATTTTGGGTACAGTTGGACCACACTAAAAAGCCTAGATCTTGGTGACTAAACTTTGTTCCTAAAAAGTGTCAAGAAAAAAAGCGAAGATGCAGAGAACGATATATGCTTAGGATGTTTGTATGGTTTATCTTTATCATATTCAAAACTATACAGGCAAAAACCATTAATTTCAAAATGGAAATTGTTAGTTTCATGTTTAAAAGCTTTTTGTTGCAACATGTACATGCTTGATAAATGATCAAATCTAAATGTGTCCACAGACAATGGCTTGCATATCAACCAAAAGTCCAAAGCATCAAGAAAATCTAAGTCTTACTGGCAGTGGAGACAGAACTCCCAGACAACCTTGAAAGGATCCACTATAATCTAACACATTCAGCAGGTGTGGCTCCATAATAGCCTACTACAAAGCTTGTATTGGTTAGTATTGATTACAACAAAGTAAAAGGGACGCGCTTTAATTAAACAGTCATCTACATCTTCTGAACAGAAGGCTTCCTTCTGCTTTGTGCTCATTTGGTTTAGATCAGCATCATTTTAATTCACATGAATAGCCCATTTAGACTTAATGGTCCTAATAACCAGGTGTGGGTACTGAAGGACATACATCATTGCACTTGAAGGATGACACGGTTGTTTCTGCATGTTTTAGCTCATTTACTACAAATCGCATATACTTACTATATGAACGTTGCAACCAATGAACTGCGTTTAACTTCTTGGATCACATGAATATGCCACTCGGAAAACATAATGAAAAGCTACATGATTGGTAAAAATAAAATCTTAAAATAATCATGTAGCAATAGAGATACACAGTTTGAGTATATCACCCATAATGAGTTTATCTTGTGGCCACCAGTTTTAATTATTTCAACATCATGTTTTTTTTCCCCCATCAGTTTGGCATGGAAAACTGCTCTAAATACTGCAATACCCATGAGCCTCAGCCGCTGCTGAGGCCAGAGGCGCAGATCGAAGCTTCAGCAAATTCAAAACACTATGACATAGCGGTTGCAGCTAGGAACAAAACAGAACCAGAATTGATTAAAGCTGCAGACTGTAGCATCAGTATTCTCAATTGCGTAGACTTTAGGTTTTGCTTACGGCAAGCGCTACATGCAACAGTTTTAAGCTCTTTGATTAGACGTTTCTTACCAAAATTTACCATGGAACTTTTACTTCCTGCACCAGGGGTACCTGAAAAAGCTCCCCCCACTTCGAAACTCTTTGGAAAATAGTGGGTAAATGGCTACAATTAGGACTGTACGACATAAGGGAATATATGTGATTAGATTGTTGAGTATCACAATAACAATATTGCTTTTGATAAACAAACATACATACATTAAAGTGTACTCAGTTTTTTGACTCAACACTTGCAAAGTACATGTGCTTGTGCCATGTCCTCTCTCCTGTATCCAAAATATTGCCAGTCCCCCAGTTCCTCTCTGGCATTTGCACTTTTGTTTGCACTCATCTTGTCACTGGTCTAATGAACCTCACTCGCATGCGTGCAGATTCTGACCAATCAGAGGAGGGCTCTGTCTGATTGGCTAGAGAGAGCTAACAGCATAGTGTGTACCAGACAAAATGGTGGCTAAAGAATGTAATTTAATACGTTAGTATATTCAAAGTGCAATATGGCATTCTTTCGCATTGAGTTTAATTGCACAGCTAACATCGCAATGATAAAAAAATAAAGGTATATTGTGTAGCCCTAGTTACAATCGTTAACTGTAAATGAGGTTAACAATGGAAAAACACTGTTATGCTCATACAACAGAGTGGTATGGTTGTGGAAACGTAAATAAAACAGTCTTTCTTAAACTAACTGTCCTTTGTTAGAGAGTCACTCCGTTTCTGCCTCCACATCTCTCGTCTCTTTATTGTTCACCTGCTTCAGTCTTACAGTTAGCTCATCAGTGTTCACCAGGCTGTCCTGGAAGAATAGGGCAGAAAGGGAAAAAGGACAAACTCACATCCACATTCTAAAGTTGTCCAACACCTCCCTCCCTCTGCTTAGTTAAGATTTGGCAGCGCTAAATTTAGCCTGGCAACCTTGGGATTCATCCTCAATTTTAAATCCTGAATGTAGGTTGAGGCTAATGGATTCAATACAAGTGTACAGCTGAGAAACAAATGAGAAATAAGATTATACAAGTAGAATTAAGTAGGGATGGTTGAATACCTCTGATATGGCAACAAGACCTAGCGTGATGCAGAACCTTAATGATTGTTTGGAGTGATCTATACTAAAAAGATTTCACTTATTCTACTCAGTAAATAAAAATCTTTCCATGTCTTAAGTCAGTTTAGTTCTACCTCTGAGATTCTGTGTTGTGAAAATCTCATATACAAACCCCATTTTATCCCGACATTGGTCCATTTTCAAGGACTAACCTATACATAAAGAAGTGATGTGCTTAAGATAGCTCTAACGTCCTTCACACGGTCTCTTCAGTATAGGTGATGGCCATGAAACATCATTAGGAATCCATACTGATGTATTCTTCCCCTTAATCGGCTCGACTATAAATAGCTTTGAGTGAAGTTTGTTACGATTCAGAAGTGTGGAGCATGAGTTAGAATCTAAAGATGAGAGAAAGATGCAGATGGAGGTAGGGGGCCATAAACTGTGTGTGTAAGCATATGCTGTCTTGTGAAGGTGTGCTGAAGCAGCTGTACACCAGGGAGTGAGGTATGGTGTAACATTTGGTCCAAATGTAAAGACAATTTGTGTTACTTATTGCTCAGTATATCTATCTGTAATACTTAAACTAAATGTGTTCAACATGTCTACGTGAAAATGAGTGACTATTGATGGTATCACATGAGGTGAAGCTACTTCTCTTTAAGGCAGGTCACACAAACTGTGTGTAGTTTCCACAGGATGTTTCAAAGTATGAGTAATCAATAAGTGGTGATGGAGCATCCAGAATCTTCCTTGGATCATTCCATTCTCTTTAGAGAGCAACTTTTTGTATTCATCTGACTCCTCTTGTATAATTTAAGGGCTGCTAGTTGTAGCTTGTTCTTTTGTATTTATTAAACAAGTCACAGTGCTGTGAGGTTGACATATTATTATCACACTGTGTTTACATTAAAACTGCAGTAGGGTCTGAAACACTAACTTTTATAATTTGATTCATCCAGTATTGTTTGAGCACAATAAACCATCCACAACACTAGTAAAATCTGAACACCTGGCACTTGGTCAAACTACTCCCAAAAAAAATTCTGCATTGAATATTGCAGTAAAAAAAACAAAGTACACTTTTTTTTTTTTTAACTGCAATATACAATGGAGAATGTTCTCGCCATCTCTCTTTCTCTAATCCCTGTAATTCGGTCCATGCAACTCACTTGGTCTTTTTGCGGATCTCCTCCACCAGTTGCTTAATGTGATCCTCCATGAATTCAATTTTTTCCTGCTTGCGAGCCAGGGATTTCTGCAGGCGGACAATGCGTTCTACAAGCATGGTCTTGTCGACCTCTGGGAAGCTGTCAACGGCCACCACAGAAGGACCTGACTGGCTCTCTGGTGACCGCTCTTCAACACCACTGCTCCCACCATGGCGTGCATTCAAGGAGCCTGGGGAAATAGAGGAGATTAAGATAAACTTAGAAAAAACATTTAATTTGTTGCGACTTTGGTCATGTATCAGCTAGCTGTGAGCTATTATTGCCTTTTTGGAGGGACATTTACACCACCAGAGGGAGGAGAAAAAAATAAATAAATAAAAATCTTAACAGGACAAATATTGGAAAAACAAAAATCTTTTATGATATTACTTCCGCATGTGTTAAATACTAACCAAATCCAGGAGCAGTACCTGAGGAACTTGAGCGACTGCCCATACTGCTGGCATCCCGTTCGCAGCCTCCATTCTCAACCTGCTCCAGTCTCTTACGGGCTGTAGAAAAAGAGAAAGTAAGGAACTGTCAAACAGAGAGATTAACACCAATAAGCCTGTGGAATAGACACAATTTAAAAGTTATGATACATGCTTTGACAAAAATATTGTTGGTATTGCTAACTGCTAAATATTCCAGTAAGCAAATTCTTTACAAACATTTTGCGCTGTGTGCTTGAGAGACTAGTTTCATACTGCCATTTAGGACATCCCAAAATGGTGTTGTCTGAACTCCAGTCAAAATGTATTCAGTTCAATCATATAAATAAAATCAAGTGAGCAAATATTTCCATTTAATAGGCTATAATGAGGAGGTATTTGGCATTTCCACTTTACAAATGACTTGATTATAAAAGTGTCCGAATCAGAAGACTTATTTTCTATCAACTTTCCTCGACTAATCATTTCTACACTAGCTTTGTGTGAGTAAAGAAACAGTACTGTGACTTAAACAACATACTAATGCTGTGCAACAATGAGCAGAGTATAAAATCTTACAAATTAGAAGCAGAAGCCCACAAACAGGTACAATTAAAATTTTAAAGCTAAGCATTATTGCTAGACTGAACTGAGTTTTCCTCTGTGAAGGTGTCTACCTGAATAAAAGGTGATGCAGGCTGCTTTTGAAGAAGAGTACACACTCAGCAACCCTTCCATGCATAAACAAAGGCTTAAAGTACTGTGCTGCAGTCAGAAAAACAAAACTACAACATTGAAGAATAACCACAAACCCTACTTGTAAAAAATTTCCTTCTGTCCCAAAAGAAAAAAGCTTGTGTTTACAAGATAATAGTGCTGGACTTTTAAATCACTGTGTTCCCAGAGACCCAAGGAGGGGAAGCTGGCTCACTCTATTAAGTATAATCCAAGCATTAGAAGAACATTAGCTCTAATACACTGCACCTATCTGCACACTTCCATCTCCCTTGTTTCTAATCACTAAGCCCCTTCTCCTCTTAGTCTGCACATGTGACCTGATATTACATCAGAGTATGGACGGTCTCTCAGGCGAGACATTATATAGTAAATGATAAATATCACAGTGAAGTGAAATTAGATGATGGGGAACAAGAAAGCTATAAATTTCACTTATTACATTCTGATGGTTTTAGATAAATTAACACAGTAGGTATATTAGCAGGGCAGGCAATGATACAAAAAGTTTTAAAGTGTATTATGCTTTATTTTATATTCTATATTTCATTATCTTTATATACAGTGGTATCAATTTAAAAAAGGTGATGTGCTGGCCCTGAATATTTGCCATTATGCTTCCAAATAGCACACATTGCAATGAAGTATCATATGATGTGTCTATTTGTTAAGTATGTAGTAGGTATTAGAGCCTTGGCTGAAAATATATCTGAAAGTAACACCACACTACATGGCTCTCATAAGATGTAATCCCCCTTATCTGCTATTGAAATAGTTATATTACATTGGGTTCTGTACCATAAAGGAGCTGCAGAAATATACTTAAAGCTGGTTTCCTAACCTTGTGTTAGTTGCTTCGTCAGGTCTTTGATGTTGGCAGCTTGTTTCCTTTTCTGAGTCACCAGCTCATCCCTCAGCTCTTCAACTCGGGTTTTTAGATGACCCATCTCTGTCTGCAGTGCTGCCCGCTCCTGTTGCAGGCCCTGCACCTCCTGCTGCCTCAGCACCTCTTCCTGTTTTAACTGCCGTGACTACAGGTTTAAAAAGGGACAGGGAGATAATTAGGGTAATGCTGCAATAACAGCCATGATAGAGTGGAAAGATAATGTGACAATGGCTACTTGTTCCAAAAACAACATTCACAGGCTAGCAATCTGTAATTGAATAGAAAAAATATGGCACAACTTATTTTAAGATTATGTGCTGAATGTTAGGCCAGAAAATATCACTGTTCATGGACATTGTAAGTTCTATGTCAGACAACTCGGCTGTTATGTACTACTCCTTCATCTCATCTCTATAAGTTCTCCCCGACCTTGTCATCTAGCAGCCTGTTGGTCTCCTCCAGCTTTGCTTTCAGCTCTGTGAAGCAGCCGTTGAGCTGATCCAGCTGAGACTGCAGTGAGTTGCTCTCTGACTGGAGCTGGGCGTTCTTGCTGCTCAGCTTCTCAGTGAAGCCCAGTAACTCAGCCTCCCGCTCCCTGCTGCCTTGTACATCACGCTGGAGGTCTGCCATCTGGTTGGTCAGGCTGTCCATTTCCTCACGAAGAGACGTGATCTCCTGTTTATCACTGGCAAAATAATTATTGGTGTTAATAAACCTGGTGTTAATAAAGACAGCAACTCATATTAAATGGCTAATTACTATAAACTACCCTTCTTGTGCAGCTGTATGAAATGCATACTATATTGATACAAATATATAGGAGCACTGTATGACAAACAGGATTATTATACTTAACATACAGAAAATGAAGTAAGACAGACTGTTCAGACTGCTCCAATACAAAAATAATTATAATATAATACAAGATTAAGATACAAACTATTGACTTGAAGGACATACAGGCATGGAACATGAGTACATGTTAGATTTTAATGGTTTACTGTCATTTCAAATTATATATAATCCAAAAACAAGACCGATCTTTTGCATCAGCATTCAAACAGATATATAATGTGTCAGGATGAAGGTCACAATTTTCACTGGTAGTGAAGTTGTCTACAGACTAGTCTCGCTTTGCCAAACCATCCACACGCTGCAGAGCGGAGGAGGGTCTTGCTACTCCACATAGCATTTTGGGATGGGAGAAAAACATGCTCTGGTTTATTGGCATTTCTTTAAACCAATCAGAATCGTCATGAGCAGTGCTGAACTTTGCACAGAGCTGCTGTAAAATAGTCGTGTAGAGAAAACTCAGATTGAACAGATAGCTAGCTAGCTGTCTCAATTTACCATGCAGAGATCATAGTCCTCATGAATCCACCAGAGTTTAAAATTCCAACACAAAGGAAATGGACATCAGCAAAAATACATGCATCTGGCAGAATTTCCTGCAGCACCGGAGCAGTAGTGGAACGTCCAGGATATATACCATCTACAGACCAAAGAAGAACTGGTGGCATCAACATTTTTTTTTCTTGCCAACAACTAAAAATGTTGATTGTTTGTGCGAGTGGTGAAACACTTTCTGCTACTCAAAATGACAGCCAGAAAGAAAAAGTAAAAGTAGAAGTTTTGCATGAATCTATTGGGTTGGCGCCACCTACTTATGGCACTCTGGCACACACAGAAAGGAGCATTTCATTAAGTGGAAAAGTTTCTCCAAGTCATCTGCACAGGGCTGGCAGAGCCACACACCCACAGAGGGACCTGAGCTCCTTCCTGCCCTGTGTGCTATATCTGTCTCTGGCCTATCTTTAAATCCAGCGAATAACATACTTGCAAAAAAATAAAACAAAACTATACGACAACTATATTACAGCCTGCACTGTTCTATCAAAACCAATAATGTTTGGCAGTGTAAGTACTGTGTCAGTGTGCGTTTGTACCGTTGATGCTGATCCTGGAGTGCAGTGATCTCTTCCAGCTTCT
Organism: Percina caprodes; assembly: GCA_013375575.1. Taxonomy (NCBI): domain Eukaryota; kingdom Metazoa; phylum Chordata; class Actinopteri; order Perciformes; family Percidae; genus Percina; species Percina caprodes. The sequence goes on from JABXJD010000010.1 coordinate 6,869,215, forward strand.
CTCTCTGGCGTCCGATCTCAGCTTTCTGCCGATTGATGATCTCCCTGTACTTGCTCAGCTCGTCCTCCCAGCGTGGACGCTCGTCCTCTAGACACTTTAACTGCAGAACAACACATCCTTAATTAACCTGAATACCTGCTGATATCATGTGCACACACAGAGGTTAGAGCACTTATCTGTATGACAAACCTTGGTTCGTAGAGTAATGAGCTCATCCATGCCCTCTTTGTAACTCCTTTTCAGGTCATCCAGCTCTTTGGCCTTCACTCGGTGGACCTGCCAGATGCATTAAGTTCTACATTAGATATGTATCCACTGTAGTGGCTTTTTCAATCTGCTCGTAAAAGCAATTTCGGTTTCTAAACCTCAGAAGCCTTATCCAAAAAAAGGTTTCTTCTCTGTCAATTCCAATTGCAATCACAAACATTTACCACACATCACCAATTCAGTTCAATAGTTTTACCCCTCAACTTAACCCACACTCTCACTTAATGGAATACATTTTGATCTGAAAAACTAAATGAAAGTCTTACAGTGGCATCATTTCATTGCAGATGTATTTCCTGGCGATCCAAGTGTGGCATTCATCATTATTATGCTTATGCAGTTATTATGCATGCAAAAGCAAAGCTTAATAATGTTTTGTCTCATCTTTTCAACAAGGCCAATAATAGTACGACTGCTAGTCAACTTTTCGAAGCAGCTGTTAGTAGCCTGTGGTATCCAAGACAACATGCAAGTAATGGAGGTGCCGGCAAATTTAGCGTCCATATTTTTTCCATTCATTCCTCCCATCCCATTTTAAATGGTAACACCCACAGTAATGGAAACCCAACACATTGTTTGCATTATTTATGACTGAGCTGCATCGTAACTTGAGCATAACACATAATACTAAAATAAACAGATTTGCCTCAATTTATCCACCAGCAGGGCAGCAAAATCTGTTGGTCCTAAAAACAATATGCACACAGCGATAGTCCCACAACATACTGATTATCGCCACAATGTTAAAGGTCATTATATTAATAGTTTTTATGATCTCAGACAAAAAAATTTATAAAAAATAAATAGCATTAAAATTAATCTTTATAAATTAACAATTAAGATAATTTAAAATGATATTTGTGACTTGTAAACACCCTGGATAAACAAACCTGGCAATGGAATGATGCCAAGAATTGGGTGATGTCTTCTGGGTTGTTGTTGAAACCCACAGCTTCGTATTGATTATTTCTAGGCCATTTATTTTTAAAGTGTGATCCCCTCAGAACGAGGCAGAGAGAAAAAACAGGCCATTGTGTTTGGATTGAGTCCACGCTGTGCCCGTGTGTGCATGCATGCATGCGTGCGTGTCTGCCTGTAGAGCCCATGTGCCAGTTTGTTACTCATTCCTACTCAAGGCAATTACATCTCTCAAACTGATGTAAAAAGCTGAAAACATTTTTACTAGAAGGGCTGGCATCAATAAAAGGCTTGGCAGAGAAGAATGTAATAATAGTATACCTGGATTAGTGTTTACTTTCTGGTGGATTGTCACACAGTAGAAAGATAATTATATTTATGTATGCTGCAAGCATATAAACTACTAATGTTTGTGGTAAAGCTGCTTAGCTTCACATTTTGTCCAGGATTTTAAGTGCCCACTCACTGGCTACCTTAATCCAATGTGTAAACACTAATGTGTTCTTGCGTATACATGTGTGTGAGAAAGTGTTTGTATATGTGTATGCGGTTGGCACCTCTAATTGGTCCGTTTGTTCCTGCTTGTGTTTCTCCAGCTCTACTTTGGTTTTCCTTAGTTTAGCATCCAGCTCGTTGGACTTGAGCTCCTCCGATTCCTGGTGAAGAGAGGGGCAGAATATTCAAAAACCAGACAGACAGTCAGCATGGTGAAAAAAAAGGGGGCTGAAATAAAGTCAGGCAAGCCTGTAAGAAAGAGATGGGTGAAATACAGGGCATGGAAAAAATAAAGCAACTGATAATGACAATGAGACACCAACACATAATATCCATGTTAGCAACAAAGATATCTGGTTTTATTTCAACTCCTTTTCTGGTCTTATTAACTATATGTTGTACGTTACCTTTTTTAAATGTGATTATCATATATAAACTAAACATACAAAAATTCATCATATGAGTTACTTTTTTGGGGCCTTTCATTTTTAAAAAAGTCCTGTTCTAAATGCTGTCTGTGTATGCTCTTATTACACACTACTGATGAATACAAAAACTAAATTATCTCTTTGGCACAGAGAGAAATTTTAGGCAGCTCTCTACTCCCATCACAAGGTATAAATGAAAACTGCCTTTCTACTAAAGCAGAATCCATCAAGTTAAATTTTACTCATTGAAAAGCATATTTTTGTTTTGACATGCAAAAGTGTCATTCAGTCCATGTACGTGAGAGCACAGAATGTGATACATGCTGAATGTTGTCTGAAATCATGTGTCACTGACTGCTGATTTAATTAAGGGAGTAGGCTGACTGGTTTTGATAAGCAGATTTTGACATGCACACAAATTGCTAACAACAGAACTAACAATCTCTAACTACATTCAACAAATCCAGGCATATACTATGTTTTTCACACATACACAGATATTTTACATTTGCTCACATTCTTGGTCATGAGCAAACTAATACTTCTATGTGATAAATATCACAGACCTGGTAAGTTCGGATCATGTCTTGGCAGTTTTTGCGGATCTGTTCGGTCTCTTCTTTGGCCTGGGCCAGTTTGGAAGTGGTCTCTCTCAGTTTGTCTTTAGTTTCCTGCACACAGATAAACATAAACATGCTTTAGTAACTAAGACACTACAAAAACAGCATTTCACTTCAAATCAAAGCCTGCAGTGTATAATAAATTCATTCAATGATTTGCAAAAGCTTCCTGTTTTGTGACTTTTTTTCCATGCAAATGCATATAGAATTGCACGCACGTACGCATGCACTGGCCTTGAGAAACTGACGTTCTGCTTTTTCCACTGTTTGTTGTGTATTTGCTTGGGGGCAGTTCAAAATAAAAGCAATTCTTCGTAATAGACATTTCCAAAAATAGCAACGATGTTAATGATTATTTCCTTGCAAGATCATTACTGTACTACTTTAAAGCCCATTTTGCCCCTGAATCAAATGACACATCTAATCATGTTTTTATGGAGCGGCTGCAGATGAAATGACTGAAGGGGATGCCATTTGTGTTCTGGCGCACATCTTTGACAAACAACAGGCGTGGTTTATAGACTAAATTAAGAAAATCAACATTAACCAGAAATTATACTATGTTCTTTTAGACTGATATGGGTAATGTAATAACTGTAAACTGGAGGTACAACAAATGTATGTTTCAACCTTATTAGAATGTAAATCATTCATCATGTATCATTTGATTAACTACAGCATGTTTAGGTTCATACCCACTACAATAGCATCTAAAGCCCAAGGATATTGATATGAAGTAAGTAATTAAAATATGGGGAACTCTTTTGTGTTTTTGGATAAGTTTATAATAGCGGAACAAAAATAAGAAAATATCAAAAGTTCTCAAAGATTACATTTACATACAACAGAATGGTCTCAACATGATTGTTTGATAAGTAAAGGTTTAACACAAAATAGCAGTTAATATTACCTTGTGTGCATCTGCCTCACTCTTTAGTTTGTTCTGGGCCCATTTGACCTTGATAAGATGAGAGTTGATCTCCTCCTTCAACTTTTCCACCTCTCGAGTCAACCTGCTAACCTCGCCTTCCTGAGAACAGAGAGAGAGATGAAGCAGGAACAATATCAGAGGATAGGACAGAAAACAGATCTTTGGCTGAGGTAAGAAACTAGTTAATGAACTAGAAAATGTTTACTTTTGTTAACTTTTTTGAAGATAAATGCAAATAAATCAGAAAGCATGTTATTGAGAGCCTTTATGTCCTGATAATAACAGTTTGGAAAACAAGTACTATTTAACAAGGCACCTAAAACTGACAGTAGTAGTATTTACCTTAGCATCATACAGCTGTTGCAGCCGACCTTTCTCCTGAGCCAGCTGGTTTCCTCGGAGGGCCTGACGGTCTACCTCCTTGGTGGCTTCCCTCAGACTCTTCTCCAAACTCTCCTTATCCCGCCTCAGGTCCAGGGCCTCTTTCTCCCCCCGCACATATTTCATCACCATGGCCTCTTTCTCTTGGCGTGCCTCATCACACTTCTTGTTCACCTGAGATGGTTGTTTATGTCATTAAATAGGTTAAAATAATTTCCCACACTTCAATCACTGAGCTGCTGCTTGTACTGATCCATAGGAGGATCAGAAGAAAGTAATGTTTCCTTTCAGGAATACCTAAAGGGAGATGGCTGGGAAGAAAATGTGTGGAATTCTCTAATTAGCCTACTGCAACTTCAGTCTGGACTGGCACAAGTAATAAAACATTGAAGGAAAATCCAGCATTGCAGTGTAGATGGAAAACAAAACTGCTGACTGACTGTACAACAATCAGCTTGTCAACCTTTTACAAATAAAGCTGACGTGCTTCCCCTTGTCAGCAATGTTACAAAGCCAATTCCTTGTTGCATTATGTTCACTTTTCACCAAGTACAAATAAAGTAATGCACCCACACTTAATCTCATATTTTGTTAACTAGGGCTGAAACTAACAATTATGTATATTATCGATCCTCCTTTCATTATCCTAGCACTTTTAAGACCAGGGCACCGTAAGGTACAAACTGCTGGTCTCACACCTGCGTGTTCATTTCTCATGCCAATGAGATGCTCATGTGCCATTTCTTAGCTTGTCAGTTGATGGTTGGTTTTTATGTACAATCTTCACTGCATGCTCTTACAAGCTGGACTTGTAGGAGAGCAAGAGAAGGTGTGTTATGCTTTTAACAATATAACTTAATAAAAAAAAAACATGTATAGTACATTTTGGGCATCAGGCATCATATCTTTAAATTAAAAAAAAGAAGTTAAAAGATGAAAGAAATGGTTAGGTGGCAAAGAGTTTCTATAAAATAACTGGGTCAACATCTTAATACAAGGGAGGACTGAGGCTTACAAGACACAACTACCTCTTAACTGTTCACTGAGCAGTGAAATTAAAAATTGTGAAGTATAACAAAACTGTCAAGAAAAAAGTGCCCTACATGGTTTCAGTCAGGTGTGGAAACTATTAGATGAAAAATGTGCTCTCCTGCACTATTCGCTTAACAAGTGATTACATCTGCAATAACAACAGTTTGGTGGGCAAAGACCTCGACTGTTCAGCGGCAAGTTTTGTGCAAACATCTTTAAAGAAACATGTCTGGCAAAAATTTGTGTACTGTATTTTTGGCCAGTTGTGAGTTATCTTTAAATCAGTTACTTTAGCAATAATTTAAATCAAAAGATGAAAACATTTTGTGTAAGGTGGTACAAGTAACTTAATGACAGTGCCATCAATGCATGAACTCGTTTTTTTGATGGAGATACTCCAGATGCTGTAGATGGAGATACTCAAGCTGCAGTTTGTCTGATAGTGACATTACAACACAAACAAAAAATCTGCATGTAAATGCTGCTGTAGTCTGAGCTCATATCAATACATCAATAATACTCACACTGAGTATCCCATACCATCTTATGTCAAATGTACAGTATATCCCCAAGTATCCCTCCACTGTTTGGCTGTCACTTCTGCAACAACAAAAAACTAGAAAAAACTATCCGTAGCGTTTGTTCATTGTGAGTTAAATGACAAACTCAGGCTGCACTCCATTAGTGTTTCAACATGCCCCAGTTCACTTCACCTAAACACTTGCCCTTTGGGGAATCCCCCGCCACCATCTTCAGCGTCATTCCATCTGTCTGAAAAACTGAAGTGAACTTGGTGAGATCGACCCTTGGAGAGCTGAGGGAGCGAGTGAAAAATGATGGTCACTCCAGAGGTGGATATCACCCACAATGCTGGCAGTTATGCATATGGTGCAAGAAAATTGCTTTAACTCCTGTTGCTGACCACCAAAGAAGGGGACGATGAATAAATAACATTTTACTGAAACATGTAATATAACTGTCAGTTAACATGTAGCCTACTTTAACACTTTGGATTCTACTAGCATATTGATTAATGTGATACATTTCTATTTCAACATTAGCAAGTAAATGCATGGAAGAAATACTTTTGAAATATAGCCTAAGCATTAATATGATTAATCATGATACACAAACACACACACACACACACACACACACACACACACACACACACACACACACACACACACACACACACACACACACACACACACACACACACACACACACACACACACACACACACACACACACACACACACACACACACACACACACACACACACACACACACACACACACACACACACACACACACACACACACACACACACACACACACACACACACACACACACGATTTGTATAGTTTGCGCTGGCGGGTGCGTTCCATTTCAATACCCCACTCTTGCCCCGCCCACTTTCCCTCTGCTCTCCAGGGGGCCTCTATGCGACGTATGCTATTATGTCATAGGGAAAGTGATGGAGGGCATGTTAAAACACTAATGAAACACAGCCTCGATCTTAGTTCACAAAATAAGGTACTATAGCGGCCTAAAATGGAACAAGGCCAGACATGCAAATAAGAGTCAGACTGGGGCAAAACCAATTTGTGTGACAAGCTTATCAAAGACCCTCACAGTATTTGGGTACCAGTTATACCTGTTCAAGCCTGTAGGACATGTCTTTATGCATGTGCTGGAGGGCAGCCTTAGCTGCCTGGTCCTGGTGAATTAGTTTATCCCGCGACTCCTTAAGTTCTTTCAGCAGCTCCTCCACCCTGCCCTCCAACTGCAGAAACAGGGAGTATACAGGTTAAGCAACATGTAAGCCTGGGCCACACCCGGGCTAACTTGCTTCACAGGATGACACCTGACACAAAATGTTGGGAGGCAAGATATACAGCACATTAAGAGGAAGGCAGTTTGCCATTGTTCCAGTCCTCCAAATCAGAGACTTTTACTGGACAGACAGGACTAAAAAGAGAAGCCTAAAATAATTACATATGATGGTTGGAGAGAAAAGCATGCATTGTGTGCATGTCATAAAAATCCCTCCTACACCCTTCTGCCTACACAATAACCTAAACAAACACTGTTACCAAGAAAGAATCTATCAATTGTTGTTCCTTCTATGGCAATAGCAATGTTAGGCCAGATCCAATGAACAGAGAACTACTTGTGTTTTGGTGTGTTAGATGGATGGTGAACTTTGTAAATCAAAGCATAGGACACACACACACACACACACAGATAGGACAGTACCTAACACAAAACATTATACAGCAAAAATGAAAATATTTGAAAAACTCTGATCACAGAAGTCAATGACCAACACAGGCAGGAAGACAAACAAAACATTGCAGAGGAGCACTTCCTTGTTGATGACAAACAGAAGGCAAATAGGCTTCCATTGTTTTCAAAAAAACAGATTAAAAATAGCTTGAGAGACATGCATGAGAGAAAGCAATATGCTTGTTTTGGACCAAAGGATAGATACAGACAACATAACATGGGTTTATGCTCCAAAACAGTTAGTGCCATTTGACCATGAACATTAAACCATAGATGATGAAACCAACCTTTTTAATAGTGGCCATGTGCTGCTTTTCTGTTTCTGACCTCTTTTTCAGCTCTTCTCTCATGTTGTCCTTCTCTGAACAAATACCCAGGATCAGCTCCTGATGCCTCTTGTTCTCCTCAAGCAGCCTACACACACACACAAAGTACTGAAGAATTTAGACTGCTGTTATAGGCTTGAAGAAAGAGCAAATTAGGAAAATGTATGTCATTCTGTGTCATTTAGCCAAAAAGTCCAGTTTCACTACCACAAAAAAACTGCTTGAAATTTGAAACTATTTAAAATGATTCTTGTGTACCAGTTTAATCAAGACAGATTTAAGCCAACTAAGGGGAATGAAAAAGAATTAGAAAGTATGTTAATCTCTTGCTAAACTGACGCATTACAATGTAAGCTAAGTACTGTACAAATAGCAGTTTAAATTATGTGATCAGGGTGGCCTAGTACACCATCAGCTAGTCTAGGCAGCAGATAAAGCAGAGACATTGATTAATCTAATAAACTGACACCATGCTGCAATCATTTTAACTGAGGAAATAGCAGTTTACCTCTGAATATATTTTTCCTGCTGTGCATACTTGAATTGAACACACTTCTCAAAGACCACCATGCAGCCCTCTTGGTCTGTAGGGAGACCATTGACAGGTGGGCTCTCTTTCCTCTCACCTCCACGTCCCCCCTCAGGCACCTGAAAATCCAACAGCTCTGACTCTAGCTCATCCAGCAGTGACTCCTGTGACAGCGAGCGCTGGATCTGGGAGATGAGCTTTCGGCTGCAATCAGTGTCATACGGACTTGACAAGGCATGTGAGGGGTCTGAGGTGTTAGCACTGGTTTGGGGGCTGGAAGCAAGGGAGGAGCCAACAGTCTCTGACCTGGGGGTAGAAGGTCCATTACAGAACCCAGAGGAGTTTGTTGAGTCGGTGGGGGAGTTTTTGGAAGTGCTTTGGATGGAAGTGGATGATGGACTCTCAGCTGAACCACTATTATCAGCAGGCGATGGCTCTGTGGGACAATTTGTAACCAAGACTGATGGCTGCTCTCTGCTGTTTGGAGTGGTAGCATGAGAATCCTTCCCTTTTTCAAAAGTCAATAAGGTTTCTATTGTCCCTTCAAAAACAGGAGAGCTTTCTACCACATCATCCAAAGTGGTGACTGGACCAGCCTCATTTGAAAGTGAAGGGATCCCGCCTTCCTTTGAAACTGTACTGCTATTACAGCCGTCATCAGCATCCAGCTCTCTCCCCTCTACATGTTCCTGACAGCATGTTTGGGCTTCTGACTTTGTCATTATCTCTGTCTGGACATCTGTCATAGTCTTGATTAATTTACTGTCAAACTCTGCTTCATCCTTTGCCTGACTGCCCTGTTCTGCCTCATCTGCACTGTTGTGAGAGGGTTGTTCCTCCTCTTCTGTGTTAGATGTGCTGTTGTGAGGTTGATTCACCAGTTGCAATCCCTCCAGCACAGATTCAACCTCCAATCCTTCCATCATGTGTGTATCTGAGGCAGGACCAGGTTGTTCCATGGTCCCTCTGGTTTAAATCTGGCAGAGACAGATGCAGAAGCAGACACAGAGAAGGGAGGCAGACCGAGTTGGGGCAAAGACAAAAAAAATGGTTTGGGTTTTTATACATTGTGCGACAACAGTTTTTCTGTGAACAGTCTATAATTCTTGGATGTTACCAATACAGCAGCCCTGTGCTTTTTGCGTGGTGTGCTGTTCTAGTCATTAGGTACAATCTTGACTTTAGGTTGAGCGAAGAAAAACCCTTCCAATGCCGAGAATAAGCTTAATATCGGTTACCAAAAGGATCACATAACTCAAAGACATGCCCAACAGACACACGCTAAGAAGTGTGACCTTCTCAACACCTGTTACATTGTTACACTTGTGGGCATGTGGCAAAGTACATCATATGACCAAGTTAGGTATTCAAGATTATTACACAGCCTCACTGCATTCACCTGAAAAGTGTATCACCAATCCTTTTAGAAGTCATGGTAAAACATATTTATGACAATTAAGGACTGTACAATGTTTGACTTGAATTTGAGTATACAACTTTTCTAACTGTGTCTAATATTAAGCAATCTAAAAACACAATATGACATCTAAGTGCTGGTACATGGTGAACACATGGATCCATTTTCATATTTACTTTTGAGAATAAGAAATACAACCTTTTTGGATCAGCTTGATGACACTTTTCTTGAATATTAACCAACCACTGCTCACTTAAGCCAGGTAAAAGGTAATGAACAAAGTAGGCCCTGTCTCAGTCTGAAACATTCAGTCACGACTTGAACCTCTTCAATTAAATATTCACCAGTTAAACATTATTCCCTTGGACTGATAATTGCTTTGTCAGCACCTACTGTGTTGTTAATCACTGATAGATAACTGAGAATAGCTGGAAGCGATGTAATCTTTAGTACAGTCCTCTGAGTTGTTGAAAGATGATATGTTACACCATGTTTCCTGACCTAAAATCCCCCCAGCACCATTTACCACGCCTCTTTCAATACCATGTTATCCGTACTCACTGGAGTTGTCCCAAGTCTGCTGTATTACACACTTGGGTATCGTAATTTTACTTACAATAAAAACCTGCAAGACTTGTGCTTTCCACCATCCTATTCTGATAAATGAATCAGTCACATACAGCGACACAATCAAGTTTTTCGTGTTAAGCAGTGAAAGCACAAACAGATAAAACAAACACAATGGCGTTGATGCTCTTGCGACAGGTGTCATACCAGAATACTGTCAAAAGTAGTTAACGTAATGGCAGTAGCCTTAAGAGACACCCTTTAGCTGGAGCATGCATCGGGTTGGTTAATGTGTAGTTAGCAAGAATCACGCCGATGTGCCATCTGTATTTTCTGCCGTTTTATTAACACTTTGGGCCATTGAACGTTAGCCCTACCAACGCTGACTTAATCGTGCTAGCTGCTTAGTTATCCACGGCATGGCATTAGGATCGCACCTTACCTAACGTAGCTAACCCTACAACGTACTAAAAATATAATGGTTCAAATAGATTAAGAGCATAACTGCAGACTGACATTGTGTACTATGGAGGCACTGCTTTATTTAGCTAGCTAGCTAAGCTAATGCTGATAAGAGAGGCGTTAGCTAGCCACAAGTACAGTTCGCTTACACTGTAACGTTAGCTAGCGTAGCTAAAGCCAACGTTAGCATCTAACATGAATGAAAAATAAATCTCAATAAACATGCTTAGATTTTCACCCACCGAATGCGGAAAGCCCATGGTGTAGTTCAATTCGAAGACAATCCAGACAAGAGATAACTTTGGGTGCTTTGCCTTACCAGCTGATAGCCCCAACAAGTCACTTTGATATGACACATCAACAAATATGGCCACTGCGGGAGAAACGATGAAGCGATATAAACCAATGACTGGCCGGTGAGAAATGACGTCAGTGTAACGTTTGCACACGACAGGTACACCTTCACCCATAGATACATATCTATCTATGATATCTATGCACCTTATCTATGCACCTAAATTGAATTTGACATCAAACATAAACACACATACACCAGTTTACTGTTTAATTGAGCCTAAACCTTTAATGTTTGAATACATTTTTATTTATGTCATTATGATAGGCCTATATAATATCTGTTGCATTATGCTTGCTTGCTCAACAGAGGACAGCCACTGCAGTACACCTGAGCCTGGAACATCTGGAGGGAAGGAATGCGTGGGTCCGGATGCTGTTCATTTATTTCAGTTCGGCATTTAACATCATAATCCCCCAACATCTGATTAACAAACTGGGACCACTGGGGATGAATACACCCCTTCAGAACTGGATTCTTGATTTCCTGAGTAACAGGCCTCAGGTTGTACGAGTGGGGTCTAACTCTTCATCTACCACTTCATTGAGTACCGGCTCACCCCAGGGGTCCGTCTTGAGCCCTCTGCCCTTATGGCCCACGACTGCTGTGCAAAATTCGAGACCGATCACATCATTAAATATGCTGATGACACAAAAGTGGTGGGTCTCATCCAGGGCAGTGACAAGGGCAATTATAGGGAGGAGGTGAAACTCTTAATAGAATGGTGCCAAAACAACAACTTGATCCTGAATGTTGAGAAAACCAAAGAGTTGGTGATCGACTTCAGAAGAAATCGGCCTAAGCACATACCAGTCCACATTAACAGTGCTGCGGTGGAGACTGTGGCGCACATGAAGTTTCTAGGGGTTCACATGTCTAACCACCAGACCTGGTCCCTGCATACCTCCTCCCTCATCAAAAAAGCCAACCAAAGCCTGCACTTCTTAAGGAGACTGAACCCAACAATCCTCCCCACCTTCTACAGGGGAACTACATCTCCCTCTGGCATGAGAGCAGTAGCAACTCAGAGAAATTAAAGAGCCCTGAAGAGGCCCTGTTTAGAGTATGTATATATTGTGTATATATTAGTGTGTATATTTTTGTTTTGGTTGTTTTGTGTGTAAGCACAGTGTGAGCAACGATGCTCCAAAGAAAAATTCCTCGTATGTGTCCTCATACCTGGCAAATAAAGCTGATTCTGATTCTGAGGGTGGTAAGGTCAGCTGAGAGAATCATTGGGGTAATGCTGCCACCTATTGATAACCTGACCAAACAACGCGGCCTTTTAAGGGCCAAAAAATCATCAAGGACTCTACACACCCCTGCCACAGTTTGTTCTCTCTCCTGTAGGCAGGCGGTATCGCAGCCTCGGGTGTAGGTCAGTTTTTTCCTGACTGCAATCAGACTGCTGAACAGCACCACAGTGGGAACTGAGACAAGATGGAATATAAAGATGTTATTGGTATGAGTTGGATATGTGTACATGTGTATCTCTACATTTCTCATATTTAAAAAAAAAAATACTAGCTATCTTATTTATATATAGTATTTTAACATTATTTATAATTGCATTTTTTAGCTGCTGATGGGTTTCTATGTGTCTATTTTTACGGTGGTCCGATGCAACGTAATTTCGTTCTACACTGCACTTCCCAAAGTGTTTTTGGAATGAACCAATAAAAGGAATCTTGAATCTTGTTATTGACAGGGATTGCTGCATTCTGCCTTTTGAATACCACAGGCCCTTTAGCTGATAGGCCTACCTTGTTAGCAGACTTTGTGTTTTGTTGAAATAAAGAAAGAAAAAAGCATTTTGCTACTGTATGTGGCATCCACACAATGTCATATCTGACTTATATTTGACTCAAATGCAATTAATTAAGTCTGCCTGCATTGTGCTATATCCAAGACAGTGAGCCAGCATCCTGTGCACAGACAGACATGAGCACTTACATTATTTTCAAGACATTAAGGTCCCCCACAGCTCAGGCAAATGAAAGGCAAATATGATACTAATGTCCCAGATCAACCCACTACATATAATTTGTCTTAAAGAATGTGTCTTTATTCTTCGGACTGAAGCAGAAGCATAGAGGAGCACAAGATGAGAATTACGGTAATTTCATCCTGCCCTTGACCTATCTGCAATTGAGGCTACTGCGCATGTGCAACACACTTACCTCTGCCACCAACACGTGCTTTCAGGTAAAATATTGACTCTGCAACATTAAACCATAAATTGCAGATATGTTCATTTGTTTGGGTTTATTTATTCTGTGTTCTAGTAATAAAGCATTATTTAAGTATGTTTTTATTTGTCGCTGTTTGCTTAACTTGCTAACTTTAGTTAACGTTAACATAGCCAGCTAACATCAATCACCATAAAGTTAGCGTTAGCTGCTTCGGCGCTGATTAGCTAGCTTAGAATATAGTACTTTTTGTTTGTAAAACGACCGTTTCTTCACTGTTCAATATTTCACTTAATTCTGACTAATCATCCACAGCTCCGCCATGTACCGCTCGTTTTCTCCAAACCTGGTTCGACCTAACCAGCCCTTGAGGAAACCATCATCGACCCCCGTGGCTATTATTACCACATTGGGTTGTCCAAGACATCCCACCATGCCCAATGCAGCACCTGTGCGCCCCGCGTCAGGCGCCATTGGAAACGGTAATGCCATCATTCGATGATCGTCCTTTACTGCACAGACCTGCCTGGCAAACCCTTTGTTTTTGTACAATGTGAATAGTAACTAAACAGCAATACAGTGTTAATCATAGAACATGGGAATATTATTAACCACTCAGACCTTAGCTACATTCCACCATGTTCATTCCTCCTCTTTTATTTTTGCAGGAATCAGCAGGGATCAATCTGCTGTATGTAACAAACTTGCAGTTATTTGTAATTGGAAAACCAATGTGTTCTGGTCAACATTGCCATTTTCAAGTATTCATGTCTTCATAGGTGTTAGGAGCCATACCACCAGCACTGACTGTATACTTCTGCAACTTCTGTGGTCAGCAAGGTAATATTGTTGCCATTAAATTCACATATGAAGGGCATATGTAAAGTTCCTGTATCCTTGCACCATGGAGTGCCAACAGTATACAAGTATTTATCCGCCAATAAATATCTGATGAGAATCAGCCTGACAGGCAAATTCTGAATTATTATTAATGAGAAAATTTTTTTCGCCTTACCAAAACTGGTCCCACATTAGAGTGGCTTTGCTAAGATATAGTTTTAGAGCATTCCATTCTCCATAAAATCGTACTTTATACAATTAACAGACTCACAGAGGACATAATGCTGATTAACTGTTAAGATTGTCTTCAGATCATGTGTGTTATATTAGCTATGGCAAGACATTTTCTGGTGAAAGGCATATTGATAATGATAACATGCAAATGTGGAGGAAAATCAATTGCAATATTTCAGACCCTGTTAGATAAATAAATGTCAAAGTGAAAGTATAGAAAAGATCATGGAGTGTGCCATGCCTTTTATGTAATGATTTTAAACTAGTACAGTGCCCGTTCAAAATATGCCTATTTGGAACGGGAGGTTGCTCGGCCTGTTGTATTGCTACTTGTAGCATTCTCCAGAACCAAATTTTACTCTAAAATTACTTAAAGAAGGACCCCAATCACTTAATATGCAACTCCACTGTATAGCCTACTACTGACTTACACTGTACCTTTACATCAGAGGAAGATGTTGTACTACTACATTTACCTGACAAATAACGTTGCAGGTTCAGAATGTAATCAGAAAATATCACAGTTAAAATGTGGAATAATCAGACATTTGACTCATGGCAGTGCGCTGTCTATCCAACCTGTTATGAAAGCTAATCGGCAAATATTTGCGTCGGTCAACCACCAGAACCAGGCCAAGTTCAGAAACTCACATTCAGCATGTCCTGGACTGAGTTTAGAGAGAGAGAGACAGAGGTTTTTGTTCAACTACATTTTAATGTTGTCTTTATCCTCAACAATATAACATGCTCTATTGGAGGATGGATACCCGAGCCTGATGGGCAGGGGTTCAGACAGAAATTATGTCAGGGTCAGGCTTGGTCACATCAGCGCGATAAGGCATTGAACATTTTAAATTAACAGTTACAGTTATACGTTCACTTATTATGTAGGCGGAGAGATCAGCAACTCAGCTACCCGAAGTGTAGTGTCCTTGCCCATGGCATCCTTGCCATTCCAGCCAGCAGCAGTGAGCGCAACTGCAGCGCTGCTGGCAGGACCATCGAGCAGAAAAGGAGGTCCACAAATGTGTGATATTTTTTTTAGTTGTGTTAGCTTGGACCATTTTTGGTAGGCCTATGTTAATTTAATTTCAGTTGGCTATATGATTGGACCTCTTGTGTGCACCTATGTTAACGTGCGCTTGTTGCCCCGTGTGCGCTGATGAGCTCATCTTTTGGCATTTCCGAATGCCTTCCGACAGTTGCTTAATGAATGTGAGCTTTACAAACAAACAAACGTGTCATTAGTATGAGGAAAAAAATTAGATTTTGACTGGGTCGGGCTTGAAGAATATTCAGTTGCGGTTATATTTTGCAGACGGTAAATGTTATTAGCAGTCCACTTAATTAACAGACCCAGGGTGAGTCTGATGAAAACTGCTGTCTTTGCCTGGTCAACTCCAAGATAGTCTCGCAGCAACTTAATACAATATAGTATCTGGCTTTTTTTTATATTTAGTGTTGGCAAACTGGCTTTTTTATTGATCCTCTAAGGGTATATAAGGTGGGCTTTTATTGTGATGGGTAGACACGGAAGAGTCAGCGTTATGGTACGCCTTTTTTTTTCTCTCAACCTTTTTCATCATAATGTTCCTGTCAGCTATCCACTCGTGCTCTGGGAAAATGAAGAAAAGTTTGCTTGGCCATCATGCAATGTTGGAAGCAGTAAAAAGTATATTCACTTGACAGGAAATTTTCGGTGCAAGCGCTGCAAGAAGACTCCTTACTGCTCTGTGGTGTGTCAGACAGAAGACTGGAAGGCACACAGACACATGTGCAAATCCATTGATCTAGAACCTGAAAAGTAAGATGCATAGATCCTGACTACCATGAACTGTCATTGTAATTCACCAGTCAAGAGTTCAATAGATCTAGTGCCCTCACTTGTTTATTTTTTAATTTAAGAGAGACAACTAAGGAAACAACAGTTTCGCTGGTGACAGGAGATAGAGCCGGCCTGGTTGAGTCTAAGGTAATTGCAGTGATTTGGCGATCTTTTGCAAGTAAAAAGTCAAGCTTAACATTTAAATGGATTGAAATTTGTAAAAGATTTGTGGTCAATGTTTTGTAATATATTTTTACCCTCTGTTTATTGAAGCACGGTGATGCATCCAGCCTCCAGAGGGTCAATTTAAAGGACTTGCATATAACTAAAGTCATTAAGGGAACAGACATCCAGGTACTACATTCCCAGTTTGCCTCAACTGTAAAGACTGATTTAACCGTTATTTAATACAAACACCTATTTTTTTTGTTGTAATTGTGTGTGGCTTTTAGGCAACTGTTGTAGAGTTCTACAGCCCTGGCAGGTTTTTTCTCCTTGCCCAAAGTCCTGAGCTGCTAGAAGCTCTGCAATACATCAGCACAGAGCTTCAGAAAACTAACAGCTGCCCATCAATGAGGACATATGTACCACATGTTGGTGAGGTTTGCGCGGTTCAGTTCTCATGTGATCTGGTGAGCAGAGGCCTTCTCAAGCAATTTGATAAGAGACACATGTTTTAATATGCACATTGGCTCAGTTCATGACTGTGCACTGTAACACTTGTGTGTTTGCCTTTATTTTGTGATTAGAACTGGTACAGAGGTCTGGTCCAAACTTTAGCTGCTGACCAGAAGACGGCTAATATCCTTTACATTGACTTTGGAAATGAAGAACATGTACCCGTGGATAGGATCAAGCCTCTGGCTGCTAATATCCAGCCATATTGTCCATGCGTGAGTGCATATTCACACCACTAATTCTTTTTAAGCATGGTAATAATAACACACTCCCTCTACATAACACGCTAATGGTTGCGTGTCTAGCATGATGACTCTAGCACTTGCATCTATTCCTTCCAGGCAATGGAGTGCCAAATCGCTGGAGTGGTCCCAGTGACTGGCAACTGGTCAGGCGAGTGCCGTGTATCAGTGAAACAGTTGTTGGCCGGCAAGATTGTGACTGTTAGACTGGTGGAATCACTAGAAAATGGCCGCATCCATGCTGTGGATATCTTGCTTTCCATGGGTATGTTATCTTAAGTTGGGAATGCTGAAAAACACGTTTATGATGATAAATGTGTCTTTTGTGATAGGGATAATAAGGGATTAGCTGAAGTTAAAGCCATAATGACAACTCTCTACCTGTCTTTTAGGAAAGAAGTTGAGCACATTCCTCCTTGAGCAAGGTTATGCAGCAGAGGAAACAGTCAATGATACACCAACTCGGCAAGAAATAAGTAAGCCATATGTAAACCATCCCATCTGAAATCAAAGACAAACAGCAAGCTGGGGACGACAGTGTTACAATGCATAGTTTGCTGAAATGTATTACACAGGTGCCTGTTTTCAGGTTTGAAAGTCATGGAGGTAATTTCATTTATACCCAAAGATTTTACAGGAACCCTGGCAAAACGTAATGGGATTTTTCAGCATCTGATTTGTTGCATTGCAACCAATATTTAGAGTAATGCAAGATATCTCCATATATAATAGGTTGCTTGCATTTTTATACATACATACATACATACATACAGTAGGGAGAACAAGTATTTGATACACTGCTCATTTTGCAGGTTTTCCTACTTACAAAGCACGTGGAGGTCTGTAATTTTTTATCATAGGTACACGTCAACTGTGAGACGGAATCTAAAATAAAAATTCAGAAAATCACATTGTATGATTTTTAAACAATTAATATGCATTTTATTGCATGACATCAGTATTTGATCACCTACCAACCAGTAAGAATTCTGGCTCTCACAGACCTGTTAGTTTTTCTTTAAGACACCTGTTCTCCACTCATTACCTGTATTAACTGCTCCTGTTTGAACTTGTTACCTGTATAAAAGACATTTGTCCACGCACACAATCAAACAGACTCAAACCTCTCCACAATGGCCAAGACCAGAGAGCTGTCTAAGGCCATAAGGGATAAAATTGTAGACCTGCACAAGACTGGACAATAGGATAGAATAGCAATTATTAGAAAATGGAAGAAGTTAAAGATGACAGTCAATCTCCCTCGGTCTGGGGCTCCATGCAAGATCTCAACCTTGTGGGGCATCAGTGATCATGAGGAAGGTGAGGCTGATGCCCAGAACTACATGGCAGGACCTGGTCAATGACCTGAAGAGAGCTGGGACCACAATTTAAAAAAAAATCAATTAGTAACACACTACAGCGTCCTGGATTAAAATCCTGCAGCGCACGTAAGGTCCCCCTGCTCATGCCAGCGCATGTCCAGGCCCTCCAGAAGTTGGTTGACTCCATGCAACACAGATGTGAAGCTGTTCTCAGGAATAATAATAATAATAATAATGTATATTTTATTAATCCTGCAAGGGGAAGTTACGATGTTTTAATGATTATGCAACTAAATATTGGTGCAGTAATTCAAAGTAAAGCAAACATTGACACATTTTTCAGTTTATACAGTAAATGTTTAGTTTGTAAAGAAAAATGCAACAGCAAATGAACAGCCTAATATTCCTTTTTCTTCACTTTCTGTAAAGGTAGAACACAAACCTGATAACTTTTGGTCATGGTTTGATGTGGAATTGAATGTGCAGTGTTCCCAATGCATTCATATTAAGGAATTAAAAGCTATTCTAAGGATTTTGAGAATTCACTTTTTTAAACACTGGTATTGTTCTGAACACAACTGTATATTTTCTTTTTCACCTTAGATGCCATGGTGAGTGCATCCTTGGATAACTTCAGGCGTCTCTGTGATGGGAAGGATGACAACACCTGGGCACAGCCACCAGAGCCACTGACACTGGCAGTAGGTGACTCCTTCTTTGTTGTGGTTACTCATCTTCAGTCACCCAATGAAATTATCGTACAGAAGGTGGAGAACGCTGGTAAGTAGCTTTTCATCTGGTACGTGCAACTAAAACCTCTGGACTTTGACATGTATCTTTTAACTTGAGAGCTTCTGGTTTACAGGGGTGATTCAGGAGTTGCAGCTGAAGCTGAGGGAACACTGCTGCCAGGCACCAGCCCCTCAGAACTTCAGGCCAGCCCCCAACACAGTTTGCTGTGCCCAGTTCTCAGGTACAACACGTACCTGCATATTGAGAATATATCATCCTTCAACACATTCCAGTATGTGACAGTTGGGTTATTGAGAATATGCCCAATTGGTTATGCCATTTACTAAAGTAAAACTGTTATTATTGTAGCCTAACAAGTAAATACATGACACACAAAATAAGCCAAAGCTTAGTGTATTCCTTTTCATAAATGCGTTTTCATGATTTGTAAAAGCCTCAGGCCTGAAAGGTGGTCTAACTGACCAATTCACAGATGTGTGTGTGTGTGTGTGTGTGTGTGTGTGTGTGTGTGTGTGTGTGTGTGTGTGTGTGTGTGTGTCTATGTCTACATTTCTACAATCAGCTTTTAAAACATGGTGTAATACAGTATAATATCAAATTAGTAGTTTCCCTTTGTTGACCTGCATTGTGAACCTAATCTAACTCTGACCTGTGCGTTTCTTCTAGAGGACAAGCAGTGGTACAGGGCTAAAGTTCTGGCTTATTCATCAGAGGAACGCGTCTGTGTTGGCTACCTTGATTTTGGCAACTCTGAGGAGGTGGATTTAGGCTACCTGCAGCCTATCAGCACTTCACTATTGGCCCTGCCCATGCAGGCTATGGCTTGTGGTTTAACAGGTACTATATGCGTCGTAAAGCAAATTTTTAAATGGTTAGAACGTTACCAAAGTGTGTTTGACGAATCTGCTTTGAGTCACAGGGCTAAGTATTCTTACATTTTTTTCCGGTGCTTTATTTTGTACTTTTCAAAAAACTCAAACCCATTACCTTATTGGTTATGTAGTGTGTCACTCGGAGTTAGCCTTGCCTACCCTCTATAGTAGAACTGGGCATTGTACGGCCCCCGGGCCACATCAGGCCCGCATGAGGTCAATGGGAAGTTAGCAATAAAACGTAAATACAGTGAGGCTCGAATGTTTGGGCACCCCAGGTAAAATTTTGTATTAATGTGCCAAGAAAAGAAGAAGCCAAGAAAAGATGGAAAATTTTCCAAAAGGCATTAAATGACAGATTAGACATTTGTATAATATGTCACAAAAAGTTAGATTTTATTTCCATCACTTACACTTTCAATGACAGAAAACAAAAAAATGGCGTCTGCAAATGTTTGGGCACCCTGCAGAGTTTATAGCCTTTGGAATGCTGAAACCTGACAGTGTAATGGATTGAAATACCAGGTGATGTCACTCTTAAGGTTTTAAATGCCCAGACTCATCTGACCTTGCCCCAACAATCAGCACCATGGCTTCTTCTAAGCAGTTGTCTAGAAAACTGAAACTCAAAATAGTTGACGCTCACAAAGCAGGAGAATGCTATAAGAAGATAGCAAAGTGTTTTCAGATGCCAATATCCTCTGTTCGAAATGTAATTAAGAAATGGCAGTCATCAGGAACAGTTGAAGTTAAAGCAAGATCTGGAAGACCAAGAAAAATATCAGACAGAACAGCTCGCAGGAGTGTGAGAAAAGCAAGTCAAAACCCATTTCAGCAAATCTTCGACCCTAACTAGATGCCATCTGTGAAAAAGCTGAAGTTAAAGAAAAGATGGCATCTACAAATGGATAATGATCCTAAACACACCTCAAAATCCAAGGTGGATTACATCAAGAGGCGTAAACTGAAGGTTTTGCCATGGCCTTCACAATCTTCTGACTTGTTTTACACATCAGCAGGTGTTGTGTTAAGTTGGTGCTAAAACTGAAACATGTTATTGATGTAACTAAAACAGTTACCTTCATCAGGGCAAGAGCATTAAATCAGAGGCAGTTTGTCACTTTTGCAGGTGCATGAAACTAAACATGGTGACATAGGCTACCACACAGCTGCCAGGTGGCTCAGCCTGGCCAAGGTGCTTAAAAGAGGGGACCTAAGAGCAGAGATTCGAGAGTTTTGTGAAATAAAAGGCAAAGACATCCCAAAGCTCTGAGATGTAAACTGGGTGGCTGATCTTGCATTTGCTGTTGATGTGACTGCACTAATGAATGAACTAAACACCAGACTGCAAGGCAAGGACCTATTTGCGCATGAAATGCAAAATAGTGACATGTTGGCATTTTGTACTATGTCTGCTTCACATTTTCATGTTCTAAGAAAAAAGTTTTAACACTAATTCTGTAGTTAGATTACAAACAAAATAGTAATAGCACTTTGTAAAGTTGAATTGAATGCTGTTCTTTGAAATATGGTGAAAACTTGCAGGTTTTGGTCACAATTGGATTCATTGATGTTGATTAAATAGTGATATACTTGCATTTTGTACTATGTCTACTTTGTCTACTATGTCTAGCATCTGTCTTTGGGCTGCATTCCAGGGGTGCAGCCTGTTGGGGAGAGCTGGTCAGAGGACTGCATGCTGGCCCTGCAGAGAAGGGTATCGAACCGAATACTGCGCCTTGAGATCCAGGGAGCACATGAGGGCAAGGCTTTGGTGGCCATGATTGATGAGGCCAGTGATCCTCAGGCGAATGTAGCCGAGCTGTTGATCTCTGCTGGTTTTGCTACACCTGCTCCTGTTCCCACCAGTAGTGACCAACAGGCTGAAGAGACAGCAACTGCCGCTGCGGAACCACATGGTGGTAAGTGACTAACGTTAAATGATGAAAATGATATCCAGTTCTCTATTTAAAACATAGTTGGGGAGAAAATTCTCAAATTGATGCGATGATTGACCCTGTTTGGGGTGTTTAATAATGACGATGACTGCCTCTACCTTTTCAGGATATTGTATGTTACGGTAATTTTAGTTTAACTGAAATGTTACTTGTGTCTGTCTACCTACCATAGTCTTAATTAGAGAATTTTTATGACTAACTTTATATTTTTCTCTTTAAAATACATTGTTCAAGTGCGCAGATAGTAAGGCCTAAATCTTATGTAATGCTTTTCAGTGCCGGCCCGAGCTTGTGATCCTCTGGTGTGGTCTTTTAGTGAGCTTCCTTGTGACGGCCAGACAGTGGCACTGCTAGCCAGTGTTGTAGAGAACCCTCAAGAGTTTTACTGCCGCATCAACAATCCTACGGGTATAGTTGTTTCTTCTGCCTAGATTATTTTAACTATTTAATCTTTTGCACTTCCAGAATAATGCAAGTAACTTGAAAAGATATGGGAAAAACTGCAGTGTGAATATTATAGGTTTTTTTATATTCTCTTATAAATTATTGATTTATATTAATAAGGTTATGGTCATTTCAGATGTCCACATAAGACTTGATTTTTCTATTTTAATACTTTGATGTGACCTTTTCTCATTTAATGTGCTTGTCAGACCATCAGCGGCTGATAGAGCTCGGGGCTGAGTTGAAACAGCATTGTGCGGCAGAGGCCTCACCTTTTGTGCCCAAAGTAGGGGAGCCCTGTTGTGCCAAGTTTCCAGGTGAGATTATTTAATGTACCGCTGGTTGTTCTTAACACCGACACATGGAACTGTTTCCTAACAACCTTGATCATATGACATTCAGGATTATTTGTTTTCTCCTTGTTTTGGGGGATTTAGTCGTACATAATGTGCTTTTTGCTCCCCAGGTGATAAAGAGTGGTATCGGGCTATGGTAAACGAGCTGTCTGAAGACGTGTCTGTAAACTTCGTGGACTATGGTTATAGCATGAAAGTGGAAAAGGACCACATTCGATCCATTACACCCCAACTCCTGACTCTACCCTTCCAGGCAATTCGCTGCTGGCTCACAGTGTGTGTGTGTGTGTGTGGTGAAATCGTTGTCTCCAAGTAAAAATTACATTTAAGTAATTTTGCAAATTAAATGCTTTCTTATTTAGCAGCCACAAGAGTGGTCATTTTTCTTATGGCCCTGTATTAAATACTTCATCAGCAACTTCAAATGTGGTATTAAGGGCAATGTGAGATCCATATAGGGTGTTTTTTGGCCTATTCAGCCAAGTCTGTCTGTGTTATGCGCATATCTCTCGAACCATTAGTCCAATGGAGTTCGAACTTGACATGTGTCTTGGTACGGGCACGAGTAAGTCCATTGCCAAGTTTGACATTGTTTGGATTAGAAAAAGCAAAAAATATCGTTAAATGTATATCGGTAAAAGAAGCACACATTGGCTCTTAATCCCTGAATTTAGGGACGTGTCAGAATCCCACACATGCCAAACTGCAGACAGAGCATGATGCAGACCTATCTGTATATACAGTTGTGTTCAGAATAATAGCAGTGTGTTTAAAAAAGTGAATAATGCTCAAAATCCTTAGAATAGCTTTTAATTTCATAATGTCAATGCATCAGGAACACTGCACATTCAATTCCAACTCAAAACATGACCAAAGTTTGTGTTATACCTTTACAGAAAGTGAAGAAAAAGGAATATTAGGCTGTTCAAAAAATAGAAGTGTTTGCATTTTTCTTTACAAACTAAACATTTACTGTATAAACTGAAAAATGCCTCTATGGTTTGCTTTACTTTGAATTGAACTGAGTCCTGCAGCAGCCCGGGGGCTTCTAGCTGATGGCTTTGCTTCACATAGCCTTCTTCTGATTGTAACCGTCCTCACAGGTAACTTTAAGTCTTCTTTGATTTTCCTGGAGCTGATCATTGGTTGAGCCTTTGCCATTTTGGCTATTCTTCGATCCATTCGATTGGTAGTTGACCTTTGGATGACATTTCAAGGCATTTGAAATCATTTTGGCTGCGCAGCCTATAATTTTCTACACTTTGTTTTCTTCTATCCAATCAACTTTTTAATCAAAGTCCGCTGTTCCTCAGAGCAATGTCTGGAACGACCCATTTTGCTGAGTATTTCAGCGTGAAATGCACTATAACCAGCATGCACATTTGCTTCCTTTCTTCCTTAAATATGGGCCATAATTGACACCTGTTTCTTCAGAGTCAATCACCTCACTAACTGAACACAACACTGCTATTATTTTGAACATGCCCCTTTCAACTCCAGATTCAATTACACAGAATAAGCAGCATGCATGTTATGACTGTTGGGTCTGTTGGTTTTCCATGACTCTACGACACTTACTAGTAAATTATTTGCCATGTAGAAATATCACTATCACCAAAAAATATGATTTGTGGTTAGTGATGTCGGACTGCTATTAATTTGAACACAACTGTATGTGTGTCCGTGGTTGCGGGGGAAGGTATCTCGCACATCACACACAGACATCACATGCAGGGGGGCAAGGTGGAGGGTGGGGGTGTGGCCTTGACCAACTGCCACTTTGCTCATTTGAAAGCCATGATGTGTCGCTCTCATGGGTGGGCCAAATTTTCTGGGCGGGCAAAGCAGAGAAAGGGAAGGTAACCAGATTGGCCCATCTGAGCTTTCATTTTCTCAAAGGCAGCAGGATACCCAGGGCTCGGTCTACACCTATTGCACCACTGGGGGCCATAGGCAGGCTGGGGGAACGCATATTAATGTTAAAAGAAACTAAAAGTGAAATTTTCATGCCATGGGACCTTTAACAATCATACGTGATGCAGGTTGAGACATCTCTCTCTCTCTCTCTCTCTCTCTCGTTAGTTGAATAAAAGGGGCATTCAAATTTTTAATAAGTGTCTTACAAAGTGTGTATGTTTGGAATCAGGTGTGGAGCCCCTGGGATCAGAGTGGAGCAGTGAAGCCCTGCTGTGGTTCCAGAGTCTGGTGGATGGCAAGCAGCTCTCTGCACGTGTCCTTTGTGCCACTGAACAAGGCTATGGAATGGAGCTGGAGAGCAATGGGCAGAATGTGGCAGCTGCCCTCATTTCTGAGCAACTAGCCAAAGTTCCTGGAGTGGTTCCCAAAGAGACACATCCAACCACAGACTCTGAACACAAACACCATGAGGACATACAAGAAAATGAAAACAGCCAAATGCATGTGCAAGCCTCCAACCAGACAGGAACCAGTTCCAAAAAGACACCAACAGAGGGGAAAGCTGTAGTGCCATCAGAAGGTCAGCTAGAATACAGGTGTTCTTAACATGGAATGCAATCGTTAATGTTTTTAAGGATCCCGGTTGAAATTGTGTGTTGTAATCTTGTTTCAGCCCCATCTTTTCCAGTGGACTGGAAGACTGTGGAACTGCCTCTCAACGACACCTTTCAGCCTTGCATTGCAGCCATCACTAGTCCTTTCCTCTTCTACCTGCTTGTTCCCAGCCAGGGTCAGAACGCTTGGTTTGCACAAATGGTGAAAATGTAACCCTTCCTGTTATAATTTCTGTGTTGTTGTGCAGTGGACCAGCAAAAGCTTCAGGAGGTGATGATGGAGCTGGTTGCCTATTGCAACAACATTCGTGCTTCTTTATCCTCCACTGTCCTGAGCAGACCAGTTCCTGGGGCTGCCTGCTGTGCCCAGTTTTCTGGTGAGGAACACTTAATATTCCATAAATACATTCTGTACATCATAAAATAATAGGTCCAGAGATTAACTTTAAGTTTTGGTCCTGCTATCACAATGTCAGATAGACATGTCCAAATTGTAACACATTGCTATAGCATGCAGCTTTTGGTAAAGCAACAACGTACATTGTTAGTCCTGGACTCTATCCCCTTCACTGCTCATTTCCCCCCCACCAAAACTTGACGAGTTGTGTAGGCTTAACTAGCATCTGTAAAACCATCAAAGTTTTCGAAGATGCAGGTAGCAAATAGTAACAAGGACACAGAAAATAGATGTGAATCTCTCTGCAGTGCAAAACAATGTAATCTTATTTGAGAAAATGTATGTGACAAAAGATTGCAGTAGAGTTTTTAATGGTGTCAACATCATGGTTTAAAATGAAATTGCATCCAGAGTTTGATAGATACTGTCAGCAGGGGAAAGCCCCATTGCCCACACATTGTTTAATGATTACAGGCAAGAGACTGTATAAGGACAGACCAGCTGATCCATCATCACTCAAAGGAGGGAGGAAACACAAACACAATCTGCCACCATAAATTCCGTTCTCTCATTCTTACATCCAGTTTTTATTTATGCTCTCTGTTCTTGAGACCCCACCTGCAGTTGTTGCCCCTGCAGACCTAAGCTGGTAATTTGGTGTCTGCTAGTAGATATAATTACACAGTGTGTGTGCTGCAGAGCATAGGAGCGGCTTCTCTGTAAAACAGTATGCAAGAAGGAGACTATAGTGTGGCATACATTCCGCAGCTCAGTTAACAACAGGGTCCGTTTAAATGGAGTTTTCAGTGCTGTTTAGGTTTTTAGCAGGTAAAGGCTCATCTGTTTTTAAGGGATCCATTCATGTTTGTCATCTCTTAAAGGTTGGATTCAAGGCTATTTGTAGGGCTGGGCAATATATGGATGTTATATCGATATTGCGATATGAGACTAGATATCAGACTTAGATTTTGGTAATATGGTAAGTCTTGTCTTTACCTAGTTTTACAGGCTGCATTACAGTAAAGTGATGTAATTTTCTGAACTTACCAGCCTGTTCTAGCTGTTCTATTATTTACCTTTTATCCACTAAGTCATTAAATCATTTCTGGAGAATATTTATCAAAAATCTCATTGTTTAAATAACATTTTGTTAAAGCACCAATGGTCAACCATACAATATCGTCGCAATATCAACATTGAGGTATTTGGTCAAGAATATTGTGATATTTGATTTTTTCTATATTGCCCAGTCCATTTTATGCATGTTGTTGAATTTAGACATTGCCTCTAAGTGAATAGAAAAAATGTATTCTTATTTAGCCCATTTCGTAGATACATGAATACAAAAAAAAACAATCAAGGCAGTGAAATACACAAAAAACAACTTCTGAAGGTTGAGACATGAAGGTAAAATAGAATAAGCATCTGTCGGTGCTCACAAAACTGTCAATAAATGGAATTAAAAAACCTGAACTTTTTTTTCAGCTGACAGTAACTGGTACCGTGCGGTGGTCCTGGAGGTCGGTGACAATGAGATGAGTGTCATCTATGCAGATTACGGAAACAGTGAGAAGGTGCCATTCTCCCGTGTCTTGCCCATCACCAAGCACCTGCTGCAGCTCCCCTTTCAGATCACTCGCTGCACCCTCACTGGTAAGACAAAGGGCATGTTATTTCTGTCATCTGAAATTATTTTAAAGTTTTATATATTTTATAAGTTTCAAACAATTATTTGTAATCACTCAATTACTTCCTCTCCTCCCCTTGCCATCCGTTTCTAGGTAAGGAACACTTCCCTGCACAGTTGCCAGAGGAAGTGCTGCAGATGTTTCAAAGCCAGCTGTTGAATGGCGTCCTCGCCACTGTCCAGTCCTTCAATGACTCTGTTAACGTGCTATCACTCACTCTTCCCACTGAGAGGGGCGGGGGGGACCTCACCACCATGCTCTTGGATGCACTACAGAACCAGGCCAATAGTAATCCTTGCTCATCCACCACCCGGAAGGCTGACCAAACAGACAGAAACACATCTACTGCCAGCACTACAGTTGTACCTGACTGCCCCCAGCCCATGGTCATACCGGAAACCCAAAAGGGGCTGAAACATAAAACTGCTACCACCGGCATTACCATAATCCCAGAGCAGGAACCCCAGACTCCCCAGCAGAAGAAAAACACCTCTGCTGGTTTGTTATTTTTTATATTTTGCTGCTTGTCTTTACTATTGCATTATAAATTAAACAAAATATCCTAGCTAACCCAGTATTTTTTATATTCACAATTTGTGGTATGCATCATATTGCTTTACTTTATAAAAGCTTAATAAGGTTAAAAATACTGGAAATAAGTGCAGCAATTAATGATTATTTACATCATTGGTTTAATCTATTCATTTTTACTGACAATCATAATCATTGAATCGCCATAAAAAATCTAATAAAGAATTATCCATAATGGTTTATGAGGTATGGTAAATGCTAATAGCTCGCTTTTTTTTTAGAAGATCCCGAACAGAAGATTATTGCGCACATGGAGCCTCCATGCAAAATTGGTATGTATGCTTTAAAACAACGATCTGCGACTGCCTAACTTAAATTGTTTAAAACTTTTATCACACTTTTATTTTACAGTTAGATGGTATAGCATTGACTTGGCTTTCTGTTTGAATTCCAGATCCTCAGACCTCTGGCTGCAGCTGTCTGAACCTGATGACTAAGGTCAAAACTGGTTTCTCTGTTTTTGGAAGGCATCTTTGAACTGTAATTTTATGAAACATTGTTTTAGTTTGTAAAGCTAGGAGTTAATGGCCAACTTTGACTTACATTGTTATGTCTTAAATGTTAAGAAATGGCTTGAGCAGTTGAAATTTGAACTGCAAATGGATAACGTGGTTTTTGTTTCCTTTCACAGATTGACCACCTGGAACATTTGGTGCAGCTCCAGCTTTCTCTCATCAAGCAGTTAGTGGGGCAGACAAAATAAGATTTACCAATTACATAACGTTATAGTCTTGTTTGCCAACTTGGTAAACCCAAGCATGTTGTTTATTCTTCTAACGCTGTTTATGTTAAACAGGTTAACTCTGAATGTGGTCTCCAGAAGCAGCCACACAGTTTGTAATTTTTAATTTTGTCACCTTATTGCCTCCAAGCTTTTAATTTTGCTTTCCAGCTTTAATGTTGTGTACTTATTTTTTAATATTTCTGGAGGTTTTCATAAATAAAACTTTACACTTTAGGTTTGTAACAAAATTGTAACAAAAGATGTTCAACCTCATTTATCCAAGTGTGTTTGTCTCCTGTAAGTGTGCTGTCATCTGTTCCTTTGTTCACTTGTTCACGTGGGATGTCCAGCCTGATTGATTTATGTTTGACATGTTTCAGTTTTATATAAAGGTTCTATGATTAACAGTGATTTTATTTTGTGGTAATTTGAGAGAATTTCTGTAGACATTTCAGCTTTAAATCAGATGAATAAATATAGCCACAAGCAGCAATCCAGGGTTCAAACCCTTTCTCAGTCAACAGAAGGAAGCGCCAAAATTGAAAGCGCCAGCACAATTCTAGTGGCTTTCGGGCTTCACCAAGGTGAGCAAATCATGGAGCAAAGTCAGCCCAGCCTCAACATTTGCAAAGAGTTTTTGATTGATGGTTACCATGTTTTTGTTTTTTGTACTAATCTTGTTAAAGAAGTCTATTTACATTACTGTTTTCACATTAAATTAGCATAACAATCCACCATGATGGACTTTTATGGTCCAAGAGGGTTTATTTTGTGGAACGCCTTTCATTTAAAGTCAATCGGACTCACGGTGTAAGGGCGTGGCCTTTCCAATATGCTATCTGTATCTGGCCGATTAGGGTCATATTTCTTGGGAAGATTTGGCACTTTCCAGTTATTGGTCTAAGTTCTATCTCTAGTTGTGTGGGTTTTACCCTAATTTCTTTGTTACATTTCTCCATTTTAGATCAGATTGCCCTACATAAGGAAACCTGTGAGTGCCAAATATGCTCTACAAATATATGTGGTATATAAATAGCCTATAATCCGGCTTCTATAGTCAATTAAAATGGTCAATTATTGTAGATTAAAAAAATTCTAATACAAATGGGTACCGTTTACAACGTGGCTTGGCCACTCTGTCTCGTGCAGGATGAGAGTAGGTGGGGTCGCTGCTCTCCTCCTGTCGGGACCAGAAGGCTCCAGACCAGCAGAACAGACCAGTGCGGAAACGAAGAGGTGAGGGGAGCCGGTTAGGACTGCTGCCTGTAACTAAGGATTGTAAACCCTGAACAGCGCATGGTAAGTGAACAAATGTTTCGCTCGTAAAGGAAAGCTGGAGAGCGAATGTTTTACTACAGTGCGGAACCTGCTGTAGCGCAACATTTCAGTTTTGGATGGACTTTGCTTTTACATTTGTAACGTAAAGTAGCCGTGCATCGACAGATTATCGTACAAATTCTAAATGGAAAGGAATGTAATTAAGTCCGTCGGTGTGATGCATTGCACAAAAAACGTCATGCTATTACCATGGTCTTAGTGGTGTAAGATTAGCAATAGGCTGTAAGAGTGGAGTTATTACATCAGGCTAGTCTAAAATACAAGTCTAAAGGAACTAGACCAACAACAACAACAACTCAATCGACCTACTTACTAAAGTAGACTGACAAGCATCACTTTGGCTTCTTCAGTAAACCTCTTCTGTTTTGTTGCCTTTGAGGGTCATGACATCTGGCCCTAGACCTGCCTTGGCCCTTGACACATGTAAGAGTCGCCAAATGTTGGTATATTTTTGAGATATTTCCTCTTAAAATTGGTTTAACTGTTGTAAGAGCATAGCTGTGTGTTCAAGTGCATGACTTTGTCTTTAATATCTGCCCACGGGTCTTTTAATTAGAGGTAAAAATCTACATTGCAGACCGATAATTAATCAAGTAAGAATGATCCACCACATAAAGTTTTATGCTACTAGATTGGATTTTTAATTCAGTTTCTTAGTAGTTTGAGAAATGTAATTACCCACTGAAGACGGAAATTTACATTTGCTCGTGCAACCCATTCCTATGCTTAAATGCATACCAGGACATTTCGAATTATAGTTGGTTGTGTCTTTTAATCAGACAGATGTCACATTGTGGGGGAAAAAAAAGTTTTCGCATTTGTTCTTCAGTTGTTTTAAAAGTGGTGATTTTAAGTGACTCACCCTGAAATAATTTAAACTGTTAGGATGTTTCACACCTCCAAGGTTAGTAGATCTTGTGATATTTGTCTGAAGTTGGTCCAAAAACTAGCACTCCTGTCTAATTATAGACTACAGAGGCAGCACTTTCCTACCTGCCAACCAATTCAAAGCAGATGACACATCCATGGCTTAGGCATTCCTGTTTTTTAAGGTGGTTGCATTTTGCAGGTATATCCCAGTTTGGAATCTTAATATTTCTATTACATAAGGACTGATAGCCCATTAGTTTAACCATTTCAAGGCAGAAATCATTAAAATTGTACCTCACAAAATTACCCTGCTTTGGCATTTATTGTCTGCCGATTTAGACTTTCAATTTAGACTTTCAGTGACACAGTTTGAGTCTCAAACGCAAGAGGGGACTTTTAGTTTAGCTAGGACTTAACTTTCGGCCAGACATAGAAGTTCACAGAGGGGCAAAAAGTGAGGAAGACAGAAAGATGAGGGGTGGAGGGTTCCAGAAGAATGCTTGTGAAGATGGAGCCAATTTTGAGACAGGTGTGTGTAAAATGTGCATGCATGACTGCTTCCTCATGTGTGTGTGTCCTGGCAGTAATGAAATCTCTTGTTCTCGCGACATACCAGTGAGTGCACAAATAGAGCATCAATAGCGCCTGGTGATGTTTATCAACCTGCGGCTGCTCAAACAGCCACTGCATGTCTCTCTGCAGATCTGTATCGCAGACACACAGACTCCTCTTAAAGTGAGACTCCATCCTGCACACAATTCTATCCCTGTCTCAGAAATACACACAGCTGTAAGGTTTCTCTGGCACGTCCGTCTTCTTTAGCTCACCCCAACACACACACACACACACACAGTGGATAATATGGCTAAGCTTATCGGCAGCCAGAGTTAATCAGACCTTATCTGCAGCCCCTCAGCTTCTTATGTGGACCCAGAAATGAACATACAGAATAAGGCAGGTGGGGTTTGTTCCCTCAATTAACTGTTAATCAGGTACACCTGTGTGATTAAATGAATAAAATCTTGCATTATGTCGTATCTTTGTGACATTTATAGTAGTTGGTTTAGTATTAATAGTTTGTTTCCACAGCCAGAATCTTTCAAACCTGTATTGGACTGCTGTTTTATATATTTTCTGTCCACTCATACAGAAGGGGAACAGAATATTTAAAGCATACAATCACTAAGTGTGGTCCTTTAAAAATAACCACAAAGTTGACTACACCTTTTGTGATAGAGATTTAAAATAAATTCCAACAGATTTTTGTCCACGGCATTTATCTGCACACCTTGTATGATAAACCTACACACTTCTGACAACCCACTTCCCAGGTGAACACACTGATGATGCTACTGTCAACACAGAGGACATACAGTCCTTGCACAGTTGCACAGCCCTCATTGCATCCACAAGGTCTGACACATTCCTGTTAAAACATGCTTTCTTCTAAGCTTCCCTTAGCACACACACACATCAAAGTAGTTTTGATATTGCTTATCTTTCTGACCAAGACACAATACAGAAGGGTCCACATGTTGGATGTCGTCGACACCTTTGTACAGTTTAGTGTGTTTTGGTACACACCAGTGGGTTTAGTTTATTTTCTCCCCTCAATTTGATTGGTCCATGGGGAATAATAACCAAATTATGTTGACGTGCAGAAGTCTTAACAGATACAGCAGTTTTAACAATATCTATGGTTGCTGTCAGTCTCCAGTATCTCTTCACACAGTTCACGTTGGAAGGTCAGGGTTCGACCCACACTTAGCTGTGAAAACATAGTGTACTCAGGGTCCTTGAGGCAGCTTACTACTACACTGACCTCGCTTCACTTCTCCCCTGTCATTTTAGGGTCACAGTTAATTAAAGGGGGAAAGAAAGAAATTTTCTATATTTTAAGTTTTTGAAAATGTCACCGCTTCAAGATTGAGAAAAAAAAAACAACGTTATGAAATAGAAATAAAATACAAACTTATGTCCACACTAAAGGACATAACTTCTGTACACATTTTTTCTTTTTAACTCACCCAATCTCTCTTCTGCTCTTTGATGTATCATGTTGCTTCTTTTTTTTTCGAAGTGTGTGCCCTTGTTTATCATTCCAGATCTCTCGACATGCACCCTGAGATCCATCACTCCCTCCTCTTCACACTGCTGCTTCTTCAAGGTTGGTTGACTGGTTTTATAACTGTTTGTGTTCAGTTTTACTTGAGGAGTGCCTTCTGTACCTCTCTGGTATTCATTCATTTAGATCAAATACTATCCTTAGCACACTTTTGGAAGGTTTTAATGTACCATATCATTACTAATGTGTGGTCACCTAAAAATAATTTAGTGCATACAGCCAATATATTAAATGTGACGGTAAATAACCGTTGAGTTATCTTTACAAACTATGATGTTGGCTGAGACCTGGTTACGTGTTTACACCTTTTGTACATCCACATTTATTCATAACATTAATAGTGGGAACAGGTGGAAACGGCTAGCCTGGCTTTGTCCAAAGGTAACAAAGTCTGCTTACCAACACCTCTTAAACCCACTAATTAAAATGTTCCTTAGTTATTTAAAGAAACTGGGTAATAAGCTTGTCTTTCTTTTTCCAGTTAGATGAGAAGATTCATACCACTCTGTAAATATTACTCTACAGCTAGCAGTCAGTTAGCTTAGCCTAGCTTAAAGTTGGAAACAGCCTGGCTCTGTCCAAAGGCGCTAGTTTGTGTTTATGAACCTCTGGATTTTAAAATGAGCCGTTTCTGGATTAATTAATGTTAATATTAAGCATATTTTAATGGGTATAAGTGTTTATGAAAAAAAGTCTAAAGTCAGTGTAATATTTTAACAAATACAGGGATTTAAATGTTCACTGTGTTTGCATTTGTGAGAATATTTGAGGTCTACGTCGACCGTATGGCGGAAAATGAATTATGCTTTGCTGATGCTCTTCTGGTCAACCTGAGATTCTTTACAAGAAGTTTCATTGCTTAACAATGTCAGTGCTGAATAATTCCCATTTTATTCTCTTCTAAGTGATTTCCTCCTGTGCTTAAAATGCTAAGTCAAATTTTGCAATGTTTTTATAGCGTATCGTAAGTTGTTCTCTCGGACCTGGGAGTGGCAGTGTTTGCCTGAGGGGAGAGGCAAGAGTTGTGGGGCTATATAATCTTTGAGTTGTTTTCAAAAATGACAGCTTTAGCACCATCTGAGGTTTTTATTACTGGCCATTTTAAGACTTTTTGAACTTTAGCAAACCAGACGGTTTCATCTTGTCAAGGCGCCCCCTTTTCCTCCTGTGCTGACATCACAGATAACATGTTACAATGCTTTATCAGCTAGATATCCATGTAATCCAGCCTGTCAAAGTAAATTTCTCAGATAGGTAGGAGTCGATCCTAGTTTTTAACTTTGATTTCAAGAGTATTCCTTATATCTTCCAGTTTATGGTGGGATTAATTCCAATTAGAAATCAGCTCCTCAGCCTGTGGATTCTTGCTCATTATCTTGCTTCAGATTTTTTCAGCTATGTTTTCATTCACAGACATTGAAGATACTGTTATTTTGCTAGAGGCATTTGGCGGAACAGATAGACTTTTTGTTCAGAGCAGTGGGGCCCCGCTGACCATGAGAATGCAGCTTGCCAAGACCCAAAACTTTTGCTGTCAGGAGGACCTCTGGGCTGGACTGACATTGGAATTAGGGGCAGATGAAATAGTCAAGATTGAGAAAAGATGGGAGCTAGTGCCTCTGAGTTGCAGGTGGTACTTCTGTTTAAGAATTATTGGTGGGCATTACACTTAACTGTTCTCTGACCTAATGGAGTTTTCTTTGATGTTTCTGTCTCTCTTCACCTATTTCACCTGATTAGCAGGCACTAAATCAACATGAGGCGGACAGCCAGAGGCATTAGAGCAATGTTGACAGGAACAAACTCACATTATCTTTCTGTTTTGCTATTTAGAAAGTGGAATCTTTTTAATGTGGAGATGCATGTAAATCCACTCAAGCGCTCCGTCTCTTTGCTGAACAGATGTCTCTGTGACCTGTTGGGGTTACCAGGGACAACAAGGCTGCGTGTTCAAATGGGGTTCTGAACAGGGCATCACATGCTCTTTTCTGGGCTGTATGTGTGCCTGAATAGAGCTACGTCCTGTCAGTGAATGGAGCCAAAGAATGTTTTTCTTTACTTGTCCACTCATATTAGCTTTGAATACTTAATTATCCATTTCAGAAGGGGTCAAGTTGTATACAGCGGACTGTATTGGCTTCAGGGACAGCATGTTATTTTCTTGTACTTCTGAAGGCTCTAATGATTTGCTTTTTAAAGGTACTAAATAGACACAGCTATGGAAAAGAGTTGAGAGTCACAGATCAGTGTGATTATTTTTTTTGGTTAATTCTTGCTCTTAAAATGTTAAAGTAACAAAAACTTAAAAATTAGTTTTACTTTCAACCTTCAACCTTCATCTTTCAACCTCTTAGAATTACCTTGTGGGGGTCCCGTACCTCAGCATGGGAGCCACTGCTTTCACATCATATTAGATCAGTACAGATTAGAGAGACATTTAAAAACTATTGTTGTCACTACTGTTGTAATAAACAGTAGTGGAAGTAGTATTCAGATCCTTTACTTAAGTTAAAGTACTAATACCACACTGTAAAAATACTCTGCTACGTAAAATTCCCTCATTGAAAATTGTATGTAAATATGGAAAATCTACTTAAAGTAATAAAAGTACTCAATGTAGAAACGTCCTCACATTTTAGCAACTGAAATTTTCAAAACAGTTCTGTTAATCAAATAAGCGTTTAATTAGCTAATCATTTCAGCTGTGCTGTAGTTTCATTTATAATATAAAAACATAAATATATAAAAACCTTGTGTTTATAAACTACATGTCTTTTGTGTACAAAAACCTTAATTTGTAAAGTAACTAATAACTAAAGCTGCCAGATGACTGTAGTGGAGTAAAAAGTACAATATTTCCCTCTGAAATGTGCAGTAGAAGTAGAAAGTGGCTTGAAAAAACCTAAGTAAAGCACAAGTACCTCAAATTTGTACAAGTACAGTAAATGTAAATATACAAGAAAATAAGTAAAAAAGTACTTGGTTACATTCCACCACTGGTAATGAAGTATGTTTCTTTAAAGTTATTCTTGGAAAATGTATGTATGTTGTTTTGGGTTGCACATTGATTTTTATGGTTGGCCCAACTTCAGTATCTAAATGTTATGTGTGTAATACTGTGAAGTTGGATTTATTAGACGTTTGACTGACCTCTGTGTTGTTTGTCCCTCCTAGTTCTGCAGGTCACCTCAGTGCAGGAGATCCAAACCAGCCATGAAAATATCGTAAAGATCAACTCAGCAGGAGAAAGTGAGTTACACAAACATGTTAAAGTAAAATGCTGTTAAGAAGTATAGTAATTAGCTAATACATTTTGAAGCAGAGTGGCAAGACTTTGGAAGAATCCTTTGAGGTAGTGGGTGGTCTTATTAGCCCAGCGTCTGTGTCATAGAGGAACGTTTTTGGAGGTGAATATGCAGACAGACGGCACTTTCACCGTCTCTAATGGCTCTCTTCATGATCAGCTACACATTTCAAAAATGACAGCAGCACGGCTGATTATTAATGCCTCCAGTTAGTACACACATTCTTTTTGCTCTGTGAGTGTGCTCCTTGGAAAATAAATTAGCTCTGGCATGCTAAGCTGTTTTTCTCTTAATCTGTTGAGGTATTATTTTCATCTGCTCCAGCCCATTCAATCACTACCCAGGATAATCCCACAATGCCCATATAGAATAAAATGAGATTAGACCTTCGTCTTTATCTAGATATCCAGGGTGTTTAACTCTGTGTGTGTGTGTGTGTGTGTGTGTGTGTGTGTGTGTGTGTGTGTGTGTGTGTGTGTGTGTGTGTGTGTGTGTGTGTGTGTGTGTGTGTGTGTGTGTGTGTGTGCGTGCGCGCACCCGCACCTGTTTTCATGGAAGTGATGCAGTGCTCAGCAACCATGGACATCCTCTTCCTCATTGATGGCTCCTACAGCGTGGGGAAGGGCAGCTTTGAGAAGTGCAAACACTATGCAATCAAGCTCTGTCAAGCACTTGACATTGGACCAGACAAGGTTTGTTTTCTTTCTGTTCTTTTGTGTCTTCCTACCTCTTTTTCTCACATGACAATCGATATTCACTTGATCCCACCCTTGTCCAGGTGCGAGTCGGCTTGATTCAGTTTGGTTCCACTCCTCGGCTGGAGTTCGCCTTGGACACATACACCACCAAACAAGAGCTCAAGAAGCACATGAAGAAGATTTCTCACAGGTGTGTTTCTCCTCTCATCTCACCCTCTTGTTTTATGTTGATGACACCTGAGCAAGTTACATTCACTCAAGACAGCCATGAGATATGGTTGGAAGTCTATAAAAACAGCTAGTAAGAGAACCTTGAGAGTATAATGTATAATAGATATTTGTTCCCATGGTCAAGAAGGAACCTTCATTTTTATGTTTAACACTAACTAAAAGATCAGTGTATACATGTTTAAAAAAAAAACTATGTTCTAGGGGTGCCTGGTTAACTCACCTGGTTGAGTGTGCGCCTCATGTACAGACGCTCAGTCCTTGTCGCAGCGGGCGTGGGTTCTGTTCCGACCTTTGCTGCTCTCTCTCCCACTTTACTGACTTAATCTGTCTTATATATAAAGGCATTAAAAACTAAAAAAAAGAACCTTAAAAAAAGATAAACATAAGAGGGACAAAGTTGTGTTAAGTTTTATGAGCGTCTGTCAGAGATGAAAGGGAATTGGGTTTTACATGGACAGAAGTCACAGTTATTGCCCTATTAATGTACAGTATATGTATTTACTTTATATACAAACAAGTTGTTTGTAGTGATGAGAACTTTTTATGCTCTCAACTTTTTTGGCATGCTGAAACTTTTCACAATTCTGTCTAGTGTAGTAGTTGTTTGCCTATACTCCCTGGAAAGGGAAAACAAATTAATTTCAGATTAGAGGGGTGCACCACAACTGGTCACTGGATATTGGATTAGGGCATAGAACGAAAAAGCGGAAGAGTGTGTGTGTGTGTGTGTGTGTGTGTGTGTGTGTGTGTGTGTGTGTGTGTGTGTGTGTGTGTGTGTGTGTACATTACAAACACTATTCTGCACTATAAAACTTTAACTTTGCAATATTCCTCTTTATTCCTGATATGACCAAAAATAATAATAGCGTACATGGTTACATATGAGAGAACTGCAGTAAATAGTTTAACATAAAACGTGTGCAAGAGACTTTTTCAAGGATTTAGTTTGTAAGGATAGAGATAAAAATAACAACAGCTGAAAAAGCTAATGATCAAATAGAAAACATATATATATATATACTTCTACTTTTGTATTCAGCATTGTTGTATAAGATAACCTGATAAACTGAAATTAAAGCAGGTTTTTAGGATATCTAAGATATAACTTGTCCTACAGTTTGAATTATGTAACGTGTATTGTGGAGCATTAATGGGCAACATTTCAATCTGCACTTGATTGCTAAGAAACCAATACCCTGTTTTGTTCAAGGTAGCTAAGATCTTTTAATCATGCCTGAAAGCCTTTGAACCTTTCACCATATTGTCTTGTAGTTTCAGCACTCCAAGTTGACATAGTATTGTTTTTGTTTTTACAGCTGGAAGAAAAGGATCCAAATGGTAGATATGTTAGGATTGCATCTAAGCACATCGCTACCTGCGCTACTTTGTTCAGTCACAAGACACTGTGAATCTGTTTCTTTGTCTAGTGGTGAGATAAGTAAAATAAGATTTATTGAGCCATGGAGTGATAAAAACTTCAGCCAACACTTCTATGTGCATTTTCAGTCCTTAGAAGTGAAAGAGGTTTCCAACCAAAATTTGTCTGTGGTTTACCTTTGCAGTGATAGGCGGTAGACTCCTCTGCTGGCTTCTGTAGTACAGTACACATTCCCTAATGTTCTGTTTCAGTATTGTTCTAGCAATAACATAAAAAACACTTTTCCAATATCTGAACTCGCAGGGGAGGCAGCACCCAGACAGGCCTGGCTCTAAAGTATGTGCTGAGGAAGGGTTTCCCAGGTGGCCGTAACTCCTCCACTGCGGCCCAGATCGCCATCCTCTTAACAGATGGGAAGTCTCAGGGCAATGCAGTTCAGGCAGCTGTGCAGCTCAAAGAGATGGGTGTGGTCTTGTTTGCCGTGGGCATTCGCTACCCTAGGTTTGTTAATGATCATTGCCAATGATACTACTACTTTTTCTAAAAATACTTTTTACCTTTTTTTTTTTTACTCTAAAAATTGTTTTGTTCTTAGGTGGGAAGAGCTACATGCTTTGGCCAGTGAGCCGATGGAGAGCCACGTTTTCTTTGCAGAGCATTTCTACGATGCTGTCAATGGCCTGTACACCACATTGAGCACTTTCTCTGTTTGTAATGCCACACCTGCAGGTGGGATTCTTTAACACTTTTTCACTGGAGGCAATTATAACTTCCCTGTCCGTCGCTAAATTCCTTGTTTTGTGTTTCTCTTCCTAATGCCTTCCAACTCTTGTCTCTATGTAACTTCCCTCATATCTCTATGTAACTCTATGTAACTGTCCCTCCCCAATCCTCTCATCCTGTTCCCCAGGCTGTCAGGTGGAGTTGTTTCCCTGTGAGAGGAAAACACTAGAGACAGTGAAAGAGCTGCAGGGGAATTACATGTGTTGGAAAGGCTCCAAGGGGTATTCCCCATACACGTCTCTCTGTCCATACTACAGGCAAGTTTACATGATTGCATAAATAATGCAAATCTTCTTGTCGTCATCCTCATCTGAAGTCAAAATTCTTTATAAGAACATGAACTTTTGCCGTTTCCAAGAGAAAACCCCTATTCACTAAAACTGGAAACATAATTTTAATAGCTACGTCACCTCAAAATTAAAAATCCTGAAAATTTCTTTACAATTGTACAATACAAACTTTCCTGTAAGTCACCAGCCAATGTTTGATGGGAATGGTGGACCCACAGCAGTGTCTGGCAGGTGTTGAAGAGGCCACAGAAATGGATTGATGATAAAGAAGGATGCTGGTGTAATTCTGGGTCAGACTGGGGAGAACAATCTGTGCAGTGGAACCAAATATGTAACACTTGTTTTTCATTGCTCAATGAACTACTAGACTGTGGTTGTTCAACAGGGCAACTCCCATCTGTTAATGTGCTGGGTGCAGCATGACGATGTTAATAAAAACTTAACTTTTAAAGTTAACTTTTGTCAGACCCTCCCACGGGAAATTAAAATTCCTTTTGACTATATTAATTTCCTGGGACATTGCAACTTTACCACAATCTTTTTTTTTTAAGCTAAATTTAAGCACTTTTGGGTACCACTCAAAATAGGACTGCTTGTCTAACATTTTAAAATTGGGTCTATATAATATCCATATAAATAAAGGTTCACATAAATTACAGGTGCAATCCAAGTGAAGTACCAAATTTGTACATCACTTTTCGACATGAATATATGTAAATGTATAATGTGTATGCCTATCACATTTTATAGTGTATTAACTGATAGTCAATGCTCAATGTTTGCCAATTAGAAAAGTAAAAATTTAATTTACTTTAGAGAAGAAAAACATAAATTTTTGATTAATTGTCAACCTGACAAAACAAGTGAATTTTGTGTTTGCCCATATGTGTGTGTTGCAGGTACAACAAGGTGTACACGAGATACCAGACAGTCTGCCATCGGACTATTTGTCCAGGTAACAACACTGCTCTTCCTCTTTATTTCTCTTTTTGAGATGATGTGTATTTATGTGACCTCTTGCTATTCTCTCTCTCCACTATGCTGTAGATCCCTGCGACTCTCACCCCTGTTTGAATGGTGGCACATGTGTATCAGAAGGTCCAGAGGGTTACCACTGCGTTTGCCCACCTGGCTATGGAGGAGACCCACACTGTGGTCCGACCGCTGTCTTCAGACTTACCGAGATATATTTACTGGCTGCATACTAACTCAAATTAACTAACTTGACCCTTCATCCCTCCTCAGCTCCTGCATTATCACTGGACTGTGCTGTAGACCTGCTGTTCCTGGTGGAGGGCTCGGCCACACTCTCCTTGGAAGGCTTCCTCCGCCTTAAGTCCTTCTTAAAGCGCTTCTTGCACACTGTGATCGGGTCTGACAGCCCCAGTAAAGTCGGCCTGGCAGTGTTTGGTGGAGAGACCAGAGTCGAGGCCTCAGTGGATAAGTTCAAAGGCGACCTGAGGGGTCTGGTTAAGACTGTGGAGGCACTTCAGCCAATCGGCGGCGAGACTCGGACAGGCCAAGCACTTCGCTACGTCACACGTCACGGGTTTGTGAGCGCGCCAGTCTTTGCGGACGTTACAGACGACTTGCCCCGCGTGGTGGTGCTCCTCACTGCCACTCCTTCTGTGGACGAGGTGGTAGAGCCCTCTAAATATGCACGAGACCGAGAGATCTTCCTGATAGGGGTGGGACCAGACTTCTTAAGGGGACAACTGAATAATATTACAGGAAATCCCCAGAGGACTATCACCTACACACCACCTGAGTTCAGTGCCAAGATCCCTGAGCTCAAGGCTAAGGTCTGCAGTGTAGATACACAAGGTACTTACTGATTGACAGACTACTCAATATCTTATAAAATATCCAACTTGCCATTAGGATCCAGCTGTTCCGAATGTGAATAACAGTGTTATTTTATGGTCATTCCTTTTCAGATGCATTTTCATCCATGAAATGCATGAAATATCATTTAGAATTAAAAAAATAAAATTTCATCAGCACTTACTTAAAAACCTAAAATGTAACAGATAATATTTCATCTTTAATATCTCCCTTTTCTGGCTAACATGTAGATCAAGAAATACCACTTCTAAATGCCAAGTTTTGCATGTTTCAACTAGTACTAATTGTCTGTATATTTAAACAACATATTTTTTTGTCTTTTTATTTTTTAGGTTGTCTTGGCCAAGCAGTAGACCTGGTGTTTGCCCTGGATGCCTCAGGTGGTGTCAGCCCTAATAACTTTGCCACCATGCGCGACTTTGTGCGCAGTCTCAC
Source organism: Percina caprodes (assembly GCA_013375575.1). NCBI lineage: Eukaryota > Metazoa > Chordata > Actinopteri > Perciformes > Percidae > Percina > Percina caprodes. The sequence continues at coordinate 6,911,179 of JABXJD010000010.1, forward strand.
CGTTCAGTTCGACATCAACCGTGATGTAGCTCAAGTGGCACTTGTGGCCTACGGTCGGAGGGCCACCACAGTCTTTAACCTGGACACCCATGAGAGCGGTTCTGCCATTCTCAAGGCTGTTAATGACGCCAACTACTTGGGTGGAGTGGCTTCAACGGGCGCGGCTTTACTTCACATCCACTCCAACGTCCTGACGGTGGCCAAAGGTGCACGGCCCGGAGTCAACAAGGCTGTGGTGATGGTGACAGACGGTTCAGGTGGGGATGATGCTGTTGTTCCAGCTCAAAAGATCAGAGATAATGGAGTTTCAGTGTTTGTGATCGGTATTGGTGACATACAGAGAGAGCGGCTGCTGCAGATTGCTGGTTCAGAGGAGCATGTGATCGCGGTGTCGTCTTATGAAGATCTCAAGTACTTTGAGGATGTGCTGGTGCAGATGCTGTGTTCAGGTGAGAATGCAGGAAAGGATCTGTTACAAAGCAAGACAGCTTGTCCTCTCCTTTCTATGGATAAGAGGAATTAGATACCTGTATAGCTCAGGGACCTATACAAAAAATGAACTTATTGTTGTGGTAGCCAGCTCATGTATGATACATTTCTTTTTTATTAGAGGTTAAAAAACCAGTTAACCTGTGCAAGCCCAACCCATGTATGAATGATGGGACCTGTATCCTGTCCGGAGGGAGCTTCCGCTGTCAGTGCCAAGGCTATGAAGGACCACACTGTGAAACAAGTCAGTGGCATTAAGGAGTCTTCTTTCCTTATTTTCTTACTACATTCCTTTGCTTCCACCTTCCTGCCATCCTTTTATGAATATTTCACTGTCCTTACTCCTTCCTAAAGAAACCGTTCCTCTTATCTGTCTGTCTATCTAACAAAAGCTTTTAATTCATTTGGTTAGGTCTGGTTTTCCACTCTTGTTGCTTGCACAACTTTATTCTGTTTTAATGTGATTGCCATGTTCATAGCTACCAAAAAGTTCTTACAGCATCATTTGAATTTGCGGGACTTTTTTCTATGGTTTATCTGTAGGAAGCAGCAAGAATTCACCCAGAGGAGATCTCCCGAGGCCTGCTGGTCTCAGGAAGAAGAGCAGACAGAAGAAGAGTCACCAGGAGCTCCTGCATCACTACAAACTGCACCGGAGGACACAGGCGGCCTGATACACATAGAAATGAGTCACCTATGGACACCTAAGAACTAAAGATGTTTGCGGGTATGCAATGGAGTAAAGGGAAAACTAATGTTACTGTTTCATTATTTAAACTTTCACATAGACTTCAACAAGTCCCTTCAAACTGTGTGTACTTCTACTGCAGTGTCTGTGTCCTAGTTTGTCACTGTGCTCACTGTTGTGCATTTCGCTCAGCATGGTTCTCTTTTCTATTCAGAGATGTAAACTTTTATATCATATTAGAGTGTATATCTGTATCATGATTTTATTTTTGTTATATAATCCCCACAACTGCCTTTCACTCTTCCAAACAAGACAAAAATCAATTTTGTGCCAAAAAAGCTTTATACCAAGTGCTCTATTTTTATGTTTCAACATATTTTACAAAAGGCCCCACCTGAACTCACTCAGCTCAGTTTTTTTAGAAGGTAAAAAGATAGTTTGCTCTCACTATATTATTGTATAAATATATGTATTTCATTATCAGTTATATTAGTCCTAATATCTCTTTTGCGAAAAATAGAAACAAACTTTCATAATACATGATTTGCAATCCAATTTTTCAAATAGTAGAATTTTTCCACCAACAAGCCCTAAAATTATAGATTTGAAGTGGCAAATCATTTCCATTATTAACATAAAGTAGTATTTATATATATTTTCCAGGTGAACATCCTGTTATCAAATAACTCCCCATCATGAATGATTTATTATTTCATCAGTGAGAAGTGACTGAGTTGACTCTAATTATTGTGTTCAATTTCTAATGCTGCACACTTCCAGTGTCCATTGCAAATTTCAGAGTATTGTTACTAAAGTGAAACTTTGGTCCAGTTTCATCAGACGAGCTGGACTGACAGATGTAACGTTAAAGCCAAAAGGAGACATTTTCATAAACACATTTCATGCCAGTATTGTTGTCAGTACATTTTTATTTGAATAAAAAGTGCATTTTTAGCTAGCAATACAAGCCAAACGAGGCTGAATAAAGGTGTAAATATATTTACATCTTGGCTACCAGCATATATGAACCAAGCTACATATAGTGTACAAAATGGCCAATTTAATACAGGGGTGTCTTTTTGTGTCTCAGTGGTTTTAAATGTTTGGCTGTTTTCCATCATCAAGAACAATTGTCAGACTGGCCAAAATGCTACTACATCAATACCTTTCCTTTCGCAAATGGAGAAAAAAAGTCATAATTAAGCTGATCCAGTGGTGTCTGAGAAGACAGCGTGTGCCTCACTCTGATTGGCTCTTTATAGTCTGTGCAAGGAGGTGATGAGGATGAAGGGTGTTGATATGAATGTCTGGTCTGGTAACACTGTGCTTCCTGTTGTGGGCAGCAGCCCAGACCAAGAGAAAGTTGTGCATTTGAGAATTGAAAGGGCATTCAGGTTCCCCTTTAGGTGGTGTTTTTTTTCTCCCATTCCTATTAATACAAAAAGGAATGACAGTTAGGTATATTGACAGTATACAGTATGCACAAGTATAAATTAAACACATTATACATATTTATATTCTGTGTTGTGTGACTGATGTACGTGTGCTGCTATAACCGAAATTTCCCATTTTTCTTGGGATCAATAAAAATCTATATCTATCTATTGTGCTGTGTGGATCTCTTATCTTTTTCCACTGAAGCATCATGCTTTCAGTACATAGAAATCCACATCTCACCTTAGCTTTCTGCAAGACTTTTCCTTTGGTGGCCATGATGGAAGCGGGTCTATTCTTTAGCACAGAGGCAGAGTTGACTGGGGAGGCTGGGTCTGCATTGGTGTTACTGTTGTAGGGTTGGGATGATGATGATGATGATGATGATGTCTGGGGAGCAGGCAGGGTTGCTGCTTTAGGCTGAGGGTAAAATGGTAGAGAGGATAGTTAGGGAGTGAAGAAAACAGCAGCTGTGATAGAGATTGGAAGGCTTGGAATCAGTTTCCTATGTTCACCTGGATGACCTGTACACTAACCATGGATGTGTCCTGGAGGCTGCTGTCCAGTGTGGTCCCCAGTGTGAAAGGCCCTGACTCCACCTTCTTCAGACTTTCCTTCACTTCCATCAATCGTAGCTCCACCTCTACCCTGCGTTGCTCTGCCTCCCGACAAGCCTCCTCGTTCTGTTTTAAACGGCCTTCTAATGAGGCCTGGTGCTTGGGATCTGAGGATAACAGACAGACATCAGTCACAAAGATCACTGTAAACCTTCAGTACTAGTAATGTGTCACACAAAGTGTAGCTCTACCTTGGCAGACACTAAGCTCCTCTTTGGTCTCCCTCCTCTCCTTCTTCAGGTTTGCCAGAATGGTCCTCATCTCCTCCCTCTCTCTCTCCAGTCTGTCACGCTCATCGATGTAGCGCCGCATGTCTGCTTCTGTGCGTTTCTTGCCCAGTTTTCCTTCGACGGCACCGGGACACCCTGAGAAATAATAATTGAGATTGTGTAAATTTGAACTCATACCCAATTTAAACAACGCACAGTGTTTATCATTACATTTGCCCAAAAGTAGAAACAAAAAAGATGCATTCATTATTAAAAAGTAAATTTCTGCAATATGAATCTGGATTCCACTGTGAAGCTGTACCTTTGACTGTAGAGGATGCAGCTTAACACTAGAGGGAGCTATAGTAATGTAAGATTACAGAGAAAGGGAAGCAGCAAACAATAAATAGCTACATTGTCTCACTTAAACGTCATTAGTTTAGACCATTTTTCACTTAATGTTAAAAATGTTCTTTACAAATATCTTAAAAGTGTGTGTGTTTGGAGGTGGTTATGGTGATGCCACTTTACATTCATTCAATACCTTTTGCTCATTGTCTGTTTTTGCTTTTTTTTACTGTAGGAAACTGCTGCTGCTGTAATAAGGGAATTTCCTCATTGTGGGTTGAATAAAGTATTATCTAATCTATCTGATACTGATGGGTCTTTTAACACATGATCCAGGAAACCCAAGGTTTTTTTTGTCCTCACCTATGGTATGTGCCTTGGGCCGCAGGGGCTGAGGACTGTGAGGAAGCTCAGCAGAAATTGTCTGGCCTTTATGGATCTGTACCCCGGAGGAGCTGAAGACCTGTGGGATTCCCAGACTGGTCCTCTTGGGGATATCCTGGCTTTGGGATGAGGTCTTGACTGGTTGTGGCTGCGGTGGAGTGGGAGTCGGGGGTTGCTCATGTTCTGGTTTGCTAACAGAGGTGGAACTTGTTTCATGTAACACAGGTGTTGAATCTGGCTCAGTTAGATTAGTTGAAATGATCTGGAAATGAATGCATAAAATATAGAATTAGAGCACAAAATATAACATTTAAATGTCATGCAAGTAGAAAGTAAAAGCTATTTGCTCCAAATGCAGCAAATAAGTCCACTGAGCCTACCTCTTTCATTTGAGGTGAGGGGTCCTTCTGGTCTTCTCCTGGGACTGGGGAATGTCTTGAAGCTTCTTTGGCAGGCGAGGCTTTACCCCCACTGGACGTATGGAGGAAGGAGCGTAGAGGGACTAGGTCCAGGTAAACCCTGTTTTCAATGTCTTGTTCTGCTCCCACTGACTCCTTAATGTCCTGAGCATTGCTGTCCTCACTGTTTGGCAGGTTGCTCTCTTCCACATCCTGCATTACACAGGAGGAGGAAGTTATGAAATGGAAAGTGGCCAGATTGAGTGAGTCCATGTAAAAATGAAACTGAAATTTGAAAACAAAACCAGGCAGAGAGGCTGCAATGTTTCATGTCTCAATTTTTTGGCTGTAGATAACATACCTCTGGATCAGCTAGGGACGCCACATCATCATACAGTTCATCAGAGTTGTGAGCGATGGACGGTAGGGTGTCTATGTAGGTGTTTGGCTCTGAATACCTCCTCTGCATCAAGCTTGATAGACGCACAAATACACAGAGAGGGGCCACTTAAATAATGTGCCAAAGCATGCATACAGCAGTGGGACCAGTGTTAAAGTCGACAGACGTGAGGATCTTACTATAAGGAAGTTTTGGCAGCATTGACGATGCTGGAGATCCTCTCAGTGTTGACATAGTCGTATGTCAGCTCCTCGGGGTCTGTCTTGCTCCCCGTCTGTGAAAGCAAGAGGCCCAGCCAGTGGCCCATGTCTGCAGACGTCTTAGCCTAAAAGAAAAGAGGAGAGGAAAAGAGAGTGGATCAAAGTTCATTCAGTACATACCATGCACTTGCAACATCATGAGTTTAAAACCAGCTCATGGTTTATGTTGCATGCCTTCTGTCACTTTGTATTAATAAAATGATTTCCAACACATTTGTTCCCAGCAGTATTTCAATATGCAAAACCTTTTGAAGATGTGAAATGTCTAATATTCTCAACTGACCAGTTCTACTCATCTAAAAAGTAATATCAATTTGCAGTTTGAGAACAGTCTGACTAAATTACACCCATCATAAGACAGTTTCATAAAGAGACACATGTTCACAGCCTATTATCTGGGGAGATTCAGGCAAGCAACAGAGGATGCTTTGGCACATACTTTATATGTGATAACCTTGTTGAATTTATTTTGTTTGTTTTGGTAAATACTTGACTGGGGAAGTTTAAATTTGTCAAATATAAATTTAATAAAACACAACAACCAAAAAACTCCTATAAATGTATCAGACGCCTCAAGACTAAACATTGAATTCCATGACCAAATATGCACGCACTGTAGCAGGGTGGTACTGGAAACCTAATGGAAAAGGGCGTAGCATTAGTCCCCAAAATCCCAGTAGATCCACACCCTTCACACACACATGTTCACACAAACACGCAGACCACCCTTGTGTATATTACACATGCTAAATTAGCTGTCAGCAGAAAGTGGTTTTCAAATGAGGACATGCTAGAGTTTCCTATATGAAGCTGTACATCATGCTGACATTTGTTTTTTTCTTCAAAGATGATAGATTTCTGGTTATTTCTCAGATTACCAGCAGCCCGTCCTCTTCTATAGAATAACGTTGAAGCAAAACAGGAAGACAGCAAACTCACATTGCTAAGATACAAGCCTCTGACACCCGTCACAGGTGACATCAGGGTGTCAAACCATTGTGTGTTAAAGTGTCAACTTGTTTATTCAGATCCAGCGATGTTGCCAAGCAGCAGAAAAGACAGTTGGTGTCTACCTCTAGGGTTGCCAGCTGTGTGCCGTCCATGTCGATCCTAAAGGAGTACAGGTGCTCAGGGCTGGGGTCGGGCAAAACACTGCAGCCCCACAGGGTCACAGCTGGCTGGCTCACTTTGTTCTTTCCCTTGTCCTGGTAAAACCATAGCTGTCCGTTCTTTATAAGACACCAGCAGGTCCGCCATTGGCTGTTCACCAACACGTTGAGGCAGCCTGATTGGGAAAAGAGGAGGTAATGATGTTTATGTTAAACAAAACTAGTTCCATGGCCATTAAACCTTAAAGATGGTTATCTATGTGTATTGTCATAAAATCATTTTTTATTGTTGGTTGTTATTTGTAGGCTGAAAATGATCAAATGTTGTGTGTGTCAAAGTGTGTAGCTTTTTGTTTAAAGATATGAGGTTAATTCTCCAGATTAAATGTAAAGTGCTGAGGACCCCAGATTTTTTTTTTATAAGAGTGTCTAATATTTTTTTAATCAGAAGGCTATACATAAGGGAAGATATTGACATGTTTAGTCTGGTATAAAATAACTACACAGAGATCTTCACCAGATGGCCCCGCTGGTACGAATACCAAGAAAGTAAGAAAGGATAGGAATTGCACCTGAGGGACAATCGGTACAGGTTTTGGGATTTTATAATCTGGCACAACATGTACAGTAGGGTTCTGCTCACCTGAGGTGTCCACACATTTCTCTTGGCTTTCCAAAGAGGAGGGTTTCTTCTTGCCAATGTTCATGAGATTGCTAAACTTCAAACCCGCACCATATTTTTTTTTCACTGTGGAGGGGAAGAGAAGAATTCTTGACATTTTCCTTATAAGATACTCGCAGCTGGACCATGTGTCTACACCCATATTTTGGACTGATTGAAATGACGCTAAGGAGTGACTCACCATCTTTGTTTTCTGGAGTCTCAGCATGGCTGTCAGTGCTGCTGCCGCTCTCTGAAGCCACTGAGTATCTCTCACTCAGTTCTCCTGAAAGTTCAGATTTACATTTTAGGTTATTTAGGAGGCATGTTCATCAAAGATAACTGAGCCCTATGGTTTAAGTAGAGCCAATCAAAAGCTCCGTTGACCTCTTCCAGAGATTGTCCAGGTATAGAATGACAAGTACTCTAAAGCACAACAGTTTGAATTAAGTGTACCCTTGAACAAATGAGCCTTGGGGAGTCGGACACAGAGTGCTGGGAGTCACAGTTTTCAGCCAGCTTGGGACTGATCTCTTCAATCACCTGATGGACAAGAGGCTGATTAGTGTCGACAGATTCTTTTTAATTAAAATATGTTTGAAACATTTTGTAAAACAGCCCCACTAGGTTTTTGAGTCTTACCTTCAGCCACTGCTCAGTCTGCTCCTTGCTCTGTAGGCCCAGCACGATGGCCTCCCCTGCCACCGGAATAATCTTTAGTTTGTGCTCTTTCCTCTTCAGCTGCTTCTCCTTGTAGACCACGCTGCATCCCAGTAGACTCACATCCAGCAGAGGTGTCTGCTCCTTGGAGCTCTTATAGCACTGAGAGAGGCAGAGGTAACACTGGACTTAGCTTTATGATTGCACAAGTTCTTACTGCAGGCACCCGCTGAACAGTTTACCGCTTACGGGCAGATACTATTCGTGTTGTTTTTTAAAAGAGAAGGGAAGTAACTAAGCCCCAATAAACTATATAAAGTAATGTATAAGAAACTAATACTATAATAAACTAATGCTTATCAAGAAATAGTTACAGAAATACATACAAATAAGATAACATTTGTTAAGTGAACTTTAGAGGTTTTTTAATATTTTAAAGGCATATTTTTGACTTTTTTTCCCTGCCTCTAGTCTTTATGCTAAGCTAGGCTAATCACATCAGAGATCTAGCTCTGTGCTTAAATCTGAATTAACTGAACTCTTGGACATTTGGGAAGAATTAGGATATTTCCCTAAATGTTTTAATTTGTATTAATGTCCCAGGTCCAGGCCCCTGGTATTGTGCAATTAGGCTTGGCGTGATGGCCTTTCACATCATTCTAAGACAAAACCAGGAGAGAACCATAATAGACTGTTCTACTACTACATTTGTCTACAGGTTAATTTATTGGATTTATATTTTCCATTGTAAAATATGTGGCAAAACAAGGACCGCATGGGACAGCTAAGTCTTAGTGAGTTTTAAACATATTTTATGGGTTTGCTTACTTTAGTCTTTTTCCATGTTACAATGAACTGTAATCAACAAACCACGTTTATAAAATCTTCTTTGATCATGACCTTAATTGTTGTATACTAAATCTCAGCGGGGGTTTAATTCAGATTTTCACTAGGGGTGAGAATCAACAGAGACCTCACAATACGATATTATTGCAATTTTAATTTATTATAATTTAATTATAATTTATTAACTTTTGCCAACTTCTAATTTTTCCCAATTTCAAATTATATCACCAAAAGGAAACTTTGTCAACATCGGTTGTTTCTAAAAAGATACATTTCTCTGTTTGTTCATCTCACTTAAATTAATACTTGGCGCCTGTGTATCGATCCAGTATTGCTACAGAAAATATTGTGATACTATTCAGTATCAATTTTTTCCCCCATCCCTAATTTACACATAATCTTTTTTTTACCAGCAGGCGATGGTCTTTGATGACACACAGCTGTTTGGCCCACTGGCCAAGCCACTTCTTCCTCCACAGGAAGGCACAGATCTGAGCGTCCTTCATGAGCTCAATGGACGCCTCTGCTGACGGCCACTGGTGCTGTGCTGACGGTGACGATGACTTTTCTCTGGTGATCACTTCCTCCTCATCGTAGGACTCGTATGAACTGCTAACTGCATCCCCATCATCTAGGAAACAAAAATCAGAGAGTGATAAGAAACTAAAACAGAGGTGGGTAGGACATGAGTAGCAGCAACACACATTACACTGTTAAAGGAGCTTGAGGCTGACTCCTTGATCATGATGACCGTCTTCAATGGAAGAGGATTTCCTTGCACAACAGCCAGGCTTCAAATGAGCTGTTAAAGTATTGACAAAAGATGGTAACAGGAAAAAGATATGATGAAAAGGAAAACAACAAATGGAGGAAAATGATAAGATGGGACTGATTGATGACTTTTGTCACAAGTCATGAAGTTGTTTCTCTACATGCAAGACACTTGGTCAGGCTGGACAATGAGGGCTGAGGGCATGCTGACTGGCCCATGCAAATGCCTGCCATACATAAACACACGCTTCCAGTGATAGAAGGGTAGCTACCCCTGTTGATAACAGCATAGACCACACTGTCAGAACTTTGCACTTGCATCCAGGGCCCTGAGTGGAGGCCGAAACAGTCCAGATCTACACAACACCAAAGAAAACAGAAAGAAAGAAAGAAAGAAAGAAAGAAAGAAAGAAAGAAAGAAAGAAAGAAAGAAAGAAAGAAAGAAAGAAAGAAAGAAAGAAAGAAAGAAAGAAAGGGAAAAATCTAAAGGAACAATTCCTATAAAAAATATTTATAAAAAGATAAATATAAAAAAGAAAGTAAAATTAAACTGTCTAGGCCTAATTAACATTTTTGAGTATATCATAAAATATCAAACCTTGCCTATAATAACAAATAATGTTTATTGCTCAAGATGAGGTTGTGTGAACAATAACATGCATCATTTTGGCCAATCCACGACTATCGTATAATCATATATAACCAATGCAGCAATTATGAACTGCAGAAGGTATTTTAACTTTTAGTACTGCACAAAAATGTGCTACGTGTCTTATTGTGCTATGTATAACAAATTAAAGTAACCTATTTACCACAGCCTAACATACTACTGCACTGTTACAGCAGAACAAAGCTTCTTATAGAATATGATCATGGTGTCTCAGTGCAGGATAACAGCTTCTGTTTTCATCGTTCCGTATGTCTTGCAGTGCATGAAACCGCTTTCTAAATACCAGACATTGTTCTGATGAAAATATGTACATGAGCAAGTGTCACTATTGTGTCTGGCTTTTTCTATTATGGTTAACCGCTCAGAGGCTCTGGATTTCTGAAGAACAAGAAACACAACAGAGCAGATGACTGTCCTGACAAATGATGCACAGAAGTCATTGGTTTGGATTGGAAAATACAACTACAATATACTGTACGTGAAAAGCATTTTATTTTTTACAAAGGGATTCTGTCAATGGCTTGATGATGGTGAGCTTTTAGATACAGTATTCGTTGCAGGAGTAGTGTACCAATCGAGATAATCTGGCAATCATTCAGCTTGACCCCACTGAGAGTATAGCAAGATGTGTTCCTGTGAAACAGGCATGGGTGACAAGAAAGAGTTCTTACCATTGAAAGCTTCCTCATAAGGCTGAGCCTCCTCGTAGTAACTCTCTGAAGTGTCTATACAAGCTGGAGAAGGGACTGCAGGTAAGGGGAACGGCTCCCGACCCACCATACCCTGATGGATGAAAGGAGGATGAGAGAGGGGTGAGGAAATTTAAGATGTAGATATGACGGGTCATACGCCTCAAGACCTATTCCAAGTCCCTTTGGTTGCTGGGATCTGGGGATTGGCTAAAAAGGACTGATGAGTTAATTGCTCACATGTCCATAAATAGGAGTGCCTGGGCAGTCACTCGCTCTCTCTCCCTCACCAAGGTTGTTTAGTTTGTTTGGACTTTGATTGAGTTACTTTTGCTTTCTTTCATCACTGCACCTTCACACATCTATACACTACACATTGTCTGATAAACTGATAGCATGTTTAACTTTGTTTATTTGAATTGATTTAATTGAATTGAGCAAATGTGTGTTATCCATTTTGTCATACCTTTGAGCCAGGTCATGGCAAACACAATACACATTCACGCACATTATCAACATGTGTTCTTTGCCCAGGCTGAACATGTGGCTAATTCAGCTGTCACTTCAAGAACACCTCATGTAGCCAATCCTTGGCTAACCCTGTGCAATAGAGAGTTACATGTTTGTCTTCAGGGAGGAGTGTATATCTATGGGCATGGAAAAGAGAGGGAAAGTATGTATTTTAATGTGTGTGTGTGTGTGTGTGTGTGTGTGTGTGTGTGTGTGTGTGTGTGTGTGTGTGTGTGCGTGCGTGCGTAGCGCAGTCTGGCTTCACTTCTGTCTTTCTTCATATCTCCTGTGTGGTAAAGACAGTCTGTCTGCCCTTTCTCATACTACTGGTAACCACCCGGCTCTCTGCTGTTTGGCTGCTTAAGTGAGTCTCAATTCATTAAGAATAACTTTTATGATCAGCTAAATGATCCAAAATACATTTTTGGAGACATCTGTCATCACTTTTCTTATTTAGCTTTCCTTAAGTTGTGAAACTTGAAGTATTTCTTTGAATTCAACCTTTAAACTGTTAAACTGTATGTTTAAATTCAATTTGTCAAATACGTATGGATGAAAAAAATTTAAAAATGCTTGTTGGCATTTCTTAACATGTAGGATGACATGCCATGTGCTATGTATCATCATCTATCACTTGGCAACAGTTTTGCTGAACTTTATCTTGTAGGGTGTCACACATCCACACATCTGGCAATTGCTGCCAATTCTGGAGAAATTTTGGAGAAAACTACTTCACATTCACTATGAATGGAGTTTCAGGGATACAGTTATTTGGTAGATAAACAGATTTCTTTTCCGTGGAATTGTGAAATTGTGCACAATGGCTCATGTCTTTAAACCCCCCACTTTGGAGCTTACTTATGTTCCTGGTTTGCTGTTTATTTAAAGGTCACACTGGTATTACATCATTAGGTGCTTATATCTAAAGGGACGGTTTACCCCAAAATCAAAAATACATGTTTTTCCTGTTACCTGTAGTGCTATTTATCAATCTAGATTATTTGGTGTGAGTTTTGGAGATATTTGATGTGAGTGTTGGAGATATCGACCCTGCCTTGTCTCGAATATAATGGAACTAGATGGCACCCGACTTGCTGTGCAATAGTAGTTCAATACTGCTAGCTCACCTGAGCTAGCTACCGCTACAGCTCAGCCGAGGAAGATGCCATTAATGTTTATCTCCTGCGTGGTGATGCGGTTGACGGGTGTAGTTTGGTAGAAAGAAAATAGTTCCTACATGAAACTACTTACCACTGTTTGTGGATTATCTTGAGTAACTGGGTCATGGTTGCTGGCACTTTGAGCACCACAAGCCGAGTGCCATCTATTTAAGAGAAGGCAGACATCCCTATGGTTGATATCTCCAACACTGGGCAACTCACACCAAAACAATCTAGATTGATAAATAGCCCTACAGATAAGAGTATGTATTTCAGATTTTGGGGTGAATTGTCCCTTTAGGCATTGAAAGCTGACTTTCTGACTCATGCTGAAACAGTATGTTGAAACACAAACTTCCCACCAGTTTGAATTTCTTCTCAACCTGTGACCACATGTCTCAAGCTATCACATATCTATGGCGGCAGGCAGAAGATGTGAGATATGCAAGTTTTGCCTTGGTATATACTACAACTAAGATGACATACCAGCTCTAAAAATTCACTAGCTGCCAGTAAAGATTTAATCGGTGTAATCTCTCCAGTGTAAAGAGAGAAACATCATGAAGCAAATGATGAATGATGGAGAAAGATGTAATGTATACCCTCTTACATATTATTTTGTAATATTATTTCAACTATTCTGTTAATGTGGCACAAAGGCAAAACATAAGTCACCTACGGACACAGCTCATATATTCATGTCGCAGAAGTCTTAATGTTGCTGGATTTACTTTTTAAGTTTTTCTCAAGTGAACTCTATGAAACCCTACGAGTTAAATGACAAAAAGCTTCTCCCAAAGGCTCTCACATTCTCTGCAAGATCACAGAAATATGAAATGTAACCCTTAGGCAGATGAGCTGCATATATCATGCAAATCATGACTGAGGGAGGCTGGCTCTGTAACATCTTAAAGTATCTCATAAGATTAGAGTTTGTTTCATTAAGGGTGGAAATCCACTGGTCAAAACTGCTTCCCTTCAATGTTTAATACAGCAAAAGCTATTCCCTTCTTGTAATATGACTCTGAAATCAACTTTGGGAGTTTGGTGTGTAGCACTGCTTACTCTCTATAAAAGAAAAATGAATCAAATAATCTATTGTGTTGGTGGTATAGTGGTAATAACGTTACTGGTTAAGACCAACAAAACAAAAGAAAAAACAAATCTGTTTGGATAAAAATCATCATTTCTGATGTGGGCTGTCAGAGACAGTCAGATCCCAGTAAACAGGGAATTCCCTGCTTGTGAGCTCCTTTCCCACCATATCTAACACATTTCCAGTAATACATAGCAGATGCAATAATCTGTCATAATAACAGGCGTCATGTCCTGGTGAGCATACAGTCACAGTGACAAATACTTGTTTTTTTGTGATTAGCTTGCATGTCAGAGAGTGCGGGAAAAGATCCACAAAGAAATGAGTGGGAGTGTTATCACTGTGGTTTAAGGAGGGTAACATCAGTTAATCTTTATAAAGCTGTTGAAGATTGTCAACAAATATATAAATAATATAAATATAACTTTGACAGGTTTCTCTTTTCAAGATGATGCAATGCTGAGCAAATATATATAAAAAATAACATAATATGACCCAATGAATTGTTAACTAAAAAGGTCAAACTTATATCCTTAAACATATTGTAACTAATTACTTATTTAGGTGTGATTGCACCAAAGCAGTAGTTTTGTGTATAGTGGATCAACAGTCAAGTGGAACAGAACCATCATTAATGATATCAGTGACACTGATAAAAAGCCACAATGTCTGTCATACTGTCATACTGTTTACAACTACTGTGTTAATATCCAAGCTGCTCAGCTAAAATGGTTATTTATTAGTGTTAAGTTGGTATGCATAGATTAACCCTTTAAGCATCACAAAACAAAGAAGCCAACATGACTGAGCCCCATAAATACTGTAAATACAACTTAAAAGGGACAACTCTCACTTGATTTTTCAGACACAGGCCTGGTCTATGCAGAACAAGATGGATGATGCCACCAATGACAGAGGAACAGAATTCAACAACAACAGTTTCACAATGATGGAAATAAATAAGGCTTTGGATCAAGGGATCCAATAAAATATGTGTCACTGACTTTAACATATTACTTGCTGATTAGTCGCACATTGCTAGACATATCTCTACAGTGCTGTGCTTGCTGATTAATTTTTTTTTATTTGTTTTTTTCCAATGATGAATTAAATGATTAAATGATAGTCTATTCAAACCCTTGAAACTGAATCTCAACAACAATATGGAAAAGGGTATGTTGTGTCATTGTGGTAATGATAGAGATTTTTTAACATTACATGACCCCAAAAGTAAAAGAAACAGCTACAAAAGCTGACAGGAATTTCATTAGAAAAAAGTGTTTCCTCTGAAAAAAGTACACCCACATAGACACACAACTGCACTTACAGTGTAAACTGCTCCAGAGTGAAACACAACAGCAGTTCAGGCATCTGTTGTTAATTAAAACAAAGAGCCAGGCATTCCAGAGCAGCAGCAACAGCCACCCGACCGCCCACCCACCCGTATCTCTATCTTCCTTCTTCTTCTCTCTCCATTTCCTTCATCTCCAAAAACTAAATCTCCCTGTTCTTTGGGCCAAGGTTAAAGAGGAGTATAGTGAGCCATTCCTCAGACCAGCTGGTCTGATATTAAATCTAGAAGGGAAAAGAACATGCCGGCAGGTGTGTTTGTGTGTGTCTGTAAGTGCATGTTTTTTTGTCCCAGAAGACTGCATCACTCCAGCTCTCTAATAGTCACTTTAGACCTTTCCTTTCACTTCTCACACACACACACACACACACATTCACACACATCCTCACCACAGAAACATTGAGTAGAAGGAATGGATCGAGGAGTCAAAGCATAAATAACACAGCAAGACAGGGGCAGCAAAGGAGGAATAGGGGTGTGGTGGAGGGGCTTTGACTAAAGAGTGGGAAAAAGAGCCCAAAAAACGAACAGTCAGAGCAACATGGAAAATCCCTGGTTCCCATGCCAAGAATCCGGCACAGCAAAAGTGCACACACACACACAAAGACACACACACAGTGTATCCGAAAGCCTGCTGGGAGCTCAGAGCAAAGGAGAAGGTAGTGATAAAAATAATCGGCTTTGGAAAGCTAGATTCAGGAGAACTCTCTTGGCCTTTTTATCACTTGTAACAAAGTATCTTTTTGGTTAGAAACACTAAAATGAAACCTGTTCTAATTATATTTGAAGCTTGAATTAATATGGGGTAAAAGCCAGTCGGGGAGGCAGAAAAAAATTCAAAGGGGCAGTACTGGCAGGTAATGTAATCATGAATAATCCAGCAAATACTTATGCCCGCCAATTATATCGCAGCTATGATAATCAGCAGTTGCCGGCAGCCCCAGTCCTGCTTGGTGTGAATGTCAACGGTTTTCCTTTTCCTGCCTGCTGCTTGCGAGTGGCATAGCTGCTATCTATAGTACAACTCTATTTTCAGACTATGCAGACAGGGTGCAATGGAAGGCTAATAAACCTTTATTTACCGTCCAGTTCTGCGGAAAAAGAGGCGAAACAACAGTCAACATACACGTTGCATTGTCACTTGAGAGCCTGATTTAGGAAGAGAACAGACCTCGGTTTAATAGATCATGGAAGTGCCTGAAGGCCTGGGAGTCAACCCGGATATTCGTGCAGAGAATGTGACCCTTAATCTGGAGGACAGAGAGCACCAGACGGGCTGGGTGAGAGTGAGGGTGGAGGAGAGTTGGTTCACTGTGGAGCGGGCCTTGCTCGTGAGATACAGCAACTACTTCTCTGCCCTCTTTCACTCTGGGATGACGGAATGTCACCAGGACGAGCTCTACCTGAAGGGAGGAGTGCATGCAAGGGGTTTCCTCGTTGCCCTTAGTGTCTGCAGGGGAGAGGTCCCCACTATTAGTGACCCAGATGAGCTTGTAGAAGCCGTAGAGTGTGCTGCATTCCTGCAGATTTCATGTTTGGTGCAGCACCTTTGTGACATTATTGACTCAGATAATTGCCTCTTGCTTTACCATGCAGCATCCATCTTTGGGGTGCATGCACTCTTTCACAATGCTGCTCTTTTCCTTCGTGATGCTTTTGATGATTTGAAGGATGCAGCAGAGAGTTTGATTCCTGAAGACCTTCTTCAATATTCTCAGTCATTGTCTCCTGCTTCTTATATTGCTTTAGGCACACACTCTCCTTCAATGGAACTGCTACAGGACTCCTTTAGGGTTGTTTGCTACCTTGACGAAAAAGAGGGAGATTGGAAGCATCTGACAAACCTCCCAACTCTCTGTAGCACCTCCATGGCTGGAGTGGCAGTGCTTGACAATCGATTGTACATTGTGGGGGGAGTATACGGTTACGGTAAGGACACAGTGGACAGCAGCTTCTGCTACAACCCTGAGTCAGGGGTTTGGACTGTTCTTCCAGGTCCCCAGCAACTAAGATATGACTTCACCCTTCTAGGGCATGAGGGCCGACTCTATGCCATTGGCGGCGAATTCCAAAAACGGACAATATCCACAGCAGAGAGTTATAATGTTGAGAAGGGGGAGTGGACATTTATACAGCATGCACCAAGACCTGTACTATCTGCAGCATGTGCTGTTGCAAGACGGCGGATGTTTGTTTGCTTCTGGAAACCACCAGACACCACAGACATATATGAATACATATGTGTGAAAGATGAGTGGAAACTTGCAACCACCATGATAAAACCTCAAAGCTATGGCCACTGCATGGTATCTCACAGAGACAATTTATATGTGATGCGCAACGGGCCTTGTGACGACTTCCTGCGCTGTCTAATGGACAGCTACAACATCACGACAGGCCAGTGGACAGCCATGCCCGGACACTACATCAACAGTAAGGGGGCACTGTTCTCTGCAGTGATAAGGGGGGACTCCGTGTTCACTGTGAAACACATGCTAACTCTTGAATACACCATCACTGGAGATGGATGGAAGCCCCGCAGGCAGATGAAGGGGTTTCCAAAAAGTGGTTCACTGTGGACGTGTTTACTCAGACTTCCCAAGACAGGACCCGTTATACCACAGCTGGATGCAGATGGGGAGGAAGAAGAGATGTCTTTGCCAGACACATCTGAAGGCTTTGTGGAAGCTGTACCGCAACTGTGAAATTACTGAAAAACTGAAAAACAATGATTTGTTTTTACGGGTTTCTAAGCTAGAAATACGAGTCTGAGATTTAAAAGAACAATGAGACAAAGAATCGTACTACTAGACAATTCTGATTGCATAGTAACACAAAGGTTCTTTGTTTCAGTGCACTAACACTGCACACACATGCACACGTGCTGACACTACACATTTGTTCTGATTAGCAACAGCTGCTACAGTAGTTTATTTTAGGGGAGGCCACTGTGCGTGTGTGTGTGTGTGTGTGTGCGTGTGTGTGTGTGTGTGTGTGTGTGTGTGTGTGTGTGTGTGTGTGTGTGTATGTAAAGTTCAAAGGCACTGACGGGATGTTCTAAACCTCTCATTCTCTACGTTTTTCCTGAAGTCACACTGGGCCAATTCAGGAGCCACCGGCCTCCCAGTTGAAAACACACCACAGCTCTCACACACACACACTCTTGGATACTCACTTTCCCAGGTTTGTTGCCCCCATGAGTGATTATAATACCTTTCTGTGGATTCTGTGGGAGAATACATTACACATAGCCTCAAGCTTGTGACTCTGAGGGTTGTGGGAAATGTTTTTGGCTTGTATGACCACAGACTGCATTTGTTTTGGTATATAAAAACCCATGGAATTCTCTGGCAACATGTGATATCAATCCATAGTGCTTTTTCTTAAATACTTTGGTGCTTACTATAGATAGTAATGTTCTTAATGACAAATAACAAAAGACCAAATTAATGCCAATTACATTTAAGGTTTGGATTTGTATTGGGCTCCTTTGGCATACTTTTGAAAATCATGATTTCCTCTGAACTTTCCCACATATTTTGTTGAGTTCAGCAGTCCTACTAGGGTCAATTACATTGTTACCATTCCCACCACAGTGGCAGTGGCTCAAAAACAAATCATTTCACATGTTAATCAACTCTGATGCAATAAAGCACTTACCGCTCTAGGGGGCGGCAGGTCGGGAAGGCTCTTCTGTGGGACAGGGACATATTTAGCTGCTTTTCCATTGACCAGGGCATCTGATCTGTCATCTAGGTCAAGAAAGTACAGAGAATGAGGTCAGCGATTAACAGAAATGTATATTGGCTGTTTTGAAATGAATGTACAGGAATTTGGGATAAATGAAACAACTGGGGAGTCAAAATTCTGTCCATTTCTTTTATTCAACACTATTTCCAGACGTCCAGATGCAACATAGATATAACATGTTAATTAAGCTTTAAAAATGCTATTAAGCAGATTTTGTTGGAAGTGAGGAAAGTTGTTATCTGTCTACTACGCCCAGCTAAGGTAACGTTCTGCTGGTTTAGACTGCAACTCGGACCCCAGGTTAGGATGATGTCTCTGCCTATACCATTGTCTGGGGCCATTATCTACTAATTCCTCTCTCCTCAGACTTTTCACCTAATTTCTACTTCAATATTGAAATGAGGATTAACATTTTCAGTGATACGTTTAACTGTATTTTTTGATTTAAAAAAAGTACACTAACATTTAAGTCCAAAATGTTTTTCTCTTGCACTTCATCTGAAAGAGAAAGTTTAGGTTTACCAAACGATCAGTGTTTTCAGTAAGAACTCTCAATTCTCTCACATTGTCTTGCACTTTCTTTCAGTCTCTGTGAGAGAAAAAACTTGTGGCTTTGCTAGCGCCACTGTTGAAAATATGTGTGTTAATTCTAGTGTTCGAGGAAACCACATTGTTCAAAACTGTCCAAACAAAACAGGTCAGTCTCAGATGGTGAGGAGCTCTGAAGAAACATACAGGAAATGGTGGTTAAGAGCAGAGGTTGGGGGGACATAGTGCTGCTTGTGGCAGCTTATGCTCATATCTGCTATTCACTTAAATCATTAAGGAGTATAAAATGCAATGACATAACAAGTATGCACTGGTGTTTGACTGAATTGACTGACAGTTTAGTTCAACAAAACAAACCAATCAATCCAGCTAAATTTGAAACAATGAGATTTCAGTTATCATAGCAGGTTTAGTGCAGTAGGTAAATGGATATTCCTAGTACTAACATACAAAATGTCAAATTAAACATATACATATATTATGCCACAAAACTATTTTAATATGTTTGGGTTTGTGTGAAATTCTGTTTGTGAATAATGATGACTGATGAATGAAAATATGGCCCTAACCTTCACCATAATTTCATGAAAATGTAATGCGACCTAAATGGATTAATGTCTGCTACTAAGAGTCAACAGCCATGTCCTGTGAGGCTGTACTTTGGCAAAGTGTTGCTTTGAACTAAATGCTAACATCAGCATTCTCACAATGACAATGCTAACAATGTAGCAGGTATAACATGTTCACCATCTTATTGTGGTGTGTTAGCATGCTAACATTTGCTAATTAACAGCACCAAACAAAATACAGCTGAGGCTGATGGGGTTACATTATGACCTGCTAGTGGCTCAAGATGAAGCAAAGGGGTCACCAGTCATTAGGATCCAGCGTGTCTGCACCATGAATATCTGTAGGCCTACTAAAATGTATGGCAATCCATCCAATAAGCTGTTGAGACAAAGACAAAAATCTGTGCCATGTTGGCACTAGAGAAAAAGTTGGAGGATCACCAAAGTTACACATACATGTCCTCTCGAGAACATGAATTTGTGTATACAATTTCATGGCAATCCATGTGACAGTTGTTGAATTATTTCAGTCTGGACCAAAGTAATGGTCCGACTGTCAATACCATCCACAGAGCAACGTAGCAAGGCTAAAAAAAGCTATATTTTTACAGAATCCTTAATTTTTAATAGGAAAGATAGAATCCATTTATTTATAGATTATATTTCAGCTACTTTTCAGAAGAAGAAGAAACCATCACCAAGTATCAGTATCACACTTTGTAGAGGAACTTTTTGAAACTCACACCTTTGCCTTTGTCCTTCCCAGTAACAATGACTTTGTTCATGTAGATATACTCCTCATCTGCACCTGCATGAAAAGAGTAGAATGTGGTTAACAGTTGACATCAGCATACTTCTGGAAATTAACATTTTGGCTAGTTACCACAAACCGAAGAAAAGAGAAGAAGCTATTTGAATATCACTCAACAAAACACCAGACAAATATATACCATAGTGATACATGCATGTTTTGCATCTTTAGTAAACAGTTACAGCATTCTTACAAATAGACTGCTAAAGCCTCTACATTTGATAATAATAATAATAATAATAATAATAATAATAATAAAGAAGGCATTCTACATGGCATTGATTCAACAAGGTGCTGAAAGCATTCTTTAGAAATGTTGGCCCATATTGACAGGATGGCATCTTGCAGTTGATGGAGATTTGTGGGATGCACATCCAGGGCACGAAGCTCCCGTTCCACCACATCCCAAAGATGCTCTATTGGGTTGAGATCTGGTGACTGTGGGGGCCATTTTAGTACAGTGAACTCATTGTCATGTTCAAGAAACATATTTGAAATAATTCGAGCTTTGTGACATGGTGCATTATCCTGCTGGAAGTAGCCATCAGAGGATGGGTACATGGTGGCCATAAAGGGATGGACATGGTCAGAAACAATGCTCAGGTAGGTCGTGGCATTTAAACGATGCCCAATTGCACTAAGGGGGCTAAAGTGTGCCAAGAAAACATCCCCCACAGCATTACACCACCACCACCAGCCTGCACAGTGGTAACAAGGCATGATGGATCCATGTTCTCATTCTGTTTACGCCAAATTCTGACTCTACCATCTGAATGTCTCAACAGAAGTCGAGACTCATCAGACCAGGCAACATTTTTCCAGTCTTCAACTGTCCAATTTTGGTGAGCTCTTGCAAATTGTAGCCTCTTTTTCCTATTTGAAGTGGAGATGAGTGGTACCCGGTGGGGTTGTAGCCCATCCGCCTCAAGGTTGTGCGTGTTGTGGCTTCACAAATGCTTTGCTGCATACCTCGGTTGTAACGAGTGGTTATTTCAGTCAAAGTTGCTCTTCTATCAGCTTGAATCAGTCGGCCCATTCTCCTCTGACCTCTAGCATCAACAAGGCATTTTCGCCCACAGGACTGCCGCATACTGGCAACCCTTTTCACACCATTCTTTGTAAACCCTAGAAATGGTTGTGCATGAAAATCCCAGTAACTGAGCAGATTGTGAAATACTCAGACGCTCAAAATTGCTTAAATCACCTTTCTTTCCCATTCTGACATTCAGTTTGGAGTTCAGGAGATTGTCTTGACCAGGACCACACCCCTAAATGCATTGAAGCAACTGCCATGTGATTGGTTGATTAGACAATTGCATTAATGAGAAATTGAACAGGTGTTCCTAATAATCCTTTAGGTGAGTGTATTTTCACTTGAGTTTCTGTGCAGGAAAGTCACCGAACGACACAATCTTCTGAACAAAGCAATGCTGAGAAATACAGACGGAGTTGTGTGGAGCTGATAGTCTTAATTAGCTTTGTAGCAACTCATTTGGCAATGGCTTGAATGTACTAAAGCTTTAACTGTATACGTAACATACAGTATATGTAAGAAGAGCATGCATATTTCTTGTAGCGCTGATGAAAAAGATCTGACTCCACCTTAGTGCCAAACAAACTTTCATCATGTTTGTCAAAAGTCCAAGATTAAAAGAGGGAACTTGACCCAAACAAGTGGCCTATTGTGTGGACAGATGGGCCCATTATTGACACCCACTCTCACCGTGACTGGCATTCATTGGACATTAGTCAGAAAACCCCTTGCCTGCACAGATAGAGCACTGTGTCAATTTT
The DNA here is from genome assembly GCA_013375575.1 of Percina caprodes. Classification (NCBI taxonomy): domain Eukaryota; kingdom Metazoa; phylum Chordata; class Actinopteri; order Perciformes; family Percidae; genus Percina; species Percina caprodes. The sequence continues at coordinate 6,933,402 of JABXJD010000010.1, forward strand.
GTGAAGGTTTTTGATCTTTGAAGGTTTGAAGATCATACAGCTAATATATACGATGAAGCTCCTGGTCCATCTGCTAAGACCCATCCAAAAGAGTTTTTATAACCAAAAGTATGACTGTGGTTTAGTTTTAAAACATATGCCACTCAATATCTGCAAGAATTTATATCCACAAACAAGAATTAGGACAACAGTTTATTTCTATGCAATCAGTTTTTAATTGTATAGGCATAACAAGCCAGAAAGAGTAGTATATGATTAAAGTGAAAATAAGAAAACAATACAATATAATGTAGTTTCCTGTGGCAACAATAGAAACACAGGAAATGCTTCACATGGTTAGAGCAGTTAAACATCGCTGAACAAATGATCAGGGCTGTCATTAGAGACTGCACTTGACTTCTCTTTGCAGTCAAACGTAAATATTTACGGGTCAGGGTGAGCAATGGTATCATTTGGTCAATAAGCGGAGATGATGAAACCTTATGTCATACACTATTGCTGAACTCAGCTGAGTGAGAAAAGGGCTATGTTTGGTTGAACGTTGTTTCTAGCATGTGTAATTACAAGTTTGACAAAGACATTGCCATAAAATTGCCACATAAACAGTTTGAATGGATATCTTTTCTCAAGCAATAAAGCCTGCGGTTTCAGAGTAGCAGGCTCCAGCTGGTTACTATAACCTGTTATGGGAATTTATTCTGGAGTTTCGAGGAAAGTCATTGAATTAAATATTTTAGCTGACTTGAGATTATACCCTAAGATGAAATCAAACAAAACTCTAACCTTGGATACTCTGGAGAAGCTTTGTTCTTTGAAATAGATATTGCAAGATGAAACCAAACAACAGCAGATACAAACTATGTTTTGCCTGTACAGTGAAAACAGATTTTTGGGGAACAGAGTTGAACTGCTATTTATAAGCTGCTGCTCAAAGGAAGTGAGCATCCCCAGAGGATAAATGTAGCTTCGGAAAAATGATACAGCTTGGAGCCAGGAGAGGAAGTACAGAAAGAGGAGTCCAGGACCTGAACATGGAAAAGCATGACTGCTGGTGTGTGTGTGTGTGTGTGTGTGTGTGTGTGTGTGTGTGTGTGTGTGTGGTAGGCAGTTGTGTGTGAGAGACAGCGAAAGACAAAGAAGGAGTAGTAACACAACTTATGTTGGCTTTTTCAATCCAAAAGTGACAGTAAAAGAAATGGCCAGAAAATTGCTATAAAGATCAACATAAAGTAAAGATATCTGTTTTCAATAGTTTTCATTTTTTCCCTACGTGACACACCGCTAAGATTTCTGAAAGAGCAACAGCGTGTCATTTATTCCCAATTAATCACACACCTAGGGACTGAGGCTTGTGTGGTACTGGCTCACATTGTAACTTACTGACTTCCAGGCGCCATAAATCACATCAGCACCACCAGCATTTGCCACATTTTCATGTTGTGTGTCAGAGCCAGTGAGTAAGAACAACAAACTTGTCTTTAGCTGTTTGACAGGATACGTTAACAACCCATGCATCATTTTATGATGAAGCAAAAGGCACTTTGATTATATCTTGCTTGTAAGCAGAAGCTTAGCAATAACCTCAAACATTCACAACGTGACATGAACAACGTCAATTTGTAAATTTTGCAAGGAAAGTATAAATGCAGGCAAAAGTATTTAATTCAGCCGCTACAGTGTTGTTTTTAGCCACCAAAATGGGATAAAAGACTCCAAATGTATTTGTTAATAGAAACCGACAAGAGTATAATTATTACATAATACATAAAACATAAGTGGGTTACTTGATAGTCAATAATGTAAGCCCCCTGAATTGTGGGAAATGCAGGCCATGACCACATGTTACATAAGGTGCTTAGCTGACTTTTAATGACCCATGTTTAAAGATGTGTGGTTAAACCTCAACTAATGTAACTGCCATGTAATACCAAATACCACAACATTAAGAAATAAGAAACACTGAGACTTATTTGAATTATTTTAGAAATGACCAAGTTCTCATTGGGAATTGCAATCATCTTGATACCCCAATGAACCAAGACTAATAGGCTATGGTTGACCTTTTAAATAAACTTGCCTTAATTAATAAAAAGCAACTCTTAGACATTCAGCACCCTTCGTGGGAGGTAGATGACAACTCATAACACAGTGCAGACAAGGAATGGATGATGGTCTTACAGTTAAGAACACCAAGGAAAATTCACTGTGGTTTACGCAATCAAACAAAATTTTTGGGGGGGAAACACAAATCTCTTCTCAGTTCCCATGTCATTTCTAATTCTGGGGTATTTGCAATTCAGTTATATAGCTTGCATTGCTACATCTACACTCTTAAATACTTTAGAATATATCTGACCCCTCCTTTCTAAACCAGGCAGAGCAACTTTCTCTTCCTCTACAGTAATTTTCCAAATACAACTATTATGTTACTTGAGGTATTATCCCATCAAAGAAAAGTTTCCAACCTTTCACTTCCTACTTGTATTTGTTTTTAGTTGCATTTGTCAAAAAGGTTGACCAATTTCCCCCAAAATATCCATCAAAATAGGTTACTCCATAAATTTAAAGTGAGAACCAGAGCATGATAATTGTATTTCCTTATATATCTACTACTCCTGCAGAGTTTTAATATATGTTAATTAATCATCATAATTATCATCTACTTATATGCACTCTTCATAGTTTACTGACTGGTCCGGTCAGCTCAGGCTATTTTCCTGACTAAAATGTTTAAAAAACTTAGCCAGTGAGCCTATTAATCTATTTTTTTTAAATCCAACTAAGTGTTCAGCTGTATCTGTATCCACTACACTTTGAAAACTCAGAAAGGAGATTTTTGTTCATACCACTGGAGGCTCTGTAGGACTGGAGGAGATCAAACAGCAAGCTCTTCTGGATGGTGGCACTCCCACTCAGGGTCTCCTTGTCCAGGATGAGCAGGAAGTGGTGGAGCTCCATCAGGAGCTGGTCCAGCACTGGAAGCACAGACAGACAAGAGGGTCTCAAAGGTATGGTATAATAAAAATTCTTTTATGCTAAATAGTGTTACACGTTTCTTGGAGCGAGTGTTAAAGTAATGGCTCCAGACCAGAACTGTGACAGTTCCCATCAGCAAGAAAGAGAAGAGAGAATTCAACTGTAAATTTGTTAGCTCTTTTATTCTCACTGCTTGGCTTTTATGCCTCAGGCGGTGCTGTATGCCAACATTTAACATGGGAGAGATTCTTCAGAGGATTTTAGCTGGCAACAAGTCGATAACCATGCAGACTTTATGTCATTACTCTGATCCAGTTGCTATTGACAGTTACAAGTCTGTTTGAGGCTGTTTTGGGAGTTGCAGGGATATAGTGAAAGGTCAAGTCCAGAGCAAGGAGGAGCCTGGGCCTGGAGTCGGCGGGGCCTCTGTGTCTGGGTGCAGCCCACACACATCCTTCAGGGGTCAGCGCTGAGCTCACAGCCTTCTCCACTGTGTGGGGAGTTCTTTGTGTTTCCCTTCACTGTCTCTTGGCCTCATGAATAGACCCCTTGCTACACTGGGCCTCAGTGTGTGAGCACTTCACCAAAAGACCAGACAGAAGGAGGATAAAGAAAAGAGATGTTTATTAAAGGAAAAGGTGGGGCTTATATCAGAGGCAATGTCATACTGTTTTTAGATACTAGAATGTATGAAATCACCCACCGAATGTACATTGCTAACTTGTGTTATTTTGTTTTAGCTTTAGCATCGCTTCTACTTGATTCTACAAATTTAACCCAAGACGACATGTCATGAGAATAGCATTTGCTTGCTGAGAGTTAGATGAGAAGATCATCTTGAAGCTCATGTTGAAGCAGACACGCTGTTTAATCCTGTCAGAGTACTGCAAATAGCAGTATAAAGTAATTTTTGTTTCATGAACGTAATGATGTGACTGCCTTTTTACTGAGACACTGGACACATCAAAAGTTAGCAAGGACAGGAGTCTTTGTACCCATATCAACCAACCTGCTATAACTAGTACATTCATGCCCTCTCCCCTCCTTCTTACACTCCCACACATCAAAGGACGTCTGCAAAGGGGGGGGGATTTCTGCAAAATAAGGTGTCAGACACCGGTAAGCTTTGCTTTTCGGAGATGACGAGAGGCTTGCTATGGCAAGCTGGGTTATTTTTAATGATCTGCTCAAGCTGAGTCAACGTCTGCTGAGAGGCCCTGTGGTAGAAAGACCTGCACCATGAAAAAAACACTGGTTTGGACACACACACACACACACACACACACACACACACACACACACACACACACACACACACACACGGGACATCAAGTAATTAAGATGAAATGTTACCATAATGGTTAAAACTTTTCAATACATTTCAATAGTTGTTTAGCTGCTGATGTTTGGCTGTTCAGTATGAATCTAAACATTTTTCCAGCTTCTCCTCCTTGTGTTTGCAGAGATTGACTCTGATGGCCTTTTGGATTGGAGGACCCTGGGAAACGGAGTCAGCTGACAAGACAGGGAGGTCTGTAGCAGGCCTTCTCTGTGGGCCACGGGTTGGCCAGACGCCCACTGCACATCAAGTGAGTGACCGCAGCTTCCACAGCATTAACAATTCACTTCTGTAGAATGGCCAAAAGAAATTTGAGAGACTATCAGCCAACCAGAGTGCTACAATGTTTTCAACTAAAAATATGTACAGTACTTGTGTGATGCAATCAGTTGTAATCAGTTGATTTGAGCTTTCAAACACGTACAGCATGCATTAAGGGAATTTCTCTTCCTCATGCCTGAGGTTGTACTTCCTGCTTTGCTTCATTGACAAGAAACATAATTAAGCGTGTGTTTGATTTCTCAAACACTTAAAAAATCCACTCATATTGTGTTTCATTTAGTGCTCTGTTAAGTTGGTACATCTGAATATTGGCCGTTATTTTATGTGAAACAGGGACACAGTGGCTGAAATTTGAGAGGAATCCAGTATAACATTACAACAATATATAGGTAAGAACATCAGATCAAAGATTTTACCTAACAAACTTTTCCTGCTAGATTAATTTTAAGGTACTTAAATCTTTTATCAGTGCTCATGTCCATCTGTTTACCTAGTCTTTCTGCGGACAATATAAAAAAAGGCTAATTTTTTCAATTTGGCTACAATCATTTTTATTTAACCCTTCAAAAATAGCAAACAGAAATCTAAGAATGTCTTTGCATGCATGCCTATATGTGCATCAGGACTACAAATGATAGCATTTAAAAAAAAATCTTTAACAGATTTCCAGCCCAGCTGCTAACCTTCTGTCTTCCCTGTGAGTAGGAAGATGAGAAGATCTTACCAAAAACCAAAACTAACTGAAACAAGCTCTAAAATTGGTCAGCTAAGGAGTGAAATAGACACAAATAGGACTGAGTTCAAAAAGTCAAAATCTTTTCTGTATGAGGGCTTTTCATTCAAAGAAGAGAAAGATTTGAACTTAGGTCTGTACCATCATTCTCCTTGTTAGATTTGAACTAATCTGCTGAACAAGAGGGTCTTGTCAGGATCCTGGCAGCATTTCTTAGATTGAGAGGCTATAGGTCTTGCATCAACACAGACGGGCCACATCTCAGCAGAGATGAGTGCAGCCAATTCCTTTGATTAAATGAACGAGACAGACATGGCCTCTTATTTCAATCAGACTGCTTCCACGTTGCTGATACACTATTTTGTCTCAAAACATGCTGGGCTAATATTATCTGAGGATCTAATTAGATGTCCCTTTAAATGTAATATTTCCCACAACAGCAAGAAATACTGAATACTTAAATGCAGGACTTACTTGTAACAAAGTAATTCCACTCTGTGGAATTGGTTCATTTAGTAAAAGAATTGAGTACTTTGTCCACCTCTGCAACTGGATGATCAACCGATATGTGCTGCTCTGGTTAAAAACAGATTTGTTTAACATGAGCACCTCAACATTTCGGTGAGATACCTGAACAGCCTGCTTCTGCAACATCCACCCACTCTGATTTTCATATGTAGGCTACATGAATACTGCATGTTTATCCTGGAGGGTCTTTGTTCTTGTCTTTGTTGTTATAATGTCGGTGGGACTTTACACAATCCTGTATTTCCAGCAGGAAATATCTCAAATCTTGGGATGTCTCGAAAACTAAAGTACTTTCAGGGCCCATTTCTCTTGCCTATGTGTACCGAGATCAGGGACATGAAGAGAGGTGAGTGCACACCACAGGAGTAAAATCCTGCATTGAAAATTTCACTAAAAATACACACAACTCAAAATAATAACAGTAGATGCCGCTATCCCTGTTTTCCATTATTGGATCTGTATTATTGATGCATTCAAGTGTAAAAAATAATTGTAATGTTGTAGTTTCTTGAGGTGTAGCTGTACTGCTTTATATACTGCTTGGTGGTTAAATCTGTAACACTACATCATACATTTTAAGATGATCATATTTTTGGGTGTTCATCTAAAACGTAATGAGTTCCTTTGCAGGCAGAGGAGGCTCAACATGGACTCCAGGATACTACATTCTACTGCTGGATATGCGGGATTATGTAAAGACCCACCAACATTAACAACAAAGACTAAGGACAAAGACACTCCAGCGTAAACATGCAAGATATTAGAAAAAGGAGAGCAGGTGGAGACTGCAGGAGCAGGCTCTTCAGGTATCTAACTTGTTTGTTTATGGGGTGTTTCACCATAAGTTTAACCACTTTTGTAGTAAAAACATGTTATACTAAAACCCATTTCATATGTGGGAGACCTAAGAGAATATGAAAAACATTGTTGTGCTTTGTTCCATCTCCGGTAGGGAGCTTTCATGCATGTTTAGGTCTTTGTGTCAATATGTTAATGGTAAGAAAAGACAAACTCTTTCTTACAGTACAGAGTATCAAATGTTTTTCTTATAGCCTAATGTAACAAATGACGAAGAACCCTAATAAATCTGAAAATAATGCTGACTTTGCACTGGCAACCAAGAAACCACCACAGTGTTTACTTGTTTAACATGATTAAGTAATGAAGGGACATTAAATCAGAATCAACTAGCTTAGCTAACTGCAAAACCATTTTTCTCTTTCCTGAGCAAGCATTTTCTAAACTTGTTTACAACACAGCTAGCACCATTACTCATGTTAGGAGATTAACTGGCAGTTTATCGGAAAGTGATTTCATCTGTTTGGCACCCCAGTTGAGCAGCTGCCCCAGTATCCTCTACAGACATGACAACTGTTTTAGGCCACTGTGCTTTATTGTAATTTTGATTTGCAAACATGCTCAGCAATATCATATTTATATTAAAGTTGGTTAGTTCACCAAAACTAAAATATGGTTATAGTGACCCAGTGTCAGATGCAACAAGCTCAAACTTTACCACAAAACTGTCACAGATTTACTGCTAGTTCAACAAACAATGTGCATACAGACATTCAAAACTACAAAAGGATACACATAGTATTGTAAGATTTAAAAGTTAATTCATATATTTGAGTTAATTTACTAAGAATTTATATACAATGTTTATACAGTTAACAATTTACATATTTGTGTTTAAACAGTCCGTACTATAGCAGTAGTAGAAGTAGTAGTTAAGAATCTATCTCTGTGGATTTCCTCACATTTACTTGAGTCTAAGTTCTGCTACCGTCTGTCTGGTTAGTTCAACTACGATCAAGGTGGTTAAGTAAAACGAGGAAGTGTTGTTGTTGTGGAACTGATAAAGTGTGAAGAACAGTAAAGTGCTGCTTAACGAAATTATCTGTCTCCACCCAGCTGTTCCTTCTTATTTAGAGTGATACAACTACCACATATCGAACCCTCACGTTACATTATTGACAATCAGCAACAAACAGTGACATGTAAATTTCAAAGGAGCTAGAGTAGATTATAATGGTTTGCGATCATACCATATTTTAGTTTGGGTAAATAAATAATAATATAAGACAAACCCATTATCTTGCTTGGCTTTCTATCCATAGATGCTGTGTAAAGCATTTGTGCTATATTATCTCAGTCTGTGTTTCGTTGGTAAACTGTACTTGTATGTTGTCTATTTGTAAGTGGATTCAATTAAAAGTTAAATTACACAATTATACACATTAATACTCCTGTATCTGAAAAATACATAAAGGAGACAAATTATTATGAACAAAAAAAAAGAAACTTACAAAATTCCATTTTTAAAGAAACCAATGATTGGTAGATGTAGTCAACCAAAGTTATGTCATATGATACACAGCACCAAGCCAATATCTAGTGCCATTTTGTGACAGTGATAGAGCCACAACTTCACCTAAAAGGGAAGTGGTTGGAAGAAGGAGAACTGGAACCAGTGACCAATTATTATTATAAGTGAAAAGTTTGGTCTGTACACTTCATTTAACTTTTACACACCAAAACTTCTAGAAGAAAAACCCCCAAATGACATTTACCTTTTAGTCAGTTTCAATGCAATACAACTGGGAGAAGGAGCCAGATAATTGGCTGATGGGAAAAGCCAAATAAAGGATAAAACTCTGATTTAAATGATGTTTGATGCTATTGGCAGGCATGGATCTGTCTCCCTGCAACATGCTGGGTTCAGCTGTGAGGCAGGGACTGCGTGGACATGGCTGGATTAATCCAAGCTGTGTTTTGGTGTTATTGCCGTAGAAACCTAAATAAAAAAGTGTGTGTCAACTTGATGACTTCAGGGAAGGGGCTGTCTGTGTCTGATATTAGCACTGAAGGAACAAAGTGACACAAGAGAGGAGTGAAAAGTGAAAGAATTAATTGAAACTAGAAGCAAGATGGAACATTAAACATTACTGGTAAAAGCACATACCGGTAAGTGTCATGTCTCTTCCTGTGTCAGATTTCTGTGTTTAGTTTGTTTCATGTTGTCTGTAAGTTTTCCATTTCCTGTTTTATTTTGTAGACTCTCTGTTCACCCCATGTGTTGTCTGGTTTTACTTTCTGTCTTATATTTTCCCCGTCTGCATGATTACCTGTCCCCGCCCTAATGTGTTGCACTTGTGTCTCATTGTCTCCCCTGTCTTGTGTATTTAAGTTGTGTCTTCCCCTCACCCCAGTGTGAGATTGTCTGTTTCCATGTGTGCAGCCTTCGAGCGATTTTCTCTGGTTCTTGTGTTCCTGTGTTCCAGTTTTCTTAGGTTTTTGACTATAGCCTGTTTTTGAATTTCCCCTTGCCTGTCAATTTTGAAACTGTTGCCCATTAGTTTTGTTTGTGCTCCAAATAAAATTTTTGGAATTCTACTTCCCGGTGTTGTGCATTGTGGGTCCACATTCTCTGTGTGCATGACAATAAGTCCCTTTTTCACAGCATTCAATCAACAGTTCTAACATAAAGGTAGTTTTGATTTGTTTGTGAGTGCAAATAAAGACAACTCCCTTATGAGAGTAATCCAGGTTTATATGGAACAAACAAGCGGTACTTTTCCCCCATAAAAAGCAAGGATCAGTAAAATGGTGATCTACCTGAATACTCTTCAGTGTCTTCAGCTTTAAATTTCACTTTAGCTTATTGTTTTAACAGGTTCTTGTCACATTGCCGAGAACATATTTTCCATTTATCAGTCAATGACAAAAAGTAAGCATTGTTCTTTGACTTCCTTGGAAATGTCACTCACCATTACCTCTGAATCTAAGTAAGATAGTATATAATGTAGATTAATGGAGGGTGAATAGGATTTCTCTTGTATTTACAGTCATTCATTCATATTTATTATACAGGAAAGTTAAAAAGTAACATTACATTACAGTATAAACGGACCTGACTCAGTTTAAAAACTGGTTTTCAGCAGGTTCCTGTTCTGCAGAAACATAAAACATTGACTGTGGTTACAGCACATTGGGACAAACATTTGTACAGGACATCAATATGGACTAGACAAGACATGCACTCTGAATATTAGCCAGCGGGTCGAAAAAGGCCATGCAAAATTGTTCAAATGCTGGTTGCAAGACACATTCACGGCAAACAGTGCGTCATTTCAGATTCCATGCCTGACGAAACGCTGTGATAAACTCTGCTTGTCAGTCCCTCTGTTCTGCAATATTTATCTGATCAAAGGCAGTTGAGGTCATTTTGTCTTTATTATTATTATATCTTATTATTTGCTTTTCTGGGCTTTAGGACGACTTCTGAGTCTTATGTTGAGGTGCATAGTCATCAGTGTTTACAAGTTCCTGTCTCAGTGTGTTGCTGTGTATGGAAACCACTGGGAAGTTTCTCACACTCACACAACAGACTCTGCAGAGTGAGTGACAACCTAAGTAAAATACAGTATGATTCTAACTTATTAATTGCATTTTTAGCTTATATCTACTAGCTGGATGAATAGAAACCATCAGCACTCTAAGGCCATTCATAAAGAATGTGGACTCGAGGCAAAATAGACTCAAAGGTTGCAATTACAGTAATAAATCAATAGTGGCTCATTTTCCTCCATTATATACATAATGGAAACCACTTTGGTATGGTTACAATTTAGTAAAAATAAAATCTGTGTCAGTCTTGAGGTCATAAAATAGGTCAAATACTAGTGACAGGAAGTGTTTTTTACACTGTGGGAAAAATGTGATGTAGGAGGAGCTCAAGGTTGTCCAGTGGTTTGGCCAAAGAATCTGCAGAATTCACTGATTTTATATTTTAATGCTGCAGCAGCTCATTGAACTATTAAACACATCTTCGACCAGTGATGAGAAAGTCAATGTAATTAGTAGCTGTATGTTTGTGTATAATAGAAACCTGCAGTCTTGTCATGACAACTCACTTTTAATGAATTTCTTTTGTCAGATGAGGAAATGAATGATGAAGACATTGGCTTAAAAAAATGTATGTAAGACAGACTGCTATGGACAGCAAATGTAAGACAGTAGCACTAGGCTAACTGGAGTGATTTATCTGAGCCACATATTGAAGTGTTAACTTTTATAAAGTTACAAATACTGCAAGCTGTAAAGGAGTCACTTATAAAGCATAGTTCTTTTTTTTCTCCTGTTTCATCTCTGCCCTTAGAGAAATCAGGCAGATTTTAAAGCTGAAAAATGTTAATAGGCACCATGTCTTTTTATACAGAAAAGGGAAATGGTGTATTTGAAAAACGTTATCTTGATTAAGATGCAGTATATGTTACTTCAGATGAAGGCCTGAGCTGAAGGTTCAAAATTCTGGCTAAGTTGATGTCATGTCATGACGTGTGTGTGTGTGCGTTTTTTGTGTGTGTGTGTGTGTGTGTGTGTGTGAGTGTTTGTGTGTGTATAGACTGTATAAAGTAACATCAAAAATGTGGCTAGTGAGAAAAAGAGCAGAATGAAAATAAATGTTTGAAAGATCATGCCACAATCTGCCATTTATACTGGTATTAATATTTTAACAAATTACATTTCTGTAGCCTTAGTTTAATGGCAAATTAAATATGAAGCAGTTATTATAAAGACAAAGTATTACAGTTTTAATGAACTGGAATGTTAATAATGTTAAAAAAAAACATTTTAAGAGAGTTGTAGGACAAAAGCCAAGTGTCATAGATGGAAACTGAAAGTTAAAAATGTCATTTCTTAAAGCTGCTTTAATGTTCAATTATTAACAATGGATCAAATGACTATGTGTAAAATGAACGTGGTGATAAACCCACAGGGAAATAGCAATCTGCAGTTTCCCTCAGCTCTAGTGTTTTAGCCTTTTTGTTAATGCATCTAAAACAAGTTAATATCAAATTACATTAACTGATCTGTGCAGTAGAACATGCAGAAAAATGAATGCTTGTTTTACCAGGAAATTACAGTAATATTGTGATCCCAGACTACTAGTTCCAAAATCATACAACTCTGTAACTCTTTCACTCCCACTGGTTTTCTCAAAAACACACACAGAGATGAAAAACCGGTCAGCCATGGGCTATGGTGCAGAAGAGGCTCAGTGTGGTTCCACCTCATCCTCTTAATGCAGCACCCTGACTACATCCCTTCCTCAATCTTCTTCTGTCCTTATGTTCCCTTGTGCCACAGAAGGACCCCACTAACAGTCAAAAGCATCATCCTCTAGATATTCTGAAGTGTGTGTGTGTGTGTGTGTGTGTGTGTGTGGGGGGGGTTATATACTATGCAGATGAATTTGTAAAGAAAAGTGAAGCTTTACAAAGCTCCAGAGTCTTGGCTTGATGAGAAAGAAAGCGACAGACTAGAAGCAGATGCTGACAAATAAAAAACTAACTAGCAATGCCGCCTCAGAGTCATCCACATAAAAGCTTCTCTGCTAGTTATTACCCCACAGATAAGTGGCCAGGAGGGCTGCAGGGAAAGTAAGAACTAGTGAGTGTACAGATGTGTGTGATTACAAGAGAGTAAGCTCCTGTTCTAAATACCATTTTCTTCAAAAGAGTACCTGGTGAGGAAATAAAACCACATTCTGATCCAGAGCTCCTGTATCCAATAAACAAAGCCACGTTTCATGTGTTGTAAATGAACAGGAGTGAGACCCAGAGGGTGAAAAAGGGCCAAACTCACATGGAGAACTGCACTGCCACAGATCAGGAAGACCGTCTTTCTTTTCATCATTTTTATAGCCCAGTCTAGCTTCCTGAATTACTCACACTCGACTCACTCCCCCATTGGCAAGTACAGCCCATGACACACACACACACACACACACACACACACACACACACACACACACACACAGCCAGCCCCGATGGCCTACATCTTAGCCTGCCTCTTCTGAGCTTATGGGAGGTCAAACCAACTTAACCAACTGACTCTCTCACATGCTGTCATACAGCACTGAAAAGCACATTTGAAACTCTAAATTTCAACTGATAATACTCAAACTGCACACTTTATTTTGACAGAGAGTCATTTTGATTGACATGCAGTTCACAGAGTGTTAAAACACCAGCTCTGAAAGCACTCCCAGTATGGAATACACATGCTAACAAACAAAAGTGAAAATGACTTTTCAGTAACAACTGTTTTTTGACACTACATCAAATAATACAGTGCACACAGACATTTTATGGTTTAAAACCATAACCATAGAAATGATGCTACTGATGGTTGAAAACTGTATTTTAACTATATTGTGTGTAGGTTTTAATCTAATAAAAACCTTCCTGAGTACAGGACACTATTCAGGTAGGAAACCATTTTATTGTGGGTCAATTAACAATCCATTTTAAAAATGTCCTGGAATACAACTGTCAGTCTGTCTGCATTTCTGTTATATTTTATTTTGGCAGTGATCACAGAATATTATTGGAGAAGATGACTGACGTTGGAGGCAAAAAATAAGCCGTCATCAAAGTCCCCATCGCTGTTTATCTGGGTGTTACACCAGCTGCAAAGAACGTGTACAGTGAATTCAACACAGACATGCTTTACCCAGAAACTGGTGGTGATGATAACACGGAAAGCAAAACCAGCAAGGGCATAAGATGGAAGGCACTGATTGACAAGTAAGTACTGGAAAGGATCTGCTAAAACAATAAACAAACATTTCCATTCCCTTTGTGTGGATATTTAGGTAAATTACACTTTTAATTATTATGTATGTATTAATGGTGGAAGTAGCCAATGAGCCAATAATTGCATTGAAAAATGCTCCTATTATTTCTTTGCTGAGCTGCTTTAAGTCCTCTGCTGCAAAAATTATCCTCAAACATGTCTTATCCCAGCCAAAAGGTCTTTCAAACCCTACACAGCTCCAGGTGGTTTCAGTAATTTGATCCCTATCTCTGGCAGAAGGTGTGAGAATCAGTGACATGACCTGCTGAAAGTTGTTTCTTTGGAATGAAACCTGCATGAATCAGGTTTGAGAAAAACAGAGCATGTCCAGGATAATAAACAATGCCTCTCTTTGTCATTGGCTTCCCTGAATCTTCCCAGGTTTCCCTTCACTGTACAGTACCTCCTCCACTGGCTGCCTGTGGCTGTTATATCTAATTTAGTGGCCTGGTGCTGCTGCTTACAGCTGCCAAAAGAGTACACTCCAGTCCTTATTTCATCCCCACACACCGGCTCATTCTCTGCACAATTTAACTACCAGGTGTGGGATCCTTCCCTGCATCACTTCACCTGCCCTCTCCCTTTTTCTTATGAATTACATCATCATTACCTAGGTCTCTACATGCCCTGGAAAAATGTCTGGGGCTTATAATTGGACCAACTATTCCCTAAGCGTTCAAAGCCTGATGAGTTGATTAGAAACAAATTAATGTTGTGATGATAACCTTCTTTTAAAATACAGTAACATGCCGTATAGACAGTCGATTCCAATTTAGCTTCAACAATCTAAAGTGTTAAGAATACAGGCAAGTGAACAATGTAGCTCCCCCGGTGGACAATCAATGTAATCTTATAAATGGTGAAACATGACGTTACGTAAGATGCATCAATCGATGTATACTGATATATTACATGTGATTAGGGCTGCAACCTTTCGTTGTTAATCGTTATAGGAGTTGTTTTTTGTTCTGATCTTACTTTTCAGTCGACTGAGGGTTTAATCTAGCCTATAAAATGTCAGAAAGAAGAACAAGTCCATTAAAATTACCAAGACGCAAAGCTATTTAATTTACAATCATATAAACACAGAGATAAAGCACAACCTTCACATTTAAGAAGCTGGAACCAGAGAATATTTGACATTTTTGCTTGAAAATGACTCAAACATGCAGATCTCTAATTAATTATTTAATTCATTGTGTCAGCTCAAAATGTAACGGATAGATGAATAAACAAATTGAAACACTTTGCAACATCATTTATTCTGACAGAGTGTGGGAGTGAACAGACTGGACTGTCTGGTCAGCTGGAGAACAGGAATGCTGCAGCAAGAATTTTAAATTGTGTTGATACCTTATAGGGTTCCATTTGTGCCAAAAGTAAGTTGACATGCTTACTGTCTATGTGTCAATGTGCCAATGTCTATGCTTACTGTTTATGTGTATGTCTGTCTATCTATGTTAATTGCTCATATGACAAAACATTTGTCTGTGTCAACTCAACTTACTCCTGTCGTCTGTTGCCCTCCTTGTTATTTGACTGTGTCGTCTTGCTGTGTAGATGCTGACTGTGTCATGTCTGTTGTTATATGGCGTTGCTATGTGTCCTTTCACTCTGTCTTTGCTATGTGTTGTTTTAGTGTGTTGTTGTGATTGTCACCCTGATATGTCATCTTACTGTTATCAAGTTGAGCAGATTGCCATAGTGGCAACAGGGCCTCCCAGTTTTATCCCATCTAAAGCAATTATTGCAGATTATTTTCAAACACCTTGCCACAGTAATAAGAGCAATCAGAATATCAGGAAAGTTGGCTAAACAGAATCTGGGTTTATTTGATTGGGCTACAGTATAGGCTAATTATAATATAATAATAACAGTATTGATAATAAATCTAATAGCAAAATAGTTTTCTATCTGATAGGAATGTGATGTGAACTGCATGGCCAATCATTCCAATGACAAACTCTTTGTTTATGTCAATCAGGAAGTATTAAACGGCCTTGCTCATTCCTCGTGGGCAAATAACCGCAGGAATATGAGGAATGCTGTGAGAACAATGTTGCTGCTATTGCAATTCATCAGTGGCCACAGTGTAAACTATTTTATAGAGCCCACTTGGATGGCAAGGCAGTTCTTCATATACACAGGGTGCCCAAAGGAAGCTTACTAGTTTCATAAAGACAGTCTGTCTATTTTGGTAGGCTACCTACAGTTTAACCCATCCGCAGAGGAAATTGAATCATCAGTATTAGTGGCAGGTGACCATGTCCAAGCCAATGTGTGAAACAATGTTTCCTTTCAGCATTGAGCAACCACAGATTAAATCAAATGTAGATATGTCCATGGTGGTATCCCAAACCTTTTTTTTTGGAAGCCAACATATCAGATTAGGTGTCTTTCTATCCGGCTCTGGCAACATGCAAATTACTGTATTGCAGCCAACATCTGTATGTCCCAATTTGGTGTATAGAAAAAAAACGTATCATTAAAAACGGTGGCATTAGTTGTAAAGTCATTCTCATAAAGATGCATTGTTAGAGAGGACATGGAGACACTCGAGAAGTCAGCAGTTCATGTTTTTGACACAAAGTTTAAAAAAAAAAAATTCTTGTTTTACCTTTGTGCTTCTCCATTCCCTTGCTGTTTCACTTTCGTGTCCCTTGCTTTCCTGCTCTCATAAAAACAAACAATCCCAAAAGTTTGCGGACAAGTCGCTCCCGTTTTCAGCAATACCCGCTGAGTGGCTGGCTGCTGGCTGTAGACCAGACACACTGAGGTCTGACGGAATAACTGCGCTCGTCTTCCTAATCTAGTTTGGCCGCACCTCCTCCCGTATCAGCATCCACACTGCAGCTCGGTTATCCTCTTTTAAAGTATAAAGGGACCTCCAGGTGTCATTCAGAGACTCCCATGGGTCCCATAACAAAGCGAGGAAGAGTTTTCACTTTTCACTAGGACGTAGCATACTATCTACTTTTGTTGTCTTCTAATCAGGTTCAATCTTATTTGTTTCCTGCTATGAATCAACCCTTAAATCTTGGTTAAAAAAAAACAAACATATCTTTGATTGATGATACTAAATAACTGCGCGAATTCTGTCAGATGTAAAGATTAGGCTAATTTTGCATTTAAATTGTCATAACACAGTTCATCCGCAAATCAGGGGTAGCCTATATACTCCGCCAGATCAGACAGTAACAGAGGAAATGGTGTCTGATTGAGGACAACACTTTGTACATGGTAGGCTATAGATATCATTACCCACGTACAGTTAGTGGCTCGTGTAGTGCACGAGTGTGTAGTGCAACACCAGAGTACTACTTGGTCACGGTTAGTTTCTATTGCACCAGTCACGCAGGTGGTAGTGATGTCACTTGATGCTGGTTAATTGCATTCTGCCAGGTGAAATAGCTTAGCCATAGGCTACATGTGACTTTTTAAAGCACATGTCAGTTAGATTCAGAGTGTCCCTCTTTAAGGCCTTGGTAAGGATATGTGATTGATCACATCATGTCTGGATGTCAACGATTGTTACATTAGAGTGACAATTTTTAAGATAGCTAGTGTGGCTGCATTTGAAAGAAATGTCAGATTATAAACGGTTTGACAATGGGGAAAGTACCTGAGCTTTCTGGGGGGCTCCTAGAAAGCTTTGCACTGGGGAGAGACAGGTGGGGGGTCATGTTGCAATTTGTTTGTTTTGTATGTAAAAAAAAAAAAAGAAAAGAATTGTTAATCACAAAAAAAGTGATTCAGTTTTTCAAAAACATTTGACATAGTCATCCATCCTCCTATTTTGTTTTTTACAGTCAAGGTCACAGGGTGCTGCGGCTCCTAGCTCAATGGTCAGAACTGGCAAGCTGAAGCAGTCACCAGCCATTGGGGTCAGGCAAGCCAAGATCCAAACCCAACACAGCAGAGTCTGAGATCAGAAATGAGGACTTCCTTGCTGTACAGTGTTGTGGGTGCTTGCTGCTGAAATTTTGCAAGAAATTGTGACAAATGGAGGTTCTTCCTTGGATCTTTAATATATCCAAATGCAAAACCTGCCTTTCTAGTCTCATGAGTTTAATGAGGAATTATTGTAAATTCACCAGAGGTGATGTTTCTTTGTCCTTCTCTCCGTGCCAAGATTTAAAGATCGCTGAAAAGACTTTTAAACTCATGCTATTGCTAGTATTTAGCAGCCTTGCTAATTTTCAATAATGCACTCTTCTGACAATCTTATGAGAATCTCTCTCCTTTCCCATGACTAGTTTGAACTTTAGAGAAGGTCTTGTTCAAATCTAGTGCTCTATATTTCCCTAGCTTTGATTTCAACTTGTACTGTCACAACCCAGTTTCTCGAAAAAGATACAAACACTGCCACTCGGGGACACTTATTGATACAATTTTATTCATGAGCATTTATGGTAATATATTTGCAGTGTATGTATGTGCCTCTGCGTGTGAATATGAGCTACAGAAGCATCATAGTACTCTGGACATTTTCTCATGTGAAAACTCACTGTGATTTATGTGTTGTCATGATTTTTCCCTATGTAGTAGCTTAAACTCGGTGCTTGAAACTTGATGACACACAGAAATCCTTATGTGGATCAACAATACATCAATTTATAAAAAAGCTGGAGTTATAAGAATATTCTTAAGTTAATTGGTTGCCACCCAAGCCGATAATGTGAGACTGCTCTGGGTTCTTTGTAAAGGTCTCAAAGATGCATATTGAATAATCATCCTAAAGTCCTTATACCTCACACACCCTTTCAGCTAAATGTATCTGTATTAGTATCTGTTTTTAGGATGGTAAGCTGCCTCAAAAAGTTGGCACAGCTAGTTTTTCAATCTAAAGAAATGCTTGCTTTTGTGTCTTCATTTATTGTAACAAATGCTGATACCATATGTATTAAATACAGTGTGTGTCAAACTACTTTCCAAGGCTAAGAATGAACTTCCTTGCTCAATAATTTGTTTTTGTTGTTATGTACAAATACAAAAGAAAAGGTGTACTTGAACAAATATTTTCACCTTCTACAATATACAATAATTATTCAGTTCTTAGCCTTGGAAGTGTGTTTATTAGTCTGAATCTGTTCAGACTTCACAGGTCAGTTAATAGCCAAGGTCTGATGTCACAGTTTTTTTTTTTTTTTACACTTTATGGTATAGCCTTGAGCAAATGGTGAAAGTGTGAATGTGAGTCAAGCATGATGTCTCAGCATGAGTGCAATACAAGGGTGGTCAAGCTTTTGTCTCTCTGTCCACAGCAGAAGAACTGTCTTTTTTAATCCCGCAGAGGAATTCTTATTGTGTAGCAGACCTTTGGAAAGCCCTGGTTCCAGGTCTTGAACATTCAGATTTGAATGATTTGCCGTCATCATGCTTGCCTATGTGTGTGAGGTATGTATGTGTAGGTGTTTCTGAGTGGGTCAGACACACTTGAACTTTACAAGAATACATTTTTGAGTCAGAGGTGCAACTGCAGAGTGGGCTTTCCTCCTCTATTCTGCTATGGATTGGAGCACAAAGAGCATTCCTCAGCTGTGAATCAGAGGACAAGGGTCACTGACTAAACTCCAAATTAACACTGGACCCACTTTGATTCCGGGGCCTTTCTCATGTTTGCACACATATACACAGACACATAATGCACCACCAATCCCCTGAAAAGAGACCCCCATTTCTTTAAGTATTTTCATCTAATCTAGTCTAAACCATGTGCCCCCTCTTACTGTTACGTCTGGGAATTTCCAAAGAAAGTTGAATCCACTGACTCTGGTGTACCTCCCTGTTGTTTTAAGAACATTTAGACCCAAGAATGCAGAGGGCACTGGCTTTAGACACACTACACCATGTAGAGATGATGCTTGTTTCCCCGCACCAGCGAGGTGCGTGCACCTGACTAAATGTCAAGAGGCTCTCCCGTGGCTTAAGTAGAAGAGTGTTAAGTCATAGCGCCATTATATTGTTTTTAGTTTAGTGTGCTCAGGTTCATGGTAACCTCTGTGGAAAATAAACACAGGTTGTTCAGGTTTCAAAGTGTGTGAGGATGACTCGTGAAAATATCAAGGTGATATTTGTTGTATACAGCGTAAAGCTTGGGTTTTGTTTGGGGAACACAAAGAGAGAGAGAGTTTAGAAGTTTAATGTCCTAACAGTCATGTCAATAAGATCTAGAAGAGGACAGGTATTTAGATGATGTAAATGTAACATGCCCAAAATACACTTGTTGCTTTACTTGTTTGTAACTACTACTGTGTTAAAGTTATTTTTAAAGACTTCCAGCTGTGAAACAGAAAAGTCTCTCAGCAGAATCACTGTGGGTGACATGACAACACACACACGGTATGACAGTGCCCTAGCAGTTGTTCCATTAGTTGTTTTTAATGTGTCAATTCTTTTTAAAATTGTATTTCTTTCATCCCATGCTGTTTTCCTTACATTATCCTATAGTGTCTGTGTTGGCTCATAACATAACTGTGCTGCCATTTTCGTCTCTCTCAAGAGAACTGTATCTCAATAAATGATCTACTGTAAATAAAGATGGAATAAACAAACAAATACAAAAATCCCTTCTAATAGGCTATAAATATTGCTATTAGATGGAAATTCTTAACACAATTTATTGCCATGGAGGAATATTATTTTGGCATAACCTTTGCATAGATATGGAAAAAAACGTGGTTATAGTCAAAGGCCTTTTCCTGAGAACAGATTTCAACATGTAATAGAAAAAGCAGAGGTGTAAATAGTACAAACAACAACTGCATAATTCCATTAGTTGCTTCCGTTTCAAGGACTGTCTCCCATGGTTTACTGTGACACTTGGATACAACAGAGCCATCACTAATGTTATTAGTAACCTCTGTGCATTAATATAAACTGTGACAGTCAGAACAAAAACTTCTGGTCAGTTTCCCCTGCTCTATTCTTCCAGGTATAAAGTTCCCCACTGTCTTGCCTTTGTGGCTCCATGTCTGTATGTTGCTGTGTAACATTGCCACCTGCAGGTGTTGATGTAGACGTGTGGACAGAACCAGATAAATTAATCTTTTTAATCAACCAATAATGAAAAGCGAAGAATATTAATGTTGACATTGTGCGTATTTAAAAGTTATTGATGGCTTTTTTGTTATGTTGAGTAAAAACAGATCTATAATGTGAAAATGCAGTAGAATAATTAAGCCTTTTTTCATTCCCAACACTATGCCGTGCTCCATCTACCATTGAATCGTAAGCATGATAGACACAAAGAAGCATATCTCACATTTCTCTGTTGCTTTATATCAAAGCCTCAATCTGTCAGACTCCTCAGCTTGGCAGCTGACAGCAGGCAGCACCCTGACAAGCCTCATCTCAAACAAAGATATAAGTGCTCTCTCAGAGAGATGTACTGCATCTGATGTTAGGGTACCGTACAGCCACAATAGAGTCTCCTCAAACACATGAATGATAAGAGAATTTATTAAAAAGCGCCTGTCCTTCCTTGACCTTGTCAATGATTTTTTTTTTTGTCTAACCATTATTGTCAGTTATTGAAATTTCCTGAGATGTGCCAGGACCTCAAGTCCAACTTAATTTTACCAGACAAATTGAAATGTAAATTTCATACACTTCAAATGCAGATGCAGTTCAGCCTCTCTGCTTTGGTTAAGTTCAAGGCAATTGTAGCTGTGAAAATTACCTCTTTGGATCCCAATCAAAAGTTTAGACTTTTTTGTTATTATATTATTATTGTTATTGTTATTATTATTTGTTGACCATTTTTACCATCCTCACTATCACCTCCCTGTTACAGTGTTCAATGATGTGACATTAAAAGCCATGAATATAAATATGACTGTAAGATATATACAGATTTTTATTTTGTTTATTGATTTATTTAATTTATTTCACTTCATCGTATAACTGGTGTGATCTTTTTTTTTACTGTTTGGCTGGACTGACAACCCGGAATGTTTTTGACCCACAACTGCACAGAGAGTCTTAAACAGCAGAATCCGTATCTAATATTTACATCTACATAAAGGCTAATTGCAATGTATTTTTTTAATAGGTCATATATTAAATATTTGCAGTGTATCACCTACTGCTACTTTTCATATATTGGTAATAGGCTGTACATTTTAACAATAACTTAATAAAATCATTAAAAAAGAAAAATCTCTGTATGACTTTTAGGAAGATATAACCAAATGAGTCAATTCCATTACCACTGTAATTTATCTTATCAAAAAATAAGTGCTCTTTCTTCTTGTGAAATTTTTCCATTTCAAGATAAAAGTACAAGGACACAATGTCGCATCTTTGACCTGAGAAACTGAGAAACTTGTAAATGCCGCATAGAATAATTTGGTGGGTTTTTGGTTTTTGACACTGTACCTTTAAATAAAACCCGTTTCAAGTACGCATGCGCATGCTGTGTTTAGTTTTCTCCAACCTGATGAACTGCCTAGTGTCGCTGCGCTAGCAAATCCATCGCTGCCAGTTCTTGTAATGTTTTGAGAGTAACAGCGGGGCTTTTCCCCACTGGAATACAAGGAGACGCCACGACACTCTGCTGTCAATGAAGTCTACGTTTGAAGGTGCCTACATTTCTGTGGGAATAGACCAGTAGGATCAACAACAGTTCAAAGTATTTGCTCAATGCTCCCAGTCGGCAAGAGGTTTCCAGTTCCCACATCACACCACATCCATGTTGACTGCGGCAGCCTTCGCACTAGGTCCAGGGCTACAAACACCACAACCCCTTTGTTCTTCTGTGGCAAAGATTCAGCTAAATTGCAGCGGTTTGTGGAAGGACCATCGCATGTTAAAATGTACATCCTTGTTTCAGTCTGAAGGATTGTTTACGCGTTAAAATGGCTGCTGAAATGGTATTTGGAAGAGAGGGGTCTTGAATCAGTGCTGTAACGTTACTATACCTAGCAGAGGCCAAACTACATATAAGCTACATATGCTAACAAATGATGTATTGGCTAGTCACCGTTTTCAGCGAGTTAGCTGCTTAATTAGCTTTAATCGATGGTGGGCTTTTTTGATAGGTTCCTTCAACAAGAGGTAGGGTGAAGGGAATTCCTCCCACTTCAAATCTATGCATGCGGTTAAACACGCAGCCTTTATTAACACTTTGGTAACATTACATTTTCTTAGCCGTTTTGCTTTGTAAACACAGGCGTAGCTAAGCCTTAATGTGAGTATGCATAACACTCGACAAACATGCAGGACTTCTTTGTTATAATTAAAACAGCCTGAATAGCCGAGGCTCTCTCCAGCAGGCCCCGGTCTTTTACTCGGCTTGGTCGTCCTGGCAGAAAAATGGATCCTGGGGGGAAATGTAAGACTGAACTCCTTCTTTTTGGACCCAAATTAGCCACCCACAGCGACCTGCGGGGTATCAACAGATACTTGGTGGTCTATGTTTTGTTTTACTTTGTACTGTTCACTCACGCCTCCCCGGCCAAACCGTGTGACAAGAATTGTCTATCTGGAAAATGTATCAACGGATCCTGCATCTGTGATCGTGGATGGGTTGGAGACCAGTGCCAGCATTGCCAAGGAAGGTTCAAGTAAGTGGCTATGCACTACATCTTATTTAATCAGTGACCATCATCGGATTGATGCAGTGTCTTTGTTTTAGTTATTCTCATCATATTTAGATCTAAAACCATCTGAGCCACCTAAAGCAAGTGGCTGCTTTACATCATACAGCAGTGTTGGTAGAGATTATTGGTACTAAGCAAACAGACCTGAGTGCACCTAGTTTTTTAGGAGATGGGTTGCTGGTAATTGTCTCACATGTCAAAGACAAACCCCCTTTACACACTTACATTCTCAATAACCAGCCAAACTGTTCAAAACCTAACTTTATTTTTTAATGAGCTAGCAGCAGCCTCAACAGACCAGTTTAGATCAACACTGTTGCTTTCGACTACCAGTCCCAAACTACAACATGTTTAGTTTATTACCACAACAGTGAAAGAAAAGCAGCAAATCTTTACAGTTAAGAAACTGGAACAATGTTTTAATGTTTACTTAAACAATTAGCCCCAAAAAGTTGCAGATTAAATGTTGGTGGATTGACTAATTGCTTCAACTAATCTTTGGTGAAAATTTCTCACTTTGCCTGTAGCCTCCCTCAGTCCTTTAAGTTAGTTGTTTGTGATTTATCCCTGTTCCCTGGAGATATAGGCATGTATTATTACCCACATGTCTGATGTTGATGATTAAAGGAATGAGTGCAGTTATCTTGCACAATCCAATCTGCACATGTGAGCATGGACCAGAAAACCAAGCCTCTAACATATTACGTTATTTTGACTTATGGCCTGATGCGTTTGCACATTAAATCCATAAAGAAATAAATTGCTTTAGCTTTTGCCAGAGAAACAAGCCTACAGTGGCTTTGAGAAGACCTCTGCAACTAATTTTGCAAATGCCTTGCAGTCTATATAGTGATTATGTCTATTGTTCCTAAACTGGAAGAATATAGGTGTTTATCAGCACAGGTAAATGCCATGTCAACCCCTCAACAGGTTTTATATCGCAGTGAGTTAAGGATTGTGTGTACATATGGTAGTAGTGAGGAGAAAGCAGGAAAATAATGGAAAGTGACTGATGAAAAACATCAAACTGCTAAATAATAATAATCTTGAGTATGTCACTTGACAGGGACATCTAATGGCTTTTCAGTACATCTGAAGCGCACTCTGGTACAGAAGTACTTTGATCACAGTAATTACCGTTGCTCCTGATGTGTGTCTGAGGTTTTGTATGGGTTGTCATTAGGAATGTTGACAGGGAATAACCTCCCATCACCTAAAGACAAACCACTGAAATGTGAGAAATTAACTGTTAGCTTCTCTGTAGTCAGTGGAATGGAGGCATGCACCCTGGTTAATACATGATCAATTACACATTGCTGCAAAACATGTCGTAGCTTCCCTCATAACAAGTGTGCAAGCCTATCTTGAAAGTTTAATACAGCACCACAGATCATTTTTCTCGTTTATGATAGGTTATAATGTTTGATTTCAAATGGAGAAGGACCAAACTTCACTGTGGCGTGGACGGCGGGAACACATAGTCTTGAAATGGTCAGGGACTGTACAGGATAATATTTCCCTGGGAAGTCCAAGGTGCGCCATAAAACATTCATTCATTGTTGGATGTCTACATGGCCCTAACTCATTGCTGGTTGCATGCAGCTGGGTGTTTATATCGATTAATAGACTTTGCATAAAGACTATCAATCTTAGACCTCAAGCATATCTATTATAATACACACTTTCCTGATGTGAGTTGTATCACAATGTTGCTGTCAAGATCATACCACAGTATGCATGCTTTATCAGTGAGCATTGTTATTAGATTAGAGCTGTCTTTAGGCCAATATCCTTCAAAACCTCTGATTCGAAAGTAATGTTATACTCGTACACGCCCACTGTTACAAAACGAAATACCTAATAAAGTGTGAGTGTATATAGGGATAAAGCACAGTAATTCAGTTGTGATGTGTGTCTGAATTTGTCATTAGGAATGTTGACAGGGCATCTAATGCTTCTCTGTAGTCAGTGGAATGGAGGCATGCAAAACATGATCAATTACACATTGCTGCAAAACATGTCGTAGCTTCCCTCATAACAAGTGTGCAAGCCTATCTTGAAAGTTTAATACAGCACCACAGATCATTTTTCTCGTTTATGATAGGTTATAATGTTTGATTTCAAATGGAGAAGGACCAAACTTCACTGTGGCGTGGACGGCGGGAACACATAGTCTTGAAACGGTCAGGGACTGTACAGGATAATATTTCCCTGGGAAGTCCAAGGTGCGCCATAAAACATTCATTCATTGTTGGATGTCTACATGGCCCTAACTCATTGCTGGTTGCATGCAGCTGGGTGTTTATATCGATCAATAGACTTTGCATAAAGACTATCAATCTTAGACCTCAAGCATATCTATTATAATACACACTTTCCTGATGTGAGTTGTAAACAAAATACAAAACAATGTTTTACGCAAAAAAGTGTCAAGATCATACCTTACAGTATGCATGCTTTATCAGTGAGCATTGTTATTAGATTAGAGCTGTCTTTAGGCCAATATCCTTCAAAACCTCTGATTCGAAAGTAATGTTATACTCGTACACGCTCACATTATGCATCCAAAATAACTGACAGGGACATAAAAAGGGAATACAATTCAGTTACTGTGTTACTCAGACCACCCACGAGAGTATGTATTCGTGAAGCTTTCAAAGTCAGAAATAAAGAAACCAGGACTCTGTCTTTCTGTGATATCAAGGCCTGAACGGTATCAACTGACAGATACACATTTTGTGGATTCATAAAGTAATGAGTTTTATCAAAATACAATCAGAAAAAAAGCATCGCTGTGTGGCGAAACTACTTTTGGATAATCTGTCTCCTCATCGCAATCGTTTTGTGGGTGGGATACCTACACATGTCTTGTAAAATGGGACAGTGATGAATGTCCATTTAGAAGTCATTTATCATTGTGACACATTACTGTGAAGAATACTTAGTTGAAAATTGTTTCCAGTGTCAGACTTGAGGCAAGGCCAGAACGGAGCGAAGGAACCTTTTTAAGAGATCGATGATTTACTCTTTTGTTAACAGAGATTGACCTTGGGCTCACGTACAGTTTTTTGGCTTCTTATCTTGAATCTTTGACACTAAAGTTGGACATATGAGTTCACCGTTATAGAAGACTTTACACCAGGACAACAGAGCTGCCTTAGACTGGGTGTTTCACAAGAACATACTTTTTAAACTTTTATACTCTCAAAATACTGTACCATCTTGATGTCTGTTCCATGCTGCTGGAACTACAAAATGCACCTAGTAAATCAGTCTGACCACTGATGGGGTGTTATGCTGCTGTATGGCTGCTTTAGGGAGATAAAAAAGATTGTCATTTCTAATGCCAATGTGAGGATGATTTTAAGATGTAACATATAGGCTAATCTAACTACTCCCTATTTTTTTCTAACATTAGCTAACTGTTTAAAAAGCAGTGTTCAATTTATGAAATGCTGTATCTGAAAGAAAAATTCCAAACAAAAATATACTGTATAAACATTTGCTTTTTTATTCATGTATTTGAGGTCTCAGAGAGGCAACACAACAAATTAGATAATGTGGTTAAATATGCTTTTGTTTCCTCTACTTTTATGCCTACTTAAAATGCTACTTTTCTAGCTGCCAAAAAATCCAGACCAGCAAGAAAATACAGTTAATGTGCAGCCCAATAATGACGTGTATACCAATCCATGGAACAACTATTAGAATAATTGTTTTGTTTTTTTAGATTTAAATGTATTTCAGGCATTTGACTTTACACATTCTACACAAGGCAACATATTCCTGTGCTAACTGTATAGCCTCTGTGATCTTTCAGGTTGACGGAGCCCTCAGGATACCTCACCGATGGTCCAATGAACTACAAGTACAAAACAAAGTGCACCTGGCTCATTGAGGGCTAGTAAGTATTTTTTGTAAATAAGCATGTTCTACTGAAGCTGAGCATGCACGGTCCAATTTAATAATGCAGCGTAAACTGACTGATGCAGTTAAACAAAGGTCAGCATCTCTGTTGAAGTAAGTGTACTTTCGTTGCTTACACAGCATAATGTAAAGCAGCCATCTGTAGCATTTTAAAGGAATCTTAATGTTTGTCTGTTAAGCTGGCTTTGACTGGTACATTTTAATCAGCAATCTTACAGAGAGTAAGGATCTCTGTACCAGCTGATGCTTTAACTTGTCATGGCAACCACGGTCACTGCGATGACTGAGATGTTTGGAAACATTATTGCCAGGAAGAAAAGGGAGGCCGGCCTATCATCCTGAGGAAAAACAACATAATGACTCCTGCTGTGACTTGGAAAACAAATGTGTATGTTGTTCAAATGTCCATCCTTGAAACCTAAAACATTATTTCATTCTTTTCTCTGCAGTCCAAATGCAGTTCTCCGGTTAAGATTTAACCACTTTGCCACAGAATGTAGTTGGGACCATATGTACGTCTATGATGGAGACTCGATATATGCCCCTCTGGTTGCTGTTTTCAGGTAAGAAACTTCAAAGGGAAAGAATGGATTGACAGGGTTTATACATAAATATGTATTGGTTAGATGGATAACAGGAGCGAGACATGATTTTTCAGGCTGTTTATTTTCCCTTCACTTAATGTAGCATGTGTCTGATTAACTTGGTTTAGCATTGGTTAGTTATTGGTTTGTAACTGTAACTTAGAAGTGGTGTGAGATGTGATTGTGAGAAAGTGATGCCAATGAATTTTCTGCATTTTTCCACAGTGGCCTCATCGTGCCAGAGATACGAGGAAATGAGACAGTTCCTGAGGTTGAGACAACTTCAGGCTATGCACTACTACACTTTTTCAGCGATGCTGCATATAACCTGACAGGATTTGAAATATTTTACTCGTAAGTTGTCCAGGCTCTACATTTGAATCTAAACTACAGGAAAAGCATGACATATACAAACCTCATATTGTTTATATTTTTAGATTTGGATTCCTGACCAGGAAGCAATTCCTGCTCCACTTGTGTTTTAGGCCATTACTTGTGTTAGAGACATTTTTCAGGTTTTTATTGATGTGTCTAATTTATTATAAACTACAGTGGTGCATTTAATTCTCCTAGCTAGTTGATGGATGGTAACATGTTTCTGCATCCCACATTTCAGCATCAAAAAAGGCTGGTACAAGTGCTTTTCTGCTGGACTAAAACCCACAGCAACAATCACTGTTAATGAACAGCGACCTGCTTGATAGTTTTTCATTTATTACTAATCGTTTTATCCGCTGCACCTTTGCCAAACGCTAGATGATACTCATTAATCTTCCTCAGTCTCCAAGTAAAGGTCTGCGAGTGGCCTAAAGAGCACATACAGTGTTTTGCTAACTGAAAACATCCTTCTGCCTAGGATCAACTCCTGTCCCAATAACTGCTCTGGCCATGGGAAGTGCACCCCTGGTAACTCGGCCGCCAGCAGAGTGTACTGTGAATGTGACAAGTACTGGAAAGGCGAGGCCTGTGACATCCCGTACTGCAGGAACAACTGCGGCAGCCCTGACCACGGCTACTGTGACCTCACTGGGGAGAAGTTGTGTGTCTGCAATGACAGCTGGCAAGGTAACAGTCAGCTCTGTCCAAACCCAACAGATGTATTCAAACTTTCAGATTGCGAAAAATTGGCTTAAACTAAACCAAGGAATATTTCATTACTCTGGCATTACATGTTTATGGTATCTGCTATTTCACTGTCAACATACACTTTCAACTTTGACACATAATAGAAAAATCTTTGAATCATTTCACCACATTCAAAACACTGGATGATTAATCATATGCAACATACTTCTGCAATCACAGGTTGTAAAATGCTGTCGCTCCTCCCATATCTGACCATGTCGATAGATGTAATGAATGAGTGTGCACATCTGTGTTGTTTTGTGTCATAATGCTGATTGGTACCGTGTCGATAAGCCCTGTGACACAGCGTTATGTTGCCTCCAGCTGGAGGGAACCAAATGCTTTCACGTGATGAAACTTGACAGAATCATTAGCAAAAGCATGTGCTTTTTCACCACGGCCTTCATTCACACACAGTTAAACATATTTACACCACCTGTCTGTCATGTTTTGTTAAGGAGAGGCTGTCGGTATACGATCTGTTCTGCCTGCACGATTCGTCCTTCCCATAATCATGATGTACGAGGATTCACGACACTCTACGATCTGTTCTACAGTAGCGGTCTGATGTTAGCCTATGCTTTTGTTTGGGTTTGAGAGAGACATGTTTGCCATTTCACTGAGTAGTCAGATGCTGATTGAAAATTCCATCCTTAAAAGAGAGTCAGCATCAGATTAATGTAGTTCTTTGTCTTAAAATAGTGCAACTATGAGCTATCAGCTGTTATTTCCTCCTGTCTTGTAGGCCCAGACTGCTCTCTAACTGTACCTTCCACTGAGTCCTTCTGGGTTCTACCAAGCGTCAAGCCGTTTGGCACATCACTCGGCAGAGCTTCCCATAAGGCTGTGGTGCAAGAAAAGGTCATGTGGGTGGTGGGCGGATACACCTTCAACTACAGCTCCTTCCAGATGATTCTCAAGTAAGTTCCAGAGTATAGATTTTTCCACAAACAAAATGTCTGTTTCTTTGTTTTTGAATAAAAAAAAATGAAACAATATGAGGTGTTTGGTAGTGACCATGCCCTTACTTTGAATGCTCACTGAGCAAAACTACTAAAGGAGGAAGTGCGGAAAAGTTTGTGGCTTCTCAGAATGCTAACTGTCACAGAAATCATTTGAGAAAACCTAACCCAGTGTTGGGACCACCTGTTTTGCTTTGTCAAACTGGCAAGTGTGGGAGTTAGTCTTTCAGTGGTTTGCTTTGTGAAAGTATAGGTGGTGATTCACTTGAGAATTTAGTATTTTGTGTACTTTGATGAAGCATCCAGATAAAATGCTGACTTCGTTGCTGAGTCATGTCCTGGCTCAGATCTGAATCGCCTGGACGTGCGCTCTCCATCTGATCCATCTGTTTGTTCAACATCAGGTGCTGTCCCTGGGGTCCAAAAGTGTTTTTAATTAATTACCAATGTGCAATGACATGACCAGCTGTTGTATTGTAAATGTCTACAAACAAGAATTCTCCCGTGTTTATCAGTGTGCAAAACCACTAGCTAAACAAAAGTTCTTTTTGTGACTGGAAGCAGTACCTTTGACACTGCTGCCTTTTGTGATTACATCAGCTGATCATGAGGTAAAATTAGATTTCTGTGTCACGGAGGGACAAACTATATGTGTCCAGTGTTTAATAAATGTGTTTCATGTTCAGCACAAGGTCATGCATTAAAGTGTAATGTTCTATTGCTTTGCTCTGCAGCTACAACCTGGAGAGTGGCATCTGGAACACAGTTCCCATCAATAGTGGCCCTGTGCCAAGATACGGTCACTCACTCGCTGCCTACCAGGTAAACACACATACACATATCCCTTAACCTCTCTGGGTACAGATGGAATTTAAAATATGCCAACAGGAGGGATGGAGAATTAGATGGGGTGAAAGAGCAATAAAAGTTTGCTCGCCCAAAAAGGAAACCACAGCTGTCGCTTTCAAATGGAAATTGCTCATTTTCAAATAATCTTCACAAACAAAGCTTAGAGACATGTTTTCTTTTTAATGACCATATATCCATGATTACTAAAAAAAACAATTAGTATTGTAAGTCTGCAACATTATTGTTTTTCAACATGGACAAGCTTTATGGCTATATAAACTGAAAAGTAGAAGAAGGAATTAAAAACAAAACAGGCTTGTTTGAAAGGTATATTTTCTATCCGTAATGTATGTTTTGACACACTTCAGCTTTTCCTTTCACTTTTATTACTGCATGCATCAGCTTCTTTGCATGCTTGTATAAACACTCAACTCGCTTTTTCACAGGATGATATCTATATGTTTGGTGGGAAACTGGAGGCAGGCTGGGCAAACGTGACAGACGAGCTGTGGGTGTTCAACATACCAAGTCGGACGTGGCAGCGGAGAAACCCTGTGGTTGGCCCACCGGCCCAGATTTACGCTGTGGAGGGTCACTCTGCCCACTGCGTCTCGCTAGACGAGGCCGAGGCCATTATGCTGGTCATTTTTGGCTACTCCCCCATCTACAGCTACGTCAGCAACGTTCAGGAGTATAGCTTGAGTGAGTCACAGCTCAAAAAAACTGCTTGTTTCTCATTCTATGAGGTCTATATTTTATATCCTATCCCTATCGCATGACATCTTTGACATTTAAATCAAAACCTATAAAATATGAAGTGCACACAACAAAATGACTGCCATTTATGCTTTATCTGTCTTTTGCCAAATAATATCAAAACTTTTTTTTTTTACTGCAATCAAAGATTCATGTTTATTTTTTACTGCAATAAAAGATTAATGTATATGTGTTCTTGTCAGGGTCCAACACGTGGCTGGTGCCTGAGACCAAAGGTGCCGTTCCCCAGGGAGGTTACGGCCACAGCAGCACGTACGACAGTGCCAGTGGTAGTGTGTATCTTCATGGAGGTTATAAGGCACTGCCTGCCAACAAGTACGGCCTTGTTGATGACCTTTACCGCTATGAGGTTAACACCCGGACATGGTAAATCAACACATACTCATTATGCATTCACGTCGGTGAATGTAAATCTATTTTTTTACATGTTTTCTCCGTACTCTTGCCCTTGACACACTTGTCATGCATATGTTCTAGGTTCATCTTGAGAGAGAGCAGCTTTCCACGATACTTGCACTCAGCTGTGCTCCTCAGCGGCACCTTGCTCATCTTTGGCGGCAACACACACAACGACACATCACTCAGCAACGGGGCCAAGTGTTTCTCTGCTGACTTCCTTGCGTATGACATTGGTAAGACTCGTATTATTCTCAACATTACGCGACCATTTGAATGGTGACCTCTCCAGTGGTGTTATTAGCAACTTGAATAATGTTTGTCAAAAACCTTATGTCATAAGCACAAAGACAAACTAGTTGTTTACGTATGGTTTTGTGTTTTCCTCAGCTTGTGATGAGTGGAGGCTCCTGCCTAAACCAGACCTGCACAGGGATGTCAACCGCTTTGGTCATTCTGCTGTGGTCAGCAATGGGTGAGTCTCATTTATGGAATCAACAGTGAGACCAAAGCACACTGGACAGATGCTACAAGTTTTTAGTACATTTATCTTGGTGGCTGCTTATTAAGCAAGGTCACAACATCACATTACATTTGACTGCATTTCATAATTATTATTACTTTGTTGCACTTTTTGTGGCCAGTGTTTTTACCCTTCTGAAGAGGTTAAGATTTTTTTTTTTTTTAAAACAATCAAGTTTATTTCTATTTTGATCCTTCTTGTTTACACTTTGTTTCCACGTTTTCTCTTCCAGGTCCATGTATGTGTTTGGGGGCTTTTCTGGCATGCTGCTCAACGATGTGCTTGTTTACCGACCACCCAGCTGCCAGGCCTTCCTGGCAGAGGAAGGGTGTGTGAAGGCTGGGCCGGGGGTGCGCTGCATCTGGAGTAGAGGCCGCTGTCTTCCCTGGGAACCCAGCATGGTTAATGGAAGCCTCACTCCTGCCTCATTCTGCTCCCCTAAACCTGGTGAGAAATTCACCACCTTTTGCGGTTTAACTTTTCTCTTTTTTTGCAGAGTGAATGTTTCCTATCTGCTCTTCCACACTTACAACACAAACATTTAGGCTCTTTGCTATTCTAAATGACTGATAAATGCGATTGTGGTTTTAACTCTGACTAGTAATAATAAACTTTTCATGACTTCAACAGAATGCTCTTCCTTTTAGGTTATCGACTAGTTTCATGCGTATTTTTTTCATATTCCTCAGGAACTATTTCTCTGTACTTTAATATAGATACATCTGATGTATTCCAGAAAATGTATGATTTTGCACCAATAACACTCATTACTGCACTCTGTTGTCCCTCTCCCTATATGTTTTTAGTCACAGTGGACGAGCGGTGCTACCGGTTCTCAGACTGTGCCAGCTGTACAGCCAACACCAACGGGTGCCAGTGGTGTGATGACAAGAAGTGCATCTCTGCCTCCAGCAACTGTACCTCTGTGAGTCATCCAACAGGGGGCGTCGGAGCACTTCTGGTCTTCTGAAACACACACATACACACACTTGTGTTTGTAAGCTTGGAATATTGGTCATCTTCATTGTTAATTCAGGTTAATTGATAATTCAGGTTATTATGGTTTCTCTGTTTAGGAAGAGTTTATACTGTCCACATGTTGTACATTTTAGTTAAATCTATTGCATAATAGTTTGAACAGGACTGTGTTTTAGCAGTGAAAGCT
Organism: Percina caprodes; assembly: GCA_013375575.1. Lineage (NCBI taxonomy): Eukaryota > Metazoa > Chordata > Actinopteri > Perciformes > Percidae > Percina > Percina caprodes. The sequence goes on from JABXJD010000010.1 coordinate 6,966,814, forward strand.
ATTTACTCTCATGAGCTCTCTCAACAGTTCCATACATTTTGGATCTATCTTAAATTGAAAACTTCTGTCAACCGTCATTCTGTGTTTTCTTTTCTTTTCTATTCTCTTTTTCTGTAGAACGTGAGAAACTTCACAGAGTGTACATTGCGGAACGAGCATGTGTGCAGCAAGCTGGCCAACTGCAAGAGCTGCTCGCTGAATCTCAACTGTCAGTGGGACCAGAATCAGTCAGAGTGCCACGCTTTGCCTGGTAGGATAGACATTGGGCCCCCAACAAACATTTTCATACGCACATACACACACTTATTGAAGGCTTGCACGAGAAGATGTCCAGGTTTACTCTTTTGTTTTGTTTTGTTGCTGTAAGTGTAGCACTTTATTCCTAATCTCATGGATGAAATCTGATCCCCCCCACATCATCACATACTCTTCACCATGCTTAGAGATAGGCATGGGATACTTTCTATAAAATCATCTCTCAATGCAAATCAAACCAGGTATTAGTCTAACTGAAATAAAACCATGCCTATCTCTAAGCATGGTGAAGAGTATGTGATGATGTGGGGCTATTTTAATTCTAAAGGCCAAGGGAACTTTATCAGGATGCATAATATCCTGAATCCAGGAAATAACTGGCCTTTAATAATAAAAATCTGCCTGCCTCTATGGGAATTTAACATAGGGGTATGTATACTTATGACCCCTGTATTTTAAATAAGAACATTTATTTATTTACAATACGTTATTCATTCACAAAGAAAATTGGTGTCCTTAAAGGTTGGATTTTACCTCATTTTTTAATTTAGGTATTAAAATAAATTTCCAAAACATGATTTTTTTATTCCTCTTTTTAGTCAACTTAAGCATGTGTATGTAAACTTTTGAGCACCACTGTATGTGTAAGGAGATAACATAGGCACAGGCTAATTATTGCTAACTAACATGCTAGTTAACATTAGTAATCAAACCTAAACAGCTAATGGAAGTCCATACTGCCTGCGAGCTTCTCCTGACAATACGGTGATTTGTCGACTATGTGACAGCAAGTCATGACACGATTGTTAGCCTATTTTTTACAAAAACGTCTGCTACAGAGCCATAATGTTAGGTACAAGGTAATGTAGCCTTTTATACATTGTCGTCATTTAGTAATAAACAATGGACCAATAGAGTCTTTAAACGCTTCAGATGTAAAATTATTCACTGTCAAAGCGACGTAAATGGAATGGTTTTGAGCAGTATTTAACTAATGATTTAAAGTTTAATGGAATTTAAAGCTGATATATATATATATATATATATATATATATATATATATATATATATATATATATATATATATATATATATATATATATATATATATATATACACACTGTATATATTTAAATGGATCGAACGACAGGGTGAAGACAATGTGAAATGGGTCCCTCTCAATGATGAACCTACACAGAATTATCACCCGAATCTGCAGCTCCCCTCAGCTTTACGAACCTTTACGGGTTTTCAGCTCATTACTCATTTACTGTTTTGGATCACTCAAATCGCTCTCATAGTGTCATTTCTGCCGACAGAAAGCCACTTTTGTCAACCAAAAAGCTCTAAAAACCCTTTGTACACAACCTCCTTAGCACCAAATGGCTAAAATGTTAAATTAGTTTTACATGTGAAAGCTAGGAGAGAATTAACTAATGTTTTTTACTAACATCTAACATGTCTTGGTCCATGGCTCATACATCAACTTATCATACTCTTTCTTTTTTTCCCAGCCCAGCAGTGCAGTGAGGGATGGAGCCAGGTGGGGGAGGCGTGTCTGAGGATCAACTCCAGCCGCGAGAGTTATGACAATGCCCAACACTATTGCAAGAACCTCAATGGAAACATTGCCTCACTCTCCACCTCCAAACAAGTTGACTTTGTGCTTGAGGAACTTAAGAAGCTCCAGCAACAAGACAAGGTAAATATAAAAGCCTGCAGTAAATATGGTATGTCAAATTCAATCTGAAGTATTTTCAGCTATCCTCAGACACCGGGTAATTGGGTATGCAGTTTACAACTTGGTGTTTAGCTGACAGAAGACAACAAAGTTTATCTGTGTGTAACTCTGCATTCTGAGATGATTTTCTCCTGATCAGTTTTGTACTTTCTGATTGCGGCCCTTCTTTTAGTACGTGTAATTCATGTCTTTAAACCATTTTTTTATCACGTTGTCTTCCATTTGGCAGTGCCACAGACTGTATTGTTTGTTTTTGACTATGATGCAATTACAAGTAGAAATCAATGCTCGGCTTTACACTGTCACAGTTTCTTCTTTCTGCTTTAAATAACGCACCCAGGCCCACATGGCTCACTGTCTGTAGGAACAATCATAAGCACTTAGCTAAGGCATAGCCTTGCTTTTAGTTTTCACTTTGGTCAGAGTATAACTTTGAAATTCCTCTGCTTTTATAAAATGCATTTTAAATTTTCAAATTGATTCTTAATATGCACAAATATATTTACACAATAAGGGAAATGTGTCAGTTTGTGGCATTTGTACCTCTTCGAGTTTTAAATGTTTGAGCTACAAGGCTCCAAATGCTTTAGACCCATACTGTGGTATGCTGCACCTTTAAGTGTCCACTATGCCCAGCAGTACAGTTGAGAATGGCTCATAAAATATAACTCATAAATTACGATTTGTTCATAGAAAGAAATATAAATTGTCTAAACATCATAATTAAAGTCTCTTCATCTTTAATGGAAAACACTCACCTTCTCATCTCGCCACAGCTGCGTGGCACTGAAAGAAAATTGTGGAGTCTAATGATGATTTTAGTTTGGTCATGCCTGCTATATTTATGAGGATATAATTTGTTGTCAGTCTGCTGGAGTTGAAACTCGTGTGTTTGTTTCAAACAGAACCTTGACATGCCATTTCCCATAATTTCCCCATTACTTTACGAGTTGAATGCTGAAGGCAAATAAGTATTTATATCTGTGAAATTCTTTTCAGTAGACGTTTAATGGCATTCTTGGTTCCCATGTGAAAATGCAGTAGCCGGTCAATTCTTAAATAGCAAGACGGAGCAGAAAGGGAAGGCAGAGTTGCGATATATTATTCTACATTTGAATACCCAATGACTCGTCTGGCCTTTATGTGTTAAGCCTTTTTCCGTGTTTCCACAGCGGCTGTCTCCCTGGGTGGGTCTGAGAAAAATCAACGTGTCATACTGGGGTTGGGAGGACATGTCTCCCTTCACCAACGGCAGCCTACGCTGGCTGCCCGGTGAGCCCAGTGACTCTGGTTTCTGTGCCTACTTGGAGGAGCCTCAGGTGTCAGGCCTGAGGGCCAATCCATGCACTGCCACTGCCCATGGCCTCATCTGTGAAAAAGCTACCGGTAAGACATGCTCACATGCTTGCATGCGTTTAATACATGGATATAATCTAACATTGCAACATTACATAGGAATTGTGCTCTGATATTAAAATCATATCTTGTCCTTTCCCATCCAGGAAACCCCAACCAGAGTTCCCGTCCATCCTGTAAGAAGCCTTGTTCGCTGCACGCCAATTGTGCCAACTGTACCAGCCAGGCCATGGAGTGTATGTGGTGCGGCAGTGCACAGCGCTGTGTCGACTCAACTGCCTATGTTATCTCTTTCCCCTATGGCCAGTGTCTGGAGTGGCAGACTGGCGATTGTGTGGGTAAGTGTCTTTTACTCACCGTAATCTAGATGAGGCTTCTTTGAGTCTATACCCTGGCATTAAGGTGAAAACCGTGGAATTTGTTCAGAGGGAAAATGGTTTTAGTTTCCTCTGATTTGCCTGAAATTTTTTTGGGGTTGTAAATGTAGAGTTGCCCCAACTGATTTCCATGGTGACCATGCTACTAATGGTCTCTTAAGCAGTATCTGCCTTTACGTGGTTAAAGACAGTCACGTATCAATTACATAGTAACTGCATATACAGTAATGTAAATATTAACTTTATTTTAGTTTTTGAAGTAGGATTAAGGAAAAGATTCACCTGAGGAAAAAGTGATTATCCATCAGAGTTGGATAGATAGGATAATAGGCTTAGATTCAAATATGAAATTATATCTTGGAACAACAAAACACATCTGCCTCATTTTTACTCTTATTTGTCATCGTATCTAAAAGTAAATAAAAAAAGCACTGGAGACAGTTTTACAGAGGTTAAACTGTTGACAGTATTTTTCACTTCACATTGCTAAGTTGATCAGAGGGATCCCTCACCCGAAGGTCCGTGCTGTGGTGCTGATGTATGAATTATATCCACAGTTGTGTCCAATCAGATCAGTTTAGTGAGTAACACATTTGGGGAGCTGAAAGGTGCAGTCTCAAATTCATTTGTGTCAGCTGGTGTTAAGTAACTCAGAGACGTTTCTGTACACTGTGTATATTTGTCTTGAGGAATTTGTCCCCTTTGGCTTGAAGGACAGAGAAGGGTATCCTATAAATTCTTTTTCTGTTTGCTCAGACTTTGCGCATTCAAGTTTCAAACACCACTTACGTCTTGAATTACCTCTCTTACTTTACTTCTTTCCTCCTCATTTTCAGTGTAAAGAGAGGCTTTCTTTATGCTGAGTACATTGCATACATGTACTTAAAACCATAGACCTGGGATAAAACGCCCTGTAGTATCATTACCTTCAGGGAGGCGTTCAAAGGGTAGACGTGTGGTGTGATGTATGTTTCTCTTAGTAAAAGTCTAATTTTGCAGTTCTGACCTTGCACAAGTAGTTATTTGGGAGTTACTAATAATTGGTAGCTTTGCTGTAAAGAAGCACTCTTTATTCATGGCCTTCAACAGCAGTTCTATTGATTTCTACCTGTCATGTTAAGTATTAATCCAAAATACCTCTTCAGCTTCTTATCTACCAGATCAAACAGTCAGACCAAATGTATCAACATCACATCTCTGCTATGAACACACTGTCTATCCGTTTCATTCATATATGATGATGCCTCTCTGCATTTTGGACTTTTGATGGGGCAAACTAAGCTATTTGAATACACACTTTGGGTTCTGGGAATTTATAATTTGTAATTCACATTTTCAGTTCAGGGGGAGGGAGGGATCATTAATTGATTAATTGAGAACATAATCTGCAGTTTAACTGATTTTGAAAATAGTCAGTTGTTATTCTGTGCTGTATTTATATTAAAAGAAGCCATTAGGAAGTACTGGTAAAATATAATTCTGTATCTCTGCCATCACAATATTCACAAGTATGCTTTGGTCATTAAAAACTAGATTCCATCATATTCTTATTTTATTATGTTTTTCTATTATTACTGTTGCTGCACAATTTCTTGAGCTGCGGAGGGCAGTTAGTATGGAGTAAAATTCTTTGCATATGGCTCTTCAGTTCCACATACTCATAAGGATACTTGGTGATAGAGCTGGGCAACATATCGATAATATATCGATATTGTGATATGAGACTTGATATCGTCTTAGATTTTGGAAATCGTATCGTAATATGGCCTAAGTGTTGTCTTTTCCTGGTTTTAAAGGCTGCGTTACTGTAAAGTGATGTAATTTTCTGAACTTACCAGACTGTTGTAACTGTTCTATTATTTGCCTTTACCCACTAGTCATTATATCCACATAACTGATGATTATTATCAAAAATCATGTCATAGCCAACACTACAAAATCGTTGTGGTATCAATATCAAGGTATTTGGTAAAACATATTGTGATATTTGATTTTCTCCATATTGACCAGCCCTACTTGGTGATTTTAAGCAACATTTGCCATCTGTTGATTGCAGAGTGCATTAAAAGACAGAAATGATAATATTTAAATAACAACAGGAGGCGTTGGACAGCAAAGTGGATGCACAATAAACTGATGTTATGACATTACTACATATTAAAAGCCATTCTAAACAGTTTTGAGTTGAGGCCTATTTAGGAGCTATATCTGTAATCGTCCGAATATCGGGGCAGCAACCAGAATAGGGGCCAGAAATGCTATATTTGCTTGGCTGGTGAAAACTGTTAACACTGGATGAAGCGACACACATTTTGTTGGACAGACCCAGTCATGACCACTATCCAGTTTATGTTGTTCGTGTTCACACATTTTTTTTTTTCCAACATGCTTTTGTGTTGTGCCAAGACTGAAGTCCTCCTTCAGCTGCTTCTTTTCTTAAAATGGTATGTTAGTTAGAAATCAGCCAATCAGCCGCGTCCTGTCGTCAAAACAAACTTAAATGGCCTTACTTTGTACTGATTGTTCTCACGTCATGGTTTCACATCCATTAGCAGAATAGCTGGAGATTTGTTTGACATAAACTGAGGTAAAAGCACTCAATGTTTGTCTTCTTAAAATAGTAGTGGCATTTTCCCCATTTGAAGTGTCTGTCTGGCAGGCAAGTGGCGGCACTGAAACTTGTCAAGCAATTTAGTGGCCTGAAAGTTTGCCCCCCAACTGACAAAACAGCATCGCTCCTTTGGGTTTTGGGGTTTAGAGTGAGGTGCCACTTCACACATCACATTTAAGCCTTTCATTTAACTTTGCTCAAATAACAAACCTTTCACTGGCCATTGTGTGCTGATACATTTTGTTTTTTCATTCTTTGGCCTCTCAATCAACTGTTAAATGCTCAACACTTGCTTCTTATCTGCTTCTTCTAAATCCGTTGTCCTGACAGCTCACCAGACAGCACACTAGATAACCAGCTTGTGTTTTCAGTGCAAAGCTCATTCATGCTCCTTAATCTGCTTGTCCTGCTAAAGGCTAAGAAATTAGAGATTTTTGTATGTTTAAAAGCCTGAATTCCTACAAAATAAAATCCTGAAAGCCACATCCCTCAAGATTTTATTTGCGGCAACATTGGGCCTTGTTGTTACAATTTGCCTTCTGCTGTTTGTTTTAAGGTTGCTACCCTGGTAAATAAATGTTAAAATGAAAGGAAATGGACAAATGAGGCCAAAGGATAATAAAGACAAAAAGCAATTTTGGGTTTAAATTATATTAAATAAAAAGAGCAAAGGAGTGAAACAGTAATGGGAACGTTCCAATATGATAGTTTTAAGAAATACAAGTCTCTCACTCTTCGTATGTCTTTTAGCCCAGAACTGTACAGGCCTGCGGACATGTTCCCAATGCTTGGAGCAGCCTGAGTGTGGCTGGTGTGGAGATCCCAGCAGCACAGGGAAGGGCCTGTGCATGGAGGGCTCTTACCGGGGGCCGATGAAAAGACTGGCGAAGCAGGGCCAGCAGGGCCAGTCCCAGGACATGATCCTGGAGCCGGGCATCTGCCCCAAAGACAAGGGCTACGAGTGGGCCTTCATTCACTGCCCTGGTAAGGAATCCACTTCTGTCTGTCTTACTGAAATTACAGATCATTCGTCATAGGGGTGGCAGTAGCTCAGTCCGTAGGGAGTTGGGTTGGGTCACTGGTCACTGGTTCAAGTCCCCATATGGACCAAAAAATACAGAGTGTGGATTGGTGGCTGGAGAGATGCCACTTCACCTCCTGGGCACTGCCAGGTGCTCTTGAGCAAGGCACCCTGGTAAGGAATCCACCCGCTCAGGGCTGGCAGCCCACTCACTCTGACATCTCTCCATTAGTGCATGTTTAGGTCCTGAGCATGTGTGTGTATTTCAGGCCTTTGTGTGATTTACTAACAAAGTGTGTACACAGAGTGTAAATTGTAATTTCCCCACTGGGGATTAATAAACAAATTAAATCTTAAATCATAAGTGTATCTTCTTGAAAGGTTTTTACTGTACCTATTAATGTCTTAAGTTTAAAAAAAATGTTCTTGTCATGGATTCCTGTTTCAGCATCCCTATGCAACTAATCCCTCCCTGCTGACTTTATGCAATCTTATGCTAGTATGCCATTTTATGCAGTCATCAAGCCCCAGTCCATACAACCACGTCATGTAAGACGATATACTCAGAGCTAGTTGTAATATGAGACTGTGCGGTGTGATCAGTGGCTCAGTGGTATTAATAAAAACCTTGAGAAATCTGAAGGGACATATAGTTTTGGGTTATATTTTGCCTTATTATTTATTTAATCATTATTTAAGCCTTTATATGTAAAGCTTGGCGGTTTTAATTTTTTCATTCTCAATGGTAGAATGAATTATAACAATCCATATTTACAGTGTAAAAAATCAATGCAAACAAGGTTAACTTATTAGTCAGTCTTACATATAAAGAAACAGATTTTTTTATTTATATACTTTTCCATTAGATGTAAGTAATTATTATTTACAATTGGACACATAGATGCAGTTTTATTAAAAGTAGCTGCCATTACAAATATTTTAAAAGTCAAGTCTGATTAAATAGCAATTAATATGACATGGCAGACACAAGCTGCTGACAGCTGTAATGGGTCTGTTGCTTTTCCAAGAAGCAGTAACAACAACAACAACCCCTAGGTGTACGTTTTGTTGGGCTGTTGTCAAATCCAAGCTTTTTCATTAGCTGCAGGGAGCATGATCAACATGATTGTGTGGCTTCGACTCAGACTATTCAAAAATGAATCTGTAAATCTGACTTGCAGGCAGATGAAGATTGTGACTGCAAGCATTTTAATTAACTCTTCCTGTTCCTAATCATGAAAAGAAAAAAAACATGTAAGTTTCACCTTGTGTTAGCTTCTTTTTGCCCACCAGTATAACCCACAATTAGGATACATTAACTGTGGTAGCCATGAGTTGCTTAATGTGTTAAGATTTGGCATTTCATATTCACTTATATCTAGTTGAAATACAGAAAGTTAAAGCAGTGAAATGTATTCCAACTCTGCTGTTGCATTAATCCATAACCTCTCTCTATGTCTTTGTCAGCATGCCAGTGTAATGGCCACAGCACGTGTGTGAACGGCAGTGTGTGCGAACAGTGCCGTAACCTCACCACTGGTCCTCACTGCCAGACCTGCATGCCGGGTTACCATGGAGACCCAACCAATGGCGGAAAATGCCAGGGTGAGTGCCCCATCGCCACATAAATTAGTTATTCGGCACACATACGACATGATGAATTTACTTTGGTGATGGAGTCAATTGATTTAACTCTAACCCTCTTAATCTTTCCTCAATCATCTGTATACATTTCATTTCAGTAAACAGTCATTCAGTTCAAACAAATACAACACAAATTACATTCTTTATTTTATTTTATTTTGACTAGACCTACTGGGTGTAAATGATAATTATACTCTTAGAGAAATATGATCAACTTATTGAATTCTAATTAGTATGTTCCGTGATAAACATGCAGTAATAACGCAATTTAACCAACAGAGGGCACTATTGTGTATTGAGAGGAATTGGTGACAATTTGTCCTTCCTGTTTGATTAATGAGAATATTCCTCCATGTTGGTTTCATAAAGTGTTCACAGAAAAACAGCTAAAGGTAAAATAGACATCTGGTCTCTGTTGGTTTCTTTTTGCCATGGCAACGGAGTTGGTAATACCACTTTCACTAAAGACAAGGAAAGAAAAAGAAGAAAACTGTGTTTTCCTGATATAAGAGTGTGTAGAGCAGATGTGGTACACTGTGGGAAGTGGATGTGACACTGAAGACCAAATACTGACTTCTTGCAATTCTGTGGTTTGAAAATAGAAATGCATCATTGTTTTTGAATAAAGGGATATATAGACAGACATACACATTCAATAAAACATTTGAGTTTTTGTATTGCTCCTGATGCAGATTTATTACCCATGTTTCTTGTAGAATACGTTTTCTGGAGTGACTGCAAGCCATAATTTATATAGCATTCTGTTTTTTTTTGTTTTTTTTACTTTTTTAAAGTAAATGTACTTGATGTTTGCTAAATCTAATGTAGAGAATGGCTGTAAACATTAGGATGTTAGCACTGGAACAGGCATTAAACTGAATATAAAATGATTTGATGTGAATTTGGTCAGTCTCAGGGTGTTATTAAATTAATTGGAGATTGACTGAAGACTGGTAGTAGAGCTTTCTTGTCAAGGGGAGATTTACCCACACTCCCAGTCTCTTTATAAGACGTGAATAGCATTCCTGAGAAATTACATGCTGGCTATTGTTTGACCGGCCAGACTGTGACGCACACACACACACACACACACACACACACACACACACACACACACACACACACTAGAGCCTATACCTGTAAAGCCGTAACTTGTAAGGTGAAACTACACAGGTGATCATCTGTGAAGGGAATATTCTGCATTTTCTTTTGGTGCCTGGGGGCGAAATGACTCAACATCATTGTGCCATGAGTGCATGCAAATAGAACCATGCTTTAATATAAACACAAGGGGATACATTGCATATTCAGTTTTTGTCTCATCATGTCTCAGATCTTTGAAGTTGAATACACTTGTTTACCATCCTACCCAGATCAATATCAATTTCATCTCAGAGTGTTGAGTACAGTGGAAGAGACGTCTGTAGCCTAGCTTAGCACAAACACTGCAATGGGAAACTGCTAGCCTAGTGCTATAAAGGCGAAACAACTTTTACTACGTAGGCTTTATTGTGCCCTCAGAAGATCCTGAACTCAAAGCTTTAATCATGCAAGCACATACAAACCAGTTCTTCACTTTATACACATTTTCAGTTTTGTTTGATACTAATCAACAATGCCTCCTTCCCCCTTTCCATCTGTGTTTTTTTGCCCCTTACAGCCTGTAAATGTAATGGTCATGCAAGTGTGTGCCAGGTGTTAACTGGCAAGTGCTTCTGTACCACCAAGGGGATCAAAGGAGACCAGTGCCAGCTGTGAGTACTCCGACCACATGCTTACACAAATGCAAAAACAGAAGTGCCTTGTAGTTTTTTAAATGGTTGCATATACCAGCTTTTTATAGCATAGATTTTTACTACCACATGAGTTTATGGTCAGTTCAGCATCTACAATCCATCTACAAGTTCAGATCTGCAACAGAGAGGTCAACTGAGAGAGATGTTCCAACTGAAATTCACTGGCTTGAGGTAATGCCAATCCAAAGCAAGTCTCTCGGCTGCCTGTTACCAGGCCAGTCATCAGTTGGGATAGAGCCATGACTAAATGCTCGCAGCTATTTTAAGGGAAACTCATTTTGACAAGCAAGACAGATACATATGGGAGGGTGTGATGTGCTGTTTGTGATATTTTGCCTAAAAAAACTAAATATTGGTTTGATTTCCACATATTTATTAACAGAGCTTCTGTTATGAAATAGAGATAAAAACCCACCCTGGAGAGTTTAAAGAGGACCCAAAAAACAACCAAATAAATGGTAGCTTTAAAAAAAACAAATCCTTAATACTGTACATATTGGATTAGTTCTGTCATGAATTAGTTAGAAAGACACTTGAAAATAAGTAAATACAAATTAAATGGATATTGATTTGGTTTTGAATCATGACATAGTTGGACTTTCAGTCCCCCCTTTGTTTTAATTAAATGATGGGCTTCATAGACTGTGAGGTCACAGTTCATGGGCATTGATTTCTGATCACTGAGAGCATGTTGTAATGATTTGGCGGTATTAAAAAAAAAAAATGAGTTGGCATTATTGTCCATAAAGTCCATCTCCAGCAGGATTTCTGCTGACACAGTGGATTCCCCCAGTGTGGGAGGACCATCTCTACTTAGCTGTCTGCTTTCCCAGTTGTAAGCAGAATGGACTCTGATGCTTTTAATACCCCTAATGCAGTTAGAGTTATAGAGAGGTCACTGGCAAAAACAAATGCACATACACACCCACACACCATGCCTTGAAGTCTCTCTCTCTCTCTCTCTCTCTCTCTCTCTCTCTCTCTCTCTCTCTCTCTCTCTCTCTCTCTCTCTCTCTCTCTCTCTCTCTCTCTCGAAAAGCATATCTTCAAAGTCTCTCTGACACAGGATCAAAATTGCCTATTCAGGTTTGTGTTTAGGTTTGTCATTACTACGTGTTCAGTCACATATTTCAAACCATATTTAAATAAATCTGGTTTGTTAATAAAAAAACATTTAAAGTTTAGTTGGATTTTGCACATGTCATACTGATTGTATTGAAACATCTTCTCACTGAATGTAATGACAACTTTTTAGTCAGCACAAGTCACATACAGTAGTCATGATACCTCCCTGGGGAGTTTTCTTAAAAACAAACAAAAGTTTTGTTTGCATGATCTGTTTCTCACCAAAACACATTGGCCCTTATTCATCAACCTAACGTAGGATTCATGAAACGTTCATATCACAATCAGAGTGTAAAAATGGTCGTACGTTGATAAATGCAGTGGCTGGAAACGATCGTAATTTAAATATCATGCCCCAATATAATCTCGGTTTTCAGGCTTCGCCCCTACAATTTACGACATGGCCAGATGTAATCCGGCTAAGAAGCGGCACTTTTCAGAGGTGGAGATTGAAACCCTGACATCTCAGGTTCATTTGCACTAATGTGTGTACTGTTGGGCAGCATAAAAACTGGAATTGAAGGCTGCAGAAAGAGTGCGTAATGAAAAGAGATCACTGATGGCAGTTTTGCCGTAGCAAATCGGACTCCAACTGAAGTTTATTTAATTTATACATCCTTGACATACAGTATGTATGCTATGGTCCTAATAGTAATAAACAGGCTTATATTGCAATCTCTTAAAAACACGGTAGCGGAGTTTATGCAGTCTTTTTTTTTCTTTTTTTTTACTTGTGTTTTTTCATGAGTCAGCCAAGCATCAGCTGTGAGGGAGAGCACGTGTCCTCCGCCCCCCCGTGCTGGACCACCACCCCGAACCTGTCAACGGTCAATGGAAGAAAGCGTTCACTTTAAACGAGAAACAAAAACCTGAAGAATATATAAAAATGTTGTGTGCATCGTCATGTTTCCTGTATTTAATATCATTGCCAAACATAAAACTATACCTTTTAAAAGCGAGGAATAATATCCTGTCTCCTTCGTATAGCCCCCAGTTGTGGCTGTGCTGGACACTGCTCTCTGATCATCGGGTCATCTGGCGCCAATAATACATTTTTGGCACCCTGTTTTCCTGCAGGATGTTGTGGAGAATTGGGGTGTATAGTAGGGTGTCGTCTCCTGCCCTTAATCAAACCGATGGAGCGCTCCACCTCGCCCGTGCTCGTATGTGTACACTGTTGTACCCATGCATACAGTGGGGCTCAAATGTTTGGGCACCCCAGGTAAAAATTTGTATTGTGCATAAAGAAGCCAAGAAAAGATGGAAAAATTTCCAAAGGACATGAAATGACAGATTAGATATTTATATGAAATGTCACAAAAAGTTAGATTTTATTTCCATCATTTACATTTTCAAAATAACAGAAAACAAAAAATTGCTGTCTGCAAAAGTTTGGGCACCCTGCAGAGTTTATAACATGCACCGCCCCCATCTGTTTTTTTCTTAAAGAAATCATCAAGTGCACATAGATCAATACCTTACACCCTTTGTGTCAGGAGCAGTTTTTTCATTCACCAGCCAATATGTGGTAGTTATTCTAAGTACTGACGACCACTGTGTTAGAACTGGAAAAAGAGAGTGCATCACCTATAAAGACTCAACACGTTTATTTCATGGACAGTACAAGGCAGTTGACGTCAAAGCCTTGGAGACATATTCACAATGTGCCAGAAAGACCTTTGAACGAGAGAACACATGACGTGCTCAGAAGGAGAGAGAGGCTGGAGGAGAATGAGACCTCAATGCTTTTCTCTTGACTTTGACAGTGAATACACGGCGCTTTGCACAAATGACGGAAACGTCACTGCTACCAGATGGAATGCAGTGCAGTACAATGCAGAGCAACACACGGATAGCAGGTGGCTAACAGTTGACACAAATGACTCTATTTCTACCCTACGAAATCAGAGGGGCATATCAGAACGGGCCAAACACCAGCAGGCCGATCACCATCAGCCATTTAGAGGGTGGATGTGTCCATACAGCTCTGGATCCAGTTATGGAAAAGGTTCCTGCAGCCCATTACGTAGTATCAGCTTCAAATTTAGCCAGCCACATAAACCACCAGAATATGTTGCGAATTCAGTCCCATTTACACTTTAATCAGATTGTCATTATCAACAACCGCTGTTTCAGTGCTGTCTTTAATCTCAAAATCAAGATGTATTTTCACATTTAAACATTTTAGAGGTTTCAATTTTATTCAAGTGTAATCTAATTAGTGTGTATATGTATTGCCTAACAGTTGGGGTGTTTGCTGTTCCCTTTTTTGTAATGTAATTTCTAGTATCTCATTACATGTAATCAGTGTCTCCCCAACCCCTGTCTGCCACTCACTCTGCACCGCCCCTAGCAGTAACCCTTACACAAAGACCTCCACACAAGGGTACTCTGTCTTTTCTGCAATGTGCACAACAGTACACACATGCACTCTTTCACACATGCATGCACCACGACCACCAACGCCATTAAGACCTCCAAATAATAGCAGCAGTAATGAAGTGAAATGTGTATCAGTGCATAATAGAATTGTTTTTGAAAAGAATAGATGAGGTCCACACTGCGTTACTTTGATGAGTTGAACAAGAGTAGTTAGGGAAATATTTTTTGTGATAGAGCTTATTATTCAGGATCCTTCTTGTGCTGGAGGTAACAGAGAGTACCTCTGAGAGTGTACACATGTGTACCTGGTCTGGCCTGCGTATATGTGTGAAGGACATTGTTCAAAGCACATTTCCTGTGCGTGTGTGTGTTGGTGCACAAGCACAGACAAAGGTTCCAAGTTGAGTGTAGATCAAATTAAGATACAGTGGAGGGGGATTGCCTGAAGTTCAGATGTGTGCACGCATGCATGCAGGTGTAGATTAAATTAAGATACAGCGTAGGGCTGTTGTATTATACACTTCAAGATGAGCGTGCGTGTGTGCTTTGCCATCTGCAAATGCCAGGCAGCTAAAATGCCCCAGGAGTGATGTTCTGCAAGGTTCAAAAGCCTGTGGTGGTATTTGTCCTCAGTCCTTTGTACCGTGGTAAAAAAAACAAAACACCCTATCCTTTCTTTGCCAATTTAATATAAACAGTGAGAGCAGCAGAGCTGGCTCATCCCCAGCCCAGTGTCCTGCCCCCATTAGATCAGTCAGCGCACCGATGCTTGTCCTTCAGGACTTGCTGGTTAGATATAAAGGCAGAATCCTTCTTCATCCGGCCAGTTAATATTGATAAAGCACGCATTTACTATGCATATGTCTCTGAGTAATCAGCAGCTGTTAAAACCGAGGGACCGAGACATGACAGTATATAAGAAATATAAGCATCAGCTATATGAACAATTTATAACTCCCTTTTAAGCTTAAATATAACCTCAAATTACAGTAATGTTTTTACTCAAAACTCTGCCTGTATCACTTCCTGGTGATATTTAGGGTGTTGGAACACATCTCCACCCACATCTGACTGACATTTTTTTGCGTAATGCCGTCTGTCTTGTAAATCCAAAATGCTACAAAACAACCGGGGTTGCATTATTTTTAGAGGGAAAGTCATTCACTGTAACATCACCATCGGCCACCTCCTCCTCAGCAGCGTACGTGTCTCTCAGCTGCTTTCCTCCATTTCCCCCTTCACTGGGTGTCCTCTCTGACTCCTCAACACCGCCTCTGATATTCATGTTTTAACAACTCTAATTGGTTGTCTGTGAGATAAAAACAACAGTGACACAAAATCAGCGTGATAATAAATGCTTATGTATTAATGCCATTTTTACTAGTGCATATCTAGTTCTTCTTACAGCAGAGGGATGACATAGTATTTCCAAGTGAATAGTAGAGTGTTAAAGATTGCAAGACAGAGCAGGGAGATGGATTAAAATGGAGATACTGAACACTAATCCAATGAACACTGCCATATGTTCCTCCTCATTACAAGCCTTTGGAAAGCCATGAGCCTGATAAAACCCATGGAACAGTTGATGGCACTCTATGGACGGTAAATGATTCTGCTTGGCAGCACTTCATTTGAAAGTCAGACTATTTTGGCTGATGTCATGCCACACTATATGTGTAAAAATTGTGTACAGTGTCAAACTGCAGTGGTTAGAGCAAACCGTGTAACCTTACAGGACACCAAGAAACCCATTTACATCCTTCTATTTAATAAATGCACAGGAAAAATTCTGTTTCTTTAGAAATGTATTAATCCAACTCTAAAGACTATCTAAAATTGTTAGAGAATCAAGTTCATACAGAATGTGTAGCAGTGAATGGCGGAATGGTTTAAAGTGGTGTCTCTTATCATTGTCACTAAGCAGTTATTGTTTGTATTTGCCATTTGTGAGGACAGTGGTGATGTCCGAGGCTTCAAAATTAGAGTGTTTGTCAACTAACAACGATAATGGATTGGAGGCAAATGGAAGCTAGAAATTGTCCAATTTTCACACCATGTTTAGCCCTGGGTTTGGACCCTCATTAGCTAGAGTTATAGATTCATTGTCCCTGGGCTTACAGTCATTTTCACACTTGCAACAAACACAAACTCAATAGGCAGAGGTAATTATAGTTACAATATATATATATATATATATTGTTTGCTTCTTATTTGTCACGGTTTTATAGTTGTGTGGTCATAAGAATTAGAAGAAGTAATTTTTACTTCACTGACTCTTTAAAGGGAAATTAAACTGTATATTTCTTTCGGCATGAAGACCTTCAGCGCCCTTTATTACTGTGTGCTTCATGTATACATTAATAAATGTTACAGTGGAAAATGGTTGCTAAATGCTTTAGAATTAGTTTTGTGTTAGACAGTTTAGTGAAAGAAAGGCATCACAAAATTGTACTCAAAGTACTACAGAGCAGACTGTCTCCTGTGTATATCTTGATCACACTCTGCTGTACAAGGTTTCTGAAGAGCTTTGGTCCATGCAGATGTCAGAAATGACCTAGTGTCATTGACCAACTGTAGTCTTGATAAGTATTTTTTGGTATGTTTTTGTAGCAGTTTTTGTTTAGGTTTAGTTATTTTTCTCTTTTTCAACATTGCATGTTGTTTGAGATTCCAACGTTGGTTAAGAAATTATTATTATTAAGAAATATACTGCACTTTATTGCCGTGCATACCAAACTCCACTCCAGAACAGGGTCATCCCTGGTCTTTGTAGGTTATCTCCAAAAATGTAGCTGTAACAAGGCTATGAATCGACGGAGTAATCAAAAGTAATGGGTCAATGATTTATTTATTTATTTAAAATAATCAAGTAGGAATTATTGTACATAAATTGGGCTGTTAAGGATGTTAAGAGTTTATATTTGGCACGATACTTTTAGAGGCCACTCTGGGCTCTGTGATCAGGTGTTACATAAAGTTTGTTGCATGTCACTGTGTTGCCTTGATAAACAAAATCTAATTAACTTTTGCAAACTATCAGATTATTTCCTCTTCGTCAGAAGTAAGAGACCTGATGAAGTGCCAACAGCAGGAGCTAATGCGCTGGCACTTGGCAAACACTGCTCCTGATAAGGAAGCATTCTTGCTCTCAATCTGTTAGCGCTCTTCTTCATCTTGTTCTCTCCTCTCTGTTGTCTTCACTGCAGATGTGACTCAGAAAACCGTTACCTTGGCAATCCACTCAGAGGAACCTGTTACTGTGAGTAATTCTGCACTGGACGGCTACTTTCTGAAGAGACCGCTCATAAGCACACACACGCACACCTCACTTTATTTTTGGCTATTCTCTCTCTCTCCTCTACTCTACTCTACTCTACTCTACTCTGCTCTACTCCACTCTACTCAGGGCAGATGGACCATTTTAGCACTTTGGCACCAGGGGCGCTTGTTCCGTGATATAATGACTTGTCATGAAAATGTCAAGTGCATCAGAAGGAGTGAGTGATTAAGCTAATCAAGGAGACGGAGGAGTAAAAACTCTCCACTTGTCTCAACTCACTCCCTCAATCAGCCACCCTCTTTCATTAATTTAGAAAGTTGACCAAATGTTAGTTTGACTTGAGTGCGCACTGCAGTACAATGAAAACCTATCAAAAAGTTGGCTGCGTTATGGGATAAAAATGACAAAGTTTACATCCAGTGCCCAGTATTCTTCTGTTTACTGCACATGTCGGTGGCTGTGCTTTGTGTGTTTATTTGCATGATGTGGTGTCCTTCACGGTGCTGCATTACATATTTCTTTCAACTTTCTGCCACTGACAATAGAGCTTTTGCCAAGGTTTTTGTCCCTTTTTTTGAAATGCCACAGCCTGACACCAGGCTCAATGAGGGGAAGACAGGAAGTAAAAGCCTGGAGCTTGCTTTAACCTCTGCACGCTACTGGGACCTTCTCTTGAGCTCTGTTACGCAGTATTGTAAACATGACACCCCTGACTGTCTGAAAGGCCATTGAGCAAGGATTAACATGCCCCACTCATTGTGACGTTACCCAGCCACTTCACAGTGTGTATTCTTTCTACTGCACGATTTGTCGCACCCAGACAAAATGTACACCCAATTTGACCCGAGCATCAGTAAAAAATCATTTTAATCCACACAGTTGGATTTATACAAAGAGGTTGACTGATAAAGTATTCTGTCTTTATTTATTGTTAAAAAAAATTTAATCATCTACTGCCCCTGATTGCCGTCATATGATTTGATTACAGACATTTTGATTTCCATCATTCTGTCACTTGGAAGTTTCTTTTGATTATATCACATAGCGTACATCTCTATAAATTTATTCGGTCATAGCAGTCTCCAGTAGTGTAGGCCACAACTGGCAGCTTAGATGGTGTATATCCTTAAGAAAGTTCCCACTCCTCTTATGTTTAGTTTGCTGTTGAATGATATGACTGATTTTTGTTTATTTATTTTTTTAAATAGACAATCTCCTGATCGACTACCAGTTCACCTTCAGTCTCATCCAGGAAGATGATAATCACTACACTGCCATCAACTTTATGGCTTCACCTGAGCAGGTAACGACTGAGTCATACGCTGCCACATTTAACGTTGATGATCCTTTTCTTATCAAGATGCTGTAGAGTTGCACCAGGTGTCAGGAACAGCCCACAACTTTGTTTAAGGCTCTTTGAATCCTTCTTTAATTGCATAATCTTTTCATAATATCTCTGCTTTTATGATGTACTTTACTATAATGATCCTCTTGCTCATGCGCTTTTTTTGTGTGATATTCTTCAAGATATCTTATATTTAAATACATTAATGTTTAATGTTCTCCATCTGAAGGCTAACAAGAACTTGGACATGTCCATTAATGCATCCAACAACTTTAACCTCAACATCACGTGGTCGGTGGGATCAACAGGTACTTTTACTTGATTTTGCAGTTAATTTACTGTATTGAAGAAACATCTTCTATTCACAGAGACATTGTTTAGGGCTAAACTCTGACCACAGCCCATTTGCTTGAGGCATTTTTTATATTGATTCCAATCTCATCAGTATGGATTGAATAATAAGTCTATTTATAATAAGTTTTGAATTAAGTAGTAGTGTCAGCCCATTGGTTAAGGACTTCTATTTTTCTCTTTTCATTATATTGTAAATCCACCCATTGTCTGTGAAAATACATATTACCATAGATGACTACTAAATGAATTGGTGTAAAAGAGCAAAATAATTATGCATTAAAAAAGTGTGTTTTCCAGCTAACAAATGGCTTAGGTCACAAATGCTATTAGAGGTTTCAATCAAATGGCTTCAGAATTGTAAAATTAATGCATATTTGGATGTTATAAATTAGCCTTTTTAAGCGTTGGAAGGTCAGCAAAGCAGATATTCAAAATATGAAGAATATGTAGTTGGCCACTACCACACAAAATGCTATACACTCAGTTTGTCCCAAGCACAAATAAGAGAGAGGGATTTATACCAACAGGTCAATCACAGACCCATGCTGATAATTACTACTGACACCTACTTCTAAAATATTCACAGAAATAATAATGTACATTGTTCAAATAGACTTAAATATTACACTATTAGTCCAAAACCCAGTTTAGTAATTTCATATTTTAATTGTATGTAATGATCAAAGTTTTTTTTAATATTATACAATTGGGTTAACAACAAATTTACTTAGCTGCTACTGCCACCTTAAATGTCTGAGGTTTTAGAAATTGAGTTTCTAATCTATAGATAATTTGTCTTTTTCATAAAATTTCTTTTATGTATTTATTTGAATAATGATTTAGTCAGTGGTATAACCGCTATAGCAGAGACAATAATGTATGCTCTCTAGTTAGTGTGTGCTGTATCACTGTTGAGTGGGTATTATAGGTCCCCTGAGGAAAGACACCCAAGGACACTGCAGTCGTCCAGTGCCACCGTTTATCTCCTGCCCTCCCTTTCTCTTAAGTCATCTGCCACTTTCTTCCTCCCCACAACACTGAGATTTTCTAACCACTGGAACATGTTAACCTCCAACCTCCACCACCACCACCACCACCGTCATTAATATAACTTGGGTCCCCTTTCCCCCAGCAAAGATATTTTGTCTCAGAAGGAACAGGAGCCTCTTCACAATCGACAAGAGCGTTGAAGCGCCTTTGGTTGGGAGGAGGAGGATGATTTCAATTAAGATAAACATGCTCACGGAGCCACACTCAAGCTGTCATTTTCAGTTCTTTTGTTTCAGAGCTGTGGGTTGGAATGTCAATGTTGAGGACCCGCTCACACGATGAAGAATAAGAAATTACTTGAAACATTTAGATAGACAGAAAAAAGACTTGATTTTTCAAGAGTTTCAGTTTGAAATAAATTAGTTTTTTATTTTGTGATGGTATTAATAATCTTATTTGAACAAGGCACTCTAAAGTTTACAGTTTATTGAAAGAAACAACCAGTCTTGGACTGTTGTAAAATGAAATAACCCCTCTCATGAACACAAAACAAGTCTTTATAATCAATATTAGTTGATGTGTGCAGATTTGTTTTGCCCTCATGTAGACTGCATCCGCCTCTAGGGAATAAAATGCTAAATCCTAGGTTTGAAATACACTAAATGCGTTAGCTGATAGTGGTGATATGGATTCAAATGATGACTATGTGTTAACATGACTCAGTCATGACCTATGGACTGCAGCATTTCAGTCTCTCTCTCAAGCTGTACTTTTCTCCCACGTCCATTTAACAATAAAATATGGACAGCATGTATAATTATAAATAAAGCTCTACTCTGTTTAAGGTCAACCAAAAACAAGTTTAATGCACTTAAGACATAATAATACTAATTGCTTTTGAGAGCTTTCCGGTCCCAAATGGCTTGATAAGCCCATTAATGGATTTATAATGATATGTTGCAGCTCCATCTCTGTATGTAGTTGAGCTATCTATGATGCTGAATGTGAACTCTTTGCCCCAACAGCTGGAACCATCTCTGGAGAGGAAGTGCCCATTGTGTCCAAAACTAACATCAAGGAATACAGAGACAGTTTCTCCTGTGAGAAGTTCACCTTTCGAAGCAACCCCAATATTACCTTTTATGTCTACGTCAGTAACTTCTCATGGCCTATCAAGATCCAGGTAAGCAGATAACACAGTGATCTATTCAATCAATTTTGGGAGTGCTTATGGTTAGCATTTTCACTTTTTATTGTGTGGGACTTGCACTGGTCCGGTCGCAACTCAGTGTCAACCCCTCAAAGTCTTGGTCTTGTCTCGCTCTCGATACACTCTGGTCTTGGTGATGACTTGGTCTAAGTTTAAATGTTCTTGACTATAACACTGGTAAATAGTCATCCCACTGATTGACATTTGGTACTGCATACATAAAGAGACCAGAAGCAGCCTCTGCAGACACAGTGCTTGTTGTTGCTCAGGGTTATTTCAAGTGCACTTAATTCTAATTACATATTTAATGAGCAATGCTTAGCATGCATAGTTGAACAGCTTAGCTTTAGTAGTCAAAGGCATGCAGGCAAGAATTTCTCTATGGACATGGAAGGGTAGCCTGGAAATCCAGAGTTCTCGTGAGAGCACAATTTGAATTTGCTCAGCGAGTCACTGACATCGAGTAATGCTGCGCATTAACTACAGTGGGGTTTGAAATTTGGGCACCCCAGGTAAAAATTTGTATTAATGTGCATAAAGAAGCCAAGAAAAGATGGAAAAATCTCCAAAAGGCATCAAATGACAGATTAGACATTCGTATAATATGTCACAAAAATTTAGATTTTATTTCCATCATTTACGCTTTCAAAATAACAGAAAACAAAAAAATGGCGTCTGCAAAAGTTTGGGCACCCTCCAGAGTTAATACCTTGTACTGCCCCCTTTGCCAAGTATCACAGCTTGGAAACGCTTCTTGTAGCCAGCCAAGAGTCTTTCAGTTCTTGTTTGAGGTATCTTCGCCCATTCTTCCTTACAAAAGTCTTCCAGTTCTTTCTTCCAGATTTCTGGGCTGTCTGTCACGCACTGCTCTTTTTAAGGTCTTTTCAATTATGTTGAGGTCAGGAGATTGTGAAAGCCACGGCAAAACCTTCAGTTTACGCCTCTTGATGTAATCCACTGTGGATTTTGAGGTGTGTTAGGATCATTATCAATTTGTAGAAGCCATCCTCTCTTTAACTTCTGCTTTTTCACAGATGGCATCAAGTTAGCATCCAAAATTTGCTGAAAATTTATTAAATCCATTTTTCCTTCTACTTGTGAAATGTTCCCTGTGCCACTGGCTGCAATACAACCCCAAAGCATGATTGATCCCCCCCCATGCTTAAAAGTTGGACAGAGGTTCTTTTCATTAAATTCTGTGCCCTTTGTTCTCCAAACGTACCTTTGCTCATTGCGGCCAAAACGTTCTAGTTTAACCTCATCGGTCCACAGAACTTGTTCCCACAATGCATCAGGCTTGTCTATATGTTCATTTGCAAACTTCAAACGCTGATTTTTGTGGTGATGACATAGAAGAGGTTTTCTTCTGATGACTCTTCCATGAAGACCATGTTTGTACGAGTATCTCTTTATAGTGGAATGGTGCACCACAACTCCAGTGTCTGCTAGGTCTTTCTGGATGGATCGTGCAGTCAAACGTGGGTTTTAACTTGCTTTTCTCACACCTCTGCGAGCTGTTCTGATATTTTTCTTGGTCTTCCAGATCTTGCTTTAATGTCCACTGTTCCTGATGACTGCCATTTCTTAATTGCATTCCGAACAGAGGATATTGGCATCTGAAAATGCTATCTTCTTACAGCCTTCTCCTGCTTTGTGAGCGTCAACTATTTTGAGTTTCAGTTTTCTAGGCAACTGCTTAGAAGAAGCCATGGTGCTGATTGTTGGGGCAAGGTCAGATGAGTCTGGGCATTTAAAACCTTAAGAGTGACATCACCTGGTCTTTCCAGACGATGATTGAGAACAATCCATGACACTGTCAGGTTTCAGCTTTCCAAAGAGGGCGGTGCATGCTATAAACTTTGCAGGGTGGCCAAACTTTTGCAGACGCCATTTTGTGTTTTCTGTTATTTTGAAAGTCTAAATGCTGGAAATAAAATCTAATTATTATACATTTTATACGAATGTCTAATCAGCCATTTGATGCCTTTTGATCTTTTCTTGGCTTCTTTATGCACATTAAAACAAATTTTTACCTGGGGTGCCCAAACATTCGAGCCCCACTGTGTATACCCTTGTAGCCGAGTTGCACCAATCACATCGGTGTATCTGATATAGGCGGACCAGAGGTAAACTAAACAGATGACTACAGTTCAATCTACCAGTTAGCTCTGCTGGTAGCTAAGCTCTAGGTATGTCACACTGTGTTTTAGTGTTTGTTGTAGTGTTATCCAAATGCGTGCCGTGAGATTTTCAAATGCATGCTTGGTGCTTCCCCTCGGGCCATTTTCATTACTCCGTGCCAGATCCCTAATCTTTCAGATTTGGGTCTGGATTTCCAGGCTAGTGGAAGGGGTCAAATACAACAAAGGAAAAATACCATTTGCTGTCAGTTATTTTGGTTTTGCTGGAAAATAACAATTGAACTATTGTCCAAAAATATTCATGGTTTAGTTTAACAGGCATTTAAAGATGACAGTGTTGCTCCATATCTTCTGGATGTGTAATTAGGCAACTGTTTATATTCTTCATCATATTCACTTAAAAGGTGATACTGTATCTGCATGCCAATAAAAAGCAACAATGAAAGCCAATCAGTGTGCAACAATTGTATTGAAAAAATGTATGTTTAAGAGAGACACCTTTACTGTGAAATATAATGGACACCATAACCTTTCTTAATAGTAGAACATAATTCCCTTTTTGGTAATTAGCCCAATTTCAAGTATTGATTTGTTTTGTGCCTCGCTTTCACAAGGTAGATGATTGGACAACGATGTAGCGATACCATCTTTAGGGTCAGTCCATCTGTGGAGGTGGCCCAGTAATAGTTTTCTATTAGATTTCCTGGCCAACAGTTACTTATTTTTTATGGACTGGCTTTAGCTGTTAAAGCAAATAGCTTTTGTAACAGGATAAGGTCTAGTTTTGCTTTCTGATGTAGGGGTGAGAGCGTAGACCTGGTTGAGATAAAGCAGAATTTGAGAATGCACTTATGAGCCTTTGTATTTAGGGTCTGAGCCAATAAAATAAGCATTTAAATGTGGGTAAAGATGGTCTTGAGCTACGATTTTCAATAGTGTCAGTATAGTCATAATACAAGAGGACTGTTTAATGTAATAAAAGTCCACTTGTAATGGAAATAAATTTAAATGGACTCACTTTTCTAGTCTTTACAACTACTCAAAGCGCTTTTACATATTACAGGAACCATTCACGCACATTCATACACTGTGGCCAAGGCTGCCATACAAGGTGCCGCCACCTCATCAGATAAACACTCACACACATTTACACTCCGATCGGTGGCAACTCGTGGTTCAGTGTCTTGCCCAAGGACACTTCGACATGGAACTGCAGGGCCAGGGCCATCGGGATCCGATTGGCAGGCGACCGCTCTACCCCCGAGCCACATTCTGTCCCAAGTACATTCTCAAATGATTCCAATGATCGGCTCAGATAGATGAATTAAAATTAAATTAACCCCAAACGTATTGCGTTGACCTCATATATTGTGAAAAGCAGAATTCTACACACCAATAGAACTGCCCACACTTAATAAACAATCTAGCAAAACATCTGTGTAATGGGTAATTTTGAGTCATGTTTGCCATGTCAGTGAGCATCTCATTTCAGATCAGTGGATCTCATTTTCTACTTAAAACTGTCGAGTAAAGGTTGTTCTGTTAAATAACATGTAAATACTATTTCTGCTTATGCCAAATATTTAGCTCTGCAGCTTGCCATTTACAGATAATTGAGAAATGGGGATAGTGGGATACTTTTCTTCTTCTTTGTATATATAAAGAACAATTGCATCAGCTGTTATTGAAAGACTGAATCCCCAAAATAAGCACCTTTTTTTTAATGTTTGCCTCATCACTATTCAAAGCATCAAAAATGATACACCTACAGTATAAAAGCACAATTTGTGGCCTTTCAGCCAACCCTACGTGCTATGAACCAGAGGGAGCTTGGTAACTACTGCAGATGACATTGTGTTTGCGTGTCTAAATGCTTTCAGGGCAAAAGGCCTTCAAAGCATCTACAGATTATGATGTGTCACTATGATGTGGCCTATCAGATGGGCTTTAGCTGCTAGGACTGTGTGTAATCCCTCTTTTAATGAAGGTAAAATATTTTTCTGGTCCATTATTCACTGGCCATGGTGCTGACCTAAATACACTTATCAGCTGTATAAGAAATGCAATATATGTTATTTACACCAGCAGCAGATGTGTTGTTATGGCCAGTTGTCCCTTTACTCAATTACTCAATGGAGTGTTTTTTTTTTTAACGTTTGTAATATTATAGTCATATTTAGTATTGGATTTTTAGGTTGAGTTGTGTTTTTGCAAATCAATGTTTTTCATCTCTGGCCTCAAGTCATTAAGAAAGAATCTGAATTATTTTCAGAAGTTGTAGATTGTTGGCAAATAAAAAGCTTTTGCTCTGTTTTTATCTTTTTCCACTATATTCAAACAGACATTTCTCGTAAGTGACCTTTTAGCTGGTCCATTCTGCTCTTACTGCAGACTTAAACTGTCGACACCATTATATTGTTAACCCATTCACAATGTCACGGCTCAACTAGGAGAACTCAATCAGAATGAACGGTGTTTCCCTTTTAGAATTGCATAATTATTAACAACAGAGATTGTAAATATAATGTTCAAGTTTCCAAAGAAATTTGGAGTAACTGAATGCAGCAAAAGCCTCATTTACCTTTTTAGTATGATGATTTCTACCCATGTTCATATCATGTTGGCTGTCAAATATTAGTTTTTAATATTACTGCCCTGGTATTTGTCGGATTTTTAGTAATTTCTCATTCTCTTCTTTCTCTCTAATAGATTGCCTTCTCCCAACACAACAGTATCATGGATCTTGTCCAGTTCTTTGTCACATTTTTCAGGTAAGTTAGTCAAATATCTCTACTACTTATACACACTGTTCAGCAGTCAAGAAGCATCATCCAGAACCCCTCTCCACCACCTTTCCATTTTGGGGCTTATTGAGTTACTTGAGCCTGTTCTGTTAACCGATTACATGCAAATGCTTCTTGTGTCTTCAAGGCAGCGATTTTCCTTTTTCAAGTGGCAAATGAAGCAGCCATAACCATTTAAATAGGTCCATATTGCTCTGCAAGTGCCATATGAAGAGAAGGCATGGGCGATCAAGATACGAGGGGCTCTTTAATGGTTTTTCATCCTGAGAGCTGCGATGGAAATCCTCTCTCATTGAAATGTTAAAAATGAGTCAATTGCATTCTCTCAAAAGCATAGCAAAGTCTGAATACATTAGGAGGATGTGAGTATGATTGGATAATGTATGCTTTAAGTTAGATATTGGCATTTAAAAAAACAAAAAGCTTGAATTGATGCCGACCCTCAAAGAATTTTCCTCACAAAGATTTGTTTACTTTCATCGTGCTGAATCAGTCAAATGTTGGATAAGTTAAGATGGTTTCAATAATTTGATCAGTGTCAGATATTTTCACACCTGACACTAATAGTTACAAACCATGGTGCAGTTTATGTGTAGATGTGGGTTTTATTTTATTTTAAGATGTTCTCCCCAGAGTAGCGGATGTACTAACATATTATCTGTGTAGCTGTCAAGGTGGGAATAGAAGACAGCCTTTGCCCAAGGCACCTGCCCATCATTGCCCAGCCCACAATAACTTTCCCGAAAAGCTGTCACACTATCAGTTATCTTCTGCCTCCATCCGATCGAATTACAGTTGAATAGCCGAATTCAGGAATTCTTGGAAGGAAAGGGGAGAAGGACGGAGATTATTTTATCTAAAAATGTGTCTGACAGCTACTAGCATCATTTGCACACAAAAACTATTTTGAATAGGGTCACACTAGGGCCACAGGGAAAAAAGTAGGAACGGTTTTCTTCAGTTTGTAAAGTATGTGTGCCCATAGCATTGTACTCCTTTCTCTTGGAAATTGTTGTTTGAATGGTATTTACGAAAAAATTGTTCCTTTAGTCATTCATTTATTCTCCAATTCAAAGATTTGTGAAATTTGTGCTTTCTTAATCCAATGAAATTCTATTCCAGCCATCCATTACACAGAACATAGTTTTTTTCTGTTTGGAAGCATCGGTTTCCATCAGTGTATTGTTATTTTTATTTTATTGTGCAGATTATACTAATTCTCTTGAGTCGTTTCTGCATCCTTTTTGTCCAGTTCTCACTGACCCGTAAACTCAGGAAAAAGTAGAAAAAAAACAACCTGATGCAGTCACAGGCAGTTGCGTTTGTGTGATGGAGGTTTGGAGGGGATGGACCTGCGGGAAACATAATCAGCCTTATGACAAAATGTCAGATCCCCCCCACAGGGTTTCTAGACCTCCTTGTATGAGAGATAGAGAGTGTAGAAATGACGGCATGACTTGGAACAATTGTTGTTTTCTCCTTCTGTTGTTTTCTCAAATATCGCCTCACATTTTTGACTACAAGCTGTCACTTTCCACATTACTTTTTCATTTTAGTGACTTCATAAACAATATTTACTTAGTTTGTAATTAAATTAGTGTCTGATAGTTTTATGCGTTCTGATTTGAAGCTTTAGAAACTGTCTAATAGGATGCTGTGTTTTATTTGAGGTGGGACCCCAGGTTCTTATTCTATAATACATAATCATGTCTTCTTATTTAGCAAATTAAGGGTGCTTTTTACAGAGCTTCCTGTGTGATGATTTTACAGCATAAGAAGCCTGTAGAAAGCAGATATAGATATTATTGATTTTGTTCCCTTGTGGTAACTGTAGTCGTGTGGTTGCAGAAACGTGCACGTAATTAAAAGAAAGCTGTGTTCAGTTCACTCTTCTCTGTCAAAGGACAGTTTTCACATTACACAAAGGCGTAATAAAAGACATATTTGGTGGTGTGCTATTAAAAACACAATAATGTGGCCGGTTAGCTCAGTTGATAGAGCCGGCACACATATATAGACGTTTATTCTTCGACTCAGAAGGTTTCCTGCATGTCTTCCCCTTTCATGTCTGAGCTGTCCTATCCATTGAAGGTGGAAATGCTACAAAAAAATCTTTAAAAAAACAAAACAATAATAGTAAAAACAATGTAAAATGGCATAAAGAACAGTAGGATTTTTATGACATTAGTAAGTTCAGGAAATTAATTATGATGTGTGACAGCTTCCTACTGTCTTTCTTTTTTGGCTAAGTGAAACTTCACAACTGCTGTTACTAGATCCTATCCCATATCAATAACTACTTGTAGAAAACGTGATAGCATCTTTGTGTTAATCATTTTACATTTGTCCTTCACTACCATAAGCCATTAGAACATTAATGATTGCCAAGCTCCTTTAATAAACAGCAGAAGGAACAGCGAAGGGGAATTAAACTTCTCCACATTCTAAAATAGTGACAATGAAAGCCA
The DNA here is from genome assembly GCA_013375575.1 of Percina caprodes. Lineage (NCBI taxonomy): Eukaryota > Metazoa > Chordata > Actinopteri > Perciformes > Percidae > Percina > Percina caprodes. The sequence goes on from JABXJD010000010.1 coordinate 6,995,714, forward strand.
AACACCTGTCTAGGGATTTTTGTCACTTCTGCCACATTAAAATGTCATTGAAGCTCCCACAACACCCCCTTCCTCCATTCACTGTTATCTTCAAAGGTGTCTAAGATGGTGCTAGTATTTCTAAAAGAATTAAAGGATTCCCAGTTTGTGCACCTCTGAAATAAATTCCATGTGCAATGATGAGCTGTCTGAAGCACAGAGTTTCCCATCACTCAACACTTTAATCCCACTAATAATCCGTTCCTTTTTTGGCTTGGCAGCCCCCCTCTTTGCTGTGTTATCACATTCTTCACTATCGCCTTCTTAAAAGATCCTGGCCAATAGTTCTAGCAGGTGTGGCCGACAAATTGAAAGCCTACTTAAGTGAAGATATCAAACCAGTGTGCCCATGAAATCTGAGCTAGTATGTGTCTCTGGTGAAATGTGCTTATTGGACCAGGCTGCTCATTTCAGAAATGTTGCAAGTCTCTGAAGACAAGGACTTATGGTCATATTACAGTATGGATTTCAAATCCAAGTACGATTGTCTTTGTTCCTTGATGTCAGGAACAGGGTCATGTTCCATTACGATTCAGTGAGTAGAGAATAATTAGATTATAATATGACAGAGCAATCTGGGGGAAAATTAACGTAAATTGAGACCAATAAATTGACCTTTTTATTTTGTTTCCATATATTTTTACCTAACCACAGTGCTCAGCGTCTCACATGTTGCTCTGACAAGCTCATTGAAAGTTCAGAACGTCTCTTCAGCACATAATACTCTTAACACTCTCATCCATCACCAGGATAATGAAGTGGAAGCTCTCAATCATTCATATTTTTCTATCCCAGAAACTCTCAGACTTTGTTGAATTTCCCTTGACTAATGATTTTTACTGTTGGGTTATTAATTGAAGTAATCGGCCAAAATATTCAGTCTGCTAAGAAATTAATGTGCTACCTCTTCATATCATCTCCCGTGTCTTGTCTTTTTTGAAGTTAGAAGGAAACTTTTGTTTAAGACCATAATATCGTAGTTGTTTTAATATATCAAGAAAATATTGTGAGTAAACACAAAATTGGCAAATAAATGCTTGGCAGAGTATGTGTGAGTGTATAGAGATCGGTATTTTTGCAATATGGTAACATGATACTTTCCTGGATTAAGTTGCATCTTAATTCAGCATTTACTGTTGCCTGCAAATAAAAGAAGCAAAATGCTTTAAGTAAAGTGTTGAGTGCTCCATGTATGCAGAGAATATACGTATGTATGTGCACTTTCTCAGTGACAGCTTACTTGACATTGTTTCATCTCTTTCATTCCAGTTGCTTTCTATCACTACTCCTGGTGGCTGCAGTGGTGTGGAAGATCAAACAGACCTGCTGGGCTTCACGACGGAGAGAAGTAAGTCCATGAAACACATTCTGTTGTCATTTGACCTACACCCAATCGTGGAAATATTTAATTACCTTCCTGTTCTCCTTAGAGAAAATGGTTACTTCTTAATATGTTTGCTAAGCCACCATTATCACACAGACCATTTCAGAAGTGCCTACAAATTACAATGCCTGCAAATATCATTTCTCAACTCGATAGTGCCCCAATTCTTCTGAACCCTTCTTTAAAACCTAAAGAAAACTGCATTTTAACAGATAAGTCCTCACCTGTACAAATGAGTATATCTGTTAATATATCTAAATATCTACTAATGGCTACATCGTCCCAGTATTTGATTGATAGCTTTGTCATAAATAAATATAGTTCAAATTTAAATATAAATTATAATATTGAGATAAATTGTGGATTTAAGTTGAGTGGAAAAGGTCTGAGGAAAGCAAGTAGAGATATTGAAGGAAAAGGGGATAGAATGAACCATTAGTATTCAGTGAAAGATGGGGTTGAAAAAAATGGGGATGAAAAGAAGTGAAAGATGAAATGCTTGACAGAATTTTTTTTTTTTATAAAAAGAGGGTAAGAAAGATATGGTGCAGGAAAGTGAGGAATACAGAAAATGTATGTAAATTCACCTCCCTTCCCTGAACCCAAACTGCATGGGGTGGCTCCTGGTTTCATTTCCATCTCTTCAGGCCATATCCTATATTCTCCTAAATGCTGTCTGATACTCAATAGTAGGACGTTTAATTTGGTGCACATCCAGCCTCATGACCAGCAGTCTACTAATAAAGCTCCGGCAATTTATTTCCCCTTTGGGGTTGACATTGATAGTCCTAAGATCCTAATTTTAATTCCCCTAATTGATATATGAAAATAAACAAGAATGATAGCTACCGTGACTCTGAATTCTGCCTATCCAAAGAATTAAAGTCAATAAAAATTAATTCAGGCAGATGGCCTCACGTCATTACAATTCTGCTCACTTTTCCTGTCTGCTCTTGGCATTCCCATCATCTGTTTGTCACTGGCCTTCAGCTGCCAGATGAAAATAGATAAATATTTAAATAAAAATCTCTCATCTCTTAATTTTGGGTGATTGAAAAGTTTTGTCACCAGAGGAACAAAATACTTTTTTATTCTGTGAGAAGACTTAAAGATTTGTTTGCAGATGACACTCCTACTGTATATTTGTATTGCTCTCGGTTTGAGTGCACTTTCCCTGGAGTCCAGTCCATTCCAGTGTAGAGCTCAGTCAAAGTGGTCGCAGTGTATTTTAGTCTTAGCTAATTTAGTAAAGAAGACATATTTTTCTCTCTTTGAAACATGAACCTTACATTCCTCACTATGCTCATATTTCTAAATTTGAATCCATCCTACAACCTCTGGGATTTTGTTGGGTGTTGTAAGCAGCTTTTGTTGGCTACAAAGGTGAAATTGTTACAGGTTTGATGGAAATGAATGCTCAAAACCTGTAGCAGCCTAAGATATGAAATTTGTATCACTTGTGCAGTTCAACCGTGTTGACACAAAAGGTTTTGCCCACCCTATTTATGTTTTATTTAAAAATGTATCACTGTTACACAAATAAACGTTTCAACTACAAAGCTTTATAAACCTGAGGAAAATAACACTGTAAGGTCCCTGTTGTTGCGTTTTTAGCTGCCCTACTTTCAAAGAGAAGTTGTAAAACAAAGCATTGTGGTGGTCACCCTTACCTGGAAGCTGTATCTACCTTGAGGGGGTTCTCTAGTGCTGTTATGGGTCCTTCAGCTTTGCAAGTAACTGATTCTCATGTAGCACTTCTCTTGGTCACATTTCCATAATGCCCAAATCAGTAGGGAAATTTGTACAGATTATTGCTGAGCTAGTCCAGGTCTGTCTTATATCCTGTCACGCTAAATAGGTTTTATGTACAGTGTATAGTAGGTCATCCAGTGCATCACTTGTTTTTTTGTAGCTATAATGTCAAACAACTAAGAACTGCTTTTAAGTCTGCACACTTCATACTACAATCAGTGTAATACTGCAATCAGTGTAAGCTTTTAATGTAGATCCAAACCTCATATTACCACCATTTGTAGTAATAAAAGTACCAATTTAGGATCACATCAAAAATAAATAATTTTAGTATGTAATTTCATTATTTTTAGCCATAGCTAAAATACAGAGGTTCAGCTGATGAAACGATCCTGTGAACAACCTCAAACCTTTCTCACTTTTGTTTGATAGACTCTATTATCAGTGTCTGTCAGGTGCAGACATAATAAATCTTTCTTTAAAAAATCTACCCAGAAAACAACATCTTCTCTCAGTAGCATTGGCTGCTTAAATTACAATTATACGCAAATCCATCCTTGTGTTCTAGAAAGGTGTTGGTGTTGGTGTTGGTTTTGTTTTGTTTTTGCAAGTAAGAAAATTAAATACATTACAAATTAAACATTCAAAAATATTAAAAATATTAATATTGAAAAACATAAAAAATATTAATCTCTATTTTAAAAATGCACACTCATCTTTTAGATACATGATACAGCGCTTTACAACACTATAACAGCAGTTGTTTTGAACTGATGCATGATATAATAATCAAGTCCTTTCAAATGTAAAGGATCATGTACATGTGTAATAATTATATGGAATTATATTGGGTCACTTCTATATTTTTTACCCATTTATACTTTATTATATACAGAGGTACAGGGCCACAATGTTGCTTCACATATGAACTTAAATACAATTTATTATTTATTTATTTTTTCTTCATATGGCCCATTATGAAATTGCAGTTATTAGATTTTGACCAGCTGTTTTGTCATCAGGTTTTTACAAGATACTATGGCTTTCTATTGCTTTAGCCTTGTAGGTGATGTAGGTGCCAGGTTTTGAGGAGGAAGAAGGATACGTGGAATCTAAGAGACAATATCTCTGATTCTGCTGTGTTGAATTTGATTCTTTTAGTTTTAACTGTCCACCATGAGCCCCCCAATGTTATGAGTGCAATAGTAATTTGATGGAGTGCTCTTTTAAGTGTATGGTGTATTTTCAAAGAAGCACAGCAGCTAAACTCAAATTATCAACACAAATCATTTGGGGGAAATCATGTGATGGCATTACTTTTTTACCACATTAATGCACTAATTGGATAAGGACTTTTTTTTTTTGTCAAGAGTTGAAAGGACTTGGATCCCAAGGTGCAGCTGTTGTATTCGGAAACTTTTAGTTGATAAGTGTTGGATCCTGAGTTGGGGGGCAAAGGGATGAAACAACAACAGCTGTAAATGCCACGGAGGAGGACGAGGGCTGACCTCTTTTGAAGTTACCTGTGGGGGGAATGGGATGGAGGGGGCGCTGACATTTAACAAACTGCTGTACGGAAGATGTTCTACACACAAACGTGCATTTATTTAATGCTCCTCCTCTCTCTTTATCTCTCACACACACATTGCAGACACACACACACTCGCATCATATGTACTGACTGTCGGTGATGTTTTACTGGCACTCTAAAAGCACTCAAACCTATTATTGAGCAATGGTTACCATAAAAAGAATATTTTTTTCCAGCATGTTTATGCATTTCATTTATTAAATCCACCACTACCTAATTAGCATCTGTTTATTTAAAGCTGTCATGCTTCATAGAAGTGGTCCTGGGCATGATGTTGATAATTGCTGTGGCCAGTTTATAACTGATGGCTTAAACTTGCCTGTTGTGTCAGCTGAGGATAAGATAGCGATGGATGTAAAGCCTAAGAGCAAGGGCTACTGTATGTTGTCTATAATGGTATGTCACTAATGTAGTTCAGTTCCTATTTTCGTAGGTAATTTTTTCAGCTATATTAGCGGCGTGGAATGACCGATGACCATGTTGGTCAGTCAGTGCAACACTTTTGATCCAGACTAAAATATCTATTGGCTGGATTGTCATTACATTTTGTACAACCCTTTATGGTACCCAGAGGATGAATGTTACTGACGTTGGTGACTTTACCTCTATCATTGCCAACAGGTCAACATTTTCAGTAGAACTATAGCAGAAATACTCCGTTCATGTTACAAATGAATCTACCAGAAATGTCTGCTTGCACATATTGCATTGGATTGGATGGATTGTCCTGTTGAGCCAGGTTTTTGCCGGCCAACCCTGTTTTTGTTTTTTGCCCTCTATGTCATCACCCAGATGAATTAAAGGGCTGCATTTTTACATGCAGAGCTTAAGTCGGTTTGACTGCATCTGAGTCTTGTTTTCTGTAAAAGACACATTTTTATATTTTATCAGCATGAGCCTTTACCTAAAAATGCTCACTTTAAACAACCCATTTTGATCAAGACAATTCAATTATCTAATATGCAGTGTTTTTGCATTGACAAAACTGAAAGAAACCCAGTACTAACCCACAGAATCCTCACATTGCCGTCCCTCTGCAGACTTGATGTAGTCTCTTCCCTTGAAGAGCTCAATCAACAGTCATCGATTGCTATAATAAGATTATCCTACTCTTAAGCCCCTGGTCACCTTGATTGTCCCTTGTTCAGTTTAAAGTTTGCACTCAATTTCCTCTAAAGTTACAGATGATCGAGCGTATCTGTGATTAGGAGTTCAACTTGTAATATAGATTACCCTTGGAAGCTTAGGTGCTGTCCCACTAATGGATGAAAGTAATATTTAATGAATATTTTATGTCAGAATTTACCCTTATTACTTTTCCTATTACGGCAATATGACATATTCATGTTTTCTAATGGGTTCTTGGTACTTCAGCCACACCAATATCATATCAGTGTGGTAAACCGTGTTAGTCTACTAGTCTTTATTTAGGTAATTTCATTAATCCCAGTCTATGTAGATTGTTAACGCATTTGGTTTTATTTTAGTTTCTTTTTATTGTGCTGATCAGCGCCCGTGATCTTTAAAAAGGACAAAGTGACCTGCTTAGGTGTAGAATATGCTTAGAGGCGGGATGACACTTACCCTTTTATAGAATCCAATAAAGGGAACAAAATGCTGTATTCACAAGACTGATAATTCATGCACCCACTTGCCAAATTAATCAAGTGGCATAGCAATGCACTGCATGCCCACTCTTATCACGGTGAATAGCTCCTGCTTGTATTTTTGACAAAATCAGTTTCATTGCCCACACGTTACTTGTTTTGCAGAGTTCACTCTTGCCTTTTTGTCATTAACTTAGCATTAATTTCTAGAATCTCTGTGGTATTGTACTGGCCCTTTTGATGATTTTATTCCCAGCACAGTCTTTGATGCCTGTGCCGGACTCAGAGCAAAGCGTCAGCATGCTTTGTTGCTTAAAATGAATTCTGCAACATGACTAACATTATGGCTATCTGACATTTATAATGAATGTTCAGGTTAGTAGTTGGATTTCCAGCAGTTGGATTTTAAGCTCTTCTGTTGGAAACCATAATAAGACATAACTGTTTCCTTGTTTTGCTACAAACCGCGCCGGGCCTCCATCCTGCTTTTATCTTTTCAAGAAGGGCAAAAATTCTCATTTCACCTTCGGTGGCCCAGCAACTTAAATTTATTGGTTTGGTGTTGCTGGTTTGATGTTTTAATGTAGAACAATCTAACACGGGCCCTCAGATCTAAAGTCTAAAAATCAGAGCTACAAAGGGAAAAAAATCAATCAGGTGATCAATCTCAATTTCATATGGCTGTTTTTCTCAGCTTTACCTCCCCCTGGGGAATGTTTTCAGAGTGATTCAACAAAACAGTTCTTACATAGAACCCACCTCAACTTTTGCTCACTCACTGACCATCAGTAAAGCTGTACAAGTAGTCTGTAAAGGAATAGTTGAACTTTCAAAATGCTTCTGCATGGGCTGCAGCAACACAAATAAGGAATTATGTATGATACACAGAACATATATCAAACACACTGACCATTTTTCTCATTTTCAACCTTTTGTGTGTTTGTTGCTTTTATTTAGACACATCAGAGTGGGGAGACCACACATTTGACAAATATGTTATACAGCAATATACAGTACATACATGGAATGCACGTTGCCCAGATGACATCTTCTTAAATTTAGCCTCTTCGTGTGTCTTGTGACCTACAATAAACATTTTACACTCTTGAACATTACATAAGCTATAACATTGTGTCATAATTGTATTTATCACCATTGAATATTGGGAGAAAATTAAGCACATTTCATTACATTGTGGTTTTCCACTTCATGTGTTTTTAGATATGTTATTTAAAAGGTTCTTTATGTATCCTCTAGATTTGAGAACATGCTGTCTGGATTTGTTGTTTTGTTAGCCTGTGCAAGGTCTTTTTTAATTCAATCTCTATAAAAAGCCACAGCTGATTGAGGCTCTGGCTAAAAAACTGCCTGTGCAAGGACTAGTCATGAGTCACTGTTAGCTCTCCAGTATCTAATCAAGTGACATATTAATTGAATTCCACCCTTTCTGTCACATTTAATGTTTTTCTGTGTACACCCTCAACTGAACTATAACAATTTGAAAGAATGAATACAGTGTTCTGAATTACATTCTAACCTGAGGTATAGATAGTCGTTGATTCCCCAAGACGTTAATTCAAAGCACCACCTTCCGAATTTCTTTTTCCGCTTGTACAATGCTATCAACCTCTCCAGACCTCATCTGAATTTTTGCCAATTAGTAGCCAGACTAATGAATACTTAATTGAATTCAGAGTGAGTGAGGGTGGGAGGTCTGGACACAAGAATACCAGGGTTCATCACAACACCAAGGACAAATTTCTATTCAGGATTGAGACCACCAGAAAACTCAACATTCTCATACAGTTGACCCAAACAGGCTTACAGTTTTATCAGAGGGATAATGTGAGGTAATTGGAAAGTGTGTCAAGCAAGTTGTGACGTTTTAACTTGGACACGACACTGAGAAAATGTTTTATTTTCTTTATTGAGGCCATCCTTTATTTTTTATTTATTTTATTATTATTTGCTGGTTTTGCACTCTTAGTCTCTTAAAATAGGAGCAAACTGGAAAAAAGTTGTCAAGCTGTGCAGTGCACTTTGGACCCTCGACATCCTTTACATGTTCCAGATGCTTCCATCAAGGCGGAGGTTTTGTCTCCCCAAAGGTAGCACTAATAGATACTGATTGTCCTTTGTTCCATCTGCTATTGTTTTTTTTAAAACAAACTATAACCCCAGATGTTATGTCCTTTTTTTCTTTTTCAATGATTCATGGTGACAGTGTAGGAGATATGGATCTTGTGCTGTGTTGTGTATAATGAATGTATTTGGGTTGGACTAATTGTCTGCTTGAATAGATTTCCTTCTTCTCAAGTTTTAACTGAAGAGTTGGGCAGTAAAATGAATACTTATTGATGAATATGATTTTTATTTATGTCTCCTTAGTTATTCACATGGCACACATGCAGTTTACAATGATAACAGTGACATATTTACCACATAAGTTTTTTTTTTAAACAATAGCTCCTTCATTTTAGACTGCAGTAGATAAAAGCAGTCTTCCCCTTTTCTAGCTGATTCATCGCCCTTTTAGCTGAAATGTCAACTGTTGCTGGCAGATTTTATCAGCTGTACATAGCAAGCTTCTTAAGCTATTATTATTTCCAGCTGAGTTGAAAACATTGTCCCCGACTAACTATTTAAAGTCTCCATCTGACACATTTTAAAACAAGCATTTGATATACAGAAAACATAATATACATGATAATATGCTGCTGTGACGCTAAAGGTACATACAAAATGTCAGCATACGTATAAGACAGGTCAACAGAGAAACAACATTGTTTAGATTGCAGTGTTGAGGTAGTTAGTTATTGTATTACAAGTATAATAATACAAAAATGAAATGCTCCGTGGCCTTGGTAGTAAGCCTGTAAGCCAGAAATGCTAACATTGGCAGCTTATGTTGAGCAGACAAAGACTATATTTCTTACACTTTTTTGTGCTCTGTTTTTTTGGGGTTTTGAAAGGCTAAGAAAAAAACATATGGCCAACCAAACTATTTAAATAGCAAATATCATTCTTTGTACAGCTTCACGCACACAGCTTCAGCATGTGGAGAAATCCATAGCGTGACATGTTTGCTGTGTTTAGTTACAGTTGCTAAACTATGGGTGATCTTTTTGTGTTTAGAATTTCTGTTCATATTAGTTTTAAACTTCTTTTTCTACTTACTTTTAAACTTCTTCTCATACATAACATGTACAATGTTACAGAACCCAGAACATCCAGCAAATTATTTTCTACATATCTACTAGATAATGTGTATTAGTATTACTTTTGTATGAGAAGGGCACATGATGATGCCGATCATCACAATCGCTTAATGTGCTTAGTAATCTGAAGTACAATTAGAATCCAATGCAGCACACTTAAGCTCATCACAAATCCAATAGCAATCAGTGATGTCCTTGGTGCTAAAATGGTGGCCTGTGTAGATATTGATCAGACACGGCATTGCTGATGAAAGTATGGCGCTAGTTGTTCTACAAAATTGATTAGTGGGGAACAAGTGAAGCTATTTTCTGTTCAGTCTAAGCAACAGAAAAGGTGTCACTCTGAGGCAGTAACCTAAGCAGCATTTATGTGCAGAGAGAATCTGGAGCTGTTTCTCTGTGGTGGTTTACTGTATGTGTGTGTTGATAAGATCAACAAGTTAAATATCCATGAGTAAGTAGAGAGTTCTAAGTTTTTAATGCTAATTTAATATTAGATTGTGTAGGTTCAAGGCTGTTCCTATTTCTAGTATGTGTAGTGGGTGATGGGTTATAGTGTTGTGTCACTGTAGTTTGCATCATATTCAAAAAATGGTTTGGAATAATTTGGTACCTTGTGTATGAATGGACAAAAGATTTAACATTTCATCAAATATAAAAAAATATATATTTCTGTATTCAAGTCAATTATATTATAATACAAGATGAAAGAACACACAACTGGAAATCCTCATAAAGCTGGGGCAGAGTGAATAATAATAACACAGAATAATGATAATCTACATATTGTGATCAATAATGAGTATATTTTAAGGAGTTGGATTGCTTTTAATAACCCTGACTGTCAGATGTCTTTGTTGTGTTTTATGCATTAACAGGATAGCGACTTCCTGTAAGTCCTTTTATAATGAAGAGCTAAAATTCAAAATGTGTCTTTCAACTTCATTAGAAATGTGTTGTGTTGAGGGTTTTTATATTTATGATGTATATTACATGTAAATAATGTATGAACTATTATGTATTCATATATTATTTCAGTAGAGAATATTTCTTGTAATTCTCATTCATCTGTTTCATAAGACTACGGTCTATGTTCATGCTTATCTGTCATCTTTTTTTTTTTTATTTACAGCAACTGATGAGAGAGCGTCAGCAGATGGCCAGTCGTCCATTTGCCTCAGTTGCGCTCGCACTGGACGCCAGGGGAGAGGAAACAGAACTATTGCAACCTGTGGTTGACGTGAGTCCTGCTTGTTTACGCACGCACACATACGCAGTCATTACACAATTTTGATTATTGTGACTCCTGACAAGCAAAGTAATCTTTGCACATCTGTTAGAACCGATCTTAGATTTGTAAGTGCTTCTACTGACATATACATACAATAGTTGTGTATTGCCACATCATTGGACCTTATTGTAATGTACTCAACCAGCTCATGTGCTCCACTCACAAGATGTCAGCCTTTATCTGCTCCCCACATCAATAAGAAATCTGCCAGTGATGGTCCTTTTCACCCATGCCCCTCTTCTTTATATATATGAATTGTCCTCTGCAGTCAGGGCATTTTTCAATCAATGTTTTATACAAAGTGAAGTTGATGCCATTTGTTCAAAAGATTTTTATAGATTTTTCAAAAGTTAAAAAAATAAAAATATGGATTTTATGATCGTTTTAATCTTCTTGCAAAGAAAAAGATGGTTGTTAGTTTGAAATACATCACTGAATTTGAAAGGGATTGCTCTAACATTAAACATATGACTTCAGAATGGTTTTATTTTATTGTTGTTCTTCATTGTGCATGTTTTCATTTTGCTTAATTTGTTCTCCAGGGTTGTTCACTGGGAACATACTGCACTCAGATTTTGATTAAAATGTCATTATACCCTGAATGCTCACGTGCTTTTGCACATCTGAAATGTTCTGTACAGTTGCTACTTCGCCTATTTATTCCTACAATGTGAATACCTCCCAGAAAAATAGAAAGTAGAGAAGAAGTCTGACGCAAAGCATAGTCTAGGGCTCTATGACACATGGGATAAAAGCATAGCTTAAAAACAATATGGGTAGCCACATCCACAAATTGACATTGGAGGGCCGACAGTGTTTCCTCAGCCAGAGTTACCTCTGTGTCATCTGCTGCTGAGAGAAATAAAATCACTGTGGCAACCAGGAAAGAGGCACTACATTAGCTATTAATGTATATTACTGAGTGGTACTCAGTGTGCATTATGGCGTTGTGAAGGGCAATGTAAAGAGAAAAAGAGGAGAATAACAATACTTCTTAGCTCTCTGAGAGCACTTTTTGAGTTGGGCTGTTAAAGCAGTAAGGTACAGTCTGAATGGTTTTAGAAACCACTGCTTTGCCTTTATTTAGGTAAAATGGTAATTATTGACTTGTCAGTGGGATGTGTGTGTCAGTCTGTCATTGGAATCATTTATTCCAATAGTAGTCCCATTTCAGCACAAAATCCCAAAACAGTGTTGTTGTTGTTATAGAACGCATTAAGGCAGAGACTTTGTATCCACTGGAGAATATTGCCGTAAACAATATCCCAAGCTGTTTTGGAAATGATTACTGGAAAAACAATCTTCAGTCTTCTGTTTCTTGACTCTTTCAAGATGCAGCATGAACCTATAAGCACTTGACTTTCAATTTCACTTAGATGTCTGTACAACCTTTAAGGAAGTTACAATAGAAGTTTTGTTTCAGAAAAACACATGAGAACACTAAATTTACATGCGTGTGTACTAAATTTATTTCACAGTTTGTATGCTGAATGCTGTTCAGTAGCGCCTAAGACATAAAGTACACTGTAAATTCAGCATACTGTACAAGCAAGCAGTTTTCCTGCCCAGTACATTGCCTAAATGTGTCTTTAAAAGCACATCTTATGGTGACAGCCTTAATGATAAACACACATCTAATTTGCCAAGCAGCTCTTAATTAAGTGTTGCTTGGTTAATCATTTACATACCAAATGTTTCAGCAGCTTCTAGTGGAAATGTTCTCAAATGACATTCAACGATGTGTGACGCCAGCATTACCATAAGCAAGGTGTTAAATCCAGATGTATCCAGTAGCCAGATAGAACATGAATACCTTATACAGTGTACTTCCTCAAAGGTCTCAAAGCATTCCTTGCATGGAAACAAAAGCAAAACAGTAATTTCTCTGTTGAAAATATAAAAAGTGGTTTTCAGAGGTCATGGAGTTGCTGCAGCATTTGCAATAGTTTACTACTGTACTGAAAAATCAGAATCGGAAAGGGATTTATTGCCGAGTAACACTTCAAATTAATATGATATAAACAAACATTAAATACAGAAACAAATATGTACTTACTATAATAAGTAATGATTTTATTCTATTGGAAGTTTCTAGCCGTTAAGATGATTTGCATTAAGGAGCTCTTTCTATATAACTGATATATTTGTATACTGTACAGAAGCACAGAGTCCTATTCAGCCATAGCACAACATAGCTTTTGACAGCTTTTTAAATATGTTTGTGTATTTTGGATTCACCCCAGAAAAATCCAATCTATATGGTTTCAAATGTGCAGATGCACATGTTGGACCACATACAGCTCCATTACTTGCCTTGGCTCCAGCTGAGGGTGAAGCATGAAACCAGTCTAATTCTCTTTTATAAAGGTTAATTGGTCAGCATCTGGCACCACTTAGCTATTGGAAATATTTGTTGGTGTCAAAGAGGACACTGATGTCACGCTAGCACCACAGGTTTCCTATTTGTTTCACCAGCTCTGTTTGTACTTTAAAGGTGCTCTAAGCGATGTTGGGTGACGTTACTTCTTGTTGAGGTTAGAAGTATTTCCAAACAAAACAAGACTAGCTTGCCCCTCTCCTCCTCATCCCGTCCTCTTCTGTGCTTCCGCGCACTAACCCCCCACCCCCAAATCCTTCTTGTCGGTTATTGGCTGGAACGCTTGAACCCTGTTTGTGTATGCTTTGTGGTGCAGGCGGGCACATTTTGTTTTTGCTGCCGTTTGTAGACCCTGGGCTGTCAACAGAGATTGTGTTTTTTTTACAGTGTGTTCTGAGGACAGGCATCTCGCGGATAGTGAGGAGATGTCTGCTGTATGTGACAACAAATGTTGTAGCCTAAAACATGCGTGACATCGCTTAGAGCACCTTTAAACTCAGACCCACTCACTCACTGAGTTAGTGCAGGCAAGACAAATTGTACAGATAATGTATGTTTAAATGATGGAAGTCTTGAGGTATTTCAGGGACATGGTTTAGAGCATATTTTAGAGGATCATAAGAGATGATGCAACTTGCACAGGAAACAAGATCCAGAGGAGCTGCAGTACCAAAATTACCCCTCACACATGAAAACATTTAAGACCCTTTTTTCCGATTGTACTGTCCGCACTGGTCTCAGTGCATTAGTTATTACTAGCTTTCTGTCACTAAATCTTTGCAGCAGGTCCCCAGAGCAAATCACAACAGCCTCCGTGCCCATTTCCTCTATTTTTGGTTGGTTTAAATCCCCAAGAGATGGACGTTGCTTTTAGTGACCAAGATGTCAGCAGCTGTTGGACAGTGAGCCAATCAGGGCCCAAACACTGCAGGCCTAGACCTCAATGTCACAGATGTCTCTATTCACTATGGCCGGCATTCAACATATGGAAGCACTAACGGACAGCTAGTATGATGGATGACACCTGTCAGCAGGGGAAAGGAAAGCAGATACATTACGTGTGTGTGTGTGTGTGTGTGTGTGTGTGTGTGTGTGTGTGTGTGTGTGTGTGTGTGTGTGTGTGTGTGTGTGTGTGTGTGTGTGTGTGTGTGTGTGTGTGTGTGTGTGTGTGTGTGTGTGTGTGTGTGTGTGTGTGTGTGTGTGTGTGTGTGTGTGTGTGTGTGTGTGTGTGTGTGTGTGTGTGTGTGTGTGTGTGTGTGTGTGTGTGTGTGAGTGATTATGAATGCCCGTAATACAGCTTGATTAATGCATAGTAGAGTTGCAGGCTGTGTAAACCTTCTTTGGAAGATATGAAAATGGAGACAGCAATTTTAAAAAGCTTTGATTAAAAAAAAAAAAAAAAAGATTTGATTTATTGATGTTTTTTATTTTCCTCTGCATTTTTTAAATATTTCTATTATCCCAGGTTGATAGAAGAAGAAAGGAGAATGTTTAACTTGGCTGTTATTGCTGCCATTCACACTAACAAAAATGTGCTTTTTATGCTTTAATGGCAAAAATCACAGCATTGGTGTGACTGTACTTGTTCAGTGTAGTTCCCAAAAAATTCACAACAAACAATGTAATGTGGAATTGCACTCGCCAAGGAATAGCCAGCACTAGGTTACGAGCAATTATAGCTCCACTAATAATAGTACCAATATTTATATTAATACTAATACTAGAGACTTTGTGCATGATCTGTAAATTAAGAAATATGTTCCGATTAACAGAGCCAGTGTAAACAGAGCCGAACATGAGGTGATGGTGGTTATCCTGCATATTTAAAATGTACAACCAAAGGATCTACAGTTATGTTTGGATTGGCAGTGCAGAAAGGATTTGTAAACAAATGCACCCTTTAGGTCTAGCCTTTTAATAATTAATGTAAAGATTGAGCCATATACCATACAGCAGGGCAGCAGCTTCTGTTACAAGAATGTTGCAAAAATTATGTCTCTGTGTTAGGAATTTGTTTGGAACAGCTGTAATTATTTTTCACCCAATGGTATATGTAAGTAGAGCTTGCAGTGGAATCTTCCTTAAAGGTTCCCTTGCATGAATATGGCTTACATACTATAGCTATTCATTAGCAGAATAACTTGAATGGTCATGAAATGGCTGGCAAATTAATTGGCCTTGAGCGTCACTGGTAGATCTAATATGGGCCTCTCTCGATCATGAATGTACCTGAAAAGATGCATGAGAATTTATTGTGATCATGTGGCCTAATTGGGTTGAGTAATGATACACATGTACAATGAATGTCAGTATCTAGCCTGTCTGTAATGCAGAAACTATGTACTATGTAAAATTGAAGTTTGGCCTCTTTGTGTGTGCGTTCACATGGTGCCTGTGAAGGTTTTAATTCCTTCAGAGCATTACATGTAGTATAATCATACGTAAGAGGCAACAAGACTAATGCATGCATCTAGGTTTTACTTACTTAAAACTAATGAAACAAACAGTGATAGGGTAGATGTTTGAAATCAGGCCTTGTAATATGTGCACTCATCAAGTTTTATGGCCTGAGTAAAAACTTTATAAATGTTGGGCTTCTTAGAACGGTTTAACAACTGATTAACAATTAGAGTTTGTGTCTGTCACATTTGATGTGCTTTCTTTTTCTACTTTGGCTCACCTTTTGTCCTGCTCTCCATTCTCCTCATCTTTCTGTCCCTCTGTGTTAGTTCCAGCTGATTAGTAGTACAGGCAAATGGAAAATAACGCAGGTCAATGTGGACAGCATTCATAACCTCAGCAAATTATTTCTGCAAAGAGGTTTCTCTTTTGATGAAGGACGAATCCAGTTCCTCTCACAATCAACTTCCAATAGTTTCTTTCAATTGATCTTTTTACAACTTTTTCAAGATATTTCAAATTTGCTCCAAATCTTCTTCTCCATTGTGTGCTGTAAATGTTTATTCATACTGTTTGTGTAATGAGGTTCCTCATGTAAAATGGCATAAAACACCCATGTCACCAAGTAAAGAAACATATTTTAGTTGTGAACTATGGCATTTGAATTGGCAAATTGGGAAATAACACTGCATGCTTTATCCAAAACAAGATTGCACTTACTTTTAGTCAAAGGATTCCAAATGTGCATGTGACTTTTGAATGCATCATTTACACTTACAACATACTGTTTATATTTAGTTTATTTTCCTCTCTCTGGTGCTGTTTGCAAAGGGTGAAGCATACAACAAATTTCAGTGGAACATGTTTCTTCAAATAAGCACATCCCACTCCTGATTCTCTCCCTCAGAAAACCTCCCTGTTTTTCTACCATTTTGCCTCTTCTGACTCTCTTATCTCCCATTTTAAATTCAGCCAGTCACACAAAGAGAAAAGTCTATTCTATTCAGACATGTTATTATTGCACAATTTCATCCCCTCATCCAAAACATACTGTGAAACCCTTGACATTTATTATCAGGATGGCATGTTTTTCACACTTGCGACAAGCATCTTTGGCCATTAACTGAGAGAGTAGGTCATTGCCTCAGCACGTGGACTGTGAGAGACACACACACAGTGTTTTTGTTGTGTGACCAACTTCAGCAGCTATTATTACTGTCTGCTGGTCGAGCTTTCCTAGTATGACTGTCACATCACTTTGATTTAAGCTTGGTTGGTAAAGAGATCCTGGGTTCTTGTACCAATCAAGTCAATAAAGTACTCCTATCATGCATCCTGTCTGTCACCCCTCATCTTGAATCCCTATTATTGATGTCTGTGCAGCCAATAAATTACCGTAAAATCCAAATAAACCAGTGAACATTGGAAAGATTTCTTTCTTAGTCGTCGTGAAATTCTCTTTAAAATGTGTAATTTTTTGTTGTTGCTGTGTCTCCTCTTCTCAGGGTGCACCTAAACCTGTAGCGATTGAGCCGTGTTCAGGAGGGAAAGCTGCTGTGTTGACTGTCCTCATGCGTCTGCCCTCTGGGCTCTCAGACTTACCTCCCCCAGGACAGTCAGGTAACAATTGTGTGTGTGTGTGTGTGTGTGTGTGTATATATATGGTGAATTGTGGTAAAAAACAAACAATAAAACTGCTCTTTTACAGCTGTGATGCTCACCATACTCTGCTTAATTATTGCACTAAACATGAACATGTTGCCTGGTCAAAGGCAGGCACATATTACTGCATATAACATTAAGCACAAACTCTACTTCTCTCATCCTCTTGGCCACTGATTTTGCTACTTTGTAAACCTTTTGCTCAGCCTATGTTGTGTATGTATAAGACATGCATTTCCACGCATGCACGTTTAGCGTGGTTCAGTGACCCATAAGTCTGTCGGGTTGTAAATATATTGTATTATTAGAGTGAGCAGGCAACAGATAAACAAATAATTTCAAACATCACAAACAGCCATCAGAAATACACAGAATATATATAATCACGTACAGCAAATGTCACACATTTGCATCACAAATAAAAATATAACCATACTCTTATTTACTGATGTTACTACTAAAAATATGGTTCCAATAAATATATATAATTTTGGTCTTGGAAGTTGCAAAATATTCTACATAAAATTGGGTGTTTAAAATGTTATAGACGCACCTGTTATTCTTCTTTCTGAATAAAGAAAAAAATGTGTTGAAATTGCCTGTTTGTCACCACCCTCACAATTTTCTTGCTGTTTTCCATCTTTAGGACTCATCGTTGCCAGTGCGCTGATAGACATTTCACAGCAGAAACCAACAGATTTTAAGGACAAGTCCCAGGGTTTAAAGAACCGAAAAGCCCTATTTCCAGCACACCAAGGCACCTGTGTCTGATTCTCAACCTGTCAATCCAGTTGGGTCCCTTTTTCTTTTTTAATAAATATACCATCTGAGGTCCTATTGTTTCACTATGGTGCAGGTCCCATTTGGAGGCCTTCCCACAGACAAGACATTGCTTACCTTTCCTGTCCCTTTGCTATAATCTGCACACATCAACCTTTGGTCACATGAATCCTTGTCCAATCTCTAAAACAACCTTTCCTCCACCTACTGGGCCCAAAATCACTGCTTCCCTTCAGCGTGAGCAGTTATCACGGCAAAACTGCGGCTGCGTGTTGTCTGCGCTAAGAGGGAACGCGCCTGATCAGTGACATCAGAGACAGATTTAATGAGGGGGACCTGCACCTATTGTAGTGGACCTTTGGTCGGGACTATTTTGTGACGTATCATCGTCCATTTGCTCAGCATGAGTGGAAAACGTTTGATCACATCAAGTTGGAAATATAAGAGATGATTTAAGAAATGGCTGGTAGATATCCAACACATGCTGCCTGTTTCTTTTGCTTGCAAACAAGTGGTATTCCATGGTGCTAAAGTATTTAGTTCTTCTGAGAAGCCTTTGCCGTATGGACTGATATCATTCTGCCTTTTTGTGGGGGAAGCTATGCGCTAGGCTAGGACTCTCTTTAACACCCAGTAACCACATGATAGGGTTTTGACGATGTATTTTCGTCACGCTACTTTGCCAATTACCATAAATGATAGTTTTAGCATTTACTGTACATATGTATATCATCCACCCAGCTGAAGCTTACGTCTGTATTTTCTGTGGAATACATGTACAAATGCTGCTGAGACATGAGACTGCAATCACTACCAGCGGCTGCATGTAGGCGAAGACCGCAAAACTGAAGGAGGCACCAACGTCATAAAACTAAAGCATGGAAAAGTCCATTAATGTTAGCAAACTGGAAGTTTCATTTGTTACAAAAATCCTGATTTATTTTTGTTCAGTGGGCTCACTGTTAAAGAAGTTACATAATGCAGATTAACACCAACAGAACGTAGAACCATAGTTGGTCATTGGGTCGTTTTGCGGTGCAACTTGCTGTTGCCCTTGAATTTTTTTGGTGGGTGAATGCCATTTAAGAGAAAGACGTCTGCTTAATAAAATTAGACCAGGGACATCATGCTCCTCTGGCTGTTAACTAGTTTGTTTTGTAAGTTTTTTTAGGAGCCTTCTGACACCATGATTTTATTTCCATCTTTGAGTACAAGTTACTTTTTTATAATGTTTTCATGAAAGGAGGGGGCCTGTTGATCTGCAGAATTTTAAAAGCTGTCGACCATTTTTAGCCCCGACCTCCACCCTGAGCTGTACAGTGTCTTGTTGGAACAAATGTGAGTCTTTGTCAGTCTTATCTCTTGAGATTACATGTGTTTGTCAGGTTTTTTATGACAAAATGGCAAGAGATTATCATTTATTTTAGACCTTGTCACCTGCTATTATTATATATATGATAAATTGTACATCTTTTACTACACTTGTGAAAAGAGCATTTCTGTTAATAGTTTTGTTTTGATATTTAACAGATTCCTGTGTAATAGCATTTAACTTGATTTTATTGTTGACTTAACCGGTTGTTTTAATGACAACTTCTTTTGAATTGTGCATCTGTAAGGACTGTACGGGCATTGTCATTTTGGCTTTTTGTTGTTGTTATGATGCATTTCATAAGGATAGTATGCCAACTAGTGTGTTTTTATTTTGTGTTTGTAGAGTAATCTTATAACAGTGTCATTACACAGGAATCAGGGCCTCACTGTACCATGTAAAAAAGATGATAAACTGCATATCAGTACTCTTTAGTGTATTTTAAAGATGGACAACATGCCAGAAAATTAAAAAAAACAGACCTAAAAATCATTTGTGCTTTTGAAGTCTTTTCACATACAGTACTTGTAGTACAGACATTGAATTGTACGCTTTTGTGTCTGCCTGTCTGGTGTTTTTGTCTCTGAAGCTTAAACCTACAATTTGTAATTGCGTTCTGGTGCCCGGTGTTCAACACGGGTTGATTGCCTCAGCTAAAGATAATTATCCCCCCTGAAAGTGTCTGTGAGAGAAGCTCAACCCCAGACCTGAATATTGGTGTATTTTGTGCCTGTGCAAGATTGGGAAAAATATTTTCTACATAATAATTTGTATAAATGTACAGTATATAGTGAAATTATTTCTTGGGTGATGCTTTCATAAAACTGTTATTAAAAGTGATGCAACTAAACATTGTTTTTTTTATATAATTGAAAAGACTAATTTAAAATACAAACTGATTAAAAGATACAAACAATTAACCCTCCTTTTAAGCGTTTTATCATGTAATTTGTATTGTAACAGTTCTGATGACAACCAGAATGAATCAAAATTCAAATGCAGGTTAGGTTAAAGCTAGATTTATCAGTGAATATTCCGCAGGCATGCAGTCTGAACATGCAAAAACAAATGTAAGAGACCGAGGGAAATAAAATAAAATGATAAGTTTATCAGACAAATAGATTATAAAAAACAATTTATCCTGTAACTTTTCTTTACATTTATTCCAATTTCACCTGCATGGCTAAATGTGAAGAAAAGAAACATGCTCCATTAAACTCTTTTAAAGATCAGCCTGATGTTAAGAGGTTTGTCCTTCAATGTGCCAACACCTTTCAGAGTGCTTGTGCTCCCTCTTCAATGTCAGTGGTGTGCATTTGAACAACGATGTAAAAGAAATTCAGCCAGCCAAAAAGCTACTCCAGATAATCCTCATTTATACTCAACAGTATACTTATTAGCTGCTGAGAAAAGCCACCATATTTCCATAAAGGAGTATGGGTATATTATGATGTGGTGGATGGTAAGAAACCTGAACCCTGAAATGAACCCATTAAGTGCTACTGTATATATGAATATATATATATATATATATATATATATATATATATATATATATATATATATATATATATATATATATATGTGTCCTTTTATGAAGATTTTCTACTCATATTTCAGATTTACAATTTCAGTGGAATTGTGTTCTGCATGGTCAGTAAAGTGTGTTGCTTTTAACTTTCTTTTAAGTACCAAGCATGCACTTTGAAAAGAGGGCTTTTTATGACCTCAACTTGTCCCCTCAGATTGTCTACTAAAAGACAATCTACATGTCCTGTGTGTATATCTAGCATGGTAAACAGAGGTGACAGCTCTGGAGGTGACAGGTGGTCTTAGGGCTCCATTGCACTTTGCAATTTTGTGAGTGCTTGTGGCTGCCAGTCCTACTTGTGATGTGCTGAATGCCTCCCATGAGTTCTCCCCTGCTGCTTTAGTGATGTTGACAATAGACATGTTTTCAAAAAAATCAGTGCAATCTTTGCCATTTGTGGAGCAGTTAAAATATCGTACAGCCAAAATAGTCCTATAGTGAATAATAAATTCTAAATAAATGAAACATTGTACAATCAAAACTGATTGCTACATAGAAAAAGGTGCAGAAAATTGCACTGAAAGTAAAATCAGGATAACGACATGAATCCCAAACTATAATTGTGTGTAAATGAATAGAAAATCTATACAACATGACTGAGGTTTTATGCCAGGCATATGAATACTTTCTAAGGAGACTATATGAGGAACACGAGCGCACAGTGTCAGTAAAAAAAATAAATAAATAAAGTGAAGAAGAGCTGAAGACAGTTCTCTTTAGCGATGTCTAACGCAGCACAATCTACATTTTTATATTGTAGTCACTGACAAGGTTTGAAGTTGTTTCCTTGTACATGCATTTACACACACACACACACACACACACGTTTGTTCATGGCTAATAGTTGCACGTGAGCGCCAGGACCAGCTGATTGGCCCTGGGTCTGACAAAGATCCAGGAAGGCACTAAAATCTGATTTTGACCAAACAGGCTACTGACTGTTCCAAGGCGTGACTGGCTGTTATTTTTTCAAAATGACAGTTGAGTGAACAGAGGTCATTGCTAGGTACTGTAGAGGGATGTGCTAGAAATATTCAGAGTGACTGCTGTGCTTTGCCTTAGTCACTGTTGGCAAACTGATGTCCAATCTGGTTCAACCCTGATGGGCATTACTGTCTGGCTTTAGAAAATATTGATTTGTGTATTAACTCTACTTAAGCCTGCTAATAATTTAAACAATTTCTAGCCAACAGCTCATAAATGATATACAATCATTACTTGACCTCATCATTCAAAGCTGAAATCTAAATTCTGATATCTGATTTTAAACTTGATCTCGCTCTATTGATGACTACTACTGAAACATCTTTGTTTTACTCTTCTGGTGACCAAGTCAAATCAATGTGTATCAATGTCAATGTGTCCCCTTTGTTTTATAAATAGGACCTAATTCAGTTTCCTTTGTTGTTGCCCTAATAACATTTAAAAATGTTCCTAAGAGAAATTGGATAAAGTCGGGGAGACCTTGAACTTTTGTGTAACTTGTCACAAACATAGACTGTATATTATTAGTATACAGTCCATGGTCACAATACACTTAATTAAACCCCCAATTGGCACAACACAAATCAATCTGTAGGTTACACAGTAGCCCTGCACGATTCGGGGAAAAATCTGAATCACAATTTTTTAGCTAAGAATTGATATCACAATTCTCTGCCACAATTTGTTTCTCACGAAGATGAACATGAACCATGACAAAACTAAACAAATTGGCAGTCCCAAACATAGTTTTTTTGGCACCTATAGCACATTGTTCATCACCACAAGCTTGTAAACATAGAGGCCTCAATGAAGAGAAGGGATGAGCATGGCAACCTATTTTATCCAGTCTATGTTTACAACTCACAGAAGAAAGTGGTAGCGTTTGTGATGCAGTCGGCTCGTAAAAATTCAATGAGAATCAAAGTCATTAAAAAAAATCAGAGTAATTAAAAAATTAAATCGTGAACAGGTTGAATCGAGATTGTGATTTTATAACGATTAATGATGTAGGCCTATCACACAGGCTATAAGAGTTCACAAACGTGAAAGGCAGATTGCCTCAGATCAAAACATGTCAATGAGGACATTAGCACTCTTCAGTTCCCTGATTTGCTCATGATAGGGAAGAATGGGTTTATGTTCCTGTTTGTATAAGTTCTTCTCCAGTATTACCATGAGATGGTAATAAATGCGTCACTTTCAGCTATATAATTCATGGGTGTGTGTCAGAAGACATCCAATATAATCCTGCTGGAAGAATTTGGATGCCAGTACACAGAGTAAATCAAAGTGTCCAGGCCCTAACTTGCTAATGTCAGTGTGCTTTACAAATATGGGAAAGGTAAAAGCAAGGAGAACTATCTGGGAGGTTCTGTATGTCATTTATTGGTGATCATGACTGCCTCTGCCACTTCATCATTGGAGTTCCATCTTTTATGAGATCTAGGCTACATGTGTTCTTGTCCAACGTTTTTTGAGGCGAATATATTATATTCTTTAAAAGTTAAGATCCTATTCTGAATTTCTACATTAATCTACAATTTTAGTCCAAGGTGCTAGGTTGGCTATTGCAGTGGTTCCCAAACTTTTCGCCTCAAGGACCTCTGAACTGACACAAATCAGTTTAGCCATTAACAAGGTCTTGTCCCAGGTTCGTGCATTGCTTATGTATGTTTTATTACAAAAAGTGTATGAAAGCCATGACCAAAAATAGTCATGCGTTTTCTCATTATGTTATGGATTAACTTATAGTGAAATCAAAAATATTCCCCTTTTTTAAGGATACCCTGGGCCCCCCTTACCCCACTAACACAGAACGTTTCGGGAACGTTAGTTTATGGTTCTCTAAAGGTTAGTTCGAACCAAACCAAAAACTAACATTCTCCAGCGGTTGCGCTGTACCTTCACACAACGTTACTGTTTGGTTGTTTTTGGTTGTTCTGACTTTTTGAAGTAGCAGGTTTGCAGTCACTTGATTTAAATTCACTCAAAAATGATTGGACTTCTAAAATCTAAGTAAGCATAGCAAGATAATCTATTTATTTAAGGCTGATATCAATTTAGCTTAAAACAATACTTTTGTGCTTGACTTCGGTTGTATAACTGTATTAGTGAAAATACTTAAAACAAGAATCTATCAATGGAACGATTTTCACAACTAAGAAAATTCACCTCTTTAATTCAGTTTGCAAACCGAACTGTTACACCCCCACACCTTATAAGGACCCCTGGTGTTCCCCGGACCCCAATTTAGGAACCACTGGGGTACTGCACAGGAAAATGTAGTCCTATTAAGGAGTCTGACTGCTGCCTCCATCATCAAGTCAAGCTTTAATGCTGCATTCAAGCCTTGCTGGTAGCATGGGAAAAATTAAGAATATCCCTCTTTCCCGTCTTTCTCTATCACTCTGGTAAAACCAAACACAATAAAATATAGCCTAAATTTGTCATTTGTATCATGCTATGTATTTGTAGCAGTTTGTTAGCAAGGTAGCCTATATATCTTATATGTAAAGAAACTATGGTCGCCATATGTCCTATTGGTTTTAATTTGATGCATATTGTTTTAAGACAGTGGACGCCGTTTGCATTGAACTTCCGCGCAATGGCGCCAGGTATCGTTAGTAAACACCTATGTTGAAATATCTCTTCAGTTTAAGTTGACATCTTCCCTTATCTGCTGGTCATATAACCGTATTTTATTTACGTACAATAATACGTGAAAATCACAACTGTGACAAGGCGGGATATTTAAAGTGTGTTAAAGTTAAGCTGGCTAGTTTCCGATTTGCAAGTTTACAAACTCTTCTGTAACTTCGCTCGAGCTCGCCGCTGGGTATGTATATATACAATTAGCTTATGGTGCTAATGCTACGTAGCATTAGCACCATAAGCTAATTGTGCTCTCTAACAATACTCTACTGTCGCTTCAAGACAGCTTGGTGAGGTGAATTAATTAAATAATTGTGTTGCTCTCTGTTAGCTGTTAGCTCCAGACTTAGAGTTGGAAGCTACCTGCATGGGACTGGAAAACCAAGCTTGGGACCATTCTGCTAAGACTTTGAGGATTGCCAACGTCTCTTCAACAAGGTAGGGCTTTGCTTTGTTATGATTACAGTCAGTTGATGGCTGATTCTAGTTTGTCTTAATGTTCCCTGGCTGCTCTTCATGTTTCCCAGATGTGTATTGGCATTTGCTGGGCTGGTTGCTAATTTCTTCTTTTATATTGCTGCCAACTGTATAGTGTGCAGTATTTGCTTAGATGTTTTTTGTGGCATTCATTTTTGGTTGTTGGGCAAGTGCATTTTGATTCACAAAATAGTGAAATATAAACACTTTTATTTAAGTATCGTGCATGTTGTTAGCTGAATTGCAGTACATTTCCCCCTTGTTGTTCCTGTTGTTTTGTGGGGTCTGTTGGCTTACTGCAAAGCTAAGTAGAGGGTTGTATTGTATATTGGCTCAAGGGATGCTTAATAGTTTGTCTCCCAAACTGTCCATATGCATAACTATTTATTTGTAATATTAGCTTAATGGCAAAGTTAACATGGCTGTTGTCACATAAGATAGGTCGTTATCTTAACAGTAAGCCTACTCTACACAAAATAGGTTAGACATTAATAACACATTTTAAGATAAACTAATGGGTTAATGTGACAGCTTGCTTTACTGTTTTTCATATCATGATTGTATCTAAAGTGTTGAACTGCTTCTTTCCATGCACTCATTGGCAACCTTAACCTTGACTTATGATCATCTGCTGCTTATCAATCAACATTTCAGAACCATAATTTTTTTTTAAAGTGAAGTATCTTTAAGTTAATTATTATCTGCTGCATATCTTACGTTTTCTTTTTTAGATTCATCCATTGCCAAAAATACTTTTTTGCTATTGCATTCCATAATTTCTGTTGAGTGCTGTACTTAGTGTATGCTTGTGTTAAGTGACAGGGTCAGAGGCTAGTTATCAACTATCAACTCTGTACTTGGTTTACACATTACATCTGTAGTAAAAACACAAGGTTAACTCAACTTGTGGAATTTAAGGTATCATGTTTGTGTAACAATAAGCCACCAGCTGGGTGCACACCCCTTTCCATGAAGGACATAGCCATTGTGTTAAGGTCTCAGATGTTACCGTTATAAAACAATACTGCCTTCAAAATTAAATCACTCTTGACAAACAAAGAATAACTATTGTGTGGACATGACACACATTGCAAAATGTCATCAGATGTATTGTTGTACTTGACAGAACACATGCAGTTGGAGATTTCTAATATGGTATTATGCTGTATTAAAGCTAATTAGTACTTCTTTGATGAAGTCGGTGTAAGCTCAAATGCAACCATTTTGTGCCTAAACCAGAAAAACACTGCATTAGTAAACACACGGATAGGAGGTTAGTTCTCACCCTCTCATGGTAAATCAATAACCATCTGTAATGTAAAGGGAAGCTGGAGGTTATTCTCATTTGGGAGAGTCATTACTGTGATTGAGAACAGCTGGTGTCATATTCTCCAGCTTCACCCCAGGTTGCCCTTTGTGGAAGTGGCGCTCTCCGTGGTGCTGAACAACTGGCTAAGTGGCACAACAGTCTATAGTTTTATGCTTTGTATAAATCATGAAAATGACCCAGATTTTTCAGTAAGGGAATTATTTGTTTATTTTTTAAGTTTAGCCCTTTTTTCATTGCAGGGTCTTAGCATAGATACTGTCCATTTGATCTTGAGAGAAGAAAGCCTGCAGGGGTGCAAACCCACTTAACTCTCTGCTGTGCTTATCAACTACTACAGTCATTTGGAGATTCTACAAAATAAAAACAATCTTTTTATAGGGGCAGACTACGGCGGGTAATTTAGTTAAAAAAATCGTGAGTGAACCTTCGTCACTTAACCAATGAAGAAAAGCATTACCTATAGTTGTGTTCAGAATAATAGCAGTGTGTTTAAAAAAGTTAAATAATGCTCAAAATCCTTAGAATAGTTTTTTATTCCATAATATCAATGCATTGGGAACACTGCACATTCAATTTCAAATCAAAACATGACCAAAATTGATCAAGTTTGTGTTATACCTTTTACAGAAAGTGAAAAAAAGGATTATTAGACTGTTCAAAAAAAGCAGCATTTGCGTTTTTCTTTACAAACTCAAACATTTTTTGTATAAACTGAAAAATGTCTCAAGGGGTTGCATTACTTTGAATCACTAATATTTAATATTTAGTTGCATAACCATTATTCCTGAGAACTGCTTCACATCTGTGTTGCATGGAATTAACCAACTTCTGGCACCTGTGAACAGGTATTCCAGTCCAGAACGATTGAACTTCATTCCACAATTCCTCTGCATTACTGGGTTTTGCCTCAGAAACAGCATTTTTAATGTCACCCAACAAGTGTTCTATGGGATTTAGGTCCGGGGATTGGGCTGGCCACTCCATAACATCAATCTTGTTCATCTGGATCGTTCATCACTTTGCTCGCTTACTGGTGTGTTTTGGGTTATTGTCTTGTTGTCATGTCCTCTTCAGCATTAGGCAACATGACCTCTTCAAGTATTTTGAAGTATCCCTGGTATGTGATAAATAGGCCCAACACCACAGTATGTAAAACATCCCCATAACGTGTTTTTTGCGCCACCATGCTTTACTGTCTTCAGTTTACTATGGCTTGAATTCAGTGCATGGGGGTCTGGGTCGTCGGAAAAACTGTCTGACTCACAGGTAACTTTAAGTCTTCTTTGATTTTCCTGGAGCTGATCATTGGTTGAGCCTTTGCCATTTTAGCTATTCTTCGATCCATTCGAATGGTAGTTGACCGTTTTTTTCCCCCCACGTTGTTCAAGCTTTGGATGCCATATCAAGGCATTTGAAATCATTATGGCTGAGCAGCCTATTTTCTGCACCTCTTTTTACATGTTTTCCCCTCTCCAATCAACTTTTTAATCAAAGGCCGCTGTTCCTCAGAGCAGTCTGTAACAACCCATTTTGCTGAGTATTTCAGTGTGAAATGCACTATAACCAGCATGCACATTTGCTTCCTTTCTTCCTTAAATATGGGCCATAATTGACACCTGTTTCTTCACAGAATCAATCACCTCACTAACTGAACACAACACTATTTACTTACTGTGTTTCCACATTGTTTGTAGCAAATGGTGGTAATACAGATTCTTCTGTATGATGTAGCCACAATGTCAGATGATGAGTCATCAGTTTACTGTATCATGAAGTCTCAACAGTTTACATGAATCTCACGTCTTCAACTGAAATTCCTTTGCTATTCTAGTTGTTCATGCAGGTTAACTGTATTGTTGTAATGACTAACTGTCAGTTATTTTGGTAATCCGTTCCTTTTCATTCCTTTAGTAGAAATACCATCATTCCCTGGTTCGAGCTTCTCCAATGTAAGGTCCACAGTTAACTTCAGTTAACAGTTCAATTCAATAGCTCATATTCGGTTGCACATTTCTGAACATAAGATAACTTAAGTGATGAAATCTTATCGAGGTCAACAGGTTCATGTGTTTATTTCCAGCCTGAACAATAAAAGGTCATCTTTAGCTCTCATATATGTTTTTAATCTATCCAGTAATTTTAAAAGTTTTCAGTCTCTTCCATCTTTTAAAGTAGAGTTCATGATTTTGGCTTCATTTTGCAACCAATGAATGGCTTTATTATCTCTTATCTTTGCCCCCGCACTGCTCTGGAAAACATGTGAGAGGATTTATCTCAGTATATTGATGCCATGTAGTGTTTATGGCGAGAAGTCAAGCACACCCTGACATTTGGACACAACAACAAAAGAAACTAATAAAGTGAAATTGGTGCTGCTCTCCTGGTTAATAGAAAAGGTGAAATCCACTGAGTAGTTTCGCAGTGCTGAAACAATTTGGCTGGAGAGGTCAAAGTTGCAGTAATTAGATGTGATCCCCACCAGGCATTGCTGCCATTATTGAACTGTTTTATCAGGACTCTCTTTAATCTATGCCAAGGGTTAACATTTGGATTGAGTAGACCTGCAGTGGTTTTTATAGGGGGAGGAAGAGTCTCAAAACACTATCTCTCAGTCCTCAGGGCTTTATGGCATGAAACAGTAAACCTGGTGAGCAATAATATTTATTATGGGTTTTATTCACAACTGTTCTTGTCTCAAGGCTTCAGTGAACTATCATGTGTGCTGCATTCTAAAAACCTCAACAGTTGAATTGTAATGTCAGTAATGGTACTATAATCAAATCCCATGAAGAGGTACACAAGTACAAGTACTTGAATAGTGATGCGATAGTTTGAGAGTTTCTTTATTTACAAAATGCAACAAGATGAACATGACTTAAATGAACAAGCACAAGGACATCAAAGGACAAAAATTAAAATTGCCTGTTAAAACATTATTTTTTAAAGACTTCCCTAGCCTTTCTATGGCTCCAAGCCCCAAACTGATTTCACTCCTACTGAAGATCTTTTTTGAAGTTTTTCTACATCAATACAGAGGAAAAATCTTATTTCCCAATTTGTGGAACAATTCCTTTTTAAAGTGCACCATTTCTAAAAACATGTTCATATAGTCCCAAATTATCACAAGGATTTGTTAGAAGTAACCTGTTAGATTCTCGCCAATCATTTTACTTCCCTCTTCTATCAGTTTAAATGCACAGTTGTCATTTTCATCTCATGCATAACATGAGGAGCATATTTTGTCTCTTTCAGTTCTGTGACACGTCTAATAAATCTTAGGCTCTTTCTGTAGGTCAAGTATTACATCACTGTGCCAAAAACAGGTGTGTCATGTTCTTGGCGAGACGTGTACCCGTCCTGTCCACTGAGCAGTCTGTCCTCTACAGGCTGCGTCCTTGTCCGCCTGTGTCACTCTGCACCGGGACTGATGTGATCTGACTGACAATAGCGGTCTGTCTGCACAGTACTATCTTATAATCCTGGTTTACAAGACACCATCCCACAGTAGTTGCTAAAAATACAGATAAACTAGTGTTGGGGGGGAAAAGGACTGATATAAGCCAAAAACAGAATGTATCATTTGCTGTTGATTGTGGAAACCAGCATGAGTCACTGATCACCAATTATATTTCAGCTGTTTGGCAAACACCAAATCTTAAAATATTTTTCATGACTACTTGTACACAAAAGTGGCCTCCTTTTATGAGATGTCTTTAAGTGTATTCTGGTATCTGTAGGTCAAATTTTATAGGACAATGGTATTGTTTGACCAAAACCGGTTTTGAACCACAATCTATAAAGAAGTGCACCGTTAGGTGTCTACAGGGATCATACATAAAAGCAATTTTAACAGATACATTTTACACATTTTTAAAAACAATTTAAATATTTTTTTAAGAAATGTTAGGATGTTTAAAAACAAGTTTTTAGTGTTCATCGTCATTATGTTGTACATTCTTTGAATGTCTTTTGATAATTAGGGGTTTCTTTACTTTTATAATTATGTACTTGTTTTTAACTTGCCCATTTGCATCTGTAGTAATTGCTAGCAATTTATGTCTACTGGCTTTTGTCTTTTGGCATTTGCCCTACTTGTTATGTACACTATGCCTTTTTTATTCATCAAACCCCTGTTCTTTTGCTCTCTACCGGGACACAATAATGTGAAAGTAAAATCTGGCAGCCTGATGAATCTGGATCAAACCATCAAAAGTATTCACTTTCAGTAGGACAGAAAAACTTTTTTTAGCCATTAAAGAAACTTGTAAATTCTTCATTGTTCTTCTTATTGTTACAGATTCAGAATTACAGAGTTTGATATTCCTCAAGAAAAATACTGTTTAAGATAACATTATGCACTTAAAATATAATCACAAAACGGTCATATCTGTAACCACATTGAACCGTACCCCGTCACACTGCATAAATCATAGCTACACTGGATAACGCTGAGAGGCCTCAGTCACCAGATAGTAACATAGACTCTTAAACATTACAGACAATATGTTACAAGCTAACGGCAGCATACTGTTAGTCTACACTTTATGTGTTATATATACAAAATGTTCTTTTAGAGGCAATGTGATTAAAACCACAAACCACCATAACGATCAAATCTACAAACCGGATCTATACCTAGTAAGGAACATGTAGAAGAGAAAGCTGTAACTTTTTTTTGTATTCGTTTGGCTGATATGTCTTTGTCCTTTGAGGAAACTCTGACAAAATGTTATCGGTTTTTAAATGAGTTATGTGTTAAGTGTGTTAAGTGTTTTATGAATCATATTCCATACAGTGTGTCTATGAAATTTTTTAGCTGTCCCTTTTGACATATTATAGACCAGCACTTTTAATACCAACACTTAGTTTTCCTTTTGTTTATTGTCTGGACAAATCAGAGCACAGTTATGCAGAGAATGATCCTCTTTCAATACTGTTAAGAATATTTGCAGTCCATTCAGTCAAATGTGCACTGATTGCAACACATTCAAAGAAGTGAATTTATTCACATGTTTATCAGATCACAGGGTTTAAATCCCAAAAAAATGAGTGTTCCTCAGAGTGAATCTGATTTTTGAAGTCACCAAATTGCGCCCACGAGGCATGGAAGGCGAATGAGCTGATATCTCAGCCACAGTAAACATGGACTCCTCAGATAATAATAATCCACTGTTGTCTATGATTTCAGTGCTCTTACCGTGCTGTGTTTTCTCATTTCCATTTAAAAAAAAAAAAAAATGTAGGTGTCGCACTTTGGCAAATGTCTAAATCAAAATGAGTTGAACCGCTTTGTGGAAGTGGGTTGATCCACAGTCCTCAGATCCTACAAAAACTGGAAATCTTCAAGCCTTAATACTATTGGCGTTAATGCAAAGGCTAACGCCAGGTGCATACTTGAGTGTTCAGCTGCTGAGTTTCTAGCATTGGAGTCACTAGACTCATCCAGTTGATGGTTCTGAGGGAAAAGACCAGAGTTTTAGTGTCACTATGAGTAAAAACTTGACAAACTATTTTAAAACAGATTTTGGGCTTCACCGTGAATCTGAGGATCACAATATGTGTAGCTTGTTTAACTACAATCAAAACAAATTTGGATACCAAAGTCATTGTACTTGTTAGTCAGATCAGAAATATTGATTATTTACATAAAACAAACTGAGTGGAATTGCCGGGAAAAAGTTTTTACACCAGACTAAGTTATAATTTAAAACCAAAATGTAACAAAGCATTAATTATTTATTAATGCTTTAAATTATGAACTATTAGCATTAGCATTAATTAGCTTTTTCTTTTGCCTATTTGGTTAAATGTTGTCAGCTGCGCTACATTTAGATACAACGACTTGTTACACACCGATTCATTTGTGTTTCCGCATTTGTCAGCTGTTGCATCACAAGAAATTGCATTACAAGAAAATTCTATAAAGATATGTTTGCAATGTTGCCTTTACAGACTTTGTCTACCAGAGAGCATTTATAAGTTAAAATAAAATGTTGAGCTCAGTGCATATTTTTGTTCTTAAAATTTAAGGCATCCATATAAAATTCAAATCAGATTTCCTGTCATTTTCAAATATCAATATGTTTATCGGACTCACAAATATTGTTTAGGGGAATGAATGGAATGGAAAGAATAAAAAAAATCTTACCACACATTGAGCAGCATCCACTGTTAGATTTGACACTAGTTTTTGGGCCTAGAAGAAAGAAAACAGAAGAGAAGGCAAAGAAACGTTAACTTAGATTATTTATTTATTTTTGTTTTTACTTGTATGTCAAGATCACAGACTGGCTGATGATGGTGCAAAAATCCTATAAAAATACAGCATTAACAGTATTATTAATTCTCTTGGTGCAAAGTCTCAGTGGAATAAATAAATTGTAATTTGTCTGGAAGTATAACTGTGCCTAAAGGAAAGGCCGAGTCTTCAACGTAACGCAAGGTTGAGCAAAATCATTTCTGCATCGAGCCAAACAGCCACAGTAGCAAATACACACAACAATGAGATTTATGATAATACTTATAGTGCCTCCCCGATTCCCATAGTTTAGACCGTCATAAACCTCTTTGTATAATCATCCTCCTCGAGCAAGACGTGTAAGATTCAAGTGTGTTTTCGTGTAAAGGTTTGTTGGTGTGAGATCCTCAAGGTTATGATAGTTTAATACATTCAAACTTTTTCTCAGGCCGCTCCAAACATTTTGAGTCACACATACTGTAAATATACCCACTCACAAACAAATGCATACTCAGAGATACAGATGAAGTACAGAAAATGATAAAGTGACTCTATGGTAGTTTCGGAACATAAACACTCGCGTTGGTTCTTAAGTATAAAGAATTCTGTGAACCAGGATTCTGGAGAAGAGTGATTAATTGCTCTATAGGAGGTCTTTCCTCTTGGGAGGATGTTTTTACTGGTGATAAATCATATCGCTATTAAAAGCCAATATGATAGATAGTCTCCCTGAAATTATGTGATATCATCTCATTTAAAAAAAAATATAGCCCAATAGTATTTATCAGAAGAGAATAGCAGAGGTCTGAAGTGTGTTGGCTAAGCCAAACCATTCTAACTGGAGTACCTATATGCACATTTAAGCAAAACATGCACTTTTCAAAATCAGCATATTGAATTGATTTTCTACAATTGTGATTGATATTTCAAAACTAATAATCATTTGCGTCATCTGACTGATAGGAACATTTCTGGTAGCCCTTTTTAAAGTCACATGGGAATTTCTAAAGGAAAACAAGGACTCTGAGACTCATACGTTCTGTGTTTAGACACATGTTGAATTAAATGAGTTAGTAGGTCTTAAATGTCAGTTTACAGGGAAAAAACTACAACTAGTACCTGGGAAACAGTAGCTCAAATAACTCAAGGGAGCTTAAAATGTGGGCATTTACAAAGCATGACAACTGTGCAAACATCGTCTGCTGAGGAAGGTTGTGCGATATGATCAGAATGTCCATTAATGGATCTTGTGGTGAGATTGTTTTGTCAACTAAGTTTTTTTTTTTTTTTTTTTTTTATAAGGTCAAAAACAAACTTTTGATATCTACTTTTGTAGTCTTTCATTTTGTTGAATCACTTTCAGAGGAACTCCGTTTACTTATGTTATATATATATATATATATATATATATATATATATATATATATATATATATATATATATATATATATATATATAGTATATTTATAAGTTTGGAACAACCTTTTCATTAAATGCATTTCCTTTATTTTCATGACTATTTACATTGTAGATTATCACTAAAGGCATCAAAACTATGAATGAACACATGTGGAATTATGTACTTAACAAAAAAGTGTGAAATAACTGAAAACATGTCTTATATTCTAGTTTCTTCAAAGTAGCCACCCTTTGCTTTTTTGATAGGACTGCAAACCCTTGGTGTTCTCTCAATGAGCTTCATGCGGTAGTCACCTGAAATGGTTTTCACTTCACAGATGTGCCTTGTCAGGGTTAATTAGTTGAATTTCTTGCCTTATTAATGGAGTTGGGACCATCAGTTGTGTTGTGCAAAAGTTGGGTTGATACACAGCCGACAGCCCTATTGGACAATTGTTAGAATTCATATTATGGCAAGAACCAATCAGCTAAGTAAAGAGAAACAAGTGGCCATCATTACTTTAAGAAATGAAGGTCAGTCAGTCCTGAAAATTGCGAAAACTTTGAATGTGTTCCCAAGTGCTGTTGCAAAAACCATCAAGCGCTGCAACGAAACTGGCTCACATGAAGACCACCCCAGGAAAGGGAGACCAAGAGTCACCTCTGCTGCTGAGGATAAGTTCATCTGAGTCACCAGCCTCAGAAATTGCAAGTTAACAGCAGCTCAGATTAGAGACCAGATTAATACCACACAGAGTTCTAGCAGCAGACACATCTCTAGAACAACTGTTAAGGAGAGACTGCCCGAATCAGGCCTTCGTGGTCAAATAGCAGCTAGGAAACCACTGCTAAGGAGAGGCAACAAGCAGAAGAGAGTTGTTTGGGCCAAGAAACACAAGGAATGGACAATAGACCAGTGGAAATCTGTGCTGTGAGATCTTTGGTTCCAACCGGCGTGTCTTTGCGCGATGGAGAAAAGGTGACTGGATGGATTCAACATGCCTGGTTCCCACCGTGAAGCATGGAGGAGGAGGTGTGATTGTGTGGGGTGCTTTGCTGGTGACACTGTTAGGGATTTATTCCAAATTGAAGGCATACTGAACCAGCATGGCTAAAGCAGCATCCTGCAGCGGCATGTCATCTAATCCGGTTTGCGTTTCATTGGACAATCATTTATTTTTCAACAGGACAATGACCCAAACACACCTCCAGGCTGTGTAAGGGCTATTTGACCACGAAGGAGAGTGATGGAGTTCTGCGCCTCCACAGTCACCGGACCTGAACCCAATTGAGATGGTTTGGGGAGAGGTGAATATATATATATATATATATATATATATATATATATATATATATATATATATAGTAAACTAAAACCTCAATTTGGGGACAGAATAGTGGTACATCCTTACCATGATAGCGCGTTCCTGCACACACACACACACACACACACACACACACACACACACACACACACACCCCTGTGGGCCATTTCTGATGTTACTGTGGCAACCAATTAGCTTTGACATGACAGCTTTGGAACTCTGACTCCACACTGACGTCTCATCTTTCTGCCCAGGAGGGGGGATTCTCTGCATGCCATCATAACACCATCAAGGTGACAGAGCCAGGTGTCTGACAGACAGATGCTCAGAATAGATCTCTACCTGATATTTAGGTCTCAATTTAGAGTCAGGCACTTTCACTCAGAAGTTTTGAGAGGTTTCTGATGACTTCAATATTTACACAGACAAAAACTGTGGGCAGTAATCAAAACATGTTGTGGAAAGATTCCATGTTTGTTCTTTTCCTTAAAAAGCGGCAGTATTTTTTTATTATAAACGAGGCACAGAAACTAACTGCAAGCAAACACCTGCATTGAGATAAGTAGTTAATATATTTGAACTCAATTACTTTGCAATGTAGCTGTAAGACCTATACAGTTTCTTTGTTATTGAGGTCAATACAAATTGGGTAGGTCCATTATTATGAGATTTCTAACTCTGCAGTCAAATACGATGTATTGCTGAGCTGACTAGATAGTGATATCAGAATATAGCTTGTTTGTCTTTGTAAATTATAGTGTAGTCTAGACATACTCTGTAAAGGTTCTCAAGATAACTCTTACTATTTAATACCATCCATCCATCTTTGTCCGCTTATCAGGTATCGGGTCGTGGAGGGAGCAGCTCCAGCAGGGGACCCCAAACTTCCCTTTCCCGAGCCACATTAACCAGCTCCGACTGGGGGATCCCGAGGCCTCCCCAGGCGAGGTTGGAGATATAATCCCTCCACCTAGTCCTGGGTCTTCCCCGAGGCCTCCTCCCAGCTGGACGTGCTTAGAACACCTCCTTAGGGAGGCGCCTAGGAGGCATACTTACCAGATGCCTGAACCACCTCAACTGGCTCCTTTTGACGCGAAGGAGCAGCGGCTCTACTCCAAGCTCCTTTGGGATGACTGTGCTTCCCACCCTATCTCTAAGGGAGATGCCAGCCACCCTCTTGAGGAAACCCATTTTGGCCACTTGTACCCTGGATTTAGTTCTTTTGCTCATGGCCCAGCCTTCAAGACCATAGGTGACGGACTGGTAGACCGAGAGCTTTGCCTTCTGGCTCAGCTCTCTTTTCGTCACAATGGTGCGATAAATTATTTAGAGGTGCTGATCCTCATCCCAGCTGCTTCACACTCGGCTGCAAACCGATCCAGTGAGTGCTGAAGATCACAGGCCGATGATGCCATCAGGATCACATCATCCGCAAAAAAATTGGTGACAAAGCACAGCCCTGGCGGAGGCCAACCCTCACCTGAAACAAGTCTGACTTTCTGCCGAGAACCCAGACACAGCTCTCGCTTTGGTCATACAGAGATTGGATGGCCCTGAGAAGGGACCCCTCACCCCATACTCACGCAGCACCTCTCACAGTATCTCTTTGGGGACCCGGTCATACGCCTTCTCCAGATCCACAAAACACATGTAGACCGATTGGGCATAATCCCAGGCTCCTTTCAGGATCCTTGCGAGAGTGAAGATCTGATCCGTTGTTCCACAACCAGGACGGAATCCGCATTGTTCGTCTTTAACCCGAGGTTCAACTATCGGCCGAACCCTCCTTTCCAGCACATTGGAGTAGACTAGGGAAACCAGGTAGGCTGAGAAGTGTGATACCCCTGTAATTGGCACACACCCTCTGGTCCCCCTTTTGAACAGGGGAACAACTTCCCCGGTCTGCCACTCCCTAGGCACTGTCCCAAACCTTCACGCAATGTTAAAGAGGCGTGTCAACCAAGACAGCCCCTCCACACCAAGAGTTTTCAGCATTTCTGGATGGATCTCATCAATCCCTGGGGTTCTGCCTGTGTGGAGTTGTTTGACTACCTCAGCGATTTCCACCAGGGAAATTGATGGTTGCCAACCGAAAGTCCTTCTCCATGTCTTCTCCAAACTTCACCCACACCCGCTGCTTTGCCTCTTTCACGGCAGAGACTGCAGCCCTATGGGCCCTTTGGTACCTTGCAACTGCCTCTGGATCCCTCTGGGATAGCATATTCCGGAAAGACTCCTTCTTCAGTCAGACTGCTTCCCTAACCTCCGGTGTCCACCAGGGTGTCCGAGGGTCACCGCCCCTTGAGACACTTAAGACCCTAAGACCACAGCTCTCCACTGCAGCTTTAGCAATGGAAATTTTGAACATTGTCTACTCAGGTTCAATGCCCCCAGCCACCACAGGGATGCACAGAAAGCTCCACTGGAGGTATGAGTTGAAAGTCCTCCTCCAGACGTTCCCTATTTACCTGCAGTACCCGTTTGGGCTTACTAGGTCTGTCCAGAGTCTTCCCCTTTCGCCTGACCCAACTCACCACCAGATGGTGATCAGTTGACAGCTCCTCCCCTCTCTTTACCCAAGTGACCAAAACATACGGCCCCAGATCAGATGAAACGATTATAAAATCGATCATTGACCTTTGGCCTAGGGTGCTCTGGTACGATGTACACTTATGAGCTTCCCTATGTTTGAACATGGTGTTTGTTATAGACAATCCATGACTAGCACAGAAGTCCAACAACAGACAACCACTCTGGTTTAGATCATCTCCATCATTGTCCACATGTGCGTTGAATTAATAATTTGTAATGTATTACCTTGAAACAAAAGGGCAATGTTTGGAACATAGAGGGTGGATAGATTTCAACATTGTAATATGGTAATTACCAATTTTAAATTCCAAGACATTTTATTTATAAGTTGGACGGTATTACGCTGATTGTAGCTTATAATACTGTAAAAACACATATTACCCCATTATTATCATATTATTAAAATATTAATATAACTATTACCACTACCCAGATACATATGGTTATCGTCAAACCAATTCCTAGTAATTACCTTGGTAATTGCATGTTATTAAATCTGTTACCTTCTTGTCACCTTATTACCCCAGTATTACATCTTATGATGTAGTACCCAGTTATTACTTTGGTAATTACAAGTTATTACCTATATATTATCTCTTTGTATCACACTGTTACCCCACTATTACTATCTTGTTACCGTGGTGGAATGTAAAGCGCTACCATTTCTTCTCCACCTCTCTACTTTTTTCATGACATGCTTTTTTAATTTAGTTTCTATTACAAAAATATAACATCAGTGTTGTAAGTCAGCAAGAAAGATGCATCCTATATTTCAAAAACAGGAACTCTACGTTTGAAACTCTCTGCTTATAAAACTTCACCTGTAAGGTTCTACAGATGTGATATGATGAGTCATCAAGATCCAGTTTGGTCATGTCTGTCAATGCATCCAATGCATTATTGGTTTGTTCTTTTCCCCTCCGGGTGATGCTAGGCTGTGGTACAGTAGGCTGAATCGGGGGTTGGGGTTGCCAAACTCCAACATCAGTGCCATTGCCAAATGCCTGGATGGCATTACCTGCAAGAATATTGTGTATTAATCAGTGGCATTCTTTATCCTGTACAAAATCTATGAATTATACATTACATAATGAAATTGAATGTGACAAGAAAAGTAAAAAAATACTCTACTGATAAATGACAAAATATGCATCCAATGTCATTACTTTGATTTAATTATAGATTGTACATATAATAATAATTATCCACCAGAATGCCCCTTAAGCCTTGTTTTTATTAATATAGTCTGCACATCTAACAAGTTAGCAGATGTCTTCTGTCCTGTCCTTAGAAATAAGTGGAAGTGGCCTGGCTAAGAACATTTTGTCCATGTCCAACTAAAACCTACTTATAATTAATATTTTAGATAATTGTGTAGGGAAATAAATCACTTGATCTTTCTCAAGAGCTTTTTTAAAAGCAGTGTCTGATGGCAGGTATGATTCTCAAAAATTAACTTCATAATCGCCTGAAATAAGAGAACTTATGTTATAATCAAAGATACCTTTCCATGAGCAAAATACATTCTTTTTGTATTGTCTAATTTTAATCATAGTAAAAACTCATTGGGCATGTTTTATTGTCGATTCAATTTAGGACATTGCCGTTCAGTTGAAATTGCTCTTTTATAGTCCTATGACTTGGAGTTTGAATGTAGAAAGAAAGACACTGTTCCTTATACAACAGTCAAAGTAACAGAAATTGTAGGCCTACTGGAAGGGAGAACACATGGTAGACCTTCATCTACTACACTTGCAGTTTCCAGTCATCAGCTCTCATTTAAAAATTCCAAAAGGCCAATTTAAGTCTAGATAACAATACAAATGGTCATTGCCCTATGCGGTGAAGAGTAGTGCAAGGTTGGAAGGGAAATTCATTTCTGCAGTACGGGAACTCACGTAGGCATCGATTGTTGGTGAAAAACTCAGCAAATTTGTCACAGTCTGGCTTGCTGTTCCCACTGCTGCCGCAGTCACACCATGGTGACAGGGTAAGACCAAGGGATCGCACGTAATTAGGTGTCATCACTGTACCTGCAGCATAAAAGAGAAGTAAACAGTCATTGTAACTGTAGTCTCATTATCATAGTTGAAACCCTCTCTTTTGGTTTCACACTGAAATTTGAATGTTTATGTCACTTAATGAGAATGAGTTTATTCAATATTATAGGGTGCCTACGCAGGCTGCACAACGTATTGATTTTTATATCGTTATTGCAATATCAACTAGTGCATTATACTTATCGCAAAAGACTGCAGCATACTGTATCACGATAGACACTAAGATTGTTTGTTTGTGTTATTATCTTTGGTGTCTTTGTATAAAGGTATTTTTACTGTTTTGATTTAAATTTTTAATGTACTGTTTGTATTTTAATTGTATTATTTTTGTAAAGCACTTTGATTGAAAGCGCTCTATAAATGAATGTATTACTATTCTTGTTAGTTGAAAGAAAATATCAGTCGAAAACTTCTAATTAAAATGTAACTCAGTCTTTCTGGTGCCAATTCAATTTTCAATAAAATAATGTTAGAAATGATTTCCTTTTATTTGTTTTAAATTCAACAAGCAATGTGTTGTATTTTAGCACAATACTGAAAGCAGCAGAACTAAGTACACTTCAATATGTTTATTTATTGCATGTAATATCGTTATCGCGATATTCAACTTTATCACACATCAAATATTTTCCTCATATTGTGCAGCCCTAGTACTTAATAACAATCATAAGCCTCACTCACTTGTACAGTATCCCCATTATTATGTGACATGGCCTCTTCAACAACATGCACATTTTTCAAATCTGTAGTGATGTCAACAAAGGTGACAAACTGCAGCTCTGGAGAGTGTTGTTAAGTGTTTTAAGGGTTGCTGTTGCTTACCACCTATTGGGAGTCAACAGTAGTGACCAAACTGGGGCAAATTGTATGTTATGGGCAGAAAGTCAAATTCAACCATTTTTGGCTATTTTGTCATCTTGATGTGAATTAATCTGTTGCTTTTTTTTAGGAAGCATGGGGGTTGAGTAGGCTCACACTTATTAGCTGTGCAAGTACATGCAGATTTCTGTGTGCAGAGACAGAGATGAGTGTTTTAAGCCATGGGGCCCCATTACAGGGTGTAACCTGTTTGACGTAGCATATGAATGGACTAGATTAAAATGTCTGCCTGTTGAGTTTGCAATTGGTCACTATTGCCCTGTATTCCAATCTTCAATCAATCATGTTTCCTTTCTACATAATGGAATCTGCTGATGGAAGAAAAACTGAACAAAAGGAAATAAGCACTTCTTCTGCACACTGCTATAGAGAATACATTAAGATAAAGTTATTTAGTTGCTAGTTAACATCTGTAAAAGAACTGTTACTTAGCTTAGCATAAATGCCTACAAAGAAGCAGTGCCTGTGCAACAATGTCTATAATAAATCTATAATAAAACACCATAGTATGTGAGTAGAGTGTGTTGTCAAAAGACAATGGTGTGTTCATGGTTTAAGATTCAAGATTTTAGATTCACGATGACCTACTTGTACAGAAGTGTATTCATTCTTTAACGTGTAAAGTGGAGCTGTGTGAATTATCCAACACTAACTGTGTGAAGAAAGCCATAGCTGTAGAGTGACTGCATCATGGTAATGTTACCACTGTACTTTTAGCTATAAAGGACAAGGTTATATTCTATATCACTTTCCACACATTTTTAATGGGTTTCTGACTGTTAGGGGGGTAACGATGCATCAATCTGGATCTAGTGAAAATATCAATACAAATCGTCATCTATAAGAAATTTGAAATTCCAACTTTGCATTTATTCTTTTTATTAAAAAGAGAAGTTTGTTTTTCATTTAAATGTCTGGAAGGTCTTAGTAATGACATTTTCAAATCTTTTGTAAATATATACAGTATACAAATGTATGTTGGAGGAGAGTTATACTCTGTAAACGTAATACAACTTCTGCCACATGGCGTTGTTTTGTCATTGATTACATGCCACTTTGCAATTTATTTGTATTTTGTAGTCCATGAATAAAGGTCCCATGGCATGAAGATTTCACTTAAGATTTAACATTAATATGGGTTCCCCCAGCCTGCCTATGGACCCCCAGTGGCTGGAAATGGCAATAGATGTAAACCGAGCCCTGGCTATCCTGCTCTACCTTTTGAGAAAATGAAAGCTCAGATGGGCCGATCTGGAATCATCAGTTACCTCCCCTTTCTCTGCCCGCCCAGAGAATTTGGCCCACCCATTAGAGAGAGACATGGCTTTCAAACGAGCAAAGTGGCAGTTGGTCAAGGCCATACCCCCAGCCTCCTCCTCAAAAGCAACAGACTCAGAAATGGCATATACTGAGGAAAGCTCATTGTGGGACTGGCTCTAGTGGCCATAATTCTGCACCAAGTTTTGGGAAAGAGACTTCAGATACAGTATTAGGGGACCACTAAGGTCTATATAAAATCATCCAAAGAGCACCATGTCGTGGGACCTTTAAGCCTTAAACATGCTTGTGAAAGTCTCCTTCTCTCACCGTAATCTTCCATGTCAGAGGCTCAGTCATGTTTAAAGGTGGAGAATTGATTTCTTAGAACATGAAACATGAAACATTTTTTTCTGCACTCTTGCCTAAATTCTAAGTTGTTGTCCATTATCCCATCCTCTTTCAGTCACTCTGTTTTCTGATTTGCAAATGTCTGGAGACAGGAACTTTTAAATAAAAATAAAAATCGAATCTTTCTAGAGAGAATCGCAATGCATCTAAGAATCAATTCCCCTTGAATCAGAACAGCGGCCATTTATAATGTTACACCTCCGTTAGCATTACCGGTGATTCTCTCCTCCCCTCGCTTTTAGCTGTCTTTACAGTAAGCTAAATTTACCCGACAAAAGGGGGATAAGGCACCAAAAGGACTACTGCTAATTATTTTTAAAGATAGCATTAGATCTGGGCGGGAAAGATAATTCTAGGAGTTGGATTTGATTATGTCAGTCAATCAAAAAAAGCTGTTTTTATTGGAATATATTTCACAGGTAGTTGAGCAAAGGGACGGGCACAAAGTAAATCTTAAGAAATACCATTAGTAGTCCAGCTTTATGTCCAGTTACCAGTCTAGCTTTATAATTTGATCAGCAAATTCTGAAGCCAATTTTTAAATGCTTCAGAGAACGTACCGATAAGACCTGAGTAGGACAGCAGACAGTCAGCATAGCTCTCCCTCAGACAGCCGGATATTGAGTGAGATTCTGGCTGACAGTTGCTGATGAAATCTGCCAGCCTTGACCTAAAAACAATTGAGATACAAATTATAGATGATAATTTCCTGATGCTGTTTTTAGATGTAAAGCATATAGTGCTTTGTCACATTTATAAGCAATGGTTCAATAATTTAATAGTAAAAACACACGCTAGGATGAAGAACATTAGACTGAATATCTGTTAAGGATCCCTCTATACTTTCTTACCTGCAGATGTAGTTG
This sequence comes from Percina caprodes, assembly GCA_013375575.1. NCBI lineage: Eukaryota > Metazoa > Chordata > Actinopteri > Perciformes > Percidae > Percina > Percina caprodes. The sequence continues at coordinate 7,039,247 of JABXJD010000010.1, forward strand.
GTCTTGCATGTGTTCTGAAGAGACAGACAGTTAGGTTTGTCTTTATCCTCATAGGAGCAGATGGGTACAATTGTTTGCCGCCGGCGTTCTGCACATGCTGTCTGATCCCCCGCTGGACAGGCACAAAACAGCATCCCATAGCTGTATTTAGGTGGAACCTTTATTTTTGGACAGAAAAGATAAAGAGGGTGTCCATTGGTATTTGCAAAATTGTCTTCTTTCTTCTGGTCTAAAAACATCTTCAACTTCCAATGCAGCTTCCACCTTTACAAGAGTGTAAGTAACTTTCCTTACCCAGTACCCTGGTAGTTAAATAGTGACAAAACATGAACATAGAGACTTTAGACCCGCTATGGCTTCCTCCCAAGTTTCCAATCAAAATAGTAGCTTTTAGTGGAGTTACTGTAACAGAATTTTACTGAGAGATTGGATTCAAAGTCAGCTCAATGTGAAATTGCACTTTCCTTTGATTTTTTACTTTGATATTTGATGTTGTTGTGGATTAGATTAGGGATGCACGATATGAGGACAGTATCTGATTGCATTGTTTTGACTGATATTGCGATATGATTCATGATATTGGAGGGGATGATCCTTTTTTTATCATTATTCTCATTTTCAAAATTAAAAAAACTAAAAATGATTTATACTGTGATTTATTTGAGAATGTGTACTAAGCAAAGATTTTTTCTTTAGTCTGTAGGATACAATTTGTATGGGTTTGACACATATTTTTCCTTTAACAAAAATGGGACCCCACCTGTGATATCGCGCCCCCCCCTGCAATTTGGATATTACAGTACTCCATATTGCGATTTCAATAAAATTGCGATTAATTGTGCAGCCCTAGTTTAGATGTTGATTTAAGCAGCAACTACAAAATCAAACACACAAAAGCTGCAAATAGCTCTCAAAATGAACATGCTTAATTACCTTGTCAAAGAACTGCCGCAGGGCCTTGTGGCATTTGCGCTTGTTGCAGACCTCAGAAGCAGACACCCTGCTAGTACAGGGGTTAATGTAAGCTGAACGGTATTTCTTACATGTGTCATTCAGGTTGCAGGCCTTGGCAGCATTCAGACAGTTGTTCTCCTTTGTAGATGCAGGCTCAACTAAGAGAGAGGAGAGACACATCATTCTGTTGTGTCATTATTGCTTTCCTGCACAGAATACATTGTTGTTTACGCCTCATAAATGATCAGCACATCAAAGTGACAGTTGTGAGTAAATGACATATGAGGAAATAGTGCAGCCAATATATGTAGAAAGATTTAGAGAATTATTTGACTCGTTTCAAATAAAAAACAGAAAGAAAGGCATAATGAGAAAGTATTTTCCTGAAGTGCAATTTTTTTAAAAGGATGTTACACTCATAATCCTCATTTTCATGATGTGTCCCTGACAGTTTAACCCCTCTGAGGACGAAAGACGCTACAGTGTGTCCAAACGATGTTTGTCAAAACTCCTACTCAAAAAGTGACATTAAAAAAAAAATTACATTCCAGACATTCATTTAATATTTTAATCATATCCGTATAACCTTAAGACTTTGGTAAACACATTTCAAGCATCGAAACAATTTGTACAACACGTCATAAGTTAAGGTTTGTTTTCAAAAGAGATTTGAGACATTTCAAATAGCCAACATCAACATTTTAACTTGAGCACCAAATTATCTCTTTACACATTGCTCTTTAAAATATGTGGGCATCACTATATGGAAAGGTGAGTTTGTTCTGAACATTCTGATATGGAACAAATGTGGATTAGTTATATGCAAATCTCTTAAAAAGGTAAATTTAAGATTTGTGAAAATGCCCTTGGACCTAATGGGGTTAATTACATTGCACCTGAAAAATGGCACATCTCCATTTCTATCCACAGTCCTGAGAAAGTTTCTCAGGGTCTCTTAGGTGTATTAGAAAATACACTCCGATGTAGATACAATTCCATCTATTGTGTCACTATTGACGTGTTTTCCAAATGATGGGAAGTGACCATTAATCTTAGGGTCGTTGCCAGAACAAAGCTTTACATAATGTTCAAAAATTGTCCCCTATAGCCTATGTTTATGTATTTAAAACCAGTCCTCACAATTTTTTACTTGAATTGCATAATTTACTATACGCCTGTTTGAAACTGGAAAAGAAAAATTGTATGGGAGCTGAGCTATCGCACACTGTTGTTGCATCTTTTCCTTTGGTACGCGTTTGAACTCAAATTCTCTGTCTAAATGGTTCCTCCTCCTCCCTATTTTACCGCGGTATTAGGTCGGAACCCAAAATGCTGCCAAACTGCAGAAGTCGTGTTCTTCTTCGAGACCAGGTCACTCGGTGCGCGACTTGCCATCTTATGCAGGTAATTCATGGGTGATTTTGTTTTCCTTAAATACAAACCTCTGCTCCCTTGGACACAGCTTTGAAGTATTTTAGTCTTACTTTGCCAGACCATCCACACGTTGTAGAGCAGAGGAGGGTCTAGATAGACCACATAGCATTCCTGGATGGGCAAAAAACTTGCTCTGGTTTCATGGCATTTCCTTAAACCAATCACAATATTTTTGGGCGGCGCTAAGCTCCGCATAAAGCCACTGTAAAAATAGTTGTGCAAGAGATTTGAGAGATGGTCTAGCTAGCTGTCTGGATTAACCCTGCAGAGATCTGAGGAGCAGTCAGACATAGTCCTTATAAATCTACCAGAGTTTAAAATGTCATCACTAAGAAAGCGGAAGGAAACGGACATCGGCAAAAATACAAGCATCCGGTGGAATGTCCTGCGGCACTGGCACAATCCCTGAAGCGGAACGTCAAGGATATAGACTAGAGTTGCATAAACCGAGTGAACCATCTTTGCTTTCGTCGCTGTATGCCTGTCTTTCCATTACAGCACAGCAAAAGCAATCTTTGGCCATCATAATGACACTCACATCTCATTTTTCTTATTTGTTGGTAAAAAGTCCTTCCTGCTCGACTGGGTTCTGCACAGTAACACAAACTGTATCCTCAGCTTCGACATGGAAGAGTGAATTCTGTAATTCTGCCTTTTGAGGTGGAATTCAAGCTCACTGCACTCTTTCATGCACCACAGAAAGAGCCATGATTAAATCTGAATACGTTCTTGAACCTTGGGTTAATCACATATTACAAAACCCATTACTTACATCTGACAAGTGCCTAGAGATGGGGGCTGTGATCCTTGAGTGGCTGTTTGTAGCTCTCGAGCCATAGGTGTGACAGTTCTAGCTCAATTACAGTCACTAACAGCGAAACACTCACCTTAGTTAAAAACATACTTTTAAAAAAAAAGTTCTTACTCTTGGACTAAAACATGGTTGTAAATGTGCCGTGTGTGTGCATGTAACAGACGTCCTGAGCTAAGTGTGAATAAGAAGGTTGAGCTGTAGGTCACAGTGTGACTCCAAAGATGCAACACCCTTCGGCAGGAAAAAACCTTTTCCATTAGGAGCATTTCTGCATTTAATAAGCTAATTTTTGAGGTCTTTTTCAAGAGTACAATACATGTTTTACTGTCTCCCAGAACTGATTCAATGATAATACATAGAGCACCACCAACACCTTGCTTATCAGGAATGTGATTGTTTTGCTTAACAAATGTGTGGCTATTAAGTCATGTAACATTGGCAATGACTCATATAAACAGGGCTATGCCATGGTTTGTGCTTTGTTGCTGAGCTGCTTGCACTGTGATTGTAATCATAAGAAAACAATATTTGCCTGTTTCTGTAATCAATTGACTGTCTTAATGGTCATGTTTCTACAGTATAAAGGGCAGAGAGAAATGTCAGACATGTTTAAATTAATCTTTAAGAAAAAGCTCAACTACCAAAAACGGTGATTTGTAAACAATTATTCTAACAATACTGTTCCAACATATAATTTAAACTTAGAGGATACATTTTTAATTTAACCAAACATTGTTCAAGTTAGTCTATTGACCTTGCAGTGCATACCAAGAACTGCAATCCTATATGCCCCCTTGAAATATAACATATCTTGTTAAAAGATCTACAGGCTTAAGAGAAAAAACAATGTCACTCAGCCTTCTTAAGTTGCACCCCCTGAGCAAGACCACCATGTTGCCATTGGTGCAGACCAAATAAAAACCAGTGTAGCAAACACTGGAATCTGACCCTTTGACTTCGAATAGGTCGATACAAAAGACCTTTTGAAAGACCGCCAGTCAGGGAGTGTTAAATATGAATCTCAAATAAGAGGTTAATTATGGTATCCTTGGGGGCTGCGTTCATTAAGGTAAATGTAAGCATATGAGAAGCCATTCTATTGTATAGCTGCCAAGACGTCCAATGTTTGTAATGCTCTATCTCATGAAATGCTTTTGAAGGTTACAACATTTTACATATGTTTACTGTAAACACTATGTCAGCTCAGTGGGCTTAATCATGTTTAAATTATGTAGGCTTATTTGACCAATGCCATGCATCTGTGTTAGTGTATGAGCTCTTGAATATAGGTGAGGTGAAGTCTTGACCAAGGATGTAACGGTATGAAAATTGACCAAAAGAAAAGTGACCAAAATATGTTTTTGGTATTTTCGCGGTATTTTTAAGTGTTCAATACAGAATGTTCAGAAAGCACTGATAGGCCTACACAAGCTGAAATAGTTTCAAAAAGTGTAACAATGTTTATTATACTTCAAAAATATAGGCAATAGGGTTGTAAAAACAATTGAAAACTGGCTACTGAAACACTGGCCTGCTGTAAATGGTCCGGTAAGAACTTAAACCTGAGATGTCTGACTTTGAGATCCAGGAGGATTTATACAACTCCAACATGATGTAACGATACAATTGTATTTGACGTTCCATGTGAAGTCGGATGTGGTTCTGAAATATAAGCAAATAATAATGCAGATTAATAAGCATCTGACTTACTATGAACATTATTTACCAAAACTAAATGTTTACATTAATTTCTCTGTAATAATTAACATGTAACATATTGGTCAGTACCACAAACTGAGAATAAGTGACATCTATTAGAGCAGCACAGATATCCATAATGGAGCAAACAGTGTAATACACCTTTAAAAGCTAAGCATATGGCTCCACAACGCTGGTCTGTTTACTGGTGATAGCACGTTGCTAGCAAATTGCACAACAACCTGAATATCAACACGTGGCTGCACAAGTAATATTAAACAATATGCACATCTATCAGCAATATGCAATAAGAAACCCAGCAACAGCAATATTATCAAGACGATAAATAAATAAATAAATATATATATATATATATATATATATATATATATATATATATATATATATTTATATATCCAAATAAATGTCACGTGGTAACAAGGGCTAAATGTATCCACTTTGTTTAGACAGTTTAGACAGATAACGAGGCATAAAAACCCATGGCAGCAAGCTATAGAATAGTTTCAACTTACGTTCTGGGATACGAAGCTACATAAGTTTGAAAACGGAAAATAAAAAAGTCAATTGTCCAGCTGCTATATTCTGTCCCTTTCTCCTGTCTGAGCGCGGAGCTTGGCAAGAGATCAAAGCAATGACTCCGTCACGGATTTACCGTTACACCGGTAATCGTTACATCCCTCGAAACGATTCTCTTCAAAGGTTTGCTTCTGGCTGCTTTCTGACAGGAGGGATTTTTGCAGTTCCTAGAACATAACGTTCCTATAACCTTTTTTTTCTCCTGTTCCGACTTGAATAATTTGGAGATTATCAAGTTCCTCTGACTGCAGTTCCTGTAACTTTTTTAGCTCCTAGTTTAGGGCAAAGTTTTTTTCCCTTTTCCGAATAGCGACCTAGTCACACCCCCACTGTAAAAGCCATGCCGTCTGTGTTAGCAAAATATACTAGAATTACTTGACTACGTAAATTACTACGAGAATGGACAGAATGCTGAACTCAGGGGCTGCTGACCATGTACACCACCGATGGGGGGGGGAAGAGGGACCTGGAATGATCCACAAGAAATATTACAATCTTCAGGAAAATCTCCACTGAGCTAGCACAAATGGGGGTTTGTATGTGGCGCTAAAGTCAAGTGATGATACTATGTAATATGTGCTTGCGTCACTCCTATGGCCAGTTGGACAGTGCGAATCTAAATGACAAAACCGGAGAGTAGTTAGTAGAACTGTTTAGAAGTGGACTGTTCCTATAACTATATTCCTGTAACTACTTGGTCAAAAAGCAGCTTTAGATTGTGTGCCAGACAAGAATGGCGCTCAAGAAAACGCCTGAACATGGCTACATGGTTTGCAGCATCCAAGCCTCGTGCATTTAATTGTGCAATTCCCTTATTTCTTTTTGCTTATGTCTATAGATGCAGGCTTAGATGAATTAATCCTCTCTTTGCACATGATACATAAAATAAAGAGCTCCAACAGAATCTCCTGAACTGATGCCACCATTAAACATGCTTCAGAAGCAGTAGAGCTGGTCCTTAAACCTCTTTTCTCTATAGGATTTAATTCCAATGTCACTGGATAATAATGTTCTGACAAGCAATTGCTCAAGCCATTTTATTTCTTTTTTTTCTGAATGTTCTAATTGAAGAATATGGGTAGGAACATGTGGTAATGGAATTGTTCTTTTTAGCTGTGTCTGACATGTAAATCCTCCCATATACATGGTACACAGATTATAGTAATACAGAGTATTAGTGTGACCCTCAGACCAAACCTCAAGAGCCAGCTGTGTGCATGGAGAAGCAACGTGCATTTAAAAAGTCGGGATTACTTTGAAGCCCTATGTACAGGGTCAGTTAAAACTATTATCTCATTCAATGAAGATGTTTAGCATTGTTAGGTCAGGCCACTGAGAACAAAGCCACAGAACAAGAGTTTGTGTTAGTTTAATACAGTGGCTTGAAAACGTTTACACACCCATGCTAAAGTTGATTTAAAAAGAGCCTTGATTAAAAAAAAATTGGAAAATCCAACCTTTTAAGGACACCAATTTTCTTTGTGAATTAATAATATATTGTAAATAAATACAGGGGGCATAAGTATACACTCACCTATGCTAAATTCCCATAGAAGCAGGCAGATTTTTATTTTTAAAGGCCAGTTATTTCATAGATCCAGGATACTATGCATCCTGACAAAGTTCACTTGGCCTTTGGAATTAAAATAACCCCATATCATCACATACCCTTCACCATACCTAGAGATTGGCATGGGGATAAGATCATCTCTCAATGCAAATCAAACCAGCTATTAAGCTAACTGAAATAAAACCATGCCAATCTCTAGGTCTCTCTCTAATCAGCTTTAGCATGGGTGTGTAAACTTATTCAATCCCCTTTACATATTGAATGGGTATCAGGGTTTCTGATTTTTATAAATTGATTTAATTGTCTTTTGACTTTTCTGTTTGTAACTGGTTTTTAAGAGGGTCTAGTTAAGCATTCCCTAAAATTCAATTATAATTTCTCAATATTTTGTTTTGTTGAATCAATATTATTAGTCTTACATTCCCTCTCTGTAGCATTGTCTCCAAGTAATAAGCCACTTTTTTTATGCAGATGATGCCTAGTTTTATGTGACACACAGTAGGCCTGCGCGATTAATCTCAATTCACCCTGTTCACGATTACATTTTTAAATAATTTTGATTTTATTTAAAAACATGTTTTAAAATTTTAAAATATATATTATTATTATTTCTTTTAATGACTTTGCTTCTAATTTAATTTTACGAGCCGACTGCATCACAAACGCTACTACTTTATTCTGTGAGTTTTAAACATAGACTGCAATGCTCTCCCTTCTCTTCATTGAAGCCTCTATGTTTACAGGCTTGTGGGGATGCGCAGTGTTCTATAGGTGCCAAAATAAATCGGTTTGGTACTGCCAATTTGTTTTGTTTTGTCATGGTTCATATGTGCAATAAATATTACACTTTGTGAAAAAACAAAATCGTGGCAGAGAATCGTGACATAAATTCTAAGCTAAGTAATCGTGATTCATATTTTTCCCCGAATCGTGCAGGCCTAACAGATAGTAAGGTAAGTTTATTTTCTCAGAGGTCGGTCAGGGTCAGGCCCAGTCGGATCCCCCAGTTGGAGCTGGTTAATGTGGCTGGGGAAAGGGAAGTTTGGGGTCTCCTGCTGGAGTTGCTGCCCCCGCAACCCAAAACTGGATAAGCAGATGAAGATGGATGGATGGATGGATGGATGGATGGATGGATGGATGGATGGATGGAGGTCAAAGATGAATGACAACTGTGTTGCACCTGAGTTCAGCCATATTGCAAGCAACAGTGGGTATATTATGTATATTTGATGTTTGTACAAAATCTCTAAACCTCTCTTACAGTTTATTTTAAATGTCCCCAAAATTAACCAAATACTGATAACCACAACATAACTATATTTCAGAGCCTCTATATGCAATGGTCTAAAATCCTCTTCACAATATATCACTGCCTTATTTAATCCTTTTAAACTAATACCTTTAATGTAGTGCCCTCTTCATCATTTCCCATAATAGAAAGAAAACAGCAGTGGTCAGGGCCCACTCCTTTATGGCACCCTGCCTTCTATCAGGCTTCTTGCCAGCATCACTAAATCCACACCAGTGTCTCAGTATTTATGACCAGACTCAAGACCCATTTATTAAGTGCACCTATGTAATTAGTAAAATCTCAGTTTGTACTGCACCAGCTACTTTCTTTATTTAATCCCCTAGTACTCATTCAGAAGTGAAATACCCTCTACATTGCTCATGTCTGCCATATTAAGTATGATTCTGATATAAGATATGTTTAAGATTAGGGATTGACCAATTATTGGCCTGGCTAGTTCTGGGCCGATATTTGGCAATTTGCAGATTACCTGTATCGGTGCTTTATTTTACCGATTTAAAGTTAATGAATAAAACGTGTACTACGTTGGCTCAGCTCTGTCAACAGTCTGCAACACCTGCAATAAACCTTTTTAGCATGTTTAGACTTCAGGAAACTTTTATTTATTGATTTAGTTTTACTGTGTATTATGTTTATTGTTTTTAGTTTTTTTTTACATACTTGCCTGAAGAATTAAAACAAACCTTTTGTGTTGGAGTTTGTAACATTCCAAAATGTTAATTTCAACTAAAAGATTTTATTTTATATTATTATTATTTTTAATGCAAATGCTAGGGTTGGAACGGAACACAGACGTCACGGTTCGGTTCATACCCTGTTCAGACATCACAGTTCGGTACGAGTTTGGTACAACGGAGAGAAAAGCAAAACAAAAATGCAGAAGGCAATTGTTTTTATTGTTCTTGTCTCAGGCTGCACCACCTAGTGTCATATAGTCTCTCCCCTGAGCTATTTGCAACAGCCTGAAGTGTGTCTAAAAAAAAACATGTGAACAGTAAACAACAAGTACCCCACATAATCTCCAGACTCCATCTGTAACTTGTAAACAAAATAAGACAATCAGCTATGAAACAAGCTATGAAAATACAGCATCTATGTTCTCTGCAAAGACAAACTAAATTACTTGAGTGATGCAACGTTATTACGTCTCCCGGCCATTTTTCACCGCAGAAAGCTGCTCCCTGCCTGGCTAAAGCTAATATAGTATTATACAATATATATTGACCGAGGTCAGGCCAGCTTAGCGGCGTCTTTCTCCCGTTGCGTCTTGCTGTCTCTCGTACCTACACCGGCCCTGCACCCTGTCCCCCCTCCCCTTCTACCTGCCCGCGCAGTGATTAGAGAGCAGAGAGGGGAGGGGCTGCTCCTCAGTCACAGAATAGAAGAAGTTTTGGCAGCCACAAGAGAGAAGTACCTTGCATGCTCGCTGGGCAATTTCTGGCGTCTTTTCTACAGAAAGTCACCAGATATGTCCCTAGTCGTGCCGAGCTTCGGAGCTAAGGCGGGGCTACGGATTAGGTGTCCCTGAAGAACCTCCGTATCTAACAGGATTTCCGCATTACATTAGTTAATTTGCTTGCAAGTTTTATTTATTTTTATACTGTGTATTCTCTGTGTAAATTCATGTACCGAACCGTGACACCTGTACCGTTTTGTTTCAGTATGAAAACATGAACCGTTCCACCCCTAGTAAATTAATCTGTTTAAAATATTGGTTATCAGCTTCATTAATTATTAATAATCGATATTGGCCCTGAAAAACTAATATCGGTCGACCCGAGTTAAGATGGATTGAAAATATACAGTGTAACGCTACATTGACTGCAGGATATGGGAGTGAAAGCAGGTACGAGCCCAATGGTTGCACCTGCCTGAGTCAGATGTGTGGATGAGGACCAGGCACACTTTAGCCTTCTGTTTTTCAGAAAACCAGTTCTATTCAGCTCAGCCAATTAAAAATATGACTGTCTATGCATTGTTTCACCTTCAGCAGTTTCCAAATAATATTATTGCTATATACTGTATATAAATGATTGTTACTGGGGACTGTTTTTCTTCCTTCCTACTTTTAAGCATTAGTAGTTAAAACTATACACCTGTATATTTATGCCCCTATACATCAATCTGAAAGATGTAAGGAAAGCCTGGGGCACTGAGAGGATGTGTATGTCACTGTCAGTGTATGAATGTGTGCAGGGTGATTTGTATGTAGATGAGGGTCTCTATGCAATAGACATGCACACAGTAAGAATGATTGTGTGTGCGAGTGGGTGCAGGGTGTGGTTAGCTGAGCTCACATCAAATATTTCCATGCCTGACCAAAAACATTATTTTGTGTCACCTGCAGCCTACAGCGTTTTATTTTCTTATCTCAAAGCCATGATTAGCCATTGCCCGCATCACCCATGGTTGCATATCCACTTTGATGATAGTATTTTCTCCATGACATTCTTGCCATGATTCATTTGATCACATATTATTTTAGTTTTGCATGATGTGGCCAAATCAAATTGTCAAAACACAGTAGCAAAATAAGTTTTAGGTATGTTACACTTTACCATTTCATGTCATGTCCCCTCAACCCAAGAGTATTTACATTATGTCTTTTCACAATAAACTACTTTCAGCACAAACTGAAAATCGTGCTGGACTTGATATGAATTATTAATTGCCAATTGTAAAATTTGCAATTCATTTACTCATTTAAACACAGAGTCACGCACCAATGGCAGCAGGCTACCAGGCTGTGGGTGCTGACCTGACCATTGGGAGCAATGTTTGATTCAGGATCTTGCTTTTTTCATGTTGCCCGCTAAAGTCATTAAATGCATTTTCTGTTGCATTACCTAATACCATCATGCACATACAAAATACTGCAACACCGTAAATGTGGTGTGTCATGTTAGAGGTGTCCATTCAACAACTTGGATTACAGTTTATTTAACAGATGTTGGTGTTATTGTGTCCACCCCTGGGTACACAGTTTCCCATGGGTGCATGTCTCATTTTATATGAAACAATCCTATTATGCATTATATTATGAAGAACTAAAACATCAAAAGCCTGCTAATAAATAGGATAAGGTTGGTTTCACTTCATGTCACTAAATATTTTAATATTTGATCATGCAGCATCTAAGTGAATTTCAAATTTTTATAATCCATGTGTCTGTTATTGTGTTTTGAGCTCTGTCTGGCTAAATCATTTGGAATAAATTGTGTTATTCTGCGGTCACAGAGGGGCTGAAAGAAAACGGAGAAGTGTGTGAAAGGAAATAATTAGCTGATATGGCTAAAAGCAGTCTTGTGTTAATAGATCAGCAGATTAAAAATGTTTCATCTACTCTGATGTTTAGCTGGGGCAGTTTGCTCATATACAGTATACATAGTGCCCAAGCTGGCCAGGGCCATTGGCAGAGGACAAAGAGTACAGATGAATGAATCTGTTGCTTCAGGCAACTAGGCCCACTGAATTATTCTGGAGATCTACAGTGGAAAATCATCATGCCGGGCTTCAACTCTTGTTCACCGACTTGATTCTCTGTAAGACTGCTGATGAGCTACGAGGATAGACTGGGAGAAGAGGGGATAGGTACTGGGCTCAGTGGTAGGGCTAGTACAAGTGAGATTACCTCTGCCAGAGTGGCTGCTTACATGTAAATTGAGAAACTGGCTGAAGGGCTTTTTAAAAACGTCTGACGTTTATCACTCTGAAGGCAGAATGAAATTAGTTTATTCCCTTGCACATTCTTACATTATATACAGGAAGTGCAACTCCAAAGATGGGATGTAATCTGTTCTTATACCACTGTTTTCAGACTTGTTGAGAAACTTCAGAATCAGTTTATCTTGTCTCTAAAAAAGTATCTTACTTTTACTGTAAGTTGGGAATATGATTGTACAAGATTTACCCTGCAGTAATTCCTCCTCTTCATAGCTCTTGCTAGGGAATCACCTGAAGTTGTCTTTAGCTCAGTGGAATGTAGTAATTTGAGTTTTCCTTGTTGGTGGCCTTGAGTACCCTGGTAAATAATTTTTAAAGACATAAACAATTGTGTACAGAAGCTGTTTTTCCTTTTTGTTAATGGCAGTTCTCCCATTGTTCCCCTTAATCTGCACAACAGCATTGTGTTACATTTCTGAAAGGTACTTGTTCATTGATTTCTAAATGACGCAGCTTTTAATTTCAGCTGTTCCTGGAGACTATATTCTGGCAGTTATTGGCTTGGATGTTACACCTTTTAGTTGGAGTTAATGTTTTAAATGCATCATGAAGCTTTCTGCAGAAGCCATACATGATGAAATGTGACAACGAAGGTAGTACTTAAAACAGAAAGGATTCATACTACAGTAGTAGTCAAGTGGGAAACTATTTATGGTGTCTTTGTTTTTTAGCCATACTCGTAGCATGGCTCTATGGATAGCAATGCCAGTCTTTGTTTTATTTTTTTATATATAAATATTTTGACTATTGGCTAAAAGAGCTATTGGATGGATTGCCATGAAATCTGGTATACATGTTCATTGTTCTTGAAGGATTTATAATCACTTTGGTGATGCAAAACTACTTTTGGAATGACATTAATATCAGCCTCAGCTGTACTGTGTTTAGTGCTAATATTACAAATATTAGCACTAAACAAAACAAATATTAGCACGCTAAATTAAGATGGTGACCATGGTGAACATACCTGTTTAACATCAGCATGTTAGATTGTCATTGTGAGCATGCGAGCTTACCACCATTAGCATTTAGCTCAAAACCCCAATGCCTAAGTACAGCTTCATAGAGTACCACTTTCATTCCATTATATAATATAATAGCACCTAATAATGATAAAACACAAGTTGAACTGGCATGTCTTCAATATTACATAAGTCAGTGACTTTGATTGAAGAGCTCATTAGCAGCAGATCCGATTTTTTTTAATACAGTATATCTTAATAAAGATTAAAACATTTCACATTTGTTCAGTGGGATCTGCTGACTCTTCTAAGCTACATCAAGCACATTATTTAATAAAAGAATTACCTGCAGATTTCATGCTGCTTTTTCATCTCCACCTTTTGATAATCCAAGATTTGTTTTACTGTTTTAATAGTATTCCCATTATGTAAAAGCCACATGAATCCTTAACCACTTTTCCAATTTCTGTTTTCTTGCAATTCTTCTTAGTCTCGCATTGCTAGACCAATATTTGCACTATTCCAGCACAAGAGAGAAATCCAAACTCTAAATTTGTCTTTACTCTCTGTATGAAATACAGTTAGCCATTATGTCACCGCATGTGGAGCAGAGCCACTTTGATACACTAAGTGGATTCAATCACAGCGAGAGCCAGACAGAGTGAGGGGGAGCTAGAGAGGGAGAGAAAGAATCAAATGACCATTTTATTTTTATTCACTGAAATGGTAGCTGGCCAGTGCAGCAGACACCCTCCTCCAGCCAGAAAGCCGCACTTGTCCAACACAGCTCTTGTTCTATCATTGCGATTGAACGCAGACAGATGGTTAATTGCTTGTGTGTGTGTGTGTGTGTGTGTGTGTGTGTGTGTGTGTGTGTGTGTGTGTGTGTGTGAGATATTTAAATATGGGACTGTCTAGGTCTATGCTCCCAAGTCCACCTGCACTCCATTGACATTTGAGGACATGTATGGCATTTAGGTTCGCAACAACAAACTGCAAGCAACATTTGTGCTTTCTTTTTTTATAATCCCGGCATTTCGCCCTGCAGGCTCCTGGAGCTAAAAAAACGCAGGCTTTACTCTAAAGGGATAATTAATTCAAAACTAGCAAATAAATGCTACTCCCAGCAAAAGTACTGTGACAGTGGAAAAACATGCAAACCCCCTCATTATTGCTTTGAGAGCTGAAAGTGAAATATACTAAATGACTCTGCTTTGTATACGGTGGGTCACAGTGGCAGATAAAAGCTTTTGTGATGGATAATGGGCGTTGAAAGCTGCAGCCTGGAACCAAAGAGCAATAGAAAAGAGTGGTTGTCAAATAGTGACAGATTTGTACTGGTGATGTGGTGACTTAAGATGGATTTAAAGCACAAGTGAAAAGTAATGGGTCTATGTATGCAGTGACTTAACTTTGCACAATGTCCAACCTAAGGGGTGTTGGCAACGTGAAAGCAGCATCTTACCAGCAATGATGGGGGCCAGGCGGAAGATATCTGAGAGTCGGCTATTGACTGGTTCATATGGAGAGTACTCCAGCAAATCATTACCTGCGTGGGGAAAAAAGTATTATCAACAATATGAGCTGGAAAAGGTGTGTATGTATGTGTAAACATATGTTGTGTATGTGTGGGTGGACGTTATTGAATACTCTAACATATCAATTGTACTAAATGGGTAATTGGGTAATCCCTGTTAATTAGTTATTTAATTATTTTGTAAATAATAGCTTATGTAGCTAAACAGAAGTTATGAGCAAGGCTAACTTTACTTTGTTACAAGTACAATAATCTCTATCTCAGAAAGGTTTAAAGGTCACATGGGTAGCCTGCTGCCTTTAAGAAAATGAAAGCTCAGACGGGCCAAAATGGAATCTTGCTCCTTATGAGGTCATAAGGGGCACGGTTACCTTCCTCTTTCTCTGCTTTGTCTGCCCAGAGTATTTGCCCTGCCCATGAGAGAGAGACATCATGGCTTTCAAACAAGCAAAGTAGCAGTTGGTCAAGCCCCCAACAGCTACAGACACAGAAATGGCACATACTAAGTAGAGCTCATTGTGGAACTGGCTCTAGTGCCTGTAATTCTGCACCAAGGCTGAATGTCAGGAGAGAGACTTCAGATATGGTATTAGGGGACCTAATCTTAAGATTAAGATTACTTTTAACTACATTTGGACATCTATAGTATACTCCACTGCATATACAGTATCTGACCATTTTTTGGGCATTTCAGATTTCACAAGCAAAGCATTCAGTATGATAAGCTTATAACAATACTGCATCACAGATTAAACTACCTACAAGTTGTTTGCTTTTTTGTTTGATGAGTAAATTTTTCTGATGACATTTCTGTACCAAGTAAAATCTGAGTACTTCATAGCCTACTTTTTTTCATAGTAAGCTCAATCAGTCAAATAACGATTATTAGTTTGCTCTGCATACCCTGTAAACTCTGGAATATGCTCCAAAAGATCCGGAGACAGTTCTTCTCCTTCTTCATGCCTCTTCTACACCTGCAGTTATTAAGGGTGCTCTGCTTCATGGCATCTATAGCGCTGCGGCACTCGCCCTGCGCCTCCGTACCGGTGACCGCGCTGAAGTTGTTTTCCCTGCCCGCCACACACTGCCTCATCGTCCGGTACTTGGTGCTGCAGCTGTACTCCTTCAGACATTGTTCACTGGCCTTTACGCAGTCCGGCCGGGCGGGCCGGGAGGACGAGCTGCCCTCACCCTTCAAGGTGAACACTGAGTCTGGGAGTTATAAGAAGGAAGTCAGAAAGATCTGTGCGCACGATGTGAACTAATTTGATTGTTCTACACACAACAGGCTAACTGATCAGTCAATTAACGTGTTTTTTAACACGTTAATTTCATGTTATTTTATTTGGAGAGTAGGCTACTATATCTACTGTGCATGCTTGCCAGATGACACAAACAATAGTCTACGCATTGCATTAGACAAACTTTCCGCAATCGTGCCCCAACAATCAGAACAGATCCAACAAATTTTTTTCCCATTTTTATTCCTCCTTGCATGTGTGCGTGTATTGAGTTGAACTGTAAAAGGAACGTGAGCCGTTTTAAAAAGACTATATCTCTTGTAGCGGAAACATAGGAATCAACAGATGCATGCGTGACTTACCCGGGAAGGACAATATCATGACAAAAGTTGTTAAAATCATTGCGCTTCAGAAGACTTCGTAGCCTAAGGTTTATAGACGTGTTTCGGGATTACAATAAACTTGTCAATCTGATCCAATTTTCTTCGGGTTGCACATATAGTGGGTTCAGGTGATGATGCATCCTGTAGATCCAACAGTGAGAATCCGAACTCTCGACCCGAGTCCAGCAGCTAAAACCACATCTTGTAAATGTGCCGGAGTTTCGGACGATTGGAAAGAACAAGTGAGACACAGAGAGATGCGCTGATGGTAGACCATTTCCACCTCACTCTGCTCCCATCTCCTCTCCTCTTGGTCTTGTTTGATTCCACACAGGAGCTGTCAGAGGGTTGGAGGACCAAACTTTACAGCCGCGACCGAAATGAGTCAGGAAATCGCAGTACAACTTTAAACCATAATCAGTCCAACAGAATAAAGGAATTAATTCAACTTTTAACGCCCATCAGTGCCCTGGACGGCCACTGTTTACATCCCCAACATCAGGAACAATCCATACCGTTTCTCAGGTGCGAAGGCAAAACAACCCCGTTTGATCCGGACTGTCCGCCACTCGGATGACAAACTGAGAGGCTCGGGATGCGAGGCGTGAGGGCGTGACGTCATGCGATATGCTCACAATAACCTTAATAAACCGCCTCAATTTACATAAGCCTGCTAAGACAGTCCAAACTAACTGATGGCCAGCAGCGAGCATTTTACATCTGGATTATGTTTACTTATTAACTCTGTGGAAAATCAACATTTATACTAGCCCATTATATATTTACGTAACCTGCAGGCTTGCATACCACCAGAACCTTACATATTTAAAGTATATTTCCTATCAAATAGCTAAATCACAGCAATTTATAAATGTCTCAGTATTTCACTGAAGTTTACAGTAAGTTTTTGTCCTCTCAGCTCAGCTCTTATAGAAACAAGCCTGCAGCACTTTAAACTGAGAGAGTGGGTGGCATTGTTTTTTTTTTGTAGGATGTTTAAAAGTTTCAAGGTATTTCAGTCCCTCAAAATGAAAGTGGTACAAAGCGGAATTGGGCAGAAAAAAATCATTTTGCTTCCTTATCTGAAATTGTAGTTACCATATAAATTGTGATGACTGAAAACTTTTTCTATCAAAGTTTGTTTTTCTGCACAGAAAAGAGGTTTTGAAAATGAGGGGAGAAATGGGACGTAGCACTCAAGAATTTACTGGGTATAGAATTTTGGGAGCTTGCAGCTTGCAGGAGCCAATATAAATTTGTGGGCAACCTCCCCTAAAAAAAACAAAACACACCAGCGCTAATATGAAAATAAATAAAACATCAGCCTTAAAGCTGCAGTGGGTAGCAAAAAAAACAGCAGGATTTAAAGTAGAGTGAGACCTCTTCCTGCAGCTCTACCACTTCCCTCTCTGTCTATTGGGCATATGCATATAGAACAGAACGCTGTCTCTCTGAAATGACCCGCGATTGGCCAAAGTCTCCCGTGATGGCTATCACTTTCTGAAGCCTAAACACAGAGTGGAGGAGGTGCACAAGTTTGTTTTCTCTCAGACCACTTGAATTACAATATGTGGAAAGATTTTTTGCAGAATGATTTGCAAAAATAAACTAGTCTTCCCCTTAAAGCTGCAGTAGGTAGAGGCCCACCACAGACAGCAAATGCCATACACAACATTTAATGAACTAAATTGATCAAAATACAAGATGCATCAGGACCAATGTGGCTCACTAAAAAATAAAAAATGCTGTATTGCCATGCTGTCAAATTTAAAGAACATAGCCCTTTCAGTGCCAAACCACCTTTCACTCATTAATAATCTGCTTCATTCTGTTTGGTTCACCCCAAGCCACTCTGATGCCCCCAAACAGCACCCACACTGACTTTCTTGTGTAAAAACCAAAGAGTGATAGAAACAGTACAGTTATGTTAGGTTCAAGCACAGGTTCGCTTTTTTATATTGTAGAAAGGAGATGAGCAGCTGCAGCCATGTAGCTGTCTTCTGAATATAAAATAAATAAAACTGATCCTTTAAGAAGAGAGTCAGTTCAGTGAGGGATTGTTTTGGTTTTGCCTGGGGATATTGTGTAGTTTGTAATTACCACTAAAATATCTTATAATATACATTCTTTTGTCATGTAAAAAGAATTGTAGTATAAGTATTATTGATATTTTTCTTTAAATTCAAACATCTAATACTGCATATGAATAGCCTGTATAAAGGAAGAGTCTAACAGACAAAGAGTTTGCCAGCAAATTTAATCGATTTGAGCCTGACTGATTAATCAATTGTGAGTGCCCAGTGGATTATGTTGGTATCATAATAAAAACTCATCCCACTAGATGTAATTCATTTCACATTCCCCAACCTAAGTAAAAGGCAGGCAGTAAAGACATTGATTTGTCTAGTTATTGTCTCGAGACTGATGCAAAGATAAGAAGGCTCACAAAAACTAGAAAGTAAGAGTTGCGTGTGCAATCTATGTTCAGTTGTTCTCTTTAATAAAGTGTTTAAAAGTGATTGGACGGCCCTCTGTGAATGCACTGGGCTACAATACAATGTACAGTGAGGGGAAAAGTATTTGATCCCCTGCTGATTTTTTACATTTGCCCACTGACGAAAAAATGATCAGTCTATAATTTTAATGGTAGATTTATTTGAACAGTGAGAGACTGAATAACAACAAAAAAATCTAGAAAAATGCATGCCAAAAATGTTAGAAATTGATTTGCATTTTAACGAGGGAAATATGTATTTGACCCCTCTGCAAAACATGACTCAGTACTTTGTGGCAAAACCCTTGTTGGCAATCACAGAGGTCAGATGTTTCTTGTAGTAGGTTTGCACACATCTCAGGAGGGATTTTGTCCCACTCCTCTTTGCAGATCTTCTCCAAGTCATTAAGGTTTCGAGGCTGACGTTTGGTAACTCGAACCTTCAGCTCCCTCCACAGATTTTCTATGGGATTAAGGTCTGGAGACTGGCTAGGCCCCTCCAGGACCTTAATGCGCTTCTTCTTGAGCCCCTCCTTTGTTGCCTTGGGTGTGTGTTTTGGGTTATTGTCATGGAATACCCATCCAGGACCCAATTTAAATGCCCTGGCTGAGGGAAGGAGGTTCTCACCAGAGACTTGACAGTACATGGCCCCGTCCATGGTCCCTTTGATGCGGTGAAGTTGTCCTGTCCCCTTAGAAGAAAAACACTCCCAAAGCATAATGTTTCCACCTCCATGTTTGACAGTGGGGATGGTGTTCTAGGGGTCATAGGCAGCATTCCTCCTCCTCCAAACACGGCGAGTTGAGTTAATGCCAAAGAGCTCCATTTTGGTTTCATCTGACCACAACACTTTCACCCAGTTGTCTCTGAAAGCAAACCTCAGACGGCATGTACAGTATATGTGCTTTCTTGAGCAGGGGGACCTTGTGGGCGCTGCAGGATTGCCGTCCTTCACAGCATAGTTTGTTACCAATTGCTTTCTTGGTGACTCTGGTCCCAGCTGCCTTAAGGTCATTGACAAGATCCTCCCGTGTAGTTCTTGACTGACTCCTCACTGTTCTCATGATCATTGCAACTCCACGAGGTGAGATCTTGCATGGAGCCCCAGGCCGAGGGAGATTGGCAGTTCTTTTGTGTTTCTTCCATTTGCGAATAATCGCACCAACTGTTGTCACCTTCTCACCAAGCTGCTTGGCAATGGTCTTTGAGCCCATTCCAGACTTGTAGGTCTACAATGTTGTCCCTGACATCCTTGGAGAGCTCTTTGGCCTTGGCCATGGTGGAGAGTTTGGAATATGATTGCTTGATTGCTTCTGTGGCAGGTGTCTTTTAAACAGGTAACAAACTGAGATTAGGAGCACTCCCTTTAAGAGTGTGCTCCTAATCTCAGCTCGTTACCTGTATAAAAGACACCTGGGAGCCACAAATCTTTCTGATTGAGAGGGGGTCAAATATTTATTTCCCTCATTAAAATGCAAATCAATTTATAACATTTTTGACATGCGTTTTACTGGATTTTCTTGTTGTTATTCTGTCTCTCACTGTTCAAATAAATCAACCATTAAAATTATAGACTCATCATTTCTTTGTCAGTGGGCAAACATACAAAATCAGCAGGAGATCAAATACTTTTTTCCCTCACTGTAAGTCAATATCTCTCTGTAAAGCCTGAGCTGCACAAGTGGTTCTTGTCACTGCAAATCATCAAGTATGTATTTGCCACACACTGGGCTTGTTTAAGTTAAATCTATGTTCACCTTAAAAATGCATAAACAAAGGATATTTTTTTATGACTTGGCTAGGGATGTAACGATTAGCGGTGTAACGGTAAACCACGATAAAAATGTTGACAATAACAATTACCGTTTTCATTTAAAATATTATTATCACGATGGATTACCACGGTGTGTTCAATCCTTCCCAGCTTCATCCAAATGTCCTGAAGTTGCCGCGCAGGCGCACTGCTTAGCCTACAGGAAGAAGGAGATGACAGCGCACAGGACATTTGTCAGCCCTCTAAGAGGACTACATCTGAAACATGGGCATATTTTGGTTATGATAAGAATGCCAAAGGACAGTTGATTGAAGATAGTTATCCTGTCTGCAGAACGTGCAAGAAGAAAGTTGCTGCTAAAGGCATTGTACACACTTTTAAAAATACTAAGATACTACCGAAAACTTTGATAATTTTGGTCACTATAACCGCAAGGTTAAATTTTAATACTGTTACATCCCTAGAGCCTATACATTGAATACTGACTTGCAATATCATTGCCTTGTTCCACTATCTCTGGGTTAAAGCCATAGACTGTTAATGTTAATTAAAAATTAATAAAGCATATTTGTTACATAATGTAGCTAAATAACCATACAGTAATATAGTGTGCTTTAGGATGTGACTGATTACCATTTATTAAAGGTGAGGAAGCTATCAGTTATGTTTCCAGTGACAGTAGCTAATGTTGTATTTCCTGCATATGATATGTCCTTCTTGAACAAATGAAAAATCTATACAGAATCAGTAACAGGAGGAGGCTCAAGCTCCGAGATCCCTCGATCATTCCTGCCAGGTCTCTTTATTACCTTGCAAAAGCTCTCTCTCAGCATTATCCATCTCTGACCCCTTATGGTGATCAATTATTTGATTTGTCCCTAAGAACCTCCGCTTTACAAGAACACTTGCAGGATAAGCTTTATTAGGGGCTAATCAATATTATTGTTATGTGTATATCACAAGATCAACACTAACCAATTGGGTCCCTAGGCCAGTCTCTGCGCCTCTGACAGGATGCTTTAACTCACTTCATGTTAAAAGGATTATTTTCTTGTTAAAGTCCCCATCGGTCATTTTGTTGATCATAAAAATTACAGGTATATTCATATACATTATAGAGTTTGACTTAATAAATATTACTGAAAACCCAATGTATTTGTTATAGTATCAAATACTTGCCCCATGTAAGCTTCAAAGGTAGCTGACAAAACCTTTTTATTAAGTTTGTCCTAAAAATCTATTTGAATAGTGACAGGATTTTCTGACATACAGAAGTACGAAAAAATCTATAGAAACCTTTTTCAAACATCTCTTGCAGCATAATCCCCTCCACTGTCCATCTGTATGCTCACCATGTTCTAAACACTCACAGTTGTGCCAAAATATGGGTAAATACCCAGCTTAAATCCATGCCAAAATGTGAATGGCATGTAGTGCATGAGGACCATGAAAGTAAGAGTGAGTAGCTGCGTATTCAACCATGTTTTGGCTCAGTATATTCCTAACACCCACTTTTTTTGTGCCAAATCCCTTTAACAGTGTGTCGGGAACACACTGAGCATATGGATAGACAATATGTGTTCATTCATTTTTGCCAAAATATGGCAAATCAAATGTATTACAAAAAGACAATGGATAATTCGAACATAAACATGTTTGTTCCATATATAGTGATAACTTTGTATCAATACAAAGTGGGTTCTTTTTCTTTTTTAGTCATATGGATTTTTGTATTCATGGGTATGTTTTGCCCCCACCCCCCTCCAGTTTGTGAAATCTGGTCTGAACAGAATCTTTTTCTGATGAAAAAACAAGATATAGCCTAGATGAGATATCATAACTGTCACCTAACTTTAACTGTTGATCTGCCAGTGATAGCAGATTGCAATTGTAGCCTTAGCATTTCAATTCTTGTTAAAGCTGTACTTACTAACTAAAATCTTATGAGAGCACACCAGACTGTTGCATACAGTTGCCATATTGTAACATATATTAGAAAACATCTTATGTAATGCTGTGATATTGAACATAAAGTCCAGCTATGCAAACAATACCATTCTTTGTTCACCAGCAATATAGCATACTGGCCTATAGATCAGTGGTTCCAAACCTTGTAACCCTTGTCACAAACCATGTCTACTCACAAGTCACAACCCCTTGTCAAGCAGCTCAACCTGAAAGTGAAGTTTCCTTTTTTCTCAGCTAGTGTTATTTGTTTGAATAGTTTTAGAAGCTTGAAAAAGGAAAACTATCCAACATTTTGTAATTGAAAAGCAAACATTAAAGAATCCAATTTCTGTATTCATGTAGGCTGTTTAAATGTATTTTAACCTGAAAATCAAAGCCTAGCTGTTGTTGTTTTTTTGGCCACAGTTATAGATTTGTGGTTTGTAATGTTTCCCCTTTTAAGTAGTTTATGCTAGTCGTTATTTGAAGAACATGCTTTTATTAGACAACAATGAGATTTTTAGTAGGCAAGGTATAAGCATCCCTGGTCACATTGGAGGAATATAAGGATGGTGCATCTTGCAACTTTGAGTGAAATAAAGAGAGACTACAGTACCATCTAGTGGTAAATACAACCCTAGCCTGTACCAGCTTTTCTAACTTGCTGAATCAGGGTCTGCTGTTAGAACTTCTACCAGTGCAGTAATTGTGCCACGGCAAACATCCTTTATACCAAAAATGTATTCTTCTAAAAAGTATTCTTTGGTCCCAAAATTTAGCCACTACATTTTATATTCGAGACATCTGGTAAGAAACAATCAAACAAAAAAACAGACCTAACCATAAAAACACTTGAATACCTTCAGGTCAAATCAAATAATGATGGTACAATGGATTTGTTTTTGATTGTTTTTATTTCCAAAGTTTGATAACATCACAGGGATTTATTATTGCTGTAGGAAAACTGCCGTCAGCCATGCCTCTTCCTGGCTCGTATCCAACATAAGAACTCCACACAGAATGCAAAATCAACCTCTTTTCACATACTTACTTTATTTGCTGGCACAACCATCTTATTATCTACTGGTTCCTTCTTTGTTCTGTATTGTCTGTCACTGATTATTTCTGTGACCTGCTATATCTGTCTGCAGCGGGTCACTTGCTGTGTAGTGAACCCACCAACCCTTCCTACCCTCCTGTCTTCCTATAAGGAGATGAACACATCACATTATCCCAGACAAAGTTGTGGCGTATTTTGAATGCAGGAGTCCAAAATGAGCACGAAAAATTAAGAGAATAAAACTGTTATAATTATTTTGACGCATTACATTGCTCTCTATCTCTCTACGTTTTCTCAATCTGTCTGTGAAGAATCATTCTTCTAAACACAATAAGTGAAGAACCATTCAGAACAGAAACTCCATATTTCCCCTGGAGATCTGATGATGTGATTAGATTTTGGGTCCACCTTGCTGCATTTATTTGCATATTTGTGATGCACATAACAGCTCAAATGCCTCATGTTCAACTCACAGTTTTCCTAAGGCAAGAACAAGGTTAGTTTGGTTGTGATTAGCATCCAAGAAAGGTTACTTTGATTATGCTAAAGTAATGGGAACCACAGACATACAGTGGGGTTGGGGTTTGGCAACAATGAGATCATCTGTCTGGACAGAACGTGACGAGACGTGTGTCCTAGAGCTCTAAAACTCCTTTCTCATTTCTTCTGTGACCTAGAAAAAACGATGTTTGTGCTGCAATGTTTCTTGCTGTGTCGGTAATGGAGGATATAGAAGATGTTGCATTTGTCTCACTTATCTGTGACAAAAAAGACATTGTGACATCAGTGACAAAACACAGCAGCAAACTATACGCTCCTAAATAAAAATGTCAGTCAGGAGTTTCAGGTTAATGTGTGTTTTATTCTGAACCTAATCTGAATTTAGATCTCCTATATCTGTAAAGCATATTGTGGGTCAATTCACATCCATTTCCTCAGTAGCAGACTTCTATTTTTGATAGAGTAGCAAATGAACTGCCCACTTTACCATCCTCCCTCACCTGCATTCCTCTGATTTAAGATCTTTTTTTTTTTTGTGATCAAATTTTATTTATTTATTTTTAATATTCAGAAACATTTACGAACAATTACAAACAACACACTGGAACATAGGAACGGGTCTCAGGGCCACAAAAACACAAAGAGGAAAAATGGGAGGGAGGGAGACAAAACAACACACACACACACACACACACACACACACACAACAAAAGACTGCAGCACAAACTCACAACATGGACTTTAAAGACTCTGCAATGCTGTGCATGTGTCCAAAGTCCTTCCCGGTGCTCCACCTATGCGAGCCGTTGACAGTTCCATATAGGTTACGTCAAAAAAAGAAAGGATCCATGTATGAACAGACAAGTCTTCCAATGTGTTGCAATCATTCTCTTAGCAGCTCTTAGTGCAGCAAACACAGAATGTTTCTGAGCTTTAGAGAGCTGAAAGGCTGACAGGTCATTCAGAATCAAAACATTTACAGCAATGGGTACAGTAACATTAATTAAGGCAGACATCTTGGATGCAATATTGTTCCTGAAATGACCAACGGGAGAGCTATTCCAGAACATGTGAAGATATGTATCTTGAGCTTTAGGGGTGGCAGTAGCTCAGTCCATAGGGAGTTGGGTTGGGAACCGGAGGGTCACTGGTTCAAGTCCCCATATGGACCAAAAGTGTGGATTGGTGGCTGGAGAGATGCCACTTCACCTCCTGGGCACTGCCAGGTGCACTTGAGCAAGGCACCCACCCGCTCAGGGCACTGGTTCAGCTGGCAGCCCACTCACTCTGACATCTCTCCATTAGTGCATGCATAGGTCCTGTATTTCTGTATTTGTATCTCACCAAAAATATCTTTGAGAAAATGAACTCCCCTTTGTTCCCATTATGAAGCTGTTATCGGCCTCCCCCCAATCAGGAGTGCCATATTATTGAATAATGGGGAAAAAGTGTGCCAAGCTACATGGCAGTATGTTTCAATATCTCCAAGTTTT
The DNA here is from genome assembly GCA_013375575.1 of Percina caprodes. Classification (NCBI taxonomy): domain Eukaryota; kingdom Metazoa; phylum Chordata; class Actinopteri; order Perciformes; family Percidae; genus Percina; species Percina caprodes. The sequence goes on from JABXJD010000010.1 coordinate 7,064,742, forward strand.
GATAATATGAGAGATAATGGGACCAAAGCGTAGCTGGCACTGTTTGTTAGAAACATTGGCAAAAGGAACGTCATGGAGTGACCACAGCTCTGTCATAGCAGTTTCTACGTACGCCAACAAACAGATGTATCTGGAATAAACCACGTGAGGAGCGGCCTTAAGACAAAGTACCAGAAATAATGTTTAAAGTTGGGAACTGAGAGGCCACTATCCTCTTTCCTCCTCTGTAAGGTGGACATCTTAAGTCGCGGCTGCTTGCCTTTCCAGATAAATTTGGAAACCGCTGATATAATGATGATAGAAGGTGTGGAAAAGATCGAAAAGGGTTTTCTAATAACACCAAAACATTGTCCGCAAATAGTGAGAGGTGATGCTGTGTATTGCGAATGCATATTGGTGACACCATAATCGATTGGTGGATGGCTTGAGCCATCGGCTCTAGGGAAATGACAAATAGTGCAGGACTCAAAGGGCAACCTTGGTGGGAGGATCTAGAAACTGGAAACAAAGAGGAGGAGTGCGTCCGGTTAAGACTTGGGCTGAGGGATTAGAATACAAAGCTTTAATCATACCATTGGTTTTACCAAGGCCCATCACCTCTAAGACTGACCATAAAAATGGCCACTCAAGTCTGTCAAATGCTTTTATTGCGTTGAGAGAGAAGTGACATTGGGTTCTTACTGTAAGAACATATTAGACGCCAAATGACGGGCTAGGAGCTTTGCAAAGATTTTTATGTCAGAGTTAAGCAGACTCAGAAGTCGATAGCTAGAGCACTCTGTAGGATTCTTATCCGTTTTCATGAGTAAGAAAATCAAGGCTGTGTTAACATCCCTTGAGAATTCACCCTTCTCAATAGAGAACTGTCAAGAAGGAAAGGGCGCAACTGTTCCCAAAAAGTTGCATAGAATTCAGGGGGAATCCCATCAAAGCCTGGTGATTTTCCTTTTTGCATATTCTGTACTGCCATCTCAGTTCTTCAATAGTAATCAATTTGTACAAGCTAGCTGATTCCTCTGCTGATAATTGAGACAAGTCAAGCTAATTCAACAAGCTGCCACAGTGGGATTTATCCAAAGTAACCTCAGATTCATACAGATTGGAATAAAATATCTGGAAGGATTTATTTATTTCAACAGGGTCAGTTCTAATATTACCATCGGAAGATTTAATAGCGTGAATATCTGCAAAATAATCACTAGATCTTAATCGCATAGCGAGAAGGTGACTGGGTCTAGCACCCTGAGAGTAATAGCGCTGTCTTGCTCTGTGAATTAGAAATTCAGACTTCTGTTTCACAATGTTGTTTGTTTCTTAACTAATGATCATTCTAAAGCTATCTGGTCAGTAAAATTTGATTGTAACAGTGAGTCTAATCTGGTGAACTCAGCTTCAAGGTTTTGCAGCTTCAGTGACGTAGCTTTGCGCGCATTAGAACAGAAAAGTATGGTATTGCTCCTAATAAAACCAATACCCTAGGGTCTTCTACAGAGCCAACATTAATTCTTGCAAATATTTGTAATTCTGCAATAAACTGAGTGATATAGGATTCATTTTTCAGTAAAGAAGTATTGAAACGCCATCTAACCGCACATTGAGACAATTGGCCAAGTGTGGTGGCACAAAGGACTCCTTTATGGTCAGATAATGCCAGTGGAAGTAACGTCTCTATATCAATTGAATGAAATAATTGAGGGGATGCGAAAAGAAAATCTATCCTGGAGAAAGATTTATCTACCTGAGAAAAAGGAATAATCCTTACAGTTGGGATTAACTGCATGCTAAATATCTATAAGCCCCAAGCTGCTGGCCCATGATTTCAGAGCTTTTGTGGCCTGAGCCTTGTCACTAGGTGCCTTTGCGTTCTACTGATCAGTATTTGGGTCCCACACAGCATTGAAATCCGCACCAACAATAAAAGAACAGTCCGTTAACGCTAGCATTTGATTAGTGAGCGTATTATAGAAATTGCCATCAATAACATTTGGCGCATAAGCTAACACAAATGCAATTTTTCTGGTAGCTTTTCTGTTTCTACAACACTGCCTCTGCAATGGCGTCCATCTCGCCGGTTCTGTTCTTGTTTGCCATTCTAGTTTCATTAACTCCAACAAGCGCAAACTGGTAAAATATAGAAGTTGGAACCATATAAAATAACTATTTGACAAAGTAGGGCCAGGAGCTACACCTTCAGCCGCCATCTCTGTCCAGCCGATCACGTGAATTGGCCGTGATTTAAGATCATTGTTCCCTTGGGTACATATCTGAAGAAGGTGTGTCCAAAATCCAGATTCCACAAAATTCAAATGATGAAATTTACTACTTTAATTTGAATATGTTGCATAACAATTTTCTTTTTATGTATCAACATATTACAGTTTTCAGCTAGTGCCTGGAGTTTTAATGTATTTTAGTTTTTGATCATCCGTTTTTGAGCATTAAAAAATTGCAGTATAATGTATATCACCTTAATGACTGTGTCACTTTGACAATGTTGACGGAATTATTTAGAGTTCTTGTAGTAGACAATGGTGAGAGTTTGTTTACCACCAGAGTTTGGGATGGTGGGGCACAGTGTGTATCTGCTTGTTATAAAATCAGTAATTAAACATGTATCACATATAAATAATGTGGGTAACCACAAATTTCAGGTTAAAATTTATTTTATAGACCTAATTCTAACTTGCATGCAGCCTACAATGCCAGCAGTATATTATTTTAAGGCATTTTATTTTTAAGATAATGTTTTTGGCATTTTTGGCCTTTATTTGTGACAGGACAGGTTAGATATGAAAGGGTTGAGAGAGCGGGAATGACATGCAACAAATGGCAGGTCGGAATTGAACCTGCAACCGCTGCGTCGAGGACTGAGTCTCGTTATACAGTATGGGTGCACTTTCTACCAGTTGAGCTAACCAAGCGCCCAAGGCAGCTTACAACAACAAGCCACATCATGTGAAATTGAATATATGCAATGTTGCTCTGGTTCGGCTGTTTTGGTTTTTATTTGATAAGAGTGGCAGTATTGTCTATGATTTACTGCAAATTACCGTATGTGGCCAGTCAACATATGGGTGCACACACACAGACACGCCCAAAAGTGTGCACACAGCCAGCTGGTGTTTAGGAAAGCAAATAGGCATACATGATGAGTATATTGCTTTATGGCATGGCTACGCTCATTTGGCAATTGCTCTTGTGTCAACTGTTAGTAAAGTGCATTCTATCATTAATTACTTTCATATGGCAAATAAAGTGTTCCCTGTACTGAGCACAGCATGCGTATACATGCACATTTTGTAGATATTGTTGTGATTTGTTGCACATGTTAAACCCAGCAGGGGGCAGTGTTGTTCCACCATTCGGTGCAATTCAAAGACATAGAGATAATCTTTAATGAAAATACTGCTGAGTGTTGCACTGCCATTGTGTCATCGCCTCAAATGCTCTGGGAGAATTTAACCATCATGCGACAATGATCTTGCAAGCTTCTTTTTGTTTCTTTGAGCTGCTTTTTCTCTCCCCCAGTTACATTGAACTAAATTGACAGAGGTGTCAGAGCCAGTCATGTGGAACAGTGAATTATTTCTTTTACCATAAGCTTGGTATTTATGGTTTCCTTTTAACTCTGCACATAAACAGTGTGTGGGCATTGTCACACAGTCCTGGAGGAACACCACCAAGCCTCATTATCATTGAACAGGGTTTTACTTGGTACTTGTCAGTTTTGTCATGCCGTATATGTTGATTTTAGATGGTACAGTTCCAGGTGGCTCTTGCGCTGTAGCATTACTGTTATTGTTTTAATTCTCCACAAATACCCTGCAGTGTTATCCCGGTGGAGTAAGAGCATGTATGTACACTGCAAAGCTTTGGACGGGGACCTCCATCATTGCCTTACCTCCCTGCCTGATGCCTGGGATGTTTTGGCCTCCAGTAGGTTTTAAGTGAGCAAGACATATTTAGGCTTGTTATAAACTTGCTCCGTTCTTGTAGAGCAATTATAACAAGCTGCTAGCAGTTGCTCCCATTTGGGAGGCTTCCAAAGTAGTTATATAAGATTTTTTTTTTTTCTAGGGATTGCATACAATTTCTCAGAGATTGCAATATTTAAAGAGCCTGTTCATATCATTTAATTGATAATCTATGTATAACTAAATAAAGCTACAGATATGGTATAGTAATTACATGAGAGAATACACTAATTTAGGGTTGTCCCAAATGATTATTTTTTAAACAATTAATTTAGCGATTATTTTTCGATTAGTCAACTAATCTAACGATTAATTTTTCAATTAGTCAACTAATCTAACGATTCATTTTTCAATTTGCGATTATTTTCCCATTGCTCAATTATTAACAATTTACACAAAACAAATTTCAATAAGGTTCAAATATCTACTTATTAAAATAGTTTAACATTGCACTGTTCAAGTCACAATAAGTTGTAATGCAACCTGAAGCCAGATGTAGGCTATCAATCCAACAAAATAAGGAGGAATACAAAATAAAAACTTAAAGTAAACAGAGCAAGTGCAAAAAGAGTAGCCTGTATTTGTTTTTGTTTTTTTAACCATAGTAGCTAAAATAATGAATAAGCTCTTGTTTAACATCCAAGCTCTTCTCCCTTTAATTTTACAGTAGAAAATTGCAATTTTAGAACCTATGAACTCAGATGTATTAAATAACTCCAACAATAAAAGAAATTAACATTTCAAGTCACTTTCAGAAGGAATACAAAAATAAAACATGTAAAAATAAAAAACAGTTATTTTTAGACGTGACGCATTGACGCAAATTATATATGTCGACGGATTTACGTAATTGACTACAAATCGTCCCATCCCTACACTAATTGTATCTCCGGGGATTGATTAAGTGCTTAGAAACAATAAGGTTCACATATTAAACATTCTGTCAGCTCTTTGTAAGTTCATCCTGACAACAACATGAGATGAGAAACACCTTTAATGTTGGCATTCATAAGTTTACAATTTATTCAAAGCTTTTTAATCTTCATGACAATACTGGCTCACTGCATTAAATATAAGAAAAATAATGTGACACTAACTAATCCATTATGTATCTTACAGTTTGGTTTCAGTATGTGAACATTACTAAGAGAATAAAAGATTTCAAACAACATCTAAGTCCTAAATGTTCATGTTGTGTTTTTATAATTAATTGAAATGTAGTTTAATTTACAGTTGGGCTCAAATGTTTGGGCACCCCAGGTAAAAAATTGTATTAACGTGCATAAAGAAGCCAAGAAAAGATGGAAAAATTTTCAAAAGGTATCAAATGACAGATTAGACATTTGTATAATATGTCACAAAAAGTTAGATTTTATTTCCATCATTTACACAAATAACAAATAATAGAAAACAAAAAAATGGCGTCTACAAAAGTTTGGGCACCAGCCTCATCTGACCTTGCCCCAACAATCAGCACCATGACTTCTTCTAAGCAGTTGTCTAGAAAACTGAAACTGAAAATAGTTGACGCTCACAAAGCAGGAGAAGGCTGTAAGAAGATAGCAAAGCATTTTCAGATGCCAATATCCTCTGTTCGGAATGTAATTAAGAAATGGCCGTCATCAGGAACAGTGGAAGTTAAAGCAAGATCTGGAAGACCAAGAAAAATATCAGAACAGCTCGCAGGATTGTCAGAAAAGCAAGTCAAAACCCACGTTTGACTGCACGATCCATCCAGAAAGACCTGGCACACTGGAGTTGTGGTACACCATTCCACTATAAAGAGATACAAATATGGTCTTTATTCAAGAGTCATCAGAAGCAAACCTCTTCTACATCCTCACAACAAAAACAACATTTTAAGTTTGCAAATGAACATATAGACAAGCCTGATGCATTGTGGGAACAAGTTCTGTGGACCAATGAGGTTAAAATAGAACATTTTGGCCGGAATGAGCAAAGGCACATTTGTGGAAGAAAGGGCACAGAATTTAATGAAAAGAACCTCTGTCCAACTGTTAAGCATGGGGGTCAATCATGCTTTGGGGTTGTATTTCAGCCAGTGGCACAGGGAACATTTCATGAGTAGAAGGAAAAATGGATTCAATAACTAACTAGCTAACTTGATGCCATCTGTGAAAAAGTGGAAGTTAAAGAGAGGATGGCTTCTACAAATGGATAATGATCCTAAACACACCTCAAAATCCATGGTGGATTACATCAAGAGGTGTAAACTGTAGGTTGTGCCTTGGCCTTCACAATCTCCTGACCTCAACATAATTGAAAATCTATGGATAGACCTTAAAAGAGCAGTGTGTGACAGACAGCCCAGAAATATCAAAGAAGTGGAAGACTTTTGTAAGGAAGAATGGGCGAAGATACCTCAAACAAGAATTGAAAGACTCTTGGCTGGCTACAAGAAACGTTTCCAAGCTGTGATACTTGGCAAAGGGGGCAGTACAAGGTATTAACTCTGCAGGGTGCCCAAACTTTTGCAGACGCCATTTTTTTGTTTTCTGTTATTTTGAAATTTTTGTGACATATTATACGAATGTCTAATCTGTCATTTGATGCCTTTTGGAGATTTTTCCATCTTTTCTTGGCTTCTTTATGCACATTAATACAACTTTTTACCTGGGGTGCCCAAACATTCGAGCCCCACTGTATTTTCAAAAAAGGAAAGAAAAAGGATATGGACACACTTGCTCCTCACATACCATTTTTTTCCTGAAAAAATGAATTCAATCTTAATTCACTTTCCAGCACATGCAAAGACTGGAGGGCTAATGCACTCTTAGAATTGTGATTGTGTAACATATAGTGTCACTTCTGTGCATGCAGCTTGAATGCTGTTTTTGGCTTTCATTGTTTTCCGTCACCATCATTTTGTCCTCTGTATTCCCGCTTGGTATTCCCCCCCACACATCCAATTATCCTTGACATGATGACACACTATAATGTGACCCACAAGGGCAAACAGCTCCTCTGTCTAGTAAAAGATCTCATCTGGATCAACTCTTCCCTCTGCATACTGGTATAGAAAAGTGTCTTGAAAGTCTCACCTCCAATGTTAGCATTATTTCCAAACAACAGACTTCTGAAATACCATTCATTAAGCATTTCGCAAAATGGCAAGAAATAAACTAGCTCTGCAGTTCAGATAATAATCAGACTATTTGAAGGCAGAAATATGAAGTGAACCACTCCATCTACAGACAGACTACACCCATATAGCAGTAGATGTGCTGCAGCAAATTACTATAATGTATGACCAAGGCAACAATCATTTCTCTATAGCATACAGTTATACCACCAAAATACTACTGACAATACATACATGCAACCTATATAATTGAAACTATGAACAATATTCCAGCACACATGCCACTTAACGCACAAAATACAACAGCCACTGTCAAAGTGTACCTGTATTGGCCAACTTGCTGAAAGCGATTTGCAGGCAGTCACTACTCTAACTGCTTCCTTAGACAAACCTCTACAGCTTGCTTTAAGCTGTGTCCACAAATGAACAAACACATTGATTTACCTAGTAGACTTAAAGTTGGCTTTGCTGCACATTTGGCATCCAATTTCCAAAGCACATCAACCTTTTACAGCTCTACTGTACCTCTGTTGCCTCTGACTTGGTGTTTTAAGAACTGTTTCCATCTGTAACACTAGTAATGTAATAGCAGTAGGAGCTTCTCTAAATTATTTGAGGTACATTTACACAGACAAGGCTTTTCTGGGTTAATGTCACAATGTCAGTCGAGAAAACAAAGTTTGGGATTTGAGGTTATATTTTAATAGACGCTTTCCAACCAGGTAGTTACAGGAATGTAGTTATAGGAACAGTCCACTTCTAAACAGTTCTAACTACTCTTCACCAAAACCACTTTTTCCATTTGCATTCGCACTGGCCAAATGGCCATAGGAACTGGTAGGATGGGTAAAGGAGTGATGCAAGCACAGCAACAGTCTTTATTGCGTTAAAATCAGAAAACAAACACACCAAAAAAAACAACTAAATACTAAATCTAATGTATATAGCCTATGTCATAATTTAAACAAGTCTCCCAAAGAGAAATGGCTATCTTTCCTGTGTGTGTGTGTGTGTGTGTGTGTGTAAAGTAGGAGCTTAAAAAAAGAGTTACAGGAACTGCGGTCAAAGAAACATAAAAATCTCCAAATTGGTCCAGTTGGAACACAAGAATAAAAGGGTTCTAGGAATGTTGTGTTCTAGGAACTGCATAAATCCCTCCTGTCGGAAAGAGGCTATTGTTGTTAAGAGTGTTGACGCACTTTTTTTCAGTCACCTTAGAACAATGAACATTAGCAAAGGACAATCGTATATTATATCTTACTTTTTCTGTTTGTCCACTACTTAATGGACTTTAATGGGGTATTTAATTTACTAACACATTGTAGGCATTGAACTCTGAACTTTAATGGGGATAATGCTGTGCTCTTGCTAGCTGAGCTGAACAGACTTCTCACTATATGCTTAGGTGGTCGTTTCAGTCGTGTAGATTCAGCAAGTCTAAAGAGCAGCACATTCTGTAGGCCATAAGAGGTTCTTTAAATAGCATCCTTACATTTTAATGGTTTTATATCCATTGAGATGGAGGACATGTTTTGGATCTCATCATGGTTTTAGACTACAGGACAGTAGTACAAAGTTGTATTACACATTAGACACTAGTCTGATAAAATAAAACAAAGTAATTATATTAACAAATGAGACACACCATTGATGCAACAATTAATCGATTAGTTGTCAACTATTAAATTAATCGGCAACTATTTTTTTTTGTGAACAACTTTTTATTTTCTTCTTTCATCATTTCAGACACGTCCTTCCGACTACACATTCGACTTATCACCAACAAAAACAATATACACATTTATCATTAGACAAAACCTACAAGAAAAAAAAAAAATATATATATATATATATATATATATATATATATATATACACATACATACATACATACATACATACATATATATACACATACATACATACATACATACATATATATATATATACATACATACATATATATATATATATATATATATATATATATATATATATATATATATATATATACATATACATATATATACATATATATACATACATATATATACATATACATATATATACATATACATATATATATATACATACATATATATACATATATATACATATATACATATACATACATACACATACATACATATATATATATATATATATATATATATATATATATATATATATATATATATATATATATATATATATATATATATATATATACACACATACACACATAATAAAAATAAAAATAAATAAGTAAAAATAAAAATACAAACACAATTGCGACCCCTCCCCGCCCACCCACCCAATCCCTCCTACCCTGGATCTCTAACAAATTTTACCGGCCATGGCACACCTCAGAACCAGAATCGGCAACTATTTTGATAATCAATTAATCAGTTTGGAAAAAAATTTAATTAGCAGATACCAGCTTTGTAAATGTGAATATTTTCTTCACTCCTCTATGGCAGTAAACTGAATATATTTGAGTTGTAGACCAAACAAGACATTTGAGGACGTCATCTTGGGCTTTTGAAAACACTGATCGACATTTTTCACAATTTTCTGACATTGTATAGATCTAACTAACTAACTAACTAACTAACTAACTAACTAACTAACTAACTAACTAACTAACTAACTAACAACTGTCTATCACTATTAGACACCTTGACAAAAGCTCATGTTTGGCTTCAAAAGTGGTTTGTTTTTACTACCTGTCTATAAGGGGATTGCAGCATGTAAAATGCATGATTGTTATCAGACAAAGGACTTGTCTCTTTAATTGTTTTACTAGACCTTAGTGCTGCATTCGACACCATTGACCATACCATCCTGTTACAGAGACTGGAACATTTAGTTGGCATTGAAGGAATCGCACTAAGTTGGTTTAAGTCATATTTATCCGACCAATCTCAATTTGTTAATGTTAACAATAAATCCTCCAAGTACGCCAAAGTTAGCCATGGCGTTCCACAAGGCTCAGTGCTTGGACCAATTCTATTCTCCAACCTGCTGCTGACCTTCTACTGCTCGTCCATCGAGAGCCTGCTGACCTACTGCATCACAGTATGGTACGGCTACTGCACGGCGGCGGAGAGGCTGCAGAGGGTACAAAAGATCATTGGCTGCCCTCTCCCCTCCCTGATGGACATCTACACCTTCCGCTGCCTCAGCAGAGCAGAGAACATTATCAAGGACAGCTCCCACCCCGGCTCTGATCTGTTTGACCTGCTGCCCTCAGGTAGGCGCAACAGGTGCATCAGAGCACGGACTAAGACTCAAAAACAGTTTTTTCCCCAAAGGCCATAACCACTTTGAACTCACACATGCACTGACTTCACTCAACAGCCTACCCCCGGCCCCCGGACTTTCTTCTTCCCTCCTACTGTGCAATACTGTTATATAATACCTAAAGGACACTGGAATTCTGTGCAATTTAATACAGTGCAATATTTAATATTTAACCATTTCATTTCATTACTGTGCAATATGAATTTATTTATTATTTAGTACTTAACCATTTCATTTCAGTGCAATATTTATTTGTTATTAGTACTTAATTACTTTTCACACAATGTGTATACAAAGCTGTTTTATATATGTAGATAGTTGCTCTCAGGACTGTGCATCAGGTCCCCCCCTCTTTTTTCTCTGCACTACCTGTACTTTGTATTTTTATATTTTTATATTTTGTGTTGACACTGTAAAGGGGTTGCTTCAATCTCATTGCACAGGTACTGCACTTGTGTATAATGACAATAAAGGCTTTCTATTCTATTTTATATGCTTCCTCTAGGCAATATTATTAGGAAATACTCAATTAACTTTTATTGTTATGTGGATGACACCCAATTATATCTATCAATCAAGCCAGACAAAATCAGTCAGTTAGTTAAACTTCAAGCATGCATAATGATATACAATCCTGGATGACCTACAATTTTCTGATGTTAAACTCCGATAAAACTGAAGTTATTGTGCTGGGCCCTAAACATCTCCAAACTTCATTATCTAGGGATATATAGCTACTCTGAAGGGTTTTGCCCTGGCCTCCAGCACAACTGTCAGAAGTTTAGGAGTTATTTTTGATCAGGATTTATCCTTTAATGCCCATCTAAAACAAACATCAAGAACAGCCTTTTCTCATCTTAATAACATTGCCAAAATTAGGAACATCCTGCCTCAAAACAATGCTGAAAAATTAGTGAATGCATTTTTTATGTTCAGGCTGGACTACTGTGTAGTCTTTAATATCAGGAATCTCAAATAAGTCCTTTAAGACTCTCCCGCTGATCCAGAATGCTGCAGCACGTGCTCTGACATGTCTGACAACGAAGAAAAGAGCTCATTTTTCTCCTGTATAAGCTTCTCTGCATTGGCCTGTAATATACAAGATTGAATTTAAAATCCTACTCCTGACCTACAAAGCTCTAAATGGTCAAGCACCATTTTATCTTGAAGAGCTCTTAGTGCCTTATTGTCCCACTAGAGTACTACCAGAATTCAGAGTTACTTGTGGTTCCTAAAGTCTCTAAAACAAGAATGGGAGCCAGAGCTTTCAGCTATCAAGCTCCTCTCCTGTGGAATCAGCTTCCGTTCTGGGTTCGGGAGGCAGACACCGTCACCACCCACAACCCAATCTTCATATCAACTCAAACCGGCCCGTCAGACACCGCCTACCAAGAGCCTGGGTCGGTCCAAGGTTTCTTCCTAAAATGAAAGGAGTTTTTCCTTGCCACTGTTGCACTGTTTGCTCTGGTGGGAACCACTAGAACTGTTGGGTCCTTGTAAAGTATGTGGTTTAGTGTGGTCTAGACCTATTCTATCTGTAACGCGTCTCAAGATAACTATTGTTATGAATTGATACTATAAATTAAATTGAATTGAATTATCAGCAAATGATTTTCACCACCACATACAATGTTGTCACGTCCACCAAGAAATGTCACCAATCAGAGGCACATTTTGAGCACCACTGTACTGCAAACTGAAGCTGGATCAGCAACTGAAAAGGAGAAATTTAGGACAGAAGTGTTCTATTACCACTTTGTAGATAGAGTATTTGTTTTGTTATGCAAAAAATCAATCAATCTTTACTTTTTTTAAATTTCAGGATTGCAGTGTTATTGACACAAGGAGACTTCGAGCATCACCACAATTTGGAAATGAAACCTATAGGAATATGTTGGGATTATAAACCAACACTTAATAATAATTCAAGAGGAAACCACAGTAGCAAAATAGTTGAACTATCCCCCTTCCATAGTGGTGTCCCTGTGTGTTAATAGAACACTTTAATAAAAAGGTTTATACCCTATTACTGTTCTGATGCAACATTGAACATTTTTATTTGTAGCCTTCGGTTTACTTTGATGGATTGCTTTGACCGACTACATTTTATGTCTCGGAAGTTGTATTCTTTGGCTTCAAGAATTGAATCAGCCAAAAGGTATGACAAAACAGATTTTACAATGCTCTTGGTCATGGTGCGTGCACGTAGTTAAGTCACAATTGATTTTCAGCGAGAGAAAATGAAAATCAGCAAAAAGTCATCTTCCGCTGGAAATGACCTTATAATGTAGTTAGACCTGGATCTGGGTGTGTAGCCATGCACAATCTTTATTTCTCCTTCTTTTCAATGAACAGTCTGACTAGCTGAATGTTTGTGGATTTTATTGTGCTGCCTGTGTTGCTGCTTCAGCTGTTCTGCTACTTGTTCATGGAGTGAAACTTCCAAAAAAGGCTGCTTTCATCTGCTTTTCTCAGTCCTTAGGGTCTCTTCAACCTCTTTATTACCGCTTACTGAGTTCATAAACAACGGATTCACATTATGTTATTTCTACAAAGGCGTTGTAAAAACCAAATTGATCAAGTCCTATGCCATCCTTATTGAATTGCGTCTCTGGAGCTTCTAATTCCACAACAAAAGTACTATCCCCTATCTGTGTGGTCTTTGGCATTATCTTACATTTGCACACTTGTGTAGGGGGGTATTTTTTCTACTACTATGGGCTAACCGCTAACATAGAAACAATCAGACATACAGTACATTTAAGTGACCTCTGTATATAGACAGTATTACATGCTGCAGCTGGTAGGGGCAGTAAATTACAACTTGACCTACTTTCACTTAACTGCGGTGCAGTAAAGTCTAGACTCAATCAGATCTCTATGATCTGCATAACGACAGTACAGTGGAATGTTTGCCTTTAACAGAGTGAGAGTAATGACCTAATATACCATCATTACTGAGATTAAACTACATTCTCGGTTATATTTGCATTGAATAACGCATTCAATAAACAGAAACATAACTCTTGCAGTGCACATGAAGAAATTTGCAATATTAGCTCACACATAAAATAGCACCCTCGTAAATTGGCCTACTGTTGCTAACGTACGTTCATAAATCCTACATAACATCGTCATCAGACTTACTTATTGATGCACACAGTAGTATCTACAAAGTTAGTCCAATGAGGGGATAAAGGAAAGTGTGATAGCGTTCCACTTTAATGCCTTTTCTCTCTTGCTCGAGACCGCAGAGCATGACCTTACAGCATGCTGAAATGTTACTAGTCCAGGTAGAGCAAGCTACTATACTGACAGGGAGAGAGAAAGATAGACTGTATTACTACAAATAGGTTGCACATAAGGGGGGGGGAGTAGCTTTCACTTAAGGGGCAGCACAGTGCAAAGACCGACCAAAGTGTCTTTGCTAGTTTAAGACCGATGCAGTTGTTAATTTTCCGTCCACTTGGGTTAGCGTGTGTCTGACTGGGTGGGGGGCGCTCAATCATCCCAATGGACAATGATATCGTCTATCGGCACAACCCTAATACAAGACATTATTGTACTTCTGTTCCTGGAACCTTCTTACCACTTTTCTCTGGTGAGCTGTGAGTAGTTTCCATTTTCTTTAAACATTGGATTTTTTAATAATAGAGTTCATCAACTGCATAGTCAAATTTTCCGACAAATAATATATGTCAACTTACATGAGCGTTGCCACTTTTCCTCGTGTGACAACCCTGTTAGAATTAGCATAAAGTATGAAATTAAGACACAGCTTGTGTGCCACAATCTTCCCCACACAGACATACTAAAAGAGAGCAAGGGCAAGAGTTCAAGCCATTTCTCCGGACTTTAGCATTTTGCTATGAAGTGAATATCTCCTTCTATCAAGTGCTGAATTAATCAAGGCATCAGAGCTATTTGCAGGACTTGCCTGGAAGGCCCAACCTCTCTGCCTTAAGTGCCTTTTTAACCAGGAACATGCAGAGTTTTGTCTCTATAGTAGGTCAAACCACTGCCCTTTTGCCTTGTATGGCCAAGTGCAAAAGGGCATGCATATATATATATATATATATATATATATATATATATATATATATATAAAGATATATAGATAAAGATATATAGATATATATATATATATATATATATATATATATAGATATAGATATATATATGATATAGATATATATATAGATATATAGATATATATGATATAGATATATATATAGATATATATATGATATAGATATATATATATCATATATATATATATGTATAATATAGATCAGATCATTCGTATCCCTTTTGCACTCGGTATTACAGTAGTTTAAGCATCTAAACTGTCCACAAATGGCAGTTTGCCTTCCCTGTAACCTTTACCCACTTTTCCAGACACTTTGATGCCCTATGATAGGCACAATCTCCATAGGGAAAGCTAAAGGGGAAATTGTGCTCCCTTTACTGCCATAATGGATATTTGCATATTATACTGTAGTTTAGCTGTAAAGCACATCTCAGTATCTTACAAATATGACAGATTGTGCTTGCTGTTAGGAGCCCTGATTCTCATGTCTTATCACACATGTCCACATGGTCTTTTCTTCAGGCTTGGTGTACATTATACATTACAGCTGGCTTACATAACACTATCTTTTATTAAACAGTTGTGCCCCTGACTGT
This sequence comes from Percina caprodes, assembly GCA_013375575.1. Taxonomy (NCBI): domain Eukaryota; kingdom Metazoa; phylum Chordata; class Actinopteri; order Perciformes; family Percidae; genus Percina; species Percina caprodes. Next base: position 7,079,808 of record JABXJD010000010.1, read on the forward strand.
GTTCAACTTGCATTTAGATAAGGGGTCAGGCATGTGCAATAATGGTGGATAACTCTTTTGCAGGATGCATGAATCTATCAAAAATATGCAGATTAAGCGGGGTCATTTTCATTCATTTTGTCTCAGGCAAAGAGCAGTAACTATAGAAACAATTTGAGAAGAAAAGGGTTTGAAGGCCAAACTGTAACAGGATATACAGTTTAAGGTGTAAAACATTTATTTCTTAGTGTTCTTGTCAATTTGAACTTAGCTTTTTCATAAAATAATATTTAATGAAATACAATTGAATATGTGACTTAAAGGTATCATCACCACGTCAACTCTTATGAATTCCTCTAGAGTCAGAGGCTGCATAGACAGCAGTTACTGCCTCTGTGCTAAGCAAATTAAGTGTGTTATCTTTCAGTAGGACTGATTTATCTGTGTTTATTTTTTCTCCATAATCACAGGAAATTTGCTTTAGCTAACCAACTGGCCTTGACTATGTGGAGGGCAGTCACTGCAGTTTGTTTTTACTCTCTTACAAATTTTACATTTGTTGGAAGTCACACATAGCATAATAGTTTTGTATGGTAAAACAGATGTCAAAATGTCAACTAACTATGTAGTTACCGCGTTTTGGCAATGTCGGGCAGTATAAAGTCAGAATCCAAATGAAATGATGATCGACTGAATTTGTGCTGATTTTAATTTAGATACTGAGACGGTGACAAGGTGTCATTCACAAACAATGTTGACACAGACATGAGACGCTGTCTGGCTAAACTGTTTTCTTTTCACAAATAATACAATACTCATCAATCAAGGTACTATAGTACAATAGCTGATCCCATTTCAGTGATGCATTTTGTGATCTCTGATTACACAGGGAAAATGCTCAGGGTGACTTAATCAATTCATCATTCAGCATTCAAATGCCATCTCTCTCTGACTAAAATCTCATCTCTTAAAAGCTTCCCTCTGCATAAATACTTATGATGGGAATACCCCTAAGATTCCCTATATTGAGATAATATGATAATATGCAAAACGTGATGCATTTTGTCTTAATTCAGACATAAATTAAGACAAAATGCATCACTTTATTGTGTGTTGTGTAAACAGATTAGTGTTTTATGTATTGTACACTGTATATCTGTGTATCTGCTGTTCATACAGTACATGCAAATGTGTATGACTCTATTAAATATTACCTAAATCATCTTCAATAATATATGTGTCAAAATGGATTATAGAGTTATAGCAGAGGTGGGTGTTTGTTATTATCTTCACATTTTTGGATTTTTATTTTAAAGAATGTTAAGAATGTACAATTATGAAATTGTATATATACATGTTTTGCTATTCACCACATTCTGTAGTTTGACATGGCCCAGAGTTAATAACACGTCAGCTTCTACTACAGCTCATAATTATGAAAATATAATTATAAAACCAAACACCATTAATTAAGAATAGCTTTAAATCTGCTGATCTTAATATTATTACTGTTATCTTCAGATTGGAGTTACTGTATAAGGGCCTGTAAGGTGTTTAGGTTACCCCATGATTGCAAATCTAAGTGGTTAGTGTTACTCCTCCAGCAACAAGTTTTGAAGATACATCAATCATTAATATACATGCATCTATATATGGCCTATAATTAACTTAAAGCATTCATTTACATGCATTTAGCTTATAATTGGCATTGGTGCTGTTTTGGGGGCATTTTTGTTTCCCTGTTGGTTAGCATAAAACTTGGTTGTAGCTGTGAGTTGCTGGGCCATTTTAGTCAATCAAGAATGATGAAGTGAAGACGTAAGGAGCAAAAGAACAGTGAGGCATGCAGCAGATCAGGACCAGATAAAACTGTGCGTCAGCATCGCTTTTCTCTTGTCTTGCATATAATGCCTATGAATTTAGTATGCCTATGTTGGCCTAAAAGATGGCACTTAGTTCAGCCTTAGGCACCACACCATCTTAAAATGTATGGGTCATCAATATGATTGACAAGTGTTGGAGAAGAACTTTCCCTGCTGAGGATAAAATAGTTGAGACTGAGCTGAGGTGTAGCATCCACTTCGGTTTTGTCTGCGAGTCAGTAACAATATTTCATATAAGAGACAGTCGTTGACTCTACAATATTGCAAGAGGGATTTCCTGCCTCTACACATTTGTTTTTCCAGACAAGGATTCCTACAGGATGGAATAACAGCATGCAAAGCACTTTCCCTTGTTTCCCTTGATCCTATTATTATCGGCAGGACTAATAATAGAAGGGCAGTTCTTTTTATGGTCCATATGATGCGTGTATTATCCAAAGCAAAACTGTTCCATTAAGTAAAATAATAGCAGGGAATTGATGGTTAATCCCTGCAAATAAGTACTGTGTCTGACATCTGTGATTGGATCTGTTGCAAAACAATCATAGCGATTATTATAGAATCTAAAAGCTTTTTTAAGGATGAAATCAGGGCATTGAAAGCCTCATTGTAATCAGATAAACTGTAATTCTATTTTATTTGTTGTTATTCCATTAAAAATACTATAATTTAAGATTCAGATCCATTTTCCAATTTCTCTCAGCAGGAAATTCAAATTAATGTGTCTGGCAGCTCAAATGTCAATTCCCATCCCCATTTTGGAGGGAAGGTCAGGTGATCTGTAAAATGCACAACAGAGCAGCCACTTACAGTATATGATCTCAGTAAAAGTATGTAGATGAGTAGCTTGTGATAGTTCGAACTACTGCAGATGTTGAGACAGTAGGACGCCTGTGATGTGCTTTTGATAAAAGATAAGAACCACCCACGGTAAAGCAGTGTAGTGGGTACATAAATCAAAAGACAGATAAACGATATGAGATACTGCCAGTTCAGCAGATGACACTTGCTGCTTGTTTAGACTACACTACAGCAGATACAGTATTGTTAAAAGGTGGCATGTGGGCTATTTGCATGTGCTCTTACATTGTGCACACACTGCTCTGTGGGACAAAAAATAATTGGCTCTCATACCTTGAGCATATTAAGCTGCTTAAAAGCACTGGCATTATATTTATATTATGCTAATTTAATTAAACAAAGACCATTGCCAAGCAAAAGTCAATGGTTCCCACACACCTGTTATGTTTGGATGGAACATTTGGTTGATTTTGAAGCAAATTGGCTTCACAGGTATGTTTGTCATTGTCATTGTTTCTGTATTTATAAGCATACACAGCATATTTATTAAGAGCGTAACCAAAGCAGACATTTAAAGATGAGGACAACTAATACAATATGTTTTTATATATATATATATATATATGTTCCAGTTTATTGCTACTAAGGGCCAATGTTTACTGACCTCAAGGGCAAGAAGTGCTGAGCAAAGGAGCATGCATCACTACAGCATTGGCAATTAATTCCAAGTTAGAGAAAAAGAAAAGGAGCAAGGTATAACTTTAATGCTTTTACTTGATCATTACCCTGCATCACAGCTCAAATTGAGCTTGCTCTCATTAAAAGAAAATGGCATAAAGACAGCTCATAGACATAAACTCAGTCACACTGTGCGAATAGCATGATAGTCTTGATTTGTGCCAGTTTTTCTCAGAAAGAAGTGGAGAAAACAGCAAATTGAAAATGTATGAGATTCTGTTTCTTAGACGATCAGAGTCATAGGGGAGTAGTGCTTTGGGTTATGTCAGACAGCCAGAGTTCAGTAAGAGCCCTATTTATTTCTCCTGTAGACAATGTTTGAGTGGCCTGTTGAGCATTTCTCAACATCAGCCATAGATTCAAGCATGTATAGACTAAATTGCTGCAGCATTTAGGACTATAGTTTCCATCTCTGTGAGTATGGCTATGCAGTATCTACACATGCTTCACCAATCATTGTCTTTCCATCCGCCCTGGCAGTATCTTTCCCTAGGGAAACTACTTGACTAGCAGCAGATCATTCCTGCCTTCTTTGCAGAATCTCAGCAGTATATTCATACAGGGATGCCTTAAGTGAAGGTGCGGATACAACATGGTTAAATATGTCATCATCCATCTTTTCTGCAGAAGTAGTGCAGTAGTTACAGTAGCTTAGTATTAGGAAATGAGTGGAAAGCTAAGTAGCACTAATGCCAGCTATATTTAAGATGATATGCAATATTATCAAACTAATCAACCCCATGCATACAAGAGTGGACATCAGTTCGTTCCCAATCAGGGTTTTAGTGTACAGTGTATTTAGTATTCTCAGTATCAGTATCTACTCAGTATTACTGAGTGGAAGGCAGTGAAACACAAAGCCAAACATCAAAGAGCCAACACAACAAATGCAGTGTAAAGTCTCCAGTGCCTTGCTTTTGAGAATGTGGCAAGAAACTCATCCAGATTTGCCATCCTCACACATGCCACCATGTTTCCCCTTCAAATTAGGTTTGTGATGTAATTGTGGTGTTAACTGCAAGTATAGAAATGTCTGTGGTTGGAAAATTGTATATTTTTAATAACCTAATTTACATCGTATTAGCTGTCATTACAATCTGTTATTGTAACTCTGAAAATGCAGTTACACCAGTTATTAAGTTCACTGCCCTCTGCAGTTTAGAAAGATGTAGGGTTTTGCTCTATATCTGAAGAATGTGTTTATTTGATAGAACATACCATCATATATTATAATGTTAAACCATGTTTGCAAAACAGCTTTGGTATTTCATTGATGTGTAAACAGACACATGCTTTCAGATTGAATAACCTTCTTTTTCTTGTGCAGGTAAACCTGTAAAATGATCGTACTGTTAAAATGAGAATATTAATTTTGCATATCAACACTGTTTACTCAACAGTTTACTGGTTGTTACAGATGAAACCATGAAACCGCTCATCCTTTGAGAATAAAGATTAACTTCTAGACAAGGTCATCCCTGCCTTCTAATGGTGCTTTCAGGTGTGTCTAAATAATAATCAACAGGCAGCGAAAACATCCTGTGCAGGAGATTTACCAGAAGCAATCAGATATAGTCCCAAAACATAGGTAAATTATAAAGAAAAGAAATACTGTGCATTTTAACTTAAAAGTTTACCCAGAACCTAAAGATCAGAGATCCCATTGATCTTCCCCCTCTGTAACTCCAGTCTGTTTGTCAAGATGTTCAGAGGTTTTGACAACCGCTACAGTCCTGCAGTTATGCCTGCTGCACATCAAACACTATTCACAACAATGAACAGACTGCTTAAGATTCAACTGATGTTTATCCAGGGATCTGAAACATGCATTCTAATCATATCTGCTCGGAAGAGATGAGTCCTCTGAATGAGCAAAAGTTAAAGTATTGGATTTCAGGGTCTTTTTTTCTAATTTATAAAACTCTTTTACTGACTGTGACATGGCTAAGGTGCAATAAACAAAAGCACCTATAACTTCAAATGACCGGAAAAGGAGCGACCTCGAGCTCACCTGGTAGAGCCTGTGCCCCATGTAGACTGAGTCATTGGCAGCAGCCCAGGTTTAATTCCAACCTGTGGTCCTTTGCAGCATGTCATCCGCTCATTATCAAGCAACTATGAAGGCATAAAAGCCCTCCAAAAATAATCTTTTTCATTTGACAATGAATATGCATCATGGAATGATATATTTCTTGTGCACATCCACAGTAAATTCTTTGTCCTTGTGACCTTTAACAAGCTGTGAGTTGCTTTGATTTTTGGACAAAATAAGACTGCCAACAGATTCAAGCTAACACTGACACACATGCGGATAACAATGAACACAGACAGGCGGCAGCACAGAAAGATGCTCACAGCAAGAGACAAACTGAGACCGACGTTTGCAGACGAACAGACTGACAACAACCCACGCAGACGGACTGAGAGTGACACACACAGATACGGCAGGACAGCCATTGGAGACAAAGGGAGGACCAATTCAGCAAGTAGCAACTATAGTAAATCTTAGAAAGATGTTCATCTAGACAGTAGGTGCATTACAGTTTCCCAAGAGCCTTCTAAAAACGGTGTTCCTGAAAAAACAGCCTCTGAAAGATTATCAAACAAGTTGAAGTTGTATGCTTGCTGCCACACCGCTCACCTAAAAGCTTGGCAGTACTTCATATAGTAGCATTTCAGAAGTTGCACCACCACCTGTATTCTACATTCCTCTATTGGGAAAGTTATTGTTAGTTCCTCCCATCATCCTGCTGTGCTGAGCATGGGAGTGACAAAGTCAGAGCCCAGTTGACATATCAGTGCTGTACATATTCTACATTCACATAATAATGCGAGTTGGCTGACTGAACAGAATATTTCATAAGCACTTTTACAAAAAAAGAACATGAAACAAATGGCATGCTGCCCCTTCATTAGAGCATGAGAGAAAAATAAACAAGAAAATAAATCAATTATACATGCATCTCAACAGCAGTTTGTTGCACCGGTAGCTTTTCAGTCAAGTTGTGTGGATTTGTTAGACAAATGTGTCCCATGGGGAAGGTTTTTTACATGCATTTACACAACTACAGGTACATTCGATGTGTCCTTTAGAATTTAACAACTAAAAATAAATTTACAGATACTTGCCTAGGAAAATGCCTAGAAAAATGGGGCATCGACAGTGTGGCTTAAGTAGATTTTGTGAGGAAAAAGATCAGATTTTCATCTATTTGGTATTTTTAGGAAGTGGTATTATTTTAGGTGAAATTTGAAAAGCTGATCTCTGTTTACAACTCAAATTTTTATATATGTCCCTTGACCAAATTGTTTGGCGATTTAAGCAACAATGTAGAAGTAAAAGACCTGAACAACATCAATAGTCTGATGATGGATAAAGCATATAAGCTACAACAATAAAACACTGAATGATTCAAAATGTTTTTGAAATATTAGTGCATTCTTGAAAACATGATTATAGGAATAAAAAAGAGAATTTCATTTTTAAACGTGGGTGGGATACTTTGAGTCAGGGTGTGGGCTGGAGTTAAAAAAACATTGGAAATTGGCATAAACACTTTAGATTTCTGTGTGGTCAGTTTGTCTGCTTGACAATCCCGTTTTGAAGCAATAATTATGAAGTGAGATGAACAAACAGAGAAATGTATCTTTTTAGATAAAACAAAAGTTGACAAAGTTTCCTTTTAAGGACATCATTTGAAACTGGGAAAAATTTGAAGTTAGAAAAAAGGTAATAAATTGCAATACATCGCAGAATATTGCAATACTTTTAAAATCGCAGTAAGATCGTATTGTGACATACAGTAAGTATCGTATTGATAATGGATCGTAAGGCCTCTGATCTCTAATATTAACCTGCCTTTGGTCCTATATTGCACTCTTTAATGTATAATATTTATGTAATATTTTATTTTATCTAGCAACATATGTTCATTTACATTTGTCTAGTGGATGTTTATAATAATAATAATAATAATAATACAAGAAAAAGCACAAACAATGTATGGTTTCACATAAATATGACAAATTATTAATTAATTTTACATGCCCAAAAAATACGTGCCGGTGGGAAATTGTTTTCACATGTCGGTGCTTGATTTTTTACGTGAAAATGTAAAATTTCACGTGATAAACAAAGAGCGGCAACATTGAAAATATATTTTAATTAATCAGAGATTGATGACTAAAGGTAATGACCAAACGTATGAAAGTCTGGAATGAAACCAGAACCAGCTATTGTGTATGCAAAGGCAACAGGGAATGGTTTAAGGAAGTATGTATATTATATGAAGAGTACATATTGCACCCTTGTGAAACTGGTAGGGAGAGTGGGTTTAAATGTCTGGAGTGCTGCAAAGTATACTGCCAAGAGAAACAACCGAAGAGATATTACATCACACCACCATCAATCTTCTCAACAAAAACAGTTAATAACATTTCTCAGTGGGAGTTCGCTGCGGTGCAGTACGTGCTCCTCAATAAAATGCAGGTAATTCAGATTAGTAGCAATATATTAAGACAAAAAGATAAAAATGATTTCTCATTGTGAGGCATAAAAACTATCTCTGCACAGCAGGAAGGAAATTCTGTAGGAGCTCGGCCTGTGCCTCTCTACCTTTTTAATGCTACAGAGCTTATAACGTAATGTGGACCAAAGGTGCTCAAGTGTTCCCTCTTCCGGAGATAAGTCCAACAGTCTATGTGATGATAAACACCTTTATCAAGCTGCCGCTTGACTGTTTAGCTGTGATAGAACCTATCAAAAAACTCTAAAATAAACTCATACACATCTGTGACTGTACTGACCTGGATACATTAAAATCACTTCTCAAAACCAATCTCTTTAGAATAGCCCTCACCCTACAATATCACATTTCATCTACTATTAGTTGCTGTCTCATTGTTTCACTTGCTGTTAACATGGATGTCTTTGTGTTGGTTTTTATTACTTCACTTGTTTTTATTATTGTACTTTATATGTTTCTTTTGTAAAATGTCTTTGAGTAAAATATTTTATTATTAAAAATAAAATTCCTAATTAACTTGCACTTGTAATAAGAAAACAGTTAAGAGAATTATAGGCAGCATGGTGGCCCACTGGCTTGCACTTTGGCCTCACAGCAAGGAGGCACTGGGTTCGAACCCTGGTTGCCTTTCTCTGTGGAGTTTGCATGTTGTCTGCGTGGGTTTTCTCTGGGGGTCTAGCTAGGCCAATGATTGGCAAATCCGCCACACCATAGTAATTGTGGGTGTGGTGTAATTGATAAAGGGAAGTTGGAAACACGATCGGAGGGTTTTTTGGAAGGCCTAGCTCTAGTTGAGACCAAACACAGTTTTTTAACCACATCTAGTCATCTTGTTTCATCTTATTTGATATCATTTAAGAAACCATCAGTATTGTTTATTTTCCCTGATTTACACACATGCAACTTTGGCCTACAACGTTTTGGTAGGATCATAAAGATTTATTTCTGATGTTAAACTATCCTGCCTTAGTACTGATTACTCCATAAAGCTATATGGCCCTGTCACATTGCAGGAGTGTGAGGCAGTTGTCCACCTGAATTTTACCTCACCTTTTTGCCCCTGATCGGCCTGCTGTTATTAAGCATGATCCATTATTCAATCAGAGTGGGATCATTTTCCAGGGATGTTAATTCGGCATTAATTTCACTGCTTCTTAAAAAATGAAAGGATCCCGGTGAGTGCTCCAGCTGTACGCCTCTTTCGCTTTTAAATGCAGATTTAAAAATTTACGTGGAATTACTGGCCTGGGGACATCAAGGCCATATGACAGAACTAGTTCATAGTGACCAGACAGAGTTTATAAAGTCTAGACTTGCTACTGATAATGTTAAAAGACTATTACACATTATAGGTGGTGCTCAAGGCTTAAGTTCTCCTTGTGATGTCCTTTCACTAGATGCAATGAAGGCATTTGACCGCCTTCAGTGGCCATTTCTGTGGTCAGTGTTAGAGTTCACGGTGGTTGGTTTGCTGTTCATTAATATGTTTTTAAGGTGCTGCATAATAACCCAACAGCTGTAGTGCTTACAGTCAAAACTAGTTCTCCTCCCTTTGCTGTCTCGAGAGGATTGAGACAAGGCTGCCCTCTGTTATTCGCCCTTTTTCTGGCACAAGCCAGTCACAGCTCACCCACAATCTCTCCAATTTCAATTAGAGGAACACACCATTATGTCTCACTGTATGCTGATGATGTTTTATTGTATATAAACAACCCAGTGCAATGTATCCCACATGTTTTGTCAACCTTTGAACATTACGGCAAGCTTTCTGGTTTCAAAATAAATTGGCAGAAATCAGCATTGCTACCTTTCTTCCATCCCAATTCCACAACAGATACAAATGTCAAATCTGTCATTTGATGCCTTTTGGATATTTTTCCATCTTTTCTTGGCTTCTTTATGCACATTAATACAAATTTTTACTTGGGGTGCCCAAAATTTCGAACCCCACTGTATGTAACTTGATTTGGAGATCTGGATCCAGGGGGTGGGTGGGTTACATTTAGGGTTTTATTTATATATTTTCTATTTTTATTATTTTATCCTGGTAATCATATGTGTCTGTAGATATGCATACAGTGGGGTTTGAAAGTTTGGGCACCCCAGGTAAAAATTTGTATTAATGTGCATTAAGAAGCCAAGAAAAAATGGAAAAATCTCCAAAAGGCATCAAATGACAGATTAGACATTCGTATAATATGTCACAAAAAGTTAGATTTTATTTCCATCATTTACACTTTCAAAATAACAGAAAACAAAAAAATGGTGTCTGCAAAAGTTTGGGCACCCTGCAGAGTTAATACCTTGTACTGCCCCCTTTGGCAAGTATCACAGCTTGGAAACGCTTCTTGTAGCCAGCCAAGAGTCTTTCAGTTCTTGTTTGAGGTATCTTCGCCCATTCTTCCTTACAAAAGTCTTCCAGTTCTTTGAGATTTCTGGGCTGTCTGTCACGCACTGCTCTCTTAATGTCTATCCATAGATTTTCAAATATGTTGAGGTCAGGAGATTGTGAAGGCCATGGCAAAACCTTCACTTTACGCCTCTTGATTTAATCCACCATGGATTTTGAGGTGTTTAGGATCATTATCCATTTGTAGAAGCCATCCTCTCTTTAACTTCAGCTTTTTCACAGATGGCATCAAGTTAGCGTCCAAAATATGCTGAAATTTTATTGAATCCATTTTTCCTTCTACTCGTGAAATGTTCCCTGTGCCACTGGCTGAAATACAACCCCGAAACATAATTGATCCACCCCCATCTTAACAGTTGGACAGAGGTTCTTTTCATTAAATTCTGTGCCCTTTCTTCTTCAAACGTACCTTTGGTCATTGCGATCAAAAAGTTCTATTTTAACTTCATCGGTCCACAGAACTTGTTCCCACAATGCATCAAGGCAAGGCAAGGCAAGGCAGCTTTATTTATATAGCACATTTCAGCAACAGGGCAATTCAAAGTGCTTTACACAAAAACAGTTAAAAGAAAGTAAAACCGATAAAACACAGAAGAAACAGTTTAAAAAAAAAAAAAAAAAAAAAAACAAACAAGAATAAAAGTTACAGTGCAGTATAAAAGAAAGAAATGAACATAATTTAAAGAAAGGCAACATCGAAAAGAAAGGTCTTCAGCATTGATTTAAAAGAACTAAGAGTAGCAGCAGACCTGCAGGTTTCTGGGAGTTTATTCCAGATATGAGGAGCATAGAAACTGAACGCTGCTTCCCCTGTTTAGTTCTGACTCTAGGAACAGACAGTAGACCTGTTCCAGATGACCTTAGAGGTCTGGGGGTCATAGTGTACTAGCAGATCAGAAATGTATTTTGGCCCTAAACCGTTTAGTGATTTATAAACTAGCAAAAGAACTTTGAAATCAATTCTTTGGGGCACAGGAAGCCAGTGTAAGGACTTCAGAACTGGAGTGATGTGATCCAGTTTCTTGGTCTTAGTGAGGACTCGAGCAGCAGCGTTCTGAATCAGCTGCAGCTGTCTGATTGATTTTTAGGGAGACCTGTAAAGACCCGTTACAGTAGTCAAGTCTACTGAAGATGAAAGCATGGACAAGTTTTTCCAAATCCTGTTGACACATAAGTCCTTTAACCCTTGATATATTCTTAAGGTGATAATAGGCTGACTTTGTAATTGTCTTTATATGGCTGTTAAAATTCAGGTCAGAGTCCATGATTACACCAAGATTTCTGGCTTTGTCTGTTGTTTTTAACATTGTTGTTTGAAGCTGAGCGCAAACTTTTAATCTTTCCTCTTTTGCTCCAAAACAACCACCTCAGTTTTTCCCTCATTTAATTTCAGAAAGTTTTGGCACATCCAGCCGTTAATTTGTTCAATACACTTAGTCAGTTTTTGTATTGGACTATAGTCCCTGGCGATAAGGTTATGTAAATTTGTGTGTCATCCGCATAACTATGGTAACTTATTTTGTTGTTTTCCATAATCTGAGCCAGTGGAAGCATGTAGATGTTAAACAGAAGAGGCCCCAGAATGGAGCCTTGGGGAACTCCACACGTCATATTTGTACGCTCAGATGTATAATTACCTATTGACACAAAGTAATCCCTATTCTGTAAGTAAGATTCAAACCAGTTTAGTACTGAGCCAGAAAGACCAACCCAGTTTTCCAATCGGTCTAGTAATATGTTGTGGTCGACCGTATCAAATGCAGCACTGAGATCAAGTAATACTAAGACTGAAATTTTGCCATTATCTGTGTTAAGGTGGATGTCATTAAAGACCTTAACGAGAGCCGTCTCAGTGCTGTGGTGTGGTCGGAAGCCCGACTGAAAGGTATCAAAGCTGTTGTTTAGTGACAAGAAATAATTGAGTTGTTGAAAAACTGCTTTTCAATGATTTTACTTAAGAACGGAAGGTTTGATATTGGCCTATAGTTGCTCATTAGGGATGTGTCTAGATTGTTCTTTTTAAGAGTGGCTTGATTACTGCAGTTTTCAAGGCCTGTGGAAAGATTCCTGAAAGAAGAGATGTGTTCACAATCTGTAGAAGATCAGAAGACAAACAATTCAAGACATTTTTGAAAACACCCGTTGGTAGAATATCAAGGCAACAGGAGGAAGTTTTCAGATGTTGTATAATGTCCTCCAGGTTTTTATGGTTGATCGCATGAAACTCAGTCATATTGGAACTAGTTCTGCTTGAACACTGTGACAACACACATCCTGTACTTGATATGGAGGCACTGACTGTTTGTCTAATCTTTTGAATTTTTCTTTGAAGAAGGAGGCAAAGTCATTGCAGGCCTTGGAAGATAAAAGTTCAGATGCTACTGGTACTGGAGGGTTTGTTAACCTATCGACAGTAGCAAACAAAGCACGTGAATTATTATTGTTTCTAGAGATAATATCAGAGAAGAAGGACCGCCTTGCATTCCTCAGTTCCAAATTATAAATGCGAAGTCTCTCTTTATAGGTGTTATAATGGACCATGAGATTTGTTTTTCGCCACCTTCGTTCAGCTTTTCGACACTCTCTTTTTTCTGTTCTCACCAGTGGGACATTTCTCCATGGAGACCTTTTCTTACCAGAGACAACTTTGACCTTAGTGGGAGCAATGGCATCAATAACATTTGTAATTTTACAGTTGAAATGATCTACAAGGTCAGTGACTGAGAGCCCAGGGGGGGCGGGTGCGGCGGAGAAAAGCTGAGTAAATCTTTCACTGGTGTTTTCAGTGATAAACCGTTTTCTGATTATCTTTGTTTGGACACTTTTGGGCACAGAGATAGAGCCGTTAAAGAAAACACAGGAATGATCAGACAGAGCAACGTCAGTCACCACAACCTTGGAAATGTTCAGACCCTTGGAGACAATCAAGTCCAGCGTGTGCCCCTTATTGTGCGTGGGCTCTGTCACATGCTGAGTCAGTCCATAGTTCTCAAAAACACAACCCAGTTCTTTGGTCCCCCTGTCCTGGGGGTTGTCAACATGAATGTTAAAATCACCTACAATGATTACACAATCAAAGTTAATGCAGATTATAGACAGCAGTTCAGTGAAGTCATCAATAAAGGTTGCACAATATTTAGGTGGCCTATAGATATTTAGAAATATTGCTTGAGGGACGATCTCAACTGTAGAACCACATATTCAAAAGAAGCAAAATTTCCATAACATATTTGCGTACAGTGGAATGAGTCATTAAACAAAATGGCAACTCCACCTCCTTTCTTATTCACTCTATTCTCGCTCATAAAACTGAAGTTAGGGAGCTGACTCGATGAGAACAGCAGCGCTGTTATTATGGTCTAACCAGGTCTCAGTTAAAAACATAAAATCTAGATTGTGATTAATAATAAAATCATTAATTAAAAAGGATTTTCCTGCCAAAGACCTGATGTTTAGTAAAGCTAGTGTTAGTGTGTTCTCATTTTTGTAACAGGCTGTGGCTGACGAGGAATGGATGCTAAATTTGCTAAGTTTGCAGTTAAGTGCTTATTCACCATCATTTTTCTATTGCCTATCACAACATAAATTGAGGAAGAATTGAAAACACAGGGCCCGGGCTTGTCTTTGAAAAAGTCATGAGTGTCACTAGTCCTGGAGCCTAGGCCCGCACATATCAGTTTTTGCTTGCTGGATTTTGCACACAAGCGTCCTTATCGGGCAGAGGTGCCTGGCGTTTTACTTTTGTCCGGGGTTGAGTCATGGGTGAAGGAAGGGGGTAAATTTGGTTCCAACATCTACCAGCTGCTTCATCTGGTCAGTGAACTCCAACATGTGGGTAGGGGAAAGAGGGAAAGAGTGCGTGGAGATAGCGATGGCTCCTCAAGGGATTCGGGGCTGGTAGGGGGTTTGAGGGGTGCTGGACGGGTGAAAAGGAGAGTTGGGGTTCCGTATCTCTGCTTTCTGGTCTCCCACGGTCAAATCTGTGCACAGGTGGGGGCTGTGGTGGATCACTGCCAAACTTTGTTTTATTTTCCTCTTGTTTAGATTGGTCTGGTCTTGTGTCCTTGACGGGGGGAGCAGTGTAGCGCAGAAAGTAAAGAATGTTAGAGGTGAACAGCTTTACTCCTGGCCTGTTAAGGAAAAGTCCATCTGCTTTAAAAAGATGTAAGCGCTCCCAGAAAATGTTAAAATTGTCAATGAACTGCAGAGAATGGACAATACATTGAGTTGACAGCCATTTGTTTAGTGCCAACAGTCGGCTAAATCTCTCAGCTCCTCTTCTCACTGGCGGTATAGGCCCACTGATAAACACGTCTGCGTTTAAGGAACTGACTTGGTTTAGCAGATCCATAAAGTCCAGTTTCTGCAATTCAGACTGTTGCTTTACAACATCATGCGACCCTATATGTAGTATAATGTTCTTCACAGTTGGGTGCTCTGCCATGATATCTGGGATTCTTTGGGTCAAGTCAGACACCGTGTCTTTGGGAAAACAGAGTATTTTGGTGTTTTTACTGTTTTTTAAATCTTTTACAGCAGAGTCACCCACAATCAGGGTTTGAGGCCCAGTTGTTAGCTTTTACTTTTGAATTGCTCTTGGTCCTTACCCTGCTGTGTGGCGATGAGTTGCAATCCCGGTCATCAGATGGCTGTCCATCGTCCAGCAGCAGAGGAGCATATCTGTTATCTTGTTGCAAACAAAGTTGTTGGGGAGGCATTTTGTTGCTTATTTTCCCTTTTGCAGCTGTCCACGGCTGTGTCCGACTAGGTACAGGGGTTGAAGAGGCGCTCTGCTGGGATGATAATGCAGGCCAGCCGGTCGTATCACAGATCTCAGGGCGCTGTGCCCTGCCCGTTAGTCGTCCTCCCATTTCCCAGGAAAATGATTTACTCTTAGGCTTCGCACCAGCCGAGTTCCAGGGAGGACTACCACTTGTTGATTTATTACCCGTTCCACAGCCCTCCTGTTTCTTTGTAGTCTTCATGGTGCTAATTAGCCGTGTGTTAGCATGCTTTTGTCCATTGTTTTGGGTCCATGGTAAAGTGGTGTCATTTCCACAAGATCTGTTCACTTCCACGTTCACTTCTAATAGGTGAACCTTGGTTTCCAAGTGCAATCTTCTGAAGGAGTTTGTAGTAGTCATCCACGGAAAAGGAGGCATCTTGCTGCTAATTAGCTTTAGCTGCAGTCACTGTAGGACAGGCTTGAGCTATTGGTAGGCCACGCTCAGGCAGAAAAATGTTAAAATATGGCAATAGCCTACTATGGCTACCAAAAATGTATAGTCCAATGATTTATAAATATCCAAGAGCCGTTGCTCATAGTTTCTCTCAGAGGAAAAGCAAGATTATCAGCAAAAATATGCAAGCAGAGGCAGGAGCAAGCAGCAAAGCGTCTGCACTGTAAGAAGCAGGAAGCAACAGTCTCAGGCTTGTCTATATGTTTATTTGCAAACTTCAAACGCTGATTTTTGTGGTGAGAACGTAGAAGAGGTTTTCTTCTGATGACTCTTCCATGAAGACCATATTTGTACAAGTATCTCTATATAGTGGAATGGTGTAGCACAACTCCAGTGTGCCAGGTCTTTCTGGATGGATCGTGCAGTCAAACGTGGGTTTTAACTTGCTTTTCTCACAATCCTGCGAGCTGTTCTGATATTTTTCTTGGTCTTCCAGATCTTGCTTTAACTTCCACTGTTCCTGATGACGGCCATTTCTTAATTATATTCTGAACAGAGGATATTGGCATCTGAAAACACTTTGCTATCTTCTTACAGCCTTCTCCTGCTTTGTGAGCGTCAACTATTTTCAGTTTCTGTTTTCTAGGCAACTGCTTAGAAGAAGCCATGGTGCTGATTGTTGGGGCACTGTCATGGATTGTGACATGACTGTGTGACATATTATACGAACGTCTAATCTGTCATTTGATGTCTTTTGGAGAGTTTTTCATCTTTTCTTGGCTTCTTTATGCACATTAATATAAATTTTTACCTGGGGTGCCCAAACTTTCGAACCCCACTGTATGTATGTCTGTGAATACATATTCTATGCTCTATTTTTGTGATGTGAATATACCTGTATGTATTTTCTCTTTTAAAATAAAATAAAAAATATTTATTTCTATAGGTAGTATATTTATGTTTAATTCAACAATCGCATGCTTGGATCAACAACAAAGGTGCGTTAAAACTGCTTTTCTATTGCGGAGGCAGTGGCTATAATTTTGAAATGGAATTGCCACTACAGTCTGTATTTACATTCACTTTAGATCAGGTCACAACATCTGAGCTTGTGAGGTCACTTTGTCATCAGTATTCCTCTTCTGCTCTTGGCCTCTGAAAACCTCTGTCCTGCAAATTACACCCTCTGATGCTTCAAAGAGCACCGTGACAAGACCCCCTCTGACTCCGACTAACTGCCAGTATTTCTAGTGTTGGATTGACACTTTAAATGAAATAACCATCGAACGGAGTAGAAAGGATGCCATCTTTGTCCGTGCAACGGCATCTGTACCCGCTGAGTGTTAGACAACAAAGAGCCATAGGGGGCCCCTTTGAGTGTCAATGGGATTTTTGGAGGTAGGGGGGAGAGCAGCGCTCTGCTCAGAAATGTCACGTCTATGATTGTGTCTGCTGTTTTATGCCAGAGATGCAGCCTTCATATCTATGAGTGCCGTCAGCGGATGAGAGGCCTCTGGTTGTGTGTTTCCGATGCGTCCAGTTTACAGTAGCACGATGTTGTGTGTGTGTGTGTGTGTGTGTGTGTGTGTGTATATACAGTGTTTCACAATGGGTGACAGGTTAACAGTCATTTTCTTCTGCTATGAGGTGATCATTTTGTTTGTCATAAACATGCCATGATCTTACCAAATGTGCATTATATGTTTTGCACTTATTACTTTGTGAGAAATGTATCTGCAGGATATGTACACCACACACTGTTGTGAGCAAATTCAATCTGCAGCCAACTGATTGAGCAATTTGCTTAGCAATTGAGCACAATAGGCCATCAATGTGCAGGAATACTAATGTATATCACAGACCCAGAAGTAACAAGCATTTGCAAGAAAAATGATGCTGCAGTGGGAAGTTGTATTTTACCACTAATGATACAGTGGGTTTGAAACACAGTCAGAAGGCCAACAAGGGCTTCATTTTCATTATAACATGTGCATTTCATGTTCAACTATATCACTTTGTTTTGATTGAAAGTCTACCTAAACTATGTAAAGAAACAAAACCAGATTCATGATTCATGTTTAGATAGATATGTTTTGATTTATTTTTGTGATCATAGACTTGGTACCCAAAACTAGGCTGAGGCAGGCAGTAGTAAAAATAGGCTAGCAGATCAGAATAAAAAGTGTTAAGGTAAGTGATAGTAGTTTCCCGCATTCATTTCAAGTGACAGATAGCTGTCGTCTATACCGAGACTGACTGTGAGGGTTAGGTGATGAACTGAGGCGGGAAGCTGGATAGTGACAGGTGTGGTAGGAGGGCTTAGTAATATAGAATGTTTATATTGAGAATAGTTATAAATGGGAAGAAGCGTCACCATGATAATTCAACTGTATTTTATGAACACAAAAGCCCAATCCTAAAGTCCAGACTCACAGACTTTGGTGTGCGTTCTTGCGGAATTCGTAAGGGATTAGGGTTGTCCCAATGTCGAATTTTAAAGGGCGTGAGGGTTTGAGTACACACTTACCGAGCCCTCTCTGTGAATCTGCATCGATGCAGACTTCACAAAAGCGAATTTCCCATTGTTCAAAGCGTTGTGACGTTTATAGAGGAGACCATAGGAAAATCCGGAAATTACAACGGTAATCAACAGCACGACACACGACCACGGAATGGACCTGTTGTCCAGTTTGTAAAACAAGAATTTGAAAAAATTTGAAATCAGCCAGCCATATCCCGTGCCTTGGCCGTGTGGAAATCAACAAACTTAAAATGAAAATTCCCAAACCGGCAAGTGTTAGCAACTTCTTTGTTATTAAACGTCGCCAAGGCAACATGTGATCTTGTGAAGTGCTGTCCCAGTCCCATATATACCTAAATGTGGCCCATGTGGCCTCACATACTTCTCACTCACTCACTCAGCACCTGAGATCAATTAAGTCTGTGTCTTTAGTCCTTAGTCCTCAGGGCTCACATTGGGCCAATCTGCATGTATAACTTGCATAGCTGTTCTAAGAAGCTCAATTGCACTTTTAATAAGGGGATTCATACATTCAGTCTTTGTAACAATTAACTCCCAAAAATGACTATAAACTACAATTGTGGAAGATTGGTTACCGTGTTGAAATATATATGAGATAATGCATAAGAATCATCAGTTTAAATTTAGCTGAAATTAATTTTTAATAAATCACAGAGTCTCAAAAATGCTTTACTCGCTGCAAAACAAATGCAAACAAATTACTCCTCTCATCCTTCCTGCAAATGAAAAAAGGAAGACAACATTTTACATTAAATATGATTAAGTTCCCTAAAAATAGACTCTATTTTAATGCAAGAATGAAAACAAGGGAGTTATGAATAAGGATTCCAATGCATATTATACCATTTGTTTCCTTATCCAATATTTCCAAAGACAAACAAGCCACCAATGGGTTTTTACACTGCAGCATCCACAAATAAGAAACAGGACATCCAGGACTCTCGCATTGCCAGACCTATCTCCACAGTGCTGTGGAGGAAGATCTGGCTAATCCACACAACAACACGGTATAGGAAAAAACATGCTCTTGTATATTGGCATTTCTTTCAACCAATTACAATTGTCTTGGGCTGGACACACCTATGGTGCCTCTGCAAAATAGCCTCAGAAACTTATTTCGGTGGATCATGCACATTAATTAAAATAGCTGTTGTGTGTCTGTGTGATTTTACTTAAAAAAAAAAAAAAAGGCTAAATATAATTTGATTGTCAGTTGTAGCTCGGAGGTTGTTTTCCGAATCAACCGGAGTTTAGAATGCCAACACAAAGAAAGCAGAAGGTGAGGGACATCCGGCGGAACCTCCGACAGCACCGGAACAATCCTGTAAATAAAACATTATGGTTATAGACTATCTAGGACTCAAACACTGGGAGTAAAATAGTGAAATAGTAAACCTACCCTCTCAAAGGATGAATAATGTAAAATAGGCTGGTTAGTTGTTAAAAAAAAAAAAACACCTCATGGATCTTGGGTTACCGCAATCTGCTTAGGAAACTTTCAAAAAACAATTCAAGGCAAGCTACCTATACATGAGCTGCTATCACATTTCAGCATGGCTTCTTCATTTCTCTTATATTAGCCCTAATTTCAGATGGACAAGAAATAAGAGAGAATCATTTTTGCATGAGGCCTGACCTACATTACAGGAGAAGATAACTAAACTGGGTTAGGCTTTCATGCAGAGTAATACTGGCTTCGCTCCATGTTATTGTATTCTTATTACTGAGCATCTGCTGAAGTGACCAGTGACATTCGAGTGCTATGTAATACTGTTGCCAGACGTGTGCTCGCATAAATATGGGACAAGCTGGGAGCAGTTTACAGATGTATTTTGTATTAGGATGGTTCTAAGAGAGAGAAACAGAGAGAGAGAGATTGCAAGAGAAATAATGTAGAGGCTGTGAACTACAGTACGATCACATTATTGGAAAATGGTCCAGCACTCATAAACTCTCGCAAATATAAGTATATAAGACATAACAGCAAACAGCTTTCTGTGAAGAAATCTAAAGACGCGGAATATCTTTTTTTTCAAGATATTTTTGGGGTATTTCTGTTTTATTGGATCTTGGAGGGACATGAAACGTAGGGGAGAGAGAGGGGATGACGTGGTAAGTACTCATACAGGATTGATACATGGTGCACACGCTCTACCTGGTCAGGTTTTGTTGGAAGAAAAAGAATATAATTCTACACTGGTGATCCAATGTGTGTAGTAAAAGGCCAGAGCCACTGGGTTGTAATTGTTGCAGATTCAGAATTAACTTGACATTAATTTGGGTGCCCATGACAGGGCCACCTCTGAGTCCAGGACAGGTGGAAGAACAAAATAATCATCTTCGCTCTGGCCTGCTCCCACCATCACTCTCTATCAAATTAAAAGGCCAGAGTCTATGTCCTCTCTCCAGAGTGTCAGCCCCTCTTGTCAAAACCTAACAAGTAATTTGCTGAAGGTTATTGTTATTGTATGACATTTAATCCAATTCATGATATTAGCATAATTTCCTGACCAATCCTCTTAACCTCCAGTTACTTTTAATTGGTCAGAGCTTTTTAATGCCCATGTTTGAGTGTATGAGTGTCTTTCTCATAATTGTTATGGCTGCTGAACGCTGCTGCTACACATTTTATAGATAGACAGTTACTTTAAGTTACTGTAGATAAGACTAGGGATGTATCGGCCAATGCTGGAAACCGTTCTGATTCCAGTGTTCAAATAATTAGCTGATTGGCTCACTGTGTGGAAGTGACTGGGATCATTATTTTATGTGTGTAAGGCAAAGTCATGCTTGACTTAAATATTGCTTCCCTAACTTTGAAAAAACCAAATGTAGGCTATCAAATGAATACATAGATATACATTTACTGATTATTATTCATTATTAAACAATAACGTGCCCCAGCCACCTGGTTAAAACAAACAACAACTTAACAGGAATTACAATTCAAGTGTAAACCTTTTAAACACAGCAATACATTGGCCAAAACTTAAAAAGGCATACAAATCCAGTATATGAGGTGTATATAGTGTAAACAAAGACTTGAATTAAATAGATTAGCCTTATTGTCATGATACCAGATGCAGCCAGTTTGTCAGTATCAACGATATCCAATATCAGTATCGGGTGGGTGCAGTCTTAGATAAGCCACCATGACATTAACAGTCAGAACACATTATAAAAGCTATTCTCTTAAATTGTTGTAGAAGCTCTAGCAGACTAACCTTGGTGTTTATAGCTATCTATTGCTGTCAGTGGTGGTACGATTCTTGAAAAGCAGTTATGGTTAGCTTGCACTGTGCACAATGCAGCAGCCCACAGGCACTAAAACAAGCCTTCAAATGTGCAACCATAAGGGTTCTCCTTGTGAGGGGCAGATGTGATCACTGACAGATATGTGGACCCTGCAGCGCCTCACTGTGTGCTGCTGTCTCCTCTCAGTGATGGTGACTTGGAGATGTGTTAACCCTTGGTGGCACGTGAGTTGTCAGGTGTGGCAGTTGGCAGCCATGCTGTCAAGTTACAACATGTCAGTTGACAATAGTAATTAGTTAGGTGCACTAGCCACTTGGGGTCTGGAAAATCTCAGAGGTCACTGAAAGAGTGGCAAAAGACTGTGTTTTAATGCCAAGGCCTCTGCAGATTCTTGTAAAAAATAGTGTCCAAACATAAATCTTAGGAGGATAACCAACCCAGTAAGTGGAAAGGTGGTCTATCTTTTATTATATATATATATATATATATATATATATATATATATATATATATACACACACACACACTCACCTAAAGGATTGTTAGGAACACCTGTTCAATTTCTCATTAATGCAATTATCTAATCAACCAATCACATGGCAGTTGCTTCAATGCATTTAGGGGTGTGGTCCTAGTCAAGACAATCTCCTGAACTCCAAACTGAATGTCAGAATGGGAAAGAAAGGTGATTTAAGCAATTTTGAGCGTGGCATGGTTGTTGGTGCCAGACGGGCGGTTTGAGTATTTCACAATCTGCTCAGTTACTGGGATTTTCACGCACAACCATTTCTAGAGTTTACAAAGAATGGTGTGAAAAGGAAAAACATCCAGTATGTGGCAGTCCTGTGGGCGAAAATGCCTTGTTGATGCTGGAGGTCAGAGGAGAATGGGCCGACTGATTCAAGCTGATAGAAGAGCAACTTTGACTGAAATAACCACTCGTCACAACCGAGGTATGCAGCAAAGCATTTGTGAAGCCACAACACGCACAACCTTGAGGCGGATGGGCTACAACAGCAGAAGACCCCACCGGGTACCACTCATCTCCACTACAAATAGGAAAAAGAGGCTACAATTTGCAAGAGCTCACCAAAATTGAACAGTTGAAGACTGGAAAAATGTTGCCTGGTCTGATGAGTCTCGACTTCTGTTGAGACATTCAGATGGTAGAGTCAGAATTTGGCGTAAACAGAATGAGAACATGGATCCATCATGCCTTGTTACCACTGTGCAGGCTGGTGGTGGTGGTGTAATGGTGTGGGGATGTTTTCTTGGCACACTTTAGGCCCCTTAGTGCCAATTGGGCATGGTTTAAATGCCACGGCCTACCTGAGCATTGTTTCTGACCATGTCCATCCCTTTATGGCCACCATGTACCCATCCTCTGATGGCTACTTCCAGCAGGATAATGCACCATGTCACAAAGCTTGAATCATTTCAAATTGGTTTCTTGAACATGACAATGAGTTCACTGTACTAAAATGGCCCCCCAGTCACCAGATCTCAACCCAATAGAGCATCTTTGGGATGTGGTGGAACGGGCTTCGTGCCCTGGATGTGCATCCCACAAATCTCCATCAACTGCAAGATGCTATCCTATCAATATGGGCCAACATTTCTAAAGAATGCTTTCAA